>JAREIK010002830.1:1220000-1877500 GCA_029783825.1 Sapria himalayana
AGGAACTTAATGGCTTCCATATATACATATATAAACCAAGTGTTGAAGCTTTTTCCCACTAAAACAAAGGGAAGATACATATTTTCCTCTCTAAAAGATTAATTTAATTTCATTATTGATTATGGCGATATTTATCTATAAATATTGTGTGTACATTCTAGACTTGATAATAAGCCTAGATATTATGGCCATATTTATCTTCAAAAATTAGATATTATGGTTTCGCTAAAAAAATATTTAAAAACAATAGTAGAGGAATCAAAAGCATGTGAGAGAAGCATAATACAAGAAAAGGAAAAAAATATAAAAACAAGAAGGGGGGAGACTTGGTTAGAGACATTGAAAAAAACTAATAAAAAGGCAATAACAAGCTTCAAGCATATACCCTACTACCACTAAGCATCTTTTTATCTTCTCTTCGTCCATTTTCATGTTTTGTTTTAATTTTTATTTTGTTTTAATTTTGTGAAGAATGAATGAACTAAACTCGTGTGTTAATTTTAATTTTAGTATGAGCTAAATTTATTTACACTAGAATTTGTGTGAGCTTAAGTTATTGTCCATTTTCAAATTTATATTTTTAAAAAAATCTTTTATTCATCTAAAGGTATTTATTATTTAATTTTTTTTTATTTGGCCAACATTAGTAAAATGTAATACTAATATTAATCATCGATAGGTTAAGATTAGTTAGATCAAAGTTGGATGAAATTCGTTCAATAATTTAATTATAGAAAGGTTAGCATTATTGATTCATAAGTGGTATAAGAAATATTATTTTTCATGAAACCTAAGGGACTACTACTTTAATATGTATTCATTTATTAGATTAGCATGGGAATATATTTAATCTAAATGAAGGATTATTATAAAACATGTTAGATTTGAAAATCCCAAAAGTTAAATTTGAAGTGTAGTTTATTTGGAATATTTGTAATATAATACAAAATAACATAAAGAAATTCACTAATTCTAGAGTAATCTATTATATATATTTAAATTTTTTAACCCTTTATTACCTTTATTTTTTTTTTAATTTCTAGAACCTTCTTCCTGCTTTTTACCATAATTTAGTTTTATATGTTTTGCTATTTGGCTTTAGCTTTTTAGTTAAGTGAAGTTGTTTATTTTTGCATTTATTTTCATATATATTCATTACATATGGAGACAATACTTAACTCACTTCTATATTACTTGTTGATCTTGAGCACTTGCATGAGCTTTACAAGTATCACAATACCATTCAAAATAACAAATAAGTTTTTAGCTCAGTTGCCGAGTATTGAGATCAGTGAAATTATTGTAGAAACTAGTTTTCACTTTAATTTCATTCATAATATCTTTCTTTGTTTCAATTTTCTTGCTACTTTATTGCAATACTTATATGAATAATTAATAATAGCCTTAATCACTCTTCTTAGACATTGAAATTGAATATACTTTTAAAAGGATCTAAAGAGATCAATTTTGTTTAGATTGATTAGGAAAAATGCTAGCACAAAAAGGTTTTAATGCTGCCAGTCAAGATATAGCAATAACTGATGAAAAAGATAATGCTATAAGGGATTAAGTTATCCCAATGCTTCATGAGTTGAATCCAACCATGACGAGGCTAGAAATTCAAGCTTTTCCTTTTGACCTAAAACTATTTATACTCTAAATGCTTTAAACTATAAAATAATTCAGTGAAAAGCCCATGGAAGATCCTTACCTTCATCTATTTTTGTTCATGAAGGTTAGTGATTCATTCAAGCTACAAGGAGTATTGTAGTAGGCTTTATGATTGAAATTATTTTTTTATTCGTTGAGAAATATTGATAGAGTGTGTCTGAATATTTTACCTCTTCATGAGGCATGAGAGAGGTTCCTAATGAAGTATTTCCCCCAGCCAAGAATGTTAAACTGATGAATGATCTTACTTCTTTTCATCAACTCAAGGAAAAATTACTTTATGAGGCATGAGAGAGGTTTGAAGAGTTGCTAGGGAAGTGTCCATATCATAGGATTTTTCATTGGATCCAAAATATATTTTTTACATTAGACTTAATGCTAAACTCGTGTTATGGTGGATGCTTCAGTAAATAGAGTTTTTCTTGCTAAATCTTACAATGAGGTATATGAGATTTTAGAGAGGATAGCCGAATATAATTATTGTTAACCTACAAAATATATTACTGCAAGAAGTTGAGTGGAGTGCTTGATGTTAATGTTCTAACTACTTTGATAAAAAAGATTTGCTTTATTCCCAATATGTTCAAGTCAATGAAGATGGGTCTTGTACTACAAATGAATAATTCAGGTATGTTATCTTGTTTATTCTATGAGAATTGAGCATTTATATGATAATTATCCATTTGATCTAGCTTGTAAAGCTATATGAGGAATTACAATAAAGATAATAACTCAATTTGCAACACCCTAAATTTTCATGTAGTAATCAAGGAGAAAATATTTCTATTGCACCTATAAAACTTGTAGGCTTCTAATAGAATATTCCACCTCAAGGATCAAGTATACATGATCAATCAAGCCCTCTTGAAAAGTTTTTTCAGGCATACATGGCCAAAAATGATGATATAATTAAAAGTTAAGTTGTATCATTAAGGAATTTGGAAAACTAAATGGGATAATTGGAAAATACTATGAATAATCATTATCAAAGTTTTTTCCAATGTAATATATAAAATCCTAAAAACATTTGCAAGGTGCATTCCAATGTTACCAATTTGAGGAGTGGTAAAAAAGTTAGAAATAATTGTAGATAATTGAAATAAATCATTAAAGCTAACTTCAATATAATCAAGTAAATAGGAGTGATGAGAATGAGAAGAAAATTCAAATAAGAAATACGTATCTGTCTATGATGGTACAACAACAATAATATAAACTAGGCTAGAATAGCAAAATGAGCTACAGCCATCACATTTTTATCAACAATTCCAGAAATAGCAGTAAGATAAATAATGTAGCAAATTTTTGGATATTCTGACATAATTATATATCAGTATACTACTTGTAGAAGCCTTAGAGTAAATGTCCAACTATGTTAAATTCTTAAAAGATATTCTTTTCAAGAAGAGAATTTAAGAGAGTTTGAAATGGTAGAAATTACGAATGAATGTATCTTTATATATAACTATACAAACTCATGCCCAATTTGAAGGATCTTGTAAGCTTTAAGGTCTTGTGCTTTATTAGTAATACTTTTTGTCAGAAATCTTTATTTGATTTTGGGATCAAGTATCAACTTAATACTAATCTCTATCTTCAAGCAACTAGAAATTAGAGAAGTAAAACTCATCGTAATTACTTTTTAGCTTGCTGATAGACCATTTGATTATCCCAAATAAAAAATTGAAGATGTGTTATTTGAGTAAAAAAATTCAACTTTTCTATAGACTTTATTGTGTTTGACTTTGAAACTGATAAAGAAGTTCTCATCATTTTGAGGTGATCATTCCTTGTTGCTAGGAAAATTTTGATTAATATACAAATGGTGGTGTTTACCATGAGAATAAATAATTAACATGCGACTTTCAATAAATTCAACACAATACACTTTCTAGATGAGGTGGATGAATACTCAACCCATTTAGGTTTTGCACTTGATTATAAATTGTAACAAAAGAATCATGAAGGTAATATCACTTAGACTAATTTGAACAAGAAAGTAATTACAAAGACAACACACCTTTGATGCTTGTGCAAAAGAGGAACTACTTCTCAATATATTGAGTAAGCCTGACTGATGACTATAAACTAAGTACTTTTTGGGTGTCAACCCACTATTCTAGAATTCAACAAAGTTTTTTTTTCATTCAAAAAAATATTATTATTGTATTTCAGTTCTATCATTTTGTTTAAAATTTTTAGGTTGACTAAAGGATGATGCAAATTGGATTCCAAAATGTGGTTGTGATCTTCATTAAGTTATCTTAGAAGACTTTTGAGGAGTTAAAGCCTAAGAATAACAAATCTTCAAAACCCAATGAAGAAGAAGATTAAGATATACAAGTTTGATGAGAGTTTCTTTATCCCTTGATATTTTATGTCATTTTAATTCAATCTGTTCTTTTTTTTAGATTGGTTTAGTAATGATAGTTAGTATGTGATTCAATGATGACTAATGAAGATCTTGCTAAAAAATTAATTTAGGCTATAACTTATTTTTGAGATCTATTTGTTCCCTATAAAATGCACATTAGACTATATTTTAATTCTATTAATTAACCCTAGGAGTCTTAGACTAGAAGGAGAATTAGTATTTCTAAACTATTTTATGAACATTCTGCCAAATTAGGAAACTAAGCAATATGAAGTATATAAAGATTATTTGAAATAAAATAAAAAGCTTAAGTTTAGGAGGGTTATTTTAAAAATGAGAGTACTTTGTTGTCATAGATTGTTAGGAAACGTAAGTGTGCATAAAATAATGATAAAAGATATGATTATGTAATACAAATTTAACTAGTGATAATGTTGAGAAACTGAGTTTCTTCATAACAAATATTGGTATTTGCATCAAAAAGCATGAATGGCTTTGAGAAGTAAAACTAAAAAAAAAATACTTTGCGATCTTAGATTTTTGATTAATAACCAGATGTATGCATGAGCCTCATGTGTACATTTGTTCAAATCATAATATAATGTATGAGTATTTAAATTAAATCTAATTAGTGACAGTATTGTACAATTGAATATCTTCATCATAAATATTGATATTTACATCACAATGCATGATTGACTTTGAGGAGCAAAGCTAAAATAGTTTAAAAAAGAGAAATTAAGAAACCCTTATAACAAATTTATGTGCATGAATAAAAAGAATTTTATGCTACTTATTGTTTGATATACTAGTGTGGTTTTGAAATTTTAATAAAATAGCTTATGAGATCATTAGCTAGGTTTGATAATGGCACCATTGAAGATTCTTATAAAGAAAAATTTAGGCCAAACAAATATCATTGACATAAAAAAAAAACAAAAGAGATGTACATTTACAATTGAAACCTCTTGATTTATTATTTAATGGTGAATTTCTATCTTATGTTAGATACAAGGATATGCTTTGTAATAGAGATACAATAGTAGACATTTCTTATCAAATAATACAAATGTTATATACAAAAAGTATATGTTTTGATATTGGGATAAAAAACAAATTTTCATATGATGATGTAGAGCTAGAAGCCATTAATGGCTTGTATTCAAAAGTCATGGAATGGAAATGAGGAAATATCTTTCATCAATTCATCCAAGTTCCATTGTTCTTCCCCGATCTCTTCTTCTTCATTCCAAAAATCTTCAACCCCTACAACTATGTTTTCTCTCTTATTCTTGGCAATGTTATTATTGTTGTCAATATAGTCGTTAACATCTCCATGATTCATATCTATGTGAAGATTATTATTATAATTATTTATATCAATCATTTCGTTCACACCTATAGATATTTTCTCACTTTCAATCCCAATATCAACATTCTCAAAGGCTCCTTGTTGCTCATATAATCCTTCACACCCAACTCCAAATTGGGCCATGCATGTTGGCTCATTATTGATGTGTATGCCTCCATTGTGTATGCGCGTGTCATGATCAAACATAGGCAATGGGTATGTCATGTGATAGACAATCAAATCTTGTAAGGACGATAACGATGAAGAAGATGGTGGTGGTGATGGATCAACCATGTTTATGGGCACGATGCTTTCTTGCTTAATGGGCATTGACACACCAGCTGCATCATCATTCATTTGCTCCAAGGATGAATAACTTTCTTTTAAAGATGTTGTTGATAAGTTCTTTTTTCTTTTCTTTATTGTGGAATTCCAAAAATTTTTGATTTCGTTGTCTGTTCGTCCCGGCAAATTAGCTGCAATTTGAGACCACCTAGAGACAAGAAAGATAAACAATGGTGTCGCTGTTATATTTTGTTCCAATATTTGTGCTTAATTCATTGATGTCGTTGTCACACAATTGTGTTGATGCGACACACCATGCGCGGGAGGATTGGGCTAGCTATTAGATGAATGGGGCGACGGACGAGTCGTTCAGTATTATTACCGAGAAAGTAAATGACAGAGAGAAAACAAAGGAGGATAGAAGAAGACAACCTGTTTCCGAGTTGGGAGTGCAAATGGACGATCAAGTCTTCTTCTTCAGGTGAAAATGCACCTCTCTTGAGGTCAGGCCTCAGGTAGTTGATCCAGCGGAGGCGGCAACTCTTCCCGCATCTCTGCAACCCTGCATTTCTCGCCACGTCACTCCAACAGCCTTGTCCATTGCTAAGCATATAGTTCATCAGCCTATCATCTTCCTCCGGAGACCAGAGTCCCTTTCTCAGCTTCATGTTATTGTTAATGATTATGTTATTTTCACATATCTCTGCTGGTTTTCTTATCTTGGGTGCTCTTGGTTCTTGCCCTTTCATTGTGGTCTTAGTGTCTCCCTCTCTTGTGTTCTCTTTTTTTTCCCAGCTGGTATGTTATTGAATAGTTTAGAGTTTGCAAAGAGGAGGAACAAGAACGAGGGGTGGGGAATAGAATTTGGAAATAAGGTAGAACTTTATCGATTTGGGAAGAAGATGATCTGCCTCTTGTTTATAGGATTCATCATTAATTTTTTTTTTCATTGGAGTCTCTTATAAGCTATGGGCAGCCCTTTTTTTCAAAACAAGTGAACCCCCATTAGGCAATGCGAACAACCGTCATGTACCATGATGACGCGGCAAGAGTGAGCCTTTATTGGAGTATGTCATATATGAAAAAAGTGTAACAACATATTCTATCATAAGAAAATAAAGCAACCAAAATATTTATTTTTTATATGGCTTTGGCTCCTCAAAAATTACTCATTTTTAGTGAATTCTTAATTTTGAGTTGTCAACCAAAAATTATGGTAATTTAATTTCTTCTTTTTTTGGGCAAAAAAGCAAATATTTCATATATTAATAAGTTTGTTGATTGCATCTTGCAACTTTGAAAATATTATATGGCCATAATATCATGTGAATTTTAATGCCTAGGACATAAAATAATATAGATTAGATATACACAAACTTATAAGGATGCCCATGAAAATATAACTTAAGACCCAATCAACAAAAAATTCCAATTAAATAAAAAAGGGCATTGCATAACATTTTTGATCAATTATATATTCAAAATTACTTGCATGCACATATTCACACATAACGTGAACAACATAAATATGTAAACTCATACTATGCAATCACATAAATATAACATCTAACAGCATGGAGGGAGAGAGAGACACACACATACATAGAGAGAGAGAGAGAGAGCGAACAAGAGAGAGATAGAGAGAACAAGAGAGAGAGAGAGAGAGACGTGTGGGTGTGGGTGTGTGTGTGTAGATAAGGATGGTATTTACCCATAATCAAAAAATTGAGTTCAATTGTCGAGCTAAGTATCCCATAATATATTACAAAAATGCATATTTAGAACCATGTAATCCATTCAGTCATCATGTTTGAGAAAATGATAAGATTTAAATGATTTCAAATGTTAGTGCATGTTAACTACATATTTAGAACGATCAATAAGTAATACTAGTTTTAAAACTGCAGCTAAGTATAGAGAGAGTGTGATGTGCTTGTGGGTCAGTGTAAGAGAGAGAGAGAAAAAGAGAGAGAAAGTTAAAAAGAGAGATATATAAAAAGAGAGAGATAAAAAGAGAGAGAGAAAGAGAGAGTGAGAGAAAGAAAGAGAGAGAGAGCGAGAGAGAGAGAGAGAGAGTGTGTGTGTGTGTGTGTTGAAGAGAGAGAAATAGAGAGAGGGGGAGTAGAAAAAGGAACACGGGGTAGCTTGATGGAGAGGAAACAATGATGAAGGGTAATAGTTGTGAGGATTGCTTAGAATAATGGAAATAGAGTGAAAGTGCGGGAGAAGGGGACGGGCTGACAGGTTGTTGGTTAACGTTAACGGGCCTCATAAGAACAGTTTAGAAACCGACTAGAAAGCGAGTTAGAGGAACCTGCAATTGCAAACATCTTATCTTCGACTACATTCATGCTATCCTTTTTAAATCCCCATGCGTTTTCTTCATCAAACAAGGTAATCATCCCCCATCGCCCCCCCCCCCCACCCACTCCCTCCTCCTCCTTCTCTCCCTCCCTTTCTCTCTCTCTCTACCTCTCTCCTTTCCTTCACCCCCTCTATGTGGGGGAAATAAACAAAGAATTGTAGGTGAAATAAACAAATAATTATGTATATGTTTATTATTGTGATTTAAACGCATAAACAAGAAGAGAGAGAGAGAGAGAGAGATATATATATATATATATATATATATCTCTCTCTCTCTCTCTCTTCAATATAAAAAAACAGATTACACTCACACACACTGTTTTACAAGATAGATTACACACACACACACACACACACACATGCACGCACACATATATATATATAAAGAAGGGCCATTAACCCAAAAATGTGACTTCAATATTTATGAAACTCTTCGTGCCTCTTTAAGGTTTCGAAACTATTCGTGCCTCTTCAAGGTTTCGAAAATGTCCGCGTCAAAACTATCTTGTGGTTTATGGCGCTCCTTAAACTGTCCGACATTTCCTTAAATTGTACAGCAGTTTTTTTTAATAAAGAAAGTGGGCTGGACCCACATTGCAATCTCCCCCTCCAGCCTAACATAAGGGGAGATTACATTATAATATCTTTGTTAGATTCCATCCCGGCTGACCCGGCACAAAACTTTAGTTTTTCTCTGGTAACAGCCTTTGTCATCATATCAAAAGAATTAAAATATGTGTAAATCTTTTTATGCTTTATAAACCCTTTTTCAAAAATATCTCATATCTAATGATATATCACATCAAAGTACTTTGTACGGGAATGATACGAAATATTCTTGCTCAAGTCCAGAGCACTCTGACTATCACAAAATACAACATACTCATCTTGCATTAAGCCCAGCTCTTGAATAAATTTCTTCATCCATAACATATCTTTTGCTGCATCAGTTGCTACTTTATATTCTGTCTCAGTAGTAGATAAGGCGATGCACTTCTATAACTTAGACTCCCATGAAACATCTCCCCTTGCAAGAGTGAATAAGTAACTATAAGTTGACCTTCTACCAGAAAGGTCACCTACCATGTCAACATCTGTAGAGCCTTCTAACACTGGTTTTGAACCCCCAAAACTCAAACACAATTTTGAAGTACCCCTCAAATATTTAAAGATCCATTTCATAGCTTCCCAATGCATCTTTCCTGGATTTGAGAGAAATCTACTCACTCTATTAACAGCATGTGCAATATCATGCCTTGTACAAACCATACAATACATAAGACTCCCTAATGACGAGGAGTAAGGAAAAGAGGCCATTCTTTTTTTCATCTGTTGTAGTAGGGCATAAGCTTCTGCTAAGCTTAAAGTGATTAACTAGAAGTGTGCTAACTGGCTTAGCATCTTTCATATTGAATCTTTCAAGCATGTGTTCAACATACTTTTCTTGTGACAACCACAACTTTTTTGCCTTTCTGTCTGGAGTAATTTGCATGCCCAATATTTATTTTGCACACCCTAAGTCTTTCAAGTCGAAAGACTTGAACACCCTCTCATTTAACTTGTCAATCAATCTTGAATCATTCCCTGCTATTAACATATCATCAACATAAAGTAAAAGAATAATGAAGTTACTATCTTTAAACTTCTTGAAATAAACACAATGATCTGCATCTGTCCATTTATACTTATGGCTCACCATAAAGGAATCAAACTTCTTGTACCACTTTGGCACTTGCTTCAGCCCATAAAGACTATTATTTAATTTGCAAACCATGTGCTCATTACATTTTACTTCAAACCCCTCTGGTTGTAACATGTAAATTTCTTCATTCAAATCACCATGAAGAAAAGCAATCTTCACATCTAACTGTTCAAGTTCAAAATCTAAACTAATAGTCAAACCCAAACAACTCTGATAAAAGACATTTTCACAACTAGAGGAAATATCTAATCAAAATCAATACCCTTTTTCTGCCCAAAACATTTCACTGCCAACCAAGCTTTATATTTCAATAATTTTGCATCACTATTTTTCTTCGACTTTAACACTCCTTTGTTCTTTAAAGCCTTTCTGCCATTTGGAAGTTCTATCAACTCATAAGAGTCATTCTTTAACAAATAAAGCTTTTCTTCCTGCATAGTTTTCATCTAGCTTACCTTATCTGAATGAGTCTGTACTTCTTGAAAGTTCTCTGGCTCTCCCTCATCAATAATAAACACATGCTCTGAAGGAGGATACTTGGATGATGGACGACTCTTTTTGTTTGTCTTTCTAATTTGAGACTCAAAAATGACTTGTTGAGGAGGCTACTCCCCCTACTTAACAGCTTGATCATTCTATGGCATCTCATCATCAATCACTATCTCTGGTGCTTCATCACCAGTCATATTTTCTCCCCCATCTATAGTACACTACAAAGAAAAATGAAAAACTATAGGATCAATAACACCATTACTGATATCTTTCACCTTTTCAGTCTTCTCATAATCTTAAATCATCTGATCTTCATAAAATATCACATCTCTACTTTTGAAAATCTTCTTTTTTCACTTGATCTCATAATCTATACCTAAACTCTTCATTCCCATAACCAACAAATATACATGGAAAAGCTTTATCATCAAGCTTTGACCTTTCTCTTTAGGTACATGTGCAAAAGCCTTGCACCCAAAAACCTTAAAATGTTTGTAAACAATATCTTTTCTTGTCCATACATTCTCTGAAATGTCAAACACCAAAGAAATTGAGAAAGACATATTTATTCAAAAACAACAGTACGAATAGCTTCACACCAAAACACTTTGGGTAGCTTTGTCATTTTTAGCATGTATCTTACCTTCTCAACAATAGTGTGGTTCATCCTTTCTGCAACACCATTGTGCTATGGAGTACAAGGAACTATCTTTTCATGTTTAATGTCATGTGCTAAGCAGTAGTTTATAAACTCCATTAATGTATACCCACCTTTATTATCAGTACGAAAATACTTTAAAAGCTTTCTTGTCTCTCTTTTAACTACATCATGAAATTTACGAAAAAATTGATACATTTGATCTCTGGCCTTCAACAGATAAACCCACACCTTTCTTGATGCAACATCAATGAATGTGAAAAAATATCTATTTTCACCAAAGGACTCCACCTCAAGGGGACCACAAATATCAGAATAACCCAAATCCAAAATATCAGATTTCCTTTTTGAAGATTTAGAAAATGAAACTCTATAATATTTTCCAAATAAACAATAATCATGAGGGTTAAGACTGTTACCTTTAGTAATAGGAATAAGAGCCTTTTTGACTAGAATATTTATCTCTTTCTTACTCATGTGACCCAATCTTTTGTGCCATAAATTTGGGGAGGAACCATCTTCAGATATATTCAATTCATCATCACAAATTTTCACAACTGTGTCCTGTAGAGTGTGCTTCTAACCTTGCATCTAGCAACTACTAACGAACCTTTGGTAAGCTTCCATTTACCATTACCAAATAAATTCACATATCATTCCCGATCCAAGGAAACTCTAGAAATAAGATTAAGATGTAAGTCAGGAACATGCCGTACGTTTCTCAGAGTCAATGAACAACCAACATATGTCTGTATACAAACATCACAAATACCCACAATCTTTGAGTAGCTGGTGTTATCCATCTTCATAGATTCAAAGTCTCTTAGCTTGTACGATGTGAAGAACTCCTTATTAGGAGTAGCATGATAAAAGGCTGTTGTATCGATAATCCACTCAACCTCATTATTTATTACAGGTAAACATTCTTCAGCTCTAAAAATTAGAACTGCTATATCTTTGTCAAGTAAAATAGTTGCAATATTTTCATTTTCATCTTTCCTCTGATTTTGCCTTCTTTTTGTTTCCGTTTCCAAGCATAACAGTTTCTTCTGATATGTCCTTCCTTACCACAATGATAACACTTTTCTCTTTCTCTAGACTTTCCTCGAGATTGTGACCAGCCTTTGGATTTACCATGACCATTAGGTCCACTATTTTTACCTCTTCCCTTATTCTCTATGACAAAAGCCTCGATATAAGAAGATATTCTTTGTTCCTTCCTTTTGGCTTCTTTATTAAACAAACTATCTTTTACCATATCCATGGTTAACGTGCCATTAGGAGCAGAGTTACTAAGTGAGATAACTAAAGTATCCAAATTATCTGCCAAAGAACTCAAAAGTAATAGTGCTTGCAACTCATCTTCAATCTTCATCTTCATAGCATTTAACTGGTTTACCAATCCTTGAAAGTCACTGGTGTACTCTGGCATGCTGTGCCATTTCTATACTTCAAATTTA
Organism: Sapria himalayana; assembly: GCA_029783825.1. Classification (NCBI taxonomy): domain Eukaryota; kingdom Viridiplantae; phylum Streptophyta; class Magnoliopsida; order Malpighiales; family Rafflesiaceae; genus Sapria; species Sapria himalayana. The sequence goes on from JAREIK010002830.1 coordinate 1,232,361, forward strand.
CTAACCTTTTAATCAAAGTGGCTTTATTCTGCTTTCATTCATACATGGATTCCAATTTTTTCCAAAGCTCAGTAGCATGAGTCTTCCGTGATACATGATGAAATACACTCTGGTCTACCCACTGTCTGATTAGTGTTACTATTTTTTTGTGCATGATCTTCTATTCTGCTTCTGACATATTTATGGGTTTACTTTTATCCCCATCAATATGCACATATAAATCTTTGTGATATAGAATATCTTCCATTCTTTACTTCCAAATAAAATAATTAGACGGTATTAGTCTAATCATAACGGCTCCGAAGGATTTCTTCATCTTTAATCAACACCAACCACAATATCCAAGCAATAGAACCTCCTCTAATACCACTTGTGGGTGAAATAAACAAAGAATTCTCTATATATTGATTTCTGTGATTTAAATGCATAAACAAGAAGGTATTCTATCAAAGAAAAACATGAGAAGTATTAAAAAAATGAAGAAAACAATGCACACACACACACACTGTTTTTACAAGAAAGATTACACACACACACACACACACACACACATAAGGAGAAGAGCCATTAATTCAAAAATGTGCCTCTTCAATATTTAGAAAATTGTTCACGCCGCTTCTAGGTTTTTTAAAGGGTTTGCGCCTTTTCAAGGTTTCGAAACTGTCCGCGTCAAAACTATCTTGCAGTTTGTGGCACTTCCTTAAACTATCCAGCATTTCCTTAAAATGTACGGTGGTTTTTTTTAATAAAGAAAGTAGGCTGAACCCACATAACACGCTCTCCCTGTATCTCTCGCTCTTCTTCTTCCCATCACTCTCTCCCCCTCTTTCCTTCACCCCCTCTCTCCCCATCTCTTTCCATGTCCCTCTTCCCATCCCTCTCTCTCTCTCTCTTACACCCTCTCTTACACTCTCTCTCCTCTCTCTCCCTCTCTCTCCCTCTCTCCCTCCCTCTCTCTCACTCTCTCTACCTTTCTCTCCACCCCCTTTTCCTCCTCTCTCTATCTCTCTTATGCTCTCTCTCCCTCTCTATATCTCTCTCCCTCTCTCGCTCGAGCTCTCTCTCTCTCTCTCCCCCTCTCTCTCCCCCCTCTCTATATTGCTCTTTTTCACTCTCTCTCCCTCTCTCACTTTCTCTCTCATTCCCCCGCCTCTCTTCTTGTCTTTTCCTCCATCTCCAACTATCTCCCTCTCTCCCTCTCTCTCACTCCTTCCTCTCTCCCTCTCTCTCTCTCTCTCTTCATACAAGTGAATATATATATTAATATATATCTTTAACCCTTTTATCTTAATCATAGGCTTCATATAGACAACCAAGCAATACATAATTGGAATGAAATACTAATATTTTAAATAATTAGTTAAAATATTCTCTCCCTTCCTCCCTCTATCCCTCCGCCCCCCCCCTCTCTCTCTCTCCCTCTCTCCCTCTTCCCTCCTCCCTCTCTCCCTCTCTCCCTCCTCCCTCTCTCTCACTCTCTCCCTCTCGCCCTCTCTCCCTCTCTATCTCTCTCCCTTCCTCTCTTTCTCCCCATCTCTCTCCCTCCCCCTCTTTCTCTCCCTCTCTCTCTTTCTCTCTCTCCCTCCATCTCCCTCCCTCCCTCCCTTCCTCCCTCTTTCCATCTTCCCTCTCTCTCTCCCTCTCCCTCTCTCTCACCCTCTCTCTCTCTTTCTCTCACTTTATCTCCCCCCCTCTCTCTCTCTATCTCCTCTCTTTCTCTCTCGCTCTATCTCCTCTCTCTCTATCTCATCTCTCACTCACTCTCTATCTCCTCTCTCTCTGTCTCTATCTCCACTCTCTCTCTTTATCACACCTCTCTCCCTCTCTTTCGCTCTCTCTCCATCTCGCTCTCTCTCGCTCTCTCTCTCTCCCTCTCGCTTTCTCTCACTCTCTCTCTCCCTCTCCCTCTCACACTCTCTCTCACTCTCTATCCCCCCCTCTCTCTCTCCCTCTCTCTCCCTCCTCCCTCTCCCTCCCTCTCTCACTCTTTTCATACAAGTGGATATATATATATATATATTAATATATTAATATATATTTAACCCCTTTACCTTAATCATAGGATTTATATAGGCAACCAAGCAATACCTAAATAGAATGAAGTACTAGTATTTTAAATAAATAGTTAAAATACTCTCTCCCTCCCTCTTTCCCTCTCCCCCCCCCTCCCTTTTCCCTCCCTCCCTTTCTCTACCTCCCCATCTCTCTCCCTCCCTCTCTCCCTATCTTTCCCTCTCTCCCTCTTCCATTTTCTCTCTCATTCTCACCCCCTCCTCTCTCCCTGTCTTTTCCTCCCTCTCCAACTATCTCTCTCCCTCCCTCTCTCTCTTCCTCCCTCTCTTTCTCTTTCCCTCCTCCCTCTCTCCCTCCTCCCTCTTTTTCTCTCTCTCTCTCTCTCCCTCTCTCCCTCTCTCTCTCTTCATACAAGTGGATATATATATTAATATATTTTTAACTTTATTACCTTAAACATAGGATTCATATAGGAAACAAAGCAATACATAATTGGAATGAAAAATGACACTTCTTATACAACTTCGGTGGACTCATCTCCTTCAAGAATCACTTATCGTGTCATTTTATCCCTCTTTTCACACCTACCAATATCAGGGGGTATCCATAGGTACAATTCATCTTTCTCTTCATTCGTTGGGACTCCTTCAAATCAACATAAGATAGTCATAAAAAAAGTGAATTATTTGGCCAAAAAATTTACTTTCTTGAAAATTAAGACTGGACTTATCAAAAATTTTTCTCACATGAATCTTGTATCCTTTCACTAGGGTAAAACTCAATATTGCTTTTTCTTTCATGTTGGTAGGAGATATGGAAAGTCGGCTATAAAATAAAGCATAGAAAATATAATTGAACCATGCTCTCCTCTAGAATTTCTCCTCATGCTAAGTGCCATATGCACTTTATGACATAACTCTCTGATCTCCTCTTTCATCCATTAATTTCTTGGTAATTATCTTATAATTTTATTGCATCTTTATGGATTTGAAGATCATACTATCAACAGCTTCTTGTAATGCAAATATTTCATTAATAAATTCTCTATTGAATTACACTCAAACGTCTTGTGCATAGAACCTATTATTTTGTATGTCCCCTCATTCAAATGTTTCTAAATTAGAGTAAAATTTCATTATGATCATTGTGTTCCCTCATTCAATATGCATATATAACCAGTCCCAATCTTTCCTTTTAATTGATACCCTAAAAGATAGAATAAGCTTGCTAAACCCTCTCTCTCTCCTATAAAGCTCTTCTTGACCAGCACATGGCCAAATGAGTCATCCATCTATTCCCTATTTTTGTAAAAAGAAATTTCTTGGGTGCCATGACTTTGGAAGAAGTCTCACCGATAGGTTGCCTCCATCTCTTTCCTTTAGCTTTGCGACTCGATTTGGTCTCCTCTTTCCTCGCCCTTAACTTTGAAATCATTATTTCTTTTTCCATCTTTATCTAGATCTTTGATAGTTAGTGTTACAAAAGTTTCAATCAAAGTGGACAAGAAAAGAATTATGAGTGTCATAAAAATTAGAGTTAGTACTTTTATATAAGATTAGAGTTTAGTCATGGCTAATGAGCAAATACCATAACTTTTTACATTTCCATAACTTATCTTTTAAATGGAAAATTATAATTGGGTTTGAATTTTATGATTTAAATTGACTTATAAGAAAGTTACAATTGGGTTTGAGTGTCATGAATTCTTTTTCAGTGTCTATGTGTACATGTGTCTGGCTGTGAATTTGTACATTTATAAAAAAAATAAAAATGTTTATTAAATCACATAATCCAAAAAGTTAATTCTTGGTTTGCCTCTTAAGTAGTGCTACATTTAATGTTCATAGCTAGACCTTCATTGGATCTCTAATTTAGTCATTGATTTTATCAGTCTAGGAAAATTTCTCCATATATTTTTTCTCTTTTACTTATCTTTCTAATTTCTCTTCTATCATCAAGTAGTCCTTTAAAGTATCTTCTATGGGATATTCTCCCATGAATATCATGACTTTGAAATAAGTCATGGTTTCATTGCATATGATCTTTTTTAATAATATTGCAACTTTTTTTAAAGTATTGGCATGTTGAATTTCTCTCTAGATCTCATTTTGTGTGACTTTTGAAAAAGTTACAACTTTTTCTTTAAGCTTATGTTCCTCTAATATCATGGTTTATCACTTACTATGACTTTCTTCAGTGATCTAGCATGTAAAGTCATAACATCTTCATAAGTTATGACCTTCTTTTCTATAGTTACTTCATCTTCATATACCTTTGGATGTTCTGCCATTATTGTCTCCACCTTGTAGTTATCTTTTAAAAAATCATTAACCAATTGGGAACTTTCCTTTGTTTTACTTCTTTTGCAATCACAAAAATCTCTACAATAATTTCTTCGTGTTGTTGAATTGAAAATTTTATCACCCTCGTCTTTTCCTTCGCATTTTTTGAGTAACTTGACTTGGATTCTCCAGAAGTCATGTCTTTGAAGAATGTCATGACTTCGTAGTATTCTTCTTCTTCATTGTTACTTACACTATTTTTTTTCAATCTAAAATTCATCAAATTCATCATTTTCTCTGTCTTCTTCAGCCTAATAATCTCTGTAAAATCTTCCATCTAAAATGCACTTTTTATCTCATTACTAAGTGTAGGAAGCTATTTTTTATCCAATAATATTCTTCGTCATTGTCTGGATTCTATATGGTTTTGTAGAAGTTGAATTTTACTTATTCTTTGCTCATATAAAGTATGAATTCTCTCTTCTTAACATCAATTAAAGCTATCTAGTAGCTAAAAATAGTCATCCCAAGATTAATGGAGCATATTGGTCTTCAATCATATCTAGCACAACACAATCTACCTAACAAATAAATTTATCAACCATCACTAATATATCTTAAATAATACCATTTCGAAGCTTAATTGAATGATCAGCCAATTGAAACAAGAGAGCAGTTGGAGTAATCTTGATTAGGTTCGACCTTCTACTATGAACAATGATATCAAAATTCATACTTGATACCAAATTGCATAGTGCATCCTAAAAATGTACTCCCTAAAAATACAAAAAATCATAAAACTTCTGAATCTTTCAACTCTCTCATGAGTTTATGTTGTATAATAATGTTATAGTTCTTAGTCATTATTACCATTTCATGGATCTCCAACTTCTTTTTGATACTCATAATATCTTTTATAAATTTTATGTAATTGGGTATTTGGGATAAGACTTGTTTAAAATGAAATATTACCTTCTAGCTTTTGAATAACATTAAGAAATTTTTCAAATTGCTCGTTCATGTTCCGCTTTCTAAAATATTATGGAAAAGAAATGTTTGGTTGGAAATATTTACCATTCGCATAGTATTTTTTGTATATCCTTCTGATCATTACTTTGAATAATTTACATCTCCTCCACACCCCCCCCCCCCCCCCCCCCCAACTTCATTTGGTCATGGTTGGGGGCATGAGTTGGGAAGTAGGTTCTGGAAGCCATGACTTTGAAAATTTTCATGGCATCTTATGCCTCAGCAGTAGGTTGTGTGAGTTTGAAAAAAAATTGTGACTTCTTCAATCATAGCTCCCTTTTAGCTTCTATTTCTACGTGTTTCCCCCTCTAATTCTTTTTTGCTTCTAAGTGTAATTGACATGTACTTCTTTGGATTTATCTTGGCATTGGTCGGTAGTTCACCAACACTCTTTTTCTTCATTGATAGTGTTATTGTCCAAGTTAATTCTCAATTATCTTTATTGCTAAGTTCATATATTTTAATCTCATTTTAAATCATTTTATAAAGTTTTCTTGAAGATCATTTCTTTTCTATGTCTTCGTAAGTAAGGCAAATATATTATCTTCAAATGATGGTTTTTTTTACTTCCTTCGGACAATTGAAATTCGAGCTTTAGACTCCTTGCAATTGATAACCCATTGAGTTATTCATAATTTTTTTCTAAAATTGTCTCACATTCTGTTACACATTCCCATAACTCCCACATGATAGGTTTTCATGATTTTTCATATTCAGATTGTAGTGTGTGGGGGTGTTATTGTTGGGTTGGTATAGATATCCTTTGTAATACAAAATATTGACATCCTTCACTATTTTATACAAAGTCAAAGTTCATTGTTTCCTACTATTGCAAAATAGAATTTTTGCCCACACTCAATTATTTATCCTTTTGGGCTCCAAACATATTAATATACATGTCCATCTTCGCTTCCATAATAATCAATCTATTCAACTCTAATATTTAAGCTTGTTCCCTTCAAAATACTCAATCATTTGGAGTTGATAGTCATTCTTTGCTTAGTGGTGTCAAATCTAGAACCATGCTTGGACCATGGTCATGTTGGACCATGGCATAGCACATGGCATACTAGGCTCGACCCACATTTCTTGCACAACTGACAACATCATGGCATGTGGCACATCTAATTTTAAAAAAGTAGCCTTTAAACAAAATTATCATGCTCCATTTGCAAGTTATTTTTTGGTCATTCACCCCCCTGTTGCCCAACATTTATTGCAATGGAATAGTTTATATCATTGGGCATGTCAAAAATTATAAAAAAATGTTATATTATTATTTTTAAGCTATCAAATTATTTCCAATGGCTCATAGGTAGAATCTGATCACTATCAACTTTTTGTCTTTATTAAAATAAGAAAATTAAAAAATATTTTTAATCAAAAACTTTTTCTAAAAATACATAATTCGTACTTTTGTTTTTCGTACTTTAATCAGTAAAATTTTTTCCTTGCATCTCCTTTTAGTAATCTAAAATTAATAATGTGTTCTATTTTTTATAATTTCTTTTTAAATAAATTGTAATTTTAATTTTGGGGAGTGGAGTGCCATTAATATATTGATTGTAATGAAGTGTAGTGATTTCTAAGTATGAGAATATGAAGTCCAACATCCAAAGGATCTACTATACATAGAAAATTAAGGTATACATTATTATTAAATTTTAATTAATTTATTTTATTTAGAATTTTAGATTAATAAATAAATATATAAAATTAAGTAAAAAATAATTCTCATTCTCTTACAGTCTTACTCTCAATCTAGTCTCACACTCATATTAAAAAATAATAAATGATGAATTTAATGAATATGAATTAGATTTAAACATGAATAATCATAATAATCATAATAATATATTAACCGAAAGGTTTATTGCCAAAATAAGGTTATCTCCCATTATCTCAACATATTTGCCTAAAATATCTAAAAATAAATGAACTTCAAATATTTGGACATATTTTAACATAATTAAAAATAAAAATACTAGGGGTATCAAAAAAATTCAACACAATATTTATATTATAAAAAATATATATATTTTGTTGTGTAGGTAGTATTAACTACCAAAAAAGACATCTGGATCTCAGGCAAATCCAACTAAGTGGCAGGGTCTTTGAAGTTGGAATTGAATCAATTTCAAGTTTATTGACTCATTTCATTTACCTCAATGACTTTGTGAGAAAAGATCGCAAAATTAATTACTATCATCTATATTTCAATTAAATTTTTAGAAAATTTTAGGATAGTCAATATTATGTAGACTTACTTCTAGATTTCTTATCATAGAATTCTCAAGTCTACAAGTAAGAATGAAAATAATATATTTTAAATTAAAAAAATAATTAGTAACCAATGAACTTATGAAATATAGTGGTATCCATGATATCGAATATCTATACTAGTCATCATAACATATCATTCATATGCCTCACTGTCCACTATGTTGATTTTAAGTAAAACTTAACATAAATATTTTAGGATTTATTGAGATCCTCTCACCTCATGATGGTTATGCCATATATGAGTGTTTGATTATAATCTTTAGGGAATATGATATTCATAATAAAATTTTTAGTATTATATTAAATAACACTTCAAATATTGGTGTCACCATTAACATACTTGTCAAAATTATTAGAGATGGGCTAATAGTTGATATTTTTTATGTTAGGTATATGTGTCATGTAATTAACTTAATAGTGAAAGTATGAATGAAATTTATTTCCCCTAAATTAAAAAACATAAAAAATTCACTAAAATACCTTATGACACCTAGCAAACAAGATGAGTTTCATACTTTATATTTATTAATGGGCCTAAAAATAAAAAACTCTAAATGAATGTCATACACGATTGAAATTTGTTAGGTGATATCTGACTATGTCAATAATAAGAGTGATGAACTTATTATTAATGATTCAGATTAGGAGATAAAAATTTAATTTTTAAAATTTCTAAAGATTTATTATGATATGAAAAATAATGGTTTCTTTATATACACTTTTACTACTTACATTGGACTCAAGTACATATTCAATATTAGTAGTATATTTAACATGTATAAAGGACGCCCTCAATTTAGTACCATGACTATTGAGATGGAAACTATGTTATTATAATATTAGCTCTCTTTTTCATCTCTTTATTACTTAGTTGCCTATATAGATCTTAGGGATTTGGTAGAAGAGATAGAAAATATATTAATATACAAATCTATATGCATGAACCAAATTGAAGAACTTGATGGTTTGATTCACAAAAATATAGATAAGATATTTACATATTATGTTACTATGTATTATAGTTGTAGCTAGGCTTTGATATAGACATAGATATTGTATTAATAGATGATACCTTATTCTATTTAGTTAGCAAGGAAAAAATAATGAGGTCATCCATCGAATAATATTGAGTTGTCTTTGTACTTAGATACTTATTACTTCTATATCTTATAATAGAATGATAATAAGAATTATGATATAATGGATTGGTGGAGATCATACTAATTTACATATCCCATGCTATACAAGATGACAGGTGATCTATTGATCCCCCTAGTGTCTAGCATTGCATTGGAATTATCTTTTTCTATAATTATGAATATTATTTTAGATAGGAAATATAGACTATGACTTGATATCATAAAAGTACTTTCATGTTTAAAGGACTAAGAAGATCCAAAGATGGATATTCAAGATAGTGTGAAAGAGCTGCTAATGGATGATGACTCATGCGATGACATCAAACATATTAAGACTGGCATGAATTTCAAAATTAGAGATGGTGATCCAAATTTCAAACAATAATACTAACATAGACTGATCATAGATATTAGACTTAGTCACTTAGAGGACTTATTTGCAATGCTATGTGTATTTATTTGTTTGATGTACTCATTTTTTCTTTTAATATTTTTTAATTTATTATTAGTTATCATACAATGTCATAATATTCAAAAATAATATACTTTTTTATTCATTTTAATTTATATTATAGTGCAGTGCATTTTAAATTTGAAATTTATATTTTTAAAAAATAAAAATTTACTTATAAGTTTAAACTTAAAAATAAAAGATGATGTTGGCTGGTGAGGTGATGTCACAATTATACAGTGGAACTGAGTCTAGCATTACATTGAGCATTATGTGCCTCTAAAGTGTGTTGGTGATAGGGTGTCACTTGATAAAGGTGTTCCTTCTTTGGTACCACAAGACCCTCCAATAGAAACCAAATATCAATTAAACTTGTTGATACATCACACAAGAATAATCAAAAGGAGTTACATAATATTAGCTTTGTAAATAGGAACAACTCCTCGACTTGTATTTAGAATAGCTAAAAAGTGTCTTGTAAATAGGAACAACAAATCCTTCTTATGTTATATATATTGTACTATCTACTTGTATTTAGATTAATCAATTCATATTCTTTTAATATGTGTATTGTCTTCATGGCATCACCTAGTGCCCACAAAAATAGTGGGAGTGTGATGGGTCATGGCAAGTGGCCCATGTGTAGCTATTATCATTTTCAATGTTGCACTTTGGACTTGGGAGTGCTAGCTACTAGGGTGCCACTAGCCCATTATGAGCAGCTAGCCATAGCCCATAGCTAACCACTAGTGACTAGCCACTACCCGATGCCTAGTGGCCAAAGGGATAAGCCCTGTCAATGCATACTACCATTGAGCACTAGCCTAGTTGCCTTAGTGCCTGGCTAGTGGTAGTATTAGGCCAATGCTGGTCATGCTTGACATGGCTTGGCATGCTCGATTCAAAAATGGGTGCCATCAAATCATGACATATTGACCAACAATATGGTTGTGTCTTGTAACTTTCTTATAATGCTCAATTTTTAGGATTAAGTAGTCTAAAAGCTCATTAGGTAAGAATCTATCATCCAACTAATTATATTAGTATATAGATCATATAAGTAATAAAGTGGGCTTCCATTTAGATAGCAATCTCATAAAGAGTGTATAGGTAATTCGATCAACTAACGATGAGTCAACTACTACACTAGCTAAAAGAATAAAACTTAGCTTTTGGTAAGATTATTCCATTTCATTATGCATGATAGTTTGTCTATATTATTTAGTTATTATTATGATTGGTTATAAAACTAAGATTGAAGTATTATGAAAATTTTTTAATGCTCTATTGGCATACAATGTAGTTATCAACTATTACGCCCTCCTCAATAATATTTTCTTCATAGTTATCTCATCGATAATTTACCACCAAAATGATAAATCAACTTTGCTATAAAAAAATTCATAAGTTCATACATGTTAGACACCTTATTGAATACCCTTGATGGTTATTTCATATGTGCACTTGTATTCTCTAATCTCATGTATTATAAAAATGAGAACTAGTATGGTATTAAAATTATTTGTACTTTTGAATTCAAAGTGTCATACTCATATAATTAATATATGATTTCCATCAAATCTCGCTCATAAGAGGCATACAATAGAAAGTAACTCATAAGACTATTACAATCTTATGTGTCACAACTATTCATATGTGTCTCGTGGCTTACCTATCACTATATACCATGTGACATGTGACTTTCACACTAAAAGTGGAATGATTAAAAAAATATTCTATAAAATCCACACATCAATTGAGGAACAGTTTATCTAAGATATATATAATAGAATGGCTTATAAAAGTATTCATGCTTTCAACTTTATAAATATCATACTCACATGATTAAACTTACCTCGATGTTAGGTTTTGACATATAGGTTTGTTTCATGCATCATGATTAGTGGGGCTATCACTTACTTCATACCATTATGTTTATTCATGGTTTACCTATCACCATCTACCATAATAATACACACAAACCTACCATGAGTAAAACCTATATTATAGTTATAAAAAAATACTCAATCCATTAGTGACCAAACCACAACATAATCCAAATATATCAATCAAAAGTAAATATATCAATCTTAGACCTCAATTATTCCTAATATTAAAGAGGAATTAATACAAGATAATTTGAAATATATGTCAAGAAATTTTAAATTCCAATGATTGCTCTCAAGAGTGTATGAGAATTAAACCCTAAATCCATAATTCCTATTCATCTGCCTCAAATCTACTGCTAGGTAGGAGTCAAAATTTGTATCACCATTAGAGTTTATACTTTTGCCTTACATCACCTTTTTTTCTCATAGATCTTTCCTATGTTTGAGAAATTTTATACTTTCCAAAACTTAGCTTTTTATCATTATCTCATGCCCTCACTACTCTTTCATTTTCTCCCAAAATTTTTATACTCAAATGGATGCATGTAATTTTTAACTAGGAAGTTGTGGCACTAGGGAATGTCATTACTTTGGTTTTGTCTCTCTGTAACACAAAGTCGTGATACTGAGAATGATCGGCACCTTTGGTCTTTATCTTGCTTTAAATTATTGCAGTGCTAGAAATAATAATGGCTTGTGTAGTTTGTTTTTGTAATATAAAGTCATAGTACTGAGAATAGCTATTGATCGTATAATTCCTCTTTATAATCCAAAGTCATGGTGTTGGAGGATGGCCTTGGATTTACTCATTCCTTAAGAGCAAAAAAGTCATGGCCTAGGAAATAGCAATAGCTCAAGTAAATACTATCTAGAATTTTTTATAGCTAAAATTCATGATGGTAGAGAAGCACCATAGCTTTTGCCTTTATATTGGTGGCTATGTAAATAGAAAGTCATTGTGTTGGAAGATACTATAACTTTTAGCACGTGTGGAGTACTTGGTTATTGCAATGTAAAATTAATATCATAATAAAAAAAATTTATGAGCCAGTGTAACTACAACTCTAAAAAGTATTATAGTCAAAAAATATATATTATATAGTGAAATAATTGTATAAATGATATTGTAGAGTCATGGAATATAAAATTAGTAATGACTGTTTATGTAAATTTTCATCCAATAATAAATACCAAAACTATTCTATAAACCTATGGAGATGTAAAAAGTCATAACACAAGATATTGTGATTTTACATGGCTTTTTACTCCTCTCCTACTCAACAAATCTACCAAATCTAATATTCCATACAAAAAAAAATATCCAATTTCATAACTATTTATCATAATTTAACAAAACTATAATTTTGTAAAATGGTTCTATTTAAAGCCCTTTTTTATATAAAAATATCATGCATAATTACCAAAATAGCTAGTATTATTTGATATTTGGCATACTAAATATCAATTAAGTATATCATGGGCACCCATTTCATATTGTCTGCATAACATGATGGATCGACTAGGCTACCAATATTCAGGCAATGCTGACATGGCATATCCCATTTGATACATCTATTTTTGCTAGCTCCTCAAATACATAATGCACTTTCTCGGGTAACTTATTCTTAATAAAGCTACTCAATGTCACATCAATCATACACCTCATCTTGTAGTTCAATGTATTATATAAAGTCTATTGAAACTACAATTTAAATGTATGTCATGGGTATTCCCTCAAAAGTTCTTTTAATTTTGTACCAAGCATCTTATAATATATCATACTCTTCTTGTCAAAATAAGCTTATATATCCTCATAGTTAAGAGGTAGTTTAAGGTGAGAAAAACTTTATGAGAAATACTTATACAAGTTTGTCCCAACTTTTAATCGAACCTCTAGGTAAGTACTAGACCTAGCTATAGGCTTTGTCTCTCAAAGAAAAAAGAAAAATCATGATTTTATCACATCTAGGAAAACTCTATTCATTTTTATTATGTCACACAACAACAAAAAAGTTACAACATGGCTATTCAGATCTTCTAAAATTCTTTTACTATACTAATATTATTGTACTATAATTATCAAACTTGTCTTCAACTTAAAATAATTTGCTTGCACATTTTGTATCTAAATCCCCAAATAATTATCTATCATAGTTGGCTACTAATAATCTATCAAAATATGATAAGGATTGAACTGTTGGATAGCCTATCCTTCATTTCCTTAGTAGTTTTTGTTAATACTATTTCCTTTCATATACTCTCTTTCATTTATTTTTCTTAGAAGTGCTCTCATTATTTTCTTAATTTTAGATCTATAGGTATTAACTTAGTCCCATAGTTTCACCTCATGTAATAATGTTAGCCACAAAATAAACCAAAAAACAAAGAAAAACAAAATACAAATGCAACACATACACAAAGCAATAATTATATCCAAACATCTAAAAATAGACATAATTTGTTGCAAGGATAATTATGTCAACTTAAGTTGACAAATCAAACTACAATCAATTAATTTCTAGCAACAATGTCAAAACCTTATTATGACTTTGTGAGAATATCAAAACTTTTTGTTAAATGATGGTCCCAAAACCTTATTAGAAAATTATCTCTCATCCAATGTAGTTCCACAAGTATGCAACTCATACAAGTATTAAAATAAACATTTGTCCACATATTGATCACATAAAAATTGTGTAAGTAGTTTAATCAAATAATAGTGAACTAATTGCATCTCAATTTGAGTAAATAAACTCAGATTTTAGAATGATGCTTAGACTCTAGGGTTGGTTCACTTCCTTATGTAATGATATTTTTTTAGTATATAGTCAGTGTTATGTTTTATTTTTAGATGATTCATAGAATAGATTTGTGTCAAAATTTCCTACTGCCTTTCTTGGCATATAAGGTAGTCATCAACCTTAGATTGTCGCTACCAAGAATGATATCTTGGTAGTTGTGGCTTTCGTATTTCACCACCAAAGCCACACAGTGCTTCATTCATAGGTCAATCACATATCAACTTCCTTTAGGTAATGTATCAACTGCCCTTAATGATTGCTTCGAATATACACTTTTATTATTTAATCTCTAATGTCAAAAAGATATAAGATATTATGGTAATAAATATATTTATGCTTTTAGCTTCGTAAATATCATACTCACAATAATTAATATTCATCTTCCATGAATTGAACATATGAAAATAATACAAGATGAATTGACTCGCATAGTTTTCACCATCATACTAAGCATCTTCTCTCATATGTGTCTCATGACTTATTTATTACCATCTATCATAATCGACACCTAACTCTCTTAATATGATGAAATCCTAGGTTATACATTCTACTTAACCCTCCTCACATCACTTGATGTTTGATTCTTCTAAAATTAATACAATGGATTGGTTGTAGGTATATTCTTATTTTTGGCTTCATAAGTGTCATACTTGTAATGATTAAACATAACTCAATATTGAGGTTGTACACATAAGTTTATCACATGTATTAAGATTAGAAGAGTTTTCACTTCCTTCTTAATATATTACCTAAGTTTGTCCTATGACATTCCTATCAACATTCATCACTACCAATACACATGAACTTATAATATAGTAAAAACTCTAAATTTTAGTTCTAATTAATATCTATATTCATTAGCATTCAAACTGAAATATTAATACAAATATAAACTTTATAAAATCATGTATTCATCATACACAAGTATGTTACACCAAACTTATATATCAATTTAGCCTGATATTAAGAAAGTATTCGCATGAGATATTTTGTGAGCCATCTTGTTGAATTGAGAGTTCCTAATGAAAGTTTTAGTGAGGATCTAAATCTTAAAACCAAAACTCAATCAAAAATTATTCAAGTTCACCTTGGATTATTTCCTAACTATGACATAGATGTCGCGTGTCCAGGGTTTTTCTCTATTTCTCTTTTATCTTCTTATTTAAAAAATTTTCTAAGTTTTGTTTATATACTTTGGAGATCCATGTCACACATTAATCTAGAAGTCACAAAGGTGGCTTGAGATTGTAACTTTTTTACCTCATCTGATCTTCTCTGTAGTACAAATTCATAGCGGGAATGAATATCACAACTCATTTAACTCCTTTCCGAAGCATGATATTGTTGCATTGGGAATGCCTTGACTAAGATAGATTTTTCTAAAATTCAAAGTTGTGGGCTGAGAATAGTTGTAACTTGATATTTTGTCTCGCGTAAAATATCATTGTGCTAGGAATAACCATGATTGATGTATTTACTCTCTGTAACAAAAAGTTGTGGTACTAGGAATAGTTGTGACTTTTATATTTTTTTGCTGGAGCACAAAGTTCTTGTATTAGAAAAGTTGTGACCAAAGTATATACTATCTAAACAAAATATCATGGTAGAAAAAATGTCGCGATCTAAAATACTTGGTATTTTAGCTATGTGTTAAATAAGTCATATCATTGAAGATTATGTTGCATAGTAAAAAGATTATATCAACTCAGTGGTAAATTCATGGTATACAAAGATTATCTTGACAGGTTTTATAAAGTTATGGCCAAGAAAGAATATGGCAACTACTTAGTAAGATCATGAAAGGTGTATCTGGGTTATAACATAGAAAATATTATGACTCTATTACGCTATATCATTTCTCTAACCTCCAAACCTTCATTTTACCAAGTCTACTAATTTTACCCAAATTAACTATGATTCACTAATATTCTTCAAATATTCCTCAAAATAGATATTTTATGAATTTCTCTCATAAATGCTCAAATATATACAAATATAATAATAAATACATGCCAAATCACCCAAGAAGTATGTATGTGGAGTGTCAATAGTATTGTGTGATTTAGGTTCTATAAAGAATATGTCACATTACTAGAAAATATGGTGACTTCATGTACCAATTTGGTACTTGGTTGTCATGATTTAGAAATATTATAGAAGCTAATATGTTTAGAACTAATACAGCTTCGTGACTCTAAGATAATATCATAATCATGAAGAATATATTACATAATGAAAGATTATGATAATTGGGTTTTAGAGTCACGGTAAGCAATAAAATCCATGGCTTATTTGTAGAGTCTTGGCTAAGAAAAGTTATCATGACTTCTCAACAAGCACATATCAATGTAAAAATATCATGACAATTGAAATTTTCATGACTTCCTCCTTATTCTCCTCCCCTCCATTTCAATTTTTTACCAAGTTTATCATTTATACTAAGTGTATGATTGATTTCACTAGCATTCATAAAATCCAACAAAAACATAATTCAGTAAAATCTTTGCTTTTATAGAATATTTTTAGAACACACACATCATGAGAACAACCAAAAAAACATCGCAAAAATTAGAAACTTGAGTGTTGAAAATGAGTTATGTTCCCAATGTATTAGTTGTCTACAACATTATGTATGGCATGATATATATTAAATAGGATATAACTCATGTTGTTTGCATCATCAATAATTTTCTCTAGGACCTGAGTATTTATTGTGAGGAAACAACAAAATATATCTTAAGGTAGTTCTCTGCTATCTTTATCTCTTGTTGGTCAGTTATGTTGATTCAAGGAGATCCACATTATATTATTTTATAACTTTTTGAGGTAGAACTGTATCATAGCAATTCAAGTTGAAAAAATACATAGTAATGTCCAACACTCATATTGAATTTATTATTGCTTCTGAAGCCAACAAAATTTTTATGGATGAATAAAATTTCTAGTTAACTTAGATCTAAAATAAGACCATTTTAATATTTTATGTAATGATAAAATTGTGATTCATATCTCCAAAAATTTGATCTTTCAAAATTGATCTAAGCATATTGATGTTAGGCATCAATGAATTCAAAATTTCTTAGTAGAAAATGCTATTGCACTAAAAAATATACATACAAATTCATATATCATTGATATGCTCATTAAATCATTGACTAAAGTAAAACATGCTTTTCTTAGATCTCATGGTAGTATTTATATGCTCACATAGGATAGAAAAGGATACTTATCAGGTATGACCAAGGTGGTCCTATGTTTCAGCCAATTTTATTAAAATTGTATGTTTTCATTTTTATAGTGTTGTTTGTTTTTTTTTTTTTTGTGTTATTGTTGCATGCATTTTTTATGTGTAGAATGAAAAGGATCCAAAACTAATATAATAGAAATATGTATTTTCCATTATACATGCTACATAAAGTAGCTTAAATGATTAAATAAAAAAGTTAGAAAAATATTATATATATATATATATATATATATATATATATATATATATATATCTCTCTCTCTCTCTCTCTTGGACACACAATGAAATTGTCACATACCAGAAGGGAAGTAATTAAGGTATTGGCTCCTCAACTCTCTCTCCATCCCATTGAAGAATTTATTTTTGTACCTACAATGATAGCTGATTTTGTTGGTGATTACTATTGCTGCTCATTAATGTTGATGAATTCGAATTATTGCTACTATTGTTGTGCCTTTTGTTAATACTTATTATTTTGATGATAATTTCTTTTTATACATATTGCCAATTTTGCTAATCCAAGCTTGTATTTCCTTCCACTACTCATGCAATCATGATACAAATTCATAAAACCCAAATTCTCTATTTATGTTTTAGATTAATTTACAATAAATTTCATGAATATTTTATGTCTGGGAAGGGGGGTGTCCAAAACAAAAATATTAATGTTTTGATCCTCATTTAAAATATTAATAAAAGCTACCCAAAACATGAAATATTTAAGTTTTGAATATAAAAAAAATTATTTATATGATTTTACACTTTTCTTGCCATATCATTCATAAAAATTTGCTGAATAAAACAAAACATTTTTGTTAGGCATTAAGCAAATTATTCATAACATTATAAACTCATGATATGCATAAACTCATGTTATGCATAAACTAAGGTATGCATAAACTCGTGCAATGCACAAATTAGTTTATGCATAACACGAATTGTGGTGTATGCATAATGTTATGTATAACACAATTTGTTGTGCATAAACACATTACATTATGCATCCGTAATAACTATTGTTATGCATGACATTTTGCACAAACACATTACCTTATGCATAAACACATTACCTTATGCATAAACATGTTTTGCATACACAATAACTCGTGTTATGCATAACATTATGCTTTAACACGAGTTCATAACACCATGCATCACATGTTTATGCAAAATGATGCATCATGTGTTATACATAAATTTGTTTATTCATAATATTATGCATAACATGTGATATGCATAATGTTATGCATACATGACAACTTGTGTTATGCATAAACCACAACTCATGTTATGAATAAACTAGTTTATGCATAACATAATTTTAATGCATAGCACGAGTTCAGATGTTATGCATAGACTTGTAATACAAAAATTGGCTTGTGCATAACAAAAAAAAAATTGCTTTATTAAACATTTTTTGTGGATGACATGGAAAGATAAGGTTAACTGCGTATTACCTGTTTATCGAGTCCCAAAACATAAATATTGTATGTTTTGAGCAATTTTGATTAATATTTTTTGAAATGAGGACCAAAACATTAATGTTTTTATTTTAGAATCCCTAAACATAATTTTTGCTCAATATTTTCTAGAGTTTGTTGCTAGATCTTCAAAGTTTTTTTTTGTGAAATTTCTTATGATCACACTTATCACATTTCAATAATTAGTTTATATTATAACTATTAATTTCTCAATTTAAAATAAATAAAATTAATCTTAATTATTCAAATATTCATCCATTGAATGAAACATAAGCAAATTGTCTCTGATAAAAGGATATATAAAGATTGTGAAGTGCAAAATATCTTTGCTTTGTACTTATTAAGTTCTCTAACATTATAAACGTATATAATATATTTCCATGCTCATTCATATCCATGTTTTCAACTCAAAAATGCTCATTTTAATAATTGTCTAATATTTTGTGGCTTGAAAGTAGAGATGTCAACTTGGCCGGGCTGGCCCGGCCCGGCATGAGGCACACCACGATTCAGTCGTACCTGGGCCAGCCCAGCATGGGAATTTCTTGTGCACGTGCCCATGTCGTGCCTGTCCACGGTACCAATTATACTGTACCATGCCGAGGCCAACCAGATCTCATGTCGTACCTGGCCCAGCACGGTAACTCGGCACGAACCGAGAAACAGCCCCAGCGGCAGGAGCTGAGCCCCAAAAGTGAAGAATATTCATGGCGGCGTGGCGGCGCACCGTCGAAACCCTAATTTTTTTTAAAATTAGGGTTTTTTGCCCGGCCTGAACTGGGCCGTACCCGGTGGATTCATGCAACAGGCCCGTGCCAGGCTGACCTCCACAAAACGATGTCAAGCCAAGCACGATACGGTACGGTAACCGTACCGTGACTAGCCCAGCATGGTAGCATGGTTGGGCCTTCTAAAACCATGTCGGGCCGGCCCGACACAGCCCGTTTGACACCTCTACTTGAAAATTAAAAGTCATTATTACAACTCACGATTAATTTGATGATCATTGTGTTATAAGTTAGGAAGAATTATATTTAAGGGGTAGGTAGATAAATATTTTGTGTGAGGGATATAAAATATGTAAAATGAGTGAGAAATGTGAGAAATGTGAGAAATTTTATAAAATTATGATAAAGGATATAAACTTGAGAAAATATTCAAAATATCATCATTGAATTGATATTTAATTTTTTAAAAATCTTTCCATTACTCTCTCTCTCTCTCTAACAAATGTGCAATATCTTTTTTCCATACATTTTAAAAAATTAAAAAAAATCAACTTTCTCGACTCTCCTCTCTCTCTCACATTCTCTCATTCCCCCTCTTTCTCTTCTCTCTCATTCTCTCTCTCTCTCTCTCTTTCTTCCTCCCCCTCTCCCTCTCCCTCTCTCTTTCTTCCTCCCCCTCTCCCTCTCTCTTTCTTCCTCCCCCTCTCCCTTTCTCTTTCTTCCTCCCCCTCTCCCTCTCTCTTTCTTCCTCCTCCTCCTCCTCTCTCTCCCTCTCTCTTTTTTGCTCTTCCTCCTTTCTCTCCCTCTATCTTTTTGTTCCTCCTCCTCTCTTTCTCCCTCTCTCTTTTTTGCTCTTCCTCCTTTCTCTCCCTCTCTTTTTTTGTTCCTCCTCCTCTCTCTCTCCCCCCCATATATTTTTTTCTCCCCCCTCTCTCCTCTCTCTCTCTCTCTCGTCTCTCTCTCTCCTCCCTCCCCCCCCCCCCCCCCCCCTTCCCCACTCTCTACTCCTATCTCTCTTTCTCTTTACATCATGGAGGAGAGAAGTTTATAGAATATGGAGCATAGATGTGTTTTCTCAAGTAAACTACATTCTTGTGTACTTATTGATAAACATTATGTCCTTTTGAGACTAAGAGTAAGCAATGATGATGTGTGCATTGTGTTCTCGTTCTTTTATTTCATACATAGCACACCTTTCTATAAATAACTAACATAACTCATAATTTACAAGTTCACTTTAAAATCATTATAATTTCAATTATTGCATGTGTTATTATGCATTTCTCACTATTCAAATGAAAAGAATTTACTATTTATAAGTTTGATGGAGCTTTCAATTTGAATACATCAAAATTTTGTTAACTCACATCTTTATAATTATACATCTTATATTTAATAGTTTACCAAAAAAAATTGAATATTAATGAAAAAACTTATTATTGTCATCGAAGTACATTCGCGACATTAGCATAGCCAGCCAAATAAATTATCATCCTCTATGAAAAATATTCTTCAACAATTTATCACCTAAATTCAAATAATGCATTTATCTAAGATTTTATAGTCAACCTCTTCATTTGTATTATTTATCTAAAAATTTATTTAGTTGAAGTTGTGTATGATTTTCTCCTCACCTATTCAATCTATATATGTGATCTTACTTTAATTTTATTCTCAAAAAAAGAGATGTCTTCATATTTTATAAATTTTTCTTTGTAATTTATTATTAAGACTTTTTTCACACATCTATCTTAATTTACATATCCATGTTATATCTATTTTATGTGTATCTTATTTTTATGTAGCCCAGCATTATGAAATATAAAGCAAAACTAATTAAATAATTACATTATAATTTATTAACCTTGCAAACATTATTGACTCTTAACATGATTTTTTATTTAAGCTATCTTTAATTCTTGTGTGTGTGGTGAGTGTGTGTGTCTGTGTCTGTGTCTGTTTAATTTGATTACTTTCATGAATTATAGATCCTCAATATTTTGAAATCCTAACATCTTCAATTTAAATTGATTTCTCTCACCCTCAATTCAAATTGAAAGTTCGAACTAAAAATTCTAGTTCAATCAACATTTTTAAAATTTTTTCTCTTAAATATTTTAATTGCCTATTTGATTTTCAACATAGAGCTTCCCTAGTTTTATTTTTTAGGAAAATATCATCGAATACATACAAGAAGATACCTCTTCTTGACGTATTATCAACTCAATCACGCATAAAATGATAATAAAAGTGCCAAAATTAAATATTGGGATGATAATATTGAAATTAGAAATATACTTGCTATAACATTGTGATGCATATGCTTGGAAATATTTTTTTAGAACAATAGAGACATATTAAAATATATTTATTTTTTTCTATATTTTTTGTAAATTATTGAACTAATAAATTAGTTTTCATAATAGGCCTACCTAGCATAGAATGAAATTTATTATATGGTAAATAGTTCGGCTCATAAGGCTCATTTAAGTGATCTATTTCTAAGGTTTAATATATAATTCATCAATTTTATTTTGTTATAATTCAAATAGTCTTGAATATCACTATTTTTTTTTAAATTTGGATCATAAAACTGTATGTCTAAGTTTGACATTTTTTTAGTCTCTACGTCTCTAAAATATTAATTAAAACTATTTTGTTTTCTTTAATTATATTATCCAAATTTTTTTTTTTTTTGCACAAATTTTTTGACAAAATGTATTATATCTTCCATTCTAAGAATACATTTTATATACAATTAACACTTATGTGTGTTTCTAAGGATAGGCTTGTTAAGTTATTTTATTATTTATTTTAAACAAATTTTATTATATTTTAGTATTTTGGTATCCTTATTTTTAATATACTTAATATGACTTAAATCTCTAGCTTTTTATTAACTTGTATATTATACAAATTATCACACACACACACACACACACACACACACACATATATATATATATATATATATAGATTCTTATATTTCTTCACCACTCAACTTCTAAGTATCCTCGTGGACTAGCTAAGTAATTAAAATAATTTATTTTCACTTCATATTTTATCTTATCTTTTTTTTTCTTATATGAAATATTATATTAAATGTGAAAATGAGCTATTATTAACACAAATAAATTTTCATAAATTAGATTTACTTAAATTCTAAACCTCTATAAATTTGTTAATTACTTATTTAAAATTATAAATTTTTACTAGAAAACTACCAAATCAATTTTGTTTTTTTTTTTTTTTTTGAAAATATACCCTTTAAAAATTTGACACTTAAATTAAAATGACTCATTATTTGTTACTTTAATTAATTAAAATTCAAATTATTATATTTTAGATGGTTATAATTAAAAAAAACATATAATAAACACTCGACAATACTATATTATATTCTATCTGATAACTTATTAACTTTATCAAAGTAGTCAGTACTTGAATGAACATTATTTGTCATTCATTAGTATGCTTAAGGAGGAGATCATACCCAATGAATAATCTTCTCACTTTAGAATGAATCTTGGATGTTAATATCTCGATAAATTTATCGCTAAAAGTCGGAGAGGTTGTGTCTGATAAGTCTCAAACCTAAGACCTACCATACTTAGACAAATATTTGTTATCACATGAAGGTTCTGTTAGGTAGCCGAAGATTAATAAAAATCCTTTGAAGATATAACATGCGTAGCATAGAATATTTTCATTTCATTTAGAAATTCTCATTTATTTTAAAAAGAATGACATATCTCAAGAGTAGGTGTCATTCAGTAAAGACTTCTCCTATATGCCTCTATTCCAAAATTGACGAGGGATGACACTACAATGGTTAGCATCGCCCAAGCCATTGTTTTTAATAATAAAAATAAAAAATCATCCCATTAAATGTGACATTTTATTTTCTTAGGTTTTAAATTATAAAATATGTTAATATATATATATATATATATATATATAATCAAAATTAATTTTAATACAAATCAATTAATTTGATTTACCAATAAAATCAAACAATTTGATTCTAATCAAATTAATTATTCTGATTATATATACATACATATCCAAAATAAATAAACAAAAAACTTTAAGATATTTCTTATGGCTATAGATAAGGCTACAAAAGAGATCCTAACCTAAATAAGATCTCAAACTCTCATTTTATTAGTCAACACTTATTAAACTCTCCTTGTTAAGATTATATATACTCATTGATTTAATTAAATTACTGATAATCTAATTTAATTAATCTCTAATTATTTTATCGAAACTTAAATCCACCTACATGGCTTGATAATATATAAACTTGTAAGCTTTTTTGATGGGGAATCATCAATCCTTCTAATAGGATATGAATTTCGTCAACAATTAATATTCACCATATAAGTGATAAAGTTATCCAACTTTATAGGATACATAAATCTATTTCTAGATATGATTCCTTATAAATCAAAATAAATATTAACAAGTACAAATGAATATTAATTATTTCAAGAATAAAAACAATATTATTTATAATAATAATAGTGTATTTTATTTTATAAGTATGAAATAATTACACCATGATGATCATATTCAATACACAGAAGTGTACTAGCACTAAAAGTTAGAACTTTACTATTACCCATTATTAAGATAGATATACTAATATCTTGTAAGACAATCTTACTAATAAGTTGTCCAGTTCTATCTAGATTGTAAATAATAAATTTATATTCCACAAAAATTGATAATTCAATTTTTCATGCGTTAGCCTAATTCTACTCACCAAATCATAGACTATGCATAATAAAGAACACAAGTATTTTTACAAATTTAAATCATGGTAAATTCTTTTATTAAAATAAGAAAATGATGTATGCTAATTAAAAGATGAAGTGAAAATGAATTCGTGTCGTGCTCGGCATGGCACGCCTGATAGTCTACCCAGCCTAGCACAGCATGGCCGACACAATTTTAAGCAAACTCATGCATAACGTGCTAGGTCATCTCAAGTCATGTCTGGCAAGGCCTACACAGCTCAGTCAAGTTATATCTTATGTCGTGCCCAGGTCATCCAACCACTTGACACCTCAAAGCAAGCCATAATGATCTAACATGGCTAACCATGATGAACTCATCAGAATGAATTAGGTCGAGCATATAATGAATTAGGTGAGTCATCATGCTTGGCCTGGTCCAATTTTAGTAAATGGGTTGTCAAGAGCCCCATCATGCTCGACATAGTGGAGACTAAATGGATCATGCATCTTGAATTAATAATTATGCCGACAAACACAAATTAAGAATGGTAATAATTTAAATTTAAAAATAATAGAGTTTAACTTATTTCTTTTAACTAAATAAAAAAATAATTCATAAGTTTTAATCTATAAATCTGAGGTTCAATAATATCTATGGATATTGACAATTTTTATTATATGATGTAATTAGAGATTTATATTTGAAATTAAATTTGTGATTAATAAATATTCTGCATTATTATTAAATATTAATCATAAAAAATTGTCTATCCAATTTAAAAATATTAGAAAATTATATTACATTATTTGATAATAATTGCATTACATTATTCCCTCTCAAAAATATAAAGTGGCTAGCTAAGAACATCTCCATCCACACTTAACAAAATAGCTACTTAAAATATATTTAAATATTAAATTCACTAATTTAGCTAGCAAGTTTTTAGAGCATCTCCAACAATGCTCTCTATTTTAGCTACTAAAAAATTATTAAAATATTATATTATCTATTTTAGCTATTCACTTTTTAAAGTTAACTCCAACAATGCTATCTATTTTAGCTATCCACCTCAACAAACGATAACTAACTTTTAAATTTGGTTATTTTGTAACTAATATTTAAAATGTCATTTCATCACCAATATTATTAAATTCAAAAGTTTAAATTTTGAAATTTTAAACATTAATTTTTTATAACGGTCATATTTTTGATATATATATATATATATATATATAGTATATTTCATCTATTATTCTCATACATCATCAATATATATATTCGCATTACATTATTTAATGTGTTAATATTATGACTCTGCATCATCTAATGAACATTATTCTTAATGATTCAGACTCAGATGATGAATTAGAGATTATAATAATTTGTACTATTGAAATGTATGAACTCAATAGTGAGGATAGCTCTAGTGTAGGTCGTGGTTCTATTAAAGGTCATTCATCAATTAATCGAAATCAAGTTCAAGGGCATGATAAATTATTTCGAGATTATTTTGCTGTACCACCTATCTATCCTCCAAACTTATTTCGAAGAAGGTTTAAATTAGTCGAACACTTTTTCTTCGTATTTTATTGATGGTGGAAAATTATGAAAAATATTTGGTTCAAAAAATTAATGTTGCTAGAATTATTGGCTTGTCTTCTCTTCAATAGATGACAGCCGCCATAAGGATGCTTGCTTATGGAGTTGCAGCAGATGCTATTGATGATTATGTAAGGATTGGCAAAAGCACCGTAATAGAAAGCTTGAAAAGATTTGTGAATGCAATAGTAGCAATTTTTTTGGATGAATATCTCAAGTCACCAAACAATGATGATATTGCTAGATTATTATCCATAGGTGCAAATCATGGATTTCCTGGGATGTTAGGTAGCATTGATTGTATACATTGGAAATGGAAGAATTGTCCAACTGCATGGAAAGGTATGTATTCTTGTCATATAAATGAACCAACGATTATTTTAGAAGCAGTCGCTTCATATGATCTGTGGATTTGGCATGCCTTTTTTGGGTTACATGGATCTCATAATGATATCAATGTACTAGAATGCTCTTCTATTTTTGCTCTCCTTTCAAAAGGAGAGGCTCCTTCTGCTAATTTTTCAGTCAACTGGAATGATAATACAATGGGGTATTACCTTGCTGATGGAATATATCCAAAATGGGCAACATTTGTCAAAACAATTCCATGTCCAAGAGGCAATAAACAAATTAATTTTGCTAAAACTCAAGAATCGGCAAGAAAAGATGTTGAGCGAGCATTTGGAGTGCTCCAAGCATGATTTTCTATTGTGTGTGGTCCTACTCGTTTTTGGAAACTTGATGTGCTAAAAGATATTATGAAGACATGCATAATATTACATAACATGATTGTCGAAGATGAGAGGAACGATAATGAGTTAGACTTTACTTATGATACAATGGATGAGCGTCCAACTGTCCCGGTCATACCTGAACGGAGTTCGCAACTTCTTAAATTTATTAATACTCAACATTGTGTTGGAGATAAAGAAATTCATTCCAAACTCCAAGAAGACCTAGTCGAACATCAATGGAATATGCTTGGAAATATCTATGCAATACTTGAGCAAATATTTTCATATTACTTGTAATATTATAAAAATTCAGCAAACATTTATAAATTTGTATATAAAAAAAATTACATCTTCTTTCCCAAGATTTCCATTTAGCGTCTTTTATAATATTCAGCTTGCAACTGTGATATGCAACTTGTATCCATTGACATTATATGATCTTCCACTTTCATTTGCTCAAATTTCATTTTATTTATCTCATGTTGTAGATGTTGTTGAGTTTGAATATAGGATTTTTCCATCATTTCTAATTTCTTCTCATTGGCTACTTTTCTCTCTTCCAGCATCACAACTAAAAGATTAAAAAGTTCAAGTTTTTTGGCATCACCTCCAACTTCATTGCTCTTATTTTTTCGTAGTCTCGCTTTCTCAGCTTTCCTACCCAGTGGTCTGTCTAAGAATCCATACGACCCTCCTTCAGCTCCACAATTTTCAGAGACTGAAGTAGAAGGCAAAGAGCTGCGAGGAGTATCATAATGTTCAATTTTTTTCTTCTTTGCTTGAGATTCCTCCATCCATTTTGGCTGATACCTTAATTCATTCCAATAATGTTCAAATGGAAAGGAAGATTTATAGAGTTCCTTGTACAAGTTTTTGGCATCACATATCTAAAAAATTTGAAAAGAAGATATTCATTATAATTTCAAATAAATATAAATAATTTAGCAATTTAACTTTATTTCAAACCTTGTCTTTCTCTATTAGCCCACTCTGATTAAGTCTTTCTATCTGTGTAAAGCACCCACAAAATTGATTGGTGGCAAGCTGAGTTGTCGACCAACGATTCATCAAAGAATTTTGACTACGAATTGTGCATCCCTTTGGCTTGTATTGGTTGAAGAATTCACAAACCCTTGCCAATATGTCTTTGACTTTTGTTCATTTCCTTGTACAGCATCTAAACTAATATTAAGCCACGCTAATATTATCATAATGTCTTCCTCTATTGTAAAATTGTCACCTCTTTGTTTTTTGGTGGTGAAATCTACTTGAGGAGACTTTGAAGAAGATAAAATATAACTTCATCGTCTAAATGTAATCCATCATTTAATAGATTGGTGAAGTATGCTTCATGCTGAAATGGATCCATTATAGATGACCAGTTTCTGCTTTCAAAAGAAAATATTATTTAGAATAATATAAAAAAACATAGTTTATAAAAATATAGAAATAAGTTAAAAAAATACAACTATTTAATCATATTAATTAAAATAATTATATAAATGAAATACTAAAATAAAATACTTAATCTTTTAAAATAAGCAACACATAATCTTAATGACTTGAACACACATACACAATCACACACAAAAACACACCAAAAAAAAAATATCGACACAACACACACACTTATTTCGTTTAGCGAAAACCAAAAACATGAGAAAACTGTATTTAAAAAAAAACTAGTTTTCGTGTATTTTAAAAATGAAGGATTTGTGGTTTTCGTCTATTTCAAAAGCAATAGGTTTTCGCGCATCTAGTTTTCGTGTAGCGAAAACAACTTCTTGCTACACGACAAAAGCATTTCATGCAGCGAAATGCTCATATCGCTGCACGAAATTTAGTTTTCGTGCAGCAACAACGTCAATTCGCTGCATAAATTATGGTTTTCGTGCAGCGAAAAACTCATTGCCCTGCATGAATTAAGGATTTTGTGCAGGGATATTCTCATATAGCTGCACGAAATCAAAATTTCGTGCAGTGTATACCTCAATTCGCTGCACAAATTGAGGTTTTCATGCATCGAAAACATTTTCTGTATAATTGCGAAGCGTTAAAAATATGAACAATACCTGTATTTTGGTTTATCTTCAATAAATATTTTTCTCGATTGATGCGTTTGGCGAGGAACGAAGACTCGCTATTTCTAGCGAGTGATTTGGGCGATATTCAAAATAGCGAGATGAGTAGTGAGGCTGTTGGAGATGGTTTTTGTAAAAATCATTGCTAAAATAGCTAAACTTAGGCGTTTAGCGAGCCTTTTGGAGATGCTCTTAGAATACACTCTAACCACAATTTCTATTTTACACATACCTTCTAATAATTAAAAAAAACAAAACATAACATAAAGAAATATATATATAAAGGGAGAAAATTTATAGAGCTCAAATAGCTCTCCAAATTTGTGGAGATATTTGATTAAACTAAAAAATAGAGAGTGGGTTGGAGAGTATTTTTTGTGTTTTGTCTAGCTAAAATAGCTAAAATAGCTAAAAATGAATGAATATGAGATCTCTAACAGCTAAAATATCACATATATGAGATCTCTAATTCACCATCGCCTTGGCTTGAAATTCCGAGGCGATATAAAAGCTGAAATTCCGAGGCGATATAAAAGCTGAAATTCGCAAGGGCTTCCTCTTGCGACTCACGGACCCTAACAGGAATTCGAGTTTCGATCAACAAGCTTTTGAGGTAATCAAATTTTTTGTTCTTAGTTTTATAGATTGAAAAATTCTTGCGTCGAATTGATTAAATTCGATGGCGTGGGTTTGTTCTTACCACTCCAACTTCCCCTGCATATTTAGGGTTCTAGAACATGGATAATTAATCGATATAATAGCATTTTGGTTAATCTTCATAGTTCATTCTCAGGAAACCTATCGCGCAGTACCTGATAGCTGAGATTGTTTGTCCGATCCTCCTCTTAACAGATTCTCTAGGAAGCATCTAGGTCTGCTATATGCGCACTTGTGCTTCGTTTTCGGCCACATTGCTTCTTACAGGAATTCGAGCTTCGATCAATAAATGAATTTGTTGTTTCTTCTTTTTCATGCTGGCTATGAAAATGGAGGGAATATGATCAAAAATAGTCTCTTCCATGGAAGCATTGTGGATTTCTAGAATTTGGAGACTGAACCACTGGCAAAGCATTCGATTACTTTGCATTCTCTTGAAACTTCTCGTGGTGATTTGATCACTGAGTTGGTCGATCGAACCTTCCTTTTTTAACTTGTGTTTTCGGCATATTTCTAAGCAGGGTAGAGGGGGCAATGGTTCAATACAATTTCAAGAGCATCACCGTGGTTCCAAATGGGAAGGATTTCATTGATATTATCCTCTCGAGGACTCAACGGCAAACTCCAACAGTTGTGCACAAGGGTTATGCTGTGACTCGTCTGCGTCATTTTTACATGCGCAAAGTGAAGTACACTCAGAAGAATTTTCACGAAAAGTTGTCTGCAATCATTAATGAGTTTCCTAGGCTGGATGACATACACCCATTCTATGGTGATCTTCTTCACGTTCTCTATAACAAAGACCATTACAAGCTCGCCCTTGGGCAGCTCAACACTGCTAGAAATCTCATTAGCAACATATCAAGTGAGTATATAAAATTTTTAAAGTATGGAGACTCGTTATATCGATGCAAATGTCTGAAAGTTTCTGCTCTTGGCCGTATGTGTACTGTGATGAAAAAGATAAGCCCTAGCCTTGCTTACCTGGAGCAGGTCAGGCAGCACATGGCAAGATTGCCTTCTATTGATCCAAACACGAGAACAATCATTATCTGTGGGTACCCAAATGTGGGAAAGAGCTCATTCATTAATATGATTACTAGGGCAGATGTGGATGTGCAGCCCTACCCATTCACCACGAAGTCACTGTTTGTGGGTCACACTGATTACCAATATCTAAGGTACCAAGTGATTGATACGCCTGGGATTCTAGACCGGCCATTTGAAGATCGTAATATTATCGAGATGTGCAGCATCACTGCTCTGGCTCATTTGAGAGCAGCCGTTCTGTTTTTTGTAGATATCTCTGGATCATGCGGGTACAGTATAGCTCAACAAGCAGCTCTATTTCACGGTATCAAGACCTTGTTTATGAACAAGCCCTTGGTCATTGTCTGCAACAAGACTGATTTGCAGCCTCTAGAAGGATTATGTGAAGAAGATACAAAACTGGTGATGGAGATGAAAGCAGAAGCTTTAAAGACGGTGATTGGCCAAGGGGGCGAAGCTGTTGATGATGGTGATGTTCTTCTGACCATGAGCACATTGACCGAAGATGGGGTTATTGCAGTGAAGAATGCAGCATGCGGGAGGCTGCTAAATCAACGAGTAGAGATAAAGATGAAATCGAAGAAGATGAATGACTGTGTGAATCGAATCCATGTTGCAACTCCAAAACTGCTTGATGGAAAGGAGAGGCCAGTTTTCATTCCTCAGGCTGTTCTTGATGCTAGAGCAGGCAAGGCAGTGCAAAAAGTAGAGAGAAAAACTGAGAAAGATTTGGAGAACGAAAATGGAGGCGCTGGTGTGTATTCTACTAATTTGAGAAAGAACTACATCTTAGCCAATGACGAATGGAAAGATGATATACTGCCAGAGATTCTTGATGGGCACAATGTGTACGACTTCATTGATCCTGACATTTTGCTCAGGCTGGAGGAGCTGGAGCAAGAAGAAGGCATTAGAAAAGCAGGGGAAGAAGACATGGATGCTGAGAATGTTTCAGAGGTACTGACTCGCGAAGAACAAAGTGTGCTGGCGGAGATCAGGAAGAAGAAGACGCTGCTGATTCAAGAGCACAGAAGGAAGAAAATCACCTCAGGGAATCGCCCAACCATACCTAGGAAGTTCGACAAGGACAAGAAATTCACATCAGAAAGAATGGGCCGACAGCTCTCAACTCTTGGGATGGATCCATCTCTGGCAATCAATCGAGCGCGTGGCAGATCACTTTCCAGGGGACGTAAGAGAGAGAGAGACCCCATTTTTGAAAGCAGCTACATGGATGTGGACCAGAGAGCGAAGAAGCAGCAGAGGACTAGTTCCCGATCTGTTTCGAGGTCAAGATCACGTGCTCCAACAGATGTCATTCCAGGCGAGGGCTTCAAGAACTCTGCCCAGAAAGCTAAGGCCATTAAACTCTCGAAGTTGGCGTCCAAAAAGAGGAACAAGGAGGCTCGTCGAGGTGAAGCAGATAGGGTTATTCCTACTGCTAGGCCCAAGCATCTGTTCTCTGGAAAACGCTCTATTGGCAAAACTCAACGCCGTTAGCCCTTACTGTGTGGAATCATGTGCCATGTTCTAGCAATGATGTCCTATTAAAATGTGAATCTAAATTGATTCTAAATTTTTTTTTTTTTAATTATTTGGACCAAAACTCAGTCTATCTCGTGGAATTGTTATTTTCTACAAAAATTAGGTTTTTTATTAATTTTATACAGATATTAGGAAAAATGTGATTTTTTTTTTTTTTTGATAATTTACCCTTGTTGATTCTCTACTAGTTGATTAATAAATATGTGTGCCTACTATTAGTGCACTTCAAATTATAGTTAGACTCAATTAAAATTTGCATTAAATTCATTATGAACTACTGTTATTATAGTGTGTGAGCCTGCTATCAAAGCATAATAATGGTCCAATTATCAAATAATTAAGAATGCGAAATGTAGAGGACATTTGGGAGTCTTACCTGCTCCAACCCTAAAGCATCAAGGCTCATACTATTGAGATGAGAGTCTTACATGTTCCACCCATTGGATCTCAAGGCTTATACTATTATGATGAAAGTCTTACATGCTTCAACCCCAAGGCCTAAAGGCTCATACTATTGTGATGAGAGTCTTACCTGCTCCAACCCTAGGGCCTCAAAGCTCATACTATTTGGATGGAAGTCTTACCTGCTCCATCCCTAAGGCCTCAAGGCTCATACTATTGGGATGGAAGTTTTACCTGCTCCAACCCTAGGGCCTCAAGGCTCATACTATTGGAATGAGAGTCTTACCTATTCCAACCCTATGACCGCAGGCTAATACTATTGGGATGAGAGTCTTACCTACTCCAACCTTATGATCTCAAGGCTCACATTATTAGGATGAGAGTATTACTTGCTCCAATCCTAGGATCTCAAGGCTTATACTATTTGTATGGGACTCTTGTCTGCTACAACCCTAGTGCCTCAAGCCTCATGCTATTGGGATGAGAGTATTACTTGATCCAACCCTAGGATCTCAAGCCTCATGCTATTGGGATGAGAGTATTACCTGCTCCAACCCTAGGATCTCAAAGTTCATATTATTGGGATGAGTCTTACCTTCTCCAACCCTAGTACCTCAAGGCTCATATTATTGGGATGGGAGTCTAACCTGCTTAAACCCCAAGGCCTCAAGGCTCATACTATTGAGATGGGAGTCTTACCTGCTTAAACCCTAAAGCCTCAAGGCTCATACTATTGGGATGGGAGTCTTATCTGCTTCAACCCAAGGGCCTCAAGGCTCATACTATTGGGATGGGAGTCTTACATGCTTCAACCCCAGGGCCTCGAGGCTCATACTACTGGGATGAGAGTCTTGCCTGCTCCAACCCTATGACCTCAAGGCTCATACTACTAGAATGAGAGTCTTACCTGATCCAACCCTATGACCTCAAGGCTCATACTATTGAGATGGAAGTCTTGCCTGCTCCAACCCTATGGCCTCAAGGCTCATACTGCTGGGATGAGTCTTTCCTGAACCAACCTTATGACCTCAAGGCTCATACTATTGAGATGGGAGTCTTACCTACCCCAATCCTAGGGGCTTCAAGGCTCATACTATTGGGATATAAGTATTACATGCTTCAAACCCCATAGCCTCGAAGCTCATACTATTGGGATGAGAGTCTTACCTCCCCCAACCCTAAGGCATCAAGGCTTATACTATTGAGATGAGAGTCTTACCTCCCCCAACCCTAAGGCATCAAGGCTCATA
Source organism: Sapria himalayana (assembly GCA_029783825.1). NCBI lineage: Eukaryota > Viridiplantae > Streptophyta > Magnoliopsida > Malpighiales > Rafflesiaceae > Sapria > Sapria himalayana. Next base: position 1,265,765 of record JAREIK010002830.1, read on the forward strand.
TTATTGGGATGAGAGTCTAACCTGCATGCATATGCACTTATAAAACATGTGCAAGTGTTACGGAATACAAACTCTAATACAAAATTTGAGTGCCAAAGCTAGCTTTTTCTTGTATCGCAGAAGAGAATCACACTTGTCAATTATATAATTTTCAAATAAATATGAGGGAGAATTGACCATCTTTACATAAACATTCAAGATCACGTGAAAATATCTTTACATAAAAAGTCAAAAGAACACATCAAAATATTATCGAGGCCATGTGGGAGATCTTTAAAAAGTGCAGAATCCTCTCGGATCTTGTTTTTATTTGGATCGTAGAGATGGTTGGGCCATAACACAAGCCTCCTGCACAACTCACAAACAGAGGAGGCCATAATGCGAAGGGTGGGAGGCAGTTTTCAGCCACATTGTGCGTCCTAATATAGCATTTTGATGAACTGAAAGATAAGCTGCATTTAACCTAACACTCACGAGGGAAAACAAGAACAGAACACAAATCAATAATTCAGCAGTCAAGAATATGCCGAAAGGTTACTTTATTTCCTTGTGAACCAAACCAAATATGTCACTTTTGAAGTACTTAAACTGTGCCGAGAAACAGGATGTTTGAACTTCACCTATCCACGTCAGGAGCAGCCAATGGGTCGTAAATCTCCTCCTTGTGTTCTGCCATGGAGGCAGCGCCCAAAGCGTCCGGCGTCACTTCCCCCTGAGAACCTTGCGTTCAGCAGTTCACTCATTATAAAGCAAACTTAATGTTTGTTCATGTTTATACACAAGTTAGTATTGTGATCATATCATTAAATCACATTATCACTGAGATTTGGGCAATACTATCTGGCAAGTAATTCTTGTTTTCTGGTGTTTTGTTTTATAGAAAAGATTTTTAAAAAGTATGAGCATCCTCCCCTGAAAATTTTATTGGGAGATTTGCATTTTGGTGTATCAGACACAAAATAATTATAAAATATGTTTTTTTTTTTTTCAAAATGAAAAAAAAATACATTAATACATAAAATAATCATGTTTTGATATGCTGAAAATCAGAAACTTAGAATTTTCCCCCAACATAACACATCAATAGATTTAAAAAATAAAAAAAAATAAAAAATAAAATAATTACAATAACAATCATAATTCAACTGCAAGTCACGCTGCGATTCAAACCCACGATCTCGAGGTTTTAAATTATTCCCTCAGCGAGGCATCTAGATACAAACATTGTTTCGGATCATCAACGAATATATATGTATGTATGTATATGTGTGTGTGTATTTATACATTTATATATGTTTATATTTATACATATACATATATATGCGTGTGTGTGTGCATATTTGATGGTGAATTGACTTGATGACTATACATGGGCGATGGCGATTATTCTTAAAAAATTATTCCCTCCTCAAATAATATGAAATGAAAAATTATTTTTAAATATAGTATTAAAAAATCAAAATTTAGGACGATGGCGATTTTTACGTAAGATATTTTGGATCAGATACCTATACAAAAAGATTACTTATTACAAATATGCGTCATCTTGACGAAAAGTGTTACTTTCAGCCAAACATATTGGCTGCCCTAAGCTATTTACTCTTAATGTAAAGACATTACATGCAAGTTATCTTTCGCTGAAACAATTTTATTATTTTATTTATTTTAGCTTATTTTATCTATAAAAATAAAAAAAAAATGCCTATCGAAAAACCATATTTCTTTGGTGTTTTTTTTTTTTTTCAAGTTTTCTCAAAATAAAAAAAAAACATAAAATGATCTTAAATATGCATTTTGAAAAGTAGCTTTGGTTCTTGATGCCGAACCTGTAGCGGGTACTGATAACCTGCATATGCAGTGTAAGCACACAGAGATGGATCGGGAGCAGCCCCGTAAGCATATGCATCATAACCTTGTCCATACCCATAGTATGCACTCCATGGATCTACTTGCTGACTCCAGCTGTTAGTTGGATCCTGCTTCTTGCCCCAAGACATGCGTATTGTTTGTTGACCTATCACCTGGCCCTGCATTCTTTGTATGGCTTCCTCAGCAGATGGTCTACAAAGGAAAGTTAGCCGAATATGCAGCATTACATTACTAATGTTATAGGCAAGCTTTTAATATATCAAAAAATCAACAAAATATAACTATGAGCTTGCATAGAGACGTCAAACGGGCCGTGAAACTGTGTCCTGCCTGACATGGCACGGTTGACCCGCATAGTGCAGGGCAGTGCTGGACCATCCATGTCCGAATCCCATTGAGTGAAAACGCAACAGGTGACCAACTTACCTGGCCAGTCAATTACAATCGGCCACGTAAACAAGATCAGGCTAATGTTGCCAGATTTTTTTGTTAAAATAACCCGCTTTAACGGGCTGTCACCTGATGGGACTTGACGCATAACCCGTAGCTGGACCCAGCTCCCCTGGCCAAGCACGAGGCATGGCTCACGCCGAGCCAGCACAACACAGCCCAAGACCAAGCACATTTAATAATGTCGCACTAAATGACACCGTGAGCTTTAAATAATCATGTTTATATAAAATACAATTATGCCTAAAAAAATTCATGAAGATCAACAATTTATAATTAAATGCAATATTTGAATTTATATTTTGAACCTCAATTTATACACAATACCTGAGAGTAGAATCATTCGTGATCAATTCTCTCAATCTTTGACTCATCATAAGTCTGAATTAGAGCAGAATCATTGACAGAATCATGTCTCGATCTTGGTCGTGCTGACCTATGGCACAACTCATGCCAAGCTGGGCATAAAAAGCACAAGCCTCGTGTCGTGTCAAGCATGACACATGTGCATATGACATGACCAACATGAACATGCACAACTCATGCCTGCCACACCTATGATAAAAAATACAATTTTTTTAGTGTCACTATAAGTCATTGATTTCATCCAATGACCATGAACAAAAATCCAGTGGATACTCAATATCTATCCAAAAAAATAACAAAAATACATAAAAAAATTAATGTTTTAAAATTTTTAATACCTTCTTAAAATAATATGTTATCAAATATTATTTTTTATATCAAAATTATAATCTCTTTTGCTTCTTTCGCTTTCCTTTCTCTCAAAATATCACAAAGCAAACCCTATCTTAAAATATTTTTTTCTATTTATATTATTATATATTTATATTGTAATTTGTATAAATAATAAAGTGTGTTCGTGAGTAAATTAGTATTAACAGGCGAGCATTATGTCTGATGATTATGAACTTGATGAGCACGAGTGCATGATCCAAGTAAGCACAAAAGGCTTCGGTCAAATGCAGCATGATGGGCCAACATATTGGGGCATCCCCTTCATGCCCAGAATGGACAATAGTTTTGCATCATGACAAGACATATCATGTTGAAATGGCCATTTTGTGGGCCATGCCTAGTGTTGGGCTGCAAGACCATTCAGAGATGTGTAATGGATTGAGCAGCCCATCTCCACAGACATGACAGGCCTGATGCCCAGGCCATGTTGCGGCCCATTCGTGCTTGCCTAGCATGACTCAAGTCAGGCGATAATACAGCTCAAACTTGACATATGCACAACTAGAGCCAAGACACAGACACATGACTGGGAGGCTGGAACGGACTCGTGACACTGCATGAGTATTGACCGTGGTAAAGGCCCTACCAATGCATCGGGCTCTGGGATCCCTCCCACCCAACCCTAACTATACCTGGCATGAATTTTTGCCCAAATGGACTACTATATTATGCTGAGCCACCTCTTTTTGAGGCATACTACGTTAGCACACCCCAAATCCAAAATCAGGTCGTGCCCAGCATGACAGCCACATGGTTGTCCGATTGAGGCATGTCAAGGCCCCATATAAGGACCTTTGGGCACCAGGATCAAAGCAGGTAAGACTCTCATCCCATCAGTATGAGTAAAGCATTTGAGAAATACACCATGAGTCACATATTCATCATCCCTAAGGATCAAACTCATGTCCACTGGATTGGGCAGGCTTTGCCCATTTGCAAATCAGACTACCATATTGTTGGTTTCATTTGCTGCAAGTTACTTTAATATTTCTTGATTTTTCAAAAAGATAGACTATGAAAGGTGTGTCTAGATACAGTGGCTTGTCCTCTTCCACTCCAAACACTAACAGGAAAATTTAACTTGCTAAATGATGAAACAAGCCCAGGTCTCAGAATTTACCTAGTTGCAAATTGCACAAAACCACAGCCTTTGCTTGCAGGAATCTTGGTATAGATGATTTCGCCAAAGTGAAGAAAGACTTGTCTTAAGTCCTCTTCAGTAACATTAGGATCCAAATTACCAATATAAATCTGCAAAAACAAAGGGTGATTGGTGAAATACACAAAAACCAGCAGTCGCAGAAAAACTTCAGCATAGAGAACTTACAGTAGTATTAGTAACATCACTGTCAACAGCCGGAACCCCTTGGACTGGGGCAGTATATGCAGGAACAGGGTACAAAGCTGCAAAAAAGGAGAGGTTAATAGAAGATGAATGAAATCAATGTATATTAAATATCAGAAACATGATATTTAATATTAAGCTTAACAGAATCCACAAAATACCAACTTGCCTTCCTCTTCAACAATCACATTAGGGTTCATTAGATCTAGTAAAATCAAAAAGGTGTTTCGCATCAGAAAAATCTGAGTTATTATGGTGGATATCTATAATTTGGGTTTCCCCTCTCTTTGATCTAGCTTTTAGATATGAGTTCTGCTCGAGCCCAATTCATAAGATGTCATCAAAGAAAATATGAGTCACCCACAAATATTCTATAATGCAATAACACTACACTCTAGTTATTCATCCCTAAGCATTAAAAGAGAAATATATTTATCATGTCTTTGTGCAATGACAAATACATTGATCCAAATTCGATAGATCTTGAGTACGAGATTCGTAAGACTTAGTCTATCTAATTTTCAAGAATAAAATTATTAAGATATTAATATCTCTCAGGCTACATGCTAAGCAGAATCCTTGTACATTAAATATAATCTTTTATTATGGTGTGTGTGTGTGTGTGTGTAAATATATATATTATATACACATATATAAGATCATGTCTTTGTGCAATGACCATTATATTGATCCAAATTCGATAGATCATGAGTTTGAAACTCATCAAACTTAATCTATTTGATTTTTAAAAATAAAATTATTAAGATATTAACATCTCTTAGATCATATGCTAAGCAGAATCCTTGTGCATTAGATATAATCTTTTATTACGGCGTGTGTGCGTGCGTGTGTGTGTGTGTAATACACATATATGAGATCATGTCTTTGTATAATGACAAATACATTGATCCAAATTCAATAGATCATGAGTTCGAGACTCATCAAACTTAGTCTATCTGATTTTCAAGAATAAAATTATTAAGATATTAACATCTCTCATACCACATGCTAAGCAGAATCCTTTTACATTAGATATAATCTTTTATTATAATGTGTGTGTGTGTGTGAGACTTGAGCACCATCTCCCTTTGGACTAACTTTTATAAATGAGTTATGCTCGATCACGGTTGTTTAGAAAATCATTAGTTGATAGATCTTTTTCTAGTCTACACAAAATAGTAATCATTGGCTAAAAGGTGTCTCAAATGAGTGAAAATGCGAACTTGGTCTTTCAGATAATAATGCATTATTCGCTTAGGCAAATTTAACAGTACATAAAATGGAGCATAAAGATGCTTGCTTTCTTTTGAATAAAACAATGAAAATAACCTTTTGTTAGTGGAGCATATTGTGGTTGATAAACGGTAGTTTTCTTAGGAGTCGCTGCACTAATACGCATTGGCCTTGTAGAGCAATAGACACCATTCATATCGTTCATTGCACGATTTCTTTCATTCTCATCGCCAAATTTAACAAACCCGTATCCCTTTGAGCGCCCTGTAGTTGGATCAGTCACGACCTTGGCACCCTTAACTGATGGGAAATGAGCCCGAAAGGTCTCCTGCAGCATATAGTCGGTCACGTCTGGTGATAAATCGCCAACAAAGATTGAATGCTCTGGACCAGAATCAGGGCGCCTTTCCCCAATCCCGAAAGAGGCCCAATTCAGTCTAAACGTCTGTTCGGTGTCAGGCATCTGGGTCCCGTTGTACGTCAACAAAACCCTCTGTGCTGCTGCATGAGAAACAAACTCCACAAACCCATAACCCTCAGGCTGTCCTGTGATCTTGTTTCTTATGATTTTAATAGAAACCACCTGAATTGAGCATTTTTCTGAATTAGGATAATCCTCAGTGATTAATAGAATTATGTTCAAAATACAGGAACAGAACATGATTATCGAATGATGATGGGAATGAATGATAGCATAGCAAAAAAAAAAAAAACTTTTCATTTAGATAAAAATAAACATAAAGAAAAAGAAAAATTATGTTTTTGTACCACAATATTAAAATATTTATATTTTGATACAGTCAAATACAAAATACTTACGCTACCCATAATCTTGTCACATCAACATTCCACATGAACAACCATATGATATAAAAAAAATTAATTATTTTAAACTTATATAACATGATATATACTATATATATCACAAAACACATCACAATATATATATATATATATATATATATATCTACGTTGACGAGAAAACCAACAGGGCTTTATGATTACACAATGTAACACTTAGTTGTGTACCCATTTAGACATAAGATTCATTATCAGTACAATATATTTTTTTCAATGCAAATTCACCAAATAAATCTAGAGAGATATAATGCGATGGGCTTGAGACAAAAGTTGAGATTTTTCAATTTCTTGCATCTTTAAGCTTCTAGATAAAGAATTTAGTACAGATACACCAAAGAACAACATAATAAAGACAACTTGATCCAAAGCAGATTCGTACAAATTTTTTCCTGCTTCAAGAAGCACCATGATAAGTTGCCAAGCTTTCATTTTCAAGGGCAAGTCCAACTCTACGTCGAGTACTAGAAGCAGTGCTAATTTTAGAGTTTCATGATGTATTGAGATAACTAATCCTTGAGGTCTTCCTAATTGTGACATGTACCCACATTTGATAAGAAACAAATATAATTAATGTCACCTTCACATTAGTTTAAGGTATTGCTTCCATTAGCAAGATGAGAAGGTAGCAATTACATAAATAGTCAAACATAAACTCATGAAGTGGATATAATTCCTAATATAGTTTTATACATCTATACGTACATGTGTGTGTGTGTGTGTGTGTGTGTGTCATGATATGTATCATGATTTATACATTTAAAAAAACTTTAAAATGTCTTTGATATTATGCAGATGTTGACATGATTTGAAATGCTGACATAGCTACATTAAGGATAGAGTGAAAATTACATATTTGAGTATACCAATAGACCAAAATATAAATACTTTTAGTTTTAGTAATCAAAATACAAAAAAAAAATCACACAACATAAATATTTTTATTTTGAAATAATCAAATATAATTCTTCCTAAAGAAAATTTGCCACACAATAGCATAGGATATGAAAATGATCATCAATGATATGCATGAATGATGGCACAAGCGAACAAACCAAATAGTGGCATTGCCAATTGTTTTGATGCTATAACACTATTAAATATAATTAAACAGAACAAAAAATTAAAAATCCCTATATTTTCTATCAATTCATTAAGAATAATAATATAATTTCAACAAATAAAAAAAATATATTAGAAGCACATTTATTTTTCTAGCACGATAAAAAAAGATAAACATTAATCTCATTACTCCTAAATACATTAACAAATAAACATACAAAAGCTTTCAACTGTGTGCGCTCCCAGAGTTGCAAATGGAGCAAGGTGCTCCTTGGCACCAATATTTGATGGTGTGCGAGATGCACCAGTGCCACCACAATGAGTGTCCATTCACCAAATGGGTTTTTTAATTAATAGTTTAATATGAAACAATTAAAGTTAATGATTATTTAATAACACTAAACACATATAACATCTAATATTCAAATTTTAATGAATTAAAAATAAAATATTATATTTTATATAATATCACAATATCATGAAAAATATAAGAGTAATACATCATAAAAAAATACACAAGGTGAGATATCAATTATACCGATGATTTTAAAAAAAATTCAAATCTCAGCAGACCCAATGATTAAGTTAAAAGGGGTAAAAAATGTTTTGACATACACATCCTCATGGATGAACTAGAAAAATACTTTAAGAATTCATTCATGAAAAATTGACTAAACTTTTTATATATTATGATGCTAAGTATGATAGTAGTAATAGTAGTATTAAAACTCCGAATACAAATATGAATATCATATTCAGAGATGAAGACTTTTTTATTCAAGTAGTGAGAGAGAAACGACGATATAAACAATCAAATAGGAATGAGCTATCTCGATACTTAGATACTGATTACTGCTCAATCATATCACATTCCAATAATTAGAATCTTAATATTTTACAGTAGTAAAAATTATATGAGTCCACCTTCCCGTACTATCTAAGATGACACAAGATCTATTGACTCTTCCAATGTCGAGTGTAATATCAGAGTTTACTTTTTTTGTTGTAGTGAATATGATTTTGGATATAAAATCCAGATTACGACCAGATATTATTGAAACATTAACATGTATAAAGGATTGGAAAATTTTGAGTTTTTACCTCCATGATTGTACTGAAACTACAGCAAAAGCTGAGGAGTTAATTACTGATGATAATCCATGTAATATTGATAACGATTGACGACTGATGATGATTGACAGATTGAGACACTAATACTTATCTTATATTATCATTGATCATATACTATAATGTTCATGATATTTTTTATTTTTATTTATCTTTTTTGGATTAACATTGTTATAATTTTTTTTTGTCATTTTATTTTAAGACTTGATTCTTTAATCTTCATTTATGTTTTTTTGTAATTTTCATTGATTTGTATTAATGTTTTAGTTTTATTAATTTAAACAGCCCGAATCAGCCTGTCCAAATCAGCCTTAAATTTTCTTAAAGGCCCAAACCAGCCCGAACAAGCCAAAACCAACCTGTCCAGGTATGACCAGTCCCGACTTCATCACAGTCGGGCCAATAGGCCATGCCAAGGTGACTGTGAAGAAGACGTGTCATGCCAGGCACGGCACAGTTACTTTACCATGCCATGCTCGAGCCGGCCCAGACCGATCCATTTGACACCTCTACTACCATATTTGTTATGTTACCTACCATATTAAAGATACCTCTAGGTAGCAAAATAGATTCAAGAAGTACTCTTTTTTTTTTTGAAAATATAATTATTAATACTAATTTATATTATTTATTACTTATCTAAGGTGAGCTTATGCTCGTCTAGATTTTAAAGATTTTTCTGTGCATCTCATATAGTTCACAAGATGTTATGAGAAATGTTTTTCAATGGGACATCACACGTCACTACATTAGATGTTTCTCCATGCATCTCATGTAGTTCATTGGGCTTGACTTGAAATGAGAGAAGAGATAAACTAGATATTTGCATTTACAATAGGAGAAACTATACCTTGCATCCCCAAAGCCAATCATTCAAGAAGTCAGTCAATCATGCAAATGATTTCTTTCACATTTATCTTTCAATTTCTCTACAAAAAATCAAAAAATTATATTTTTTATTATTTATTATTTATCATAGGTACTTTCTTATTTTTGTGTTACTCTTACTCTTAAATTTTTCTATTTGTTATCTAATAATGACATATTAAAGTGTCTTAACACCTATCTGAGATATTATCTCATTCAAAAATCAAAATAATAAAAAATTATGTTAAATAAAATGGATTTTATTAACTTTAGTGAAACTTGTGGAATATTAACACAACATTCTAGAAAATATGTTATTAATTGCATATAGACATTTACTATGAATATTAGCCCCCACGAAAAGATAGATAAAATGAAGACCAGACTTATAACAAAAAAGATTACACGAATTTTAGAAATATATTTTTTTTGTGCCATTAGAGATATTTTAATCGAATATAAAGAATACATTTCTTCATAAAAATTTGAAAAGTTTTAAAGGTCAATTGATTAATTTTCACATTCAAATAAAAAAAATCAGAATTAATTTATAGATTACAGAAAATATTATATAAACTAAAACAATTATTCATAGCTTAGCTTATGAGAATTTCAATATGGTCTCTTTTTGCTTACGCAAGTATATTTTAAAATATTTTTATTTTTCTCAATATGATTTAGATGATTAACTTATTCAATTTCTTGTGCAAGTATATAACTTAAGTTCACGAATCAAGGAGATAAATCTTCATCTTAATTCTACCCTCAAATAAGTGTGTGTGAGAGAAATTCCTCTAGTCCATCATAGTGTGACTCAAACCCAAAACATCTTGAAAAACCATATTGCTCAACTCATCAAAGCTTTGTTGGCTCAATTTTAGATGAATAATCTTAGAAATTTTGGATATTCTCTTAAAATAAGAATTGATTACTTTCGTAGTGGGATACTTTTATTATAACTAGAAGTACCAAATCACACCACCATGTCAGGCTGACAAGGATTGGTTTGGAAAACATGTACTAGCACAGCCTGATTACAAAAATAAAGAAACCAACATGGCCCAGTGGCGCACAGCTAAACCAGTATGCACCTGCCTCAAGGCACTAACCATGATAGGGTCCAGAAGGCAGCTAGACCAGCTCAAGTTGTGCATTGACATATGCAAGGCATAACAAGAGCATGTGGCTCATGCCGAGTGGACCCAGCTCATGTTTGGTTCGTGCCTGGAGATTGAGGGGCAAGTTGTGGCCAGTTAGGAGCCAAGTGGCTAGGCATGGCTCATGCCTGGCTAGCTGCCAGCCCTTTGAATAGAAGGATGACACATCTGTCCTTGAATAAATGTAGGAATAGAATAAGAATGTGCTATTTTTTATAACTATATTACTTAAAAGTAAAACAAAAAAAAAGACATAACACTGTCTCAATTTCATTATTACGTTATTCAGTAGATGTCAATGCCTATCAGTTAGGAATATATATAAAAATAAAGTTTACTCACTTAAAAATATTTAATATTATAGAAATTTAATAGTAAAAACAAAAAAAAATTAAAAGTAGAGCATGTTAATAACTTAATATTTAACTTTTAAGTCTTAAAAAATCAGACATGGTGAGACGATGGATATTAGAATTTGAAAAAAATATATATATGTTTTATTAAAAAATGTAAATTTTAAAAATTAAATTTTAATATTGGACTTGACAAAATACAACCAACCGTTAGATTATATCCAACAGTCAGCAAACACCAGACATCAAACTGACAATGTCAACTGATAGTGTTGGGTTATGATGAAGCAATAACTAGAATAGTTATTGCCTCAAAATTTAATCATTAATTAATAAAATAAAACATAGTTATCAAATGTGCATCTCAGGCACACTTAAAACATTTTTATGTTTTTTTTCTCATCATTTTAGTATTATTTTAAGCGAATTCATTTCGGCCTTATATGTCTTATTTTTGATATTTCAGCCTCTCAAGCATCATTTCTATCATGTTTCAACTCAAAAAAAAAAAACCCTAATCATCCTTTCTAATATATAATCTTTATATTATAGGTCAACTAATAAATAATCCTAATAGAAGATGAAAAGAATAAAAAAACAACTAAAATAGTCAAAAAATATGAAAAAAAAACATATAAAATAAAAAATAATTATCATAAAAATTATATAATATATCTACATATGATGTGTATCACTTAAAAAAAACCCAAAATAATCTTTATATTTTGGGTATTAGTGGGCATTGTGCCTCAAATAACTATGATTTAAAATGATTCTGAGTCACACCAAGTAAAGCATGATAGAATCAAGTCATATTGGGCCAAAAGTTTTTTAAAATATGGTATGTGAGATTCACATGAAGAACGGGCAATTTTTAAAAACTTTCAGCATGTGAGATCACGCAACAAACTTAGGCCAAAAGTTTTTGCCTAGCCAGTAACATGACCCAAGCACAAATTGTCACCGATCCAAATGCAATTCAGGCAAGCCGATGATTCAAGTCGTGCCATGTCCCATGGCATTGTGGCAGGTGGAGTGACCCTCCATACCCAACATGGCCAACACAACAAAGCTGCCCAGCCTATTTGCCAATCCTAATTTTAGCAAAAAATAAAGTTAGAAAAATTGACAAAATATAACTTTTTGAGGTATGCTTCTATCGATTTATCAATTAAAACATATTCAAATCTTATAGTTTTTATTAAAGTTTTAGTTGATTCCATGACAAATAACAAAATTATATGAGAATTTAACTATATGTTAGTAATTATATTAAATATCATTTATGTTGCTAGATAAAATAATATATAAAGTAAAACTTCTAATATAGATCAAGATCAAATTAGATTAAAATTAAGTAAAGATGGTTAAAGAGATCAAATACTAATCACCTAATCTCATATGAAAAGTTGTATCAAGATTAATTATCAAACAACTCTAAAAAATAACTATTAATAATGACTATATATAATATATTATATCTGATATGATTAAAATCAAATAATTAATATTTCATATAATTCTCCTATAATTGATATAGTCAACTAAAACTGACACATTATAAATGAAGCCAATACCTAAATTAATATAAGTATCTATTATAGTAAATCCAAATTATTATTCTTCATAAGAATATTAAGTACATATCTCTTCCATGACAAGATGATACATCTTATAGAATAAGTTATTTTTATGAGAAAAAAATATTTGAGTCTCTTAAAATTATTCATCTATAATTATGTATGAAAGTACGTTGACTTCGAGTTAGATAATTTATAATTTATTATTTTTTGTAATCAGAATATCAACTATATAAACAATCAGTAAAATTATCTTGCCAAGAAAAATTCTTCGAAAGAATAAGAAATATTTAATAACATACTTGTGTAACACAAACAAAATAATTATCTATTAAAACCTTACAAACCAAACTAACGATTAATACTTTAGGTCATTTTATACTTTCATAATCTGCAAACTACATTTGAATATACTGCTCAAATCTCATTGACTATTTCATATATACCTCATCCTCCTCAAATTACTATAAAAAAAATAATATTCACATCTTGATCTAGTTAATATATCCTCCAATTGTAAGATATTATATGTGAAATAAAAATACGTACTGAAATAATCTTAATCACTAGAAAATAAATATTAAAATAGTCTACACTAGATATCCAAGTATATCTACACATTAAAAGTCTTAATTTAAGGTAGCGGAATCCAATTGAGTCGGCAGCCTGCACACAACAAGCACAACCCACAAATACAAGCTCATGGCATAGCCCGACACAATTTGAATTGTGCCTGGAATAATGCCAAGCCAGCCTCATGGCACAGCACATGACATGTAAGACCATGGTTTCTTGCCCATGTGCCGCAAGAGATGAGACATGGCATGAGAAGGAACATCAACTCGTGTGGTCTAGTTTTAGCCTGACTAGTCAACCCAAACTAGCATAGAATGGACTAGGCTTCTCTAGATGTGATCCAAGCTAGCCTAGATTCGAACCATGTCTTGTGGTTGGCCGTGGTGGGGGTTGGCATGACCCGACCCAAACCGACATGATTCATCACGACCCAAGCAACCTACAAGCCAATGAACCATGCCAAGCAATCATTTTTTTGGAACAATACCTAGCACAACACAATGACATGCCTAAGCCAAAAAAAATGAATCATACCAAGCCAACACAACTCATTTAATATGTCTACTTTAGTGAATCCACCTTCACATTTAGACATGTAGTCATAGTAAATACTTTTCTGCAATTAACACCAGACCTTCCCAGATATCTTTTCTATCATAATCTAATATCATCATAGATAAAATAATATATTAATATATTTAGATATGCTAGTACCATCAAGATATATAATAAAAAAATTAAAAAAACCAAAAAAAAAAATAATAAAACCTATAAAATTAGGTGTTGAGTACAACTCTTCTATACATTTCAAAAAATAATCTAAGTATCAAAATTAGAGAAATTAATTATAGAGTTATCTGACTCCTTGATAAACTCAACTATCATTTGAGAAGGTTGGGTATTTTCTCTCTATTAATATAAACTTTAAGTTCTAAATGATCACGACTTCTAGTAATCAACTCGATATAAATATGTACTATACTATGATATCATCTAGGTCTGAATGAGGTCTCCTTACTCAAGATATCTCACTCTCTTCTAACTCTATATGATCAAGAACCTATTGATAGACATAATGACTCAATGAAAGTAATAAAATACTAAATACCAATATGATCAGATGTAACTAATTAATATTTCTCTATATTAAATGGTGATCTAGGAAGATATATAGGTAAAAGACCAAGTGCAATAAATTCAAAACAATGTATGAATATACATATTTTTTATGCTCATTAAAAAAAGTCATAATCAAAATAAAATAATATTTATAGTCATTAAAATTCTACCAAACTCTTGTGAGAAAACTATCCTCTTTGAGCAACTAATTATTCAAGAAAAATATATCTCATGTTTTTAGATATCAATTTATCTTATCTTAAAAAAAGATCAAAACAAAATAAATACATCTAAAAATTTTAAAAGACAATCTTAAGAATTATGCTCATTATATAAGATTTAAAAATGTATGTATTGAGAAAAGATAGAAGAAGATATTCAATTGATAAATTAGATTGCACTAAAAATTCTCTCTATAAAAATATTTCAAAATAATTTTTCCATGTATAAGTATCATAGTCATCTTTATCATATATTTATTCTTCCTTTCAATTACTCAATTTTATTGAGGTGTGTTGACACAAAAAATTTAATATATAATCTCATAATTCATATACAATGACATAGATTAAATTAAAAAATATTTTAATAAATTTTGATTTCTTAATTCTCCAAAATTTTTAACTAATTGAATTTTAATAATTTTATGAAAATTCTAAAAAGTAAAAAAAAATTATGATAAGTTATACAAATATATATATTCAAGTATGTATTAAGTATTCATCAACAAATATGATCGGATATCTAAATAATTTCTAATCATATCTCTAATAAGTACTCATACGTCTGAGTGTATCAAATTGAATATATTCCTATTTAGATCATATTGACATGTATGATATGAAGCTCTTATAAATTTTTCTAGTTGACATATCTTATACTCTATAATCAAAATACTTTTAAAACTATAATAAAATATTTTCAATTTGATGCATAATAAATGCTCAGGCTAAGAATACATAATGAACAAGAACAAAACACTAATACATCTAGAGAAAATTATTATCATTGAAAAGAGAATAATCTAGCATGTCCAATTTCAAATAGAATTTTTCTCAATATATAATCATCCTATAAATAAACATCAATGGAAATAAGAATAAAATCATAGATAAATTATTTAGATGAATAACTCACAGAGAATAAACTAACAGGATAATCAAGAATAAGCATAACTTAAATAATTAAGATGAATAGCATCACATTCAATAACTTTCATGTATTTTTTATTGGCAACAATAAAATTTTCAAATAAAAAAAATATAAATAATAAAATATGATTATCAGTGATAAAAATATTTACTCATATATTAATAATCTAAAAATCAAAAGTAAGAATACAAATGAAACAACCAATAATATCTATAAAAAAAAAATTTATTACTACTTTTGAAAAAAATTATTGTATATTCTTCATCATCCCTGAAGATAATATCAACAAATAATATCCTACCGATGATTACCCTAAACTAAAACTCTCGTCCAACTACCTCTAATATGATAATTTGTGCTAAAAATTTATAATTCCCCCTAAATTAATTGAGATAACCTATAAGTCAAACATTCCAATCAAAAGTACAAAAAATAATAAAAATAAAAAAACTATAACACTTCCATCAAATTGATATATACAACTCCACAACACTAAACTTAGAGAGAAAAAAATATAAGTTTAGATCTCTTCAACATCTTTGATAATATGTTTGTTGTCTACCATATTATATGAATGTATGATATATTAATAGTCTCAATTTATATTTTTTCACTTAAAAAAAATAAATATACCTCAATGTGATTTGTATGCTCATGAAATAATGGATTTGAAATTATATATCTCATTGTCTGACTATTTTGATAAAAAATTATGAAATAAGCAAGTACATACTCAATCTTCTCAAATAAATATCGCATTTAAAATATCACATAAATAACTATTATTATTATGAATTATATATCCATATTAAATCTCAAAATAATTATTTATCTTTTACTTTTTTAAAAGACATGATTTTATCCCAAAAAAAAATAAAAAACAATGTCTTAAACCTCCTCTCAATGTATGTTAATGTCCAGTACAAATTTAAATACCCAACTAACTGCAAGTATCCATAATTCCTAAAATATATCTCAATTCTTTGAAATTTCTTTCATTCCTCAATATACAAAGAGCTTTCACAAGGTGAATATACCAATGAGAATTTAGTCTAATCATAATCATATAATTAATTTTTCTCAGTATTCTCTTATAAATAATAGGATCATCTTTATTTGGTTATATTTAAAATACTTAAAAGTTAAGCATATTTATGCTATTAAAATATCTGAGTCTCATGATTTTTTGTCTATTTTTTGTCTAAGACTATACCTAAAGATGTTTTTTGAGATGAATAATCTTTATCACATTATTTTAGTTAATCAAAATATTATTCAAATGGTTAATTAATAAAATCATTATCATCGGACTTTTCATAAGAATAAAAAAAGCAATAATACACATGTATAATACAAATAAGATGACTACCAAAAAAGAACTCACAAAATCAATCCTTAATAATTATTTTAAGTTATACAATGCTTTCATAAACTATAAATTACATCTAACAATGAAGAAATATTTCCTCAAATGACTGCTCAATACATACCTCCTCCTCAACATGAAGAAATATATTATTTACATCTAGCTAGTCAAGCTTCCATACTATAAGAGGAATAATAATTTATATTAAGATCATTTTGGCCTAAAAAATAAGTATCCAAGTAGTCCACATCAAATGTCTGGATAAATTTCATCGCTACAAATTTTACCTTTATATGATTTACCATCTCATCTTGACCTATCTTCATAGTGAATATCAATCTACAACTAATAATAAATCTTACCAAAAGTTATAATACTAATTCTCATATCTCATTAGAATAGAATACATGCATCTCTTTCAATATGATATGGTATCATTCTAATGCCTCAGAAAGAAACATGACATAATACAATCAAGAGAAAAAATAATAAAAAAATAAGATGAGAATATGATAATATATGTAAGATCAAGTGTGAAGTACATCTTAGAGTGAATAATTAGAAGATCAAAATCAACAAGATTAACTACCAGATTATCTAAAATTTTGGTAGGCTCATCTCTGATATGAGCAGGCTAAGTATTTATATCTCTTCTAATATAATATCTAAATATTTATATAATAAAATCTCCTAATTACCAATTCAATATGAAAATATGCTAGTAAAAACTCATATACTATTATATCATCTAGATATGAAGGAGATCTCCCTACCCAAGAAACTTCACTCTCTTCAAACTTTATATAATCTAAATTTATTGATATATATAATGATTTTATTAGAGTAATATCATATTGAGTACCAACAAGTTCAAATATAATTGATAAGAAATTCTATCTACTAAATAATAATCCAATCAATGTTATAGACATGGAAGGAAATGAATAAATATAAAATATTTAAATTCATATTTTTCTTAGGCACATTAAAAAAAAATCATATTTATAAAAAAAAATATTCAGACACACTAAAATTCTATTAATATCTGATTAAATACACATGTATCATTTTTGGAAATTAAAGTATACAAGAAAAAATATTCCAATACCTTAAATGTCAACTTATCTCATCTTTAAAAATAATTAATAAAAAAATATATACATCCAAAAAGTATGACATAAATTTAAATTTTTGTTCAGCTGACATTGTACTCTTCTTTCTTTTCTCGCTGGTTTTCATGACGATAGATTATTTGTGATCTCCTGTCAAAGAATGAATTAGAAAAATATCTAATTGATTGAATAAATTGCAGTTATAATTGTACCTCATCAAAAATATTTTAAAATTCTTTCCAAATAATGTTATTAGAGTTATGTTCAATCTCATTCTGTTGGGACATAATAGTATAAAAAGTTTGATACATAATCATATGATCGATATAATAAATATTAAATCAGTCTAACATATATTATATACATTTTCACTTCTTAATTTTATTATATTTTTTCAAATAAATTTTTTATCATTATATGACAAATCTAAAAAATAAAAAAATTAATTTATCTCAAAAATATATATATATATTCATGTATATCTTGACTAGTCATAAATAAAAATAATCAGATACATAAATCTCTCTCTAGTTATTTTCCACAAAGTCATGGTATGTTTTAGTGTATCAAATTTAAATGAGTAGATACTCAAACCAAACTAACATGTAAAATATGAAGCTCAGGTAAGATTTTCTAACTAACATATCTCACACTCTAAAGTAAAAATACCATTAAGATTAGAATAATATTTTTAAATTAACCAACAATTAATAACTAAGCTAAGAATGCATAAGTAGATAATCTAAAATATTTAAATATCTATAAAAAAATATTACAATTAAATTAAGAATATATAATTCATTCTGCTCGATCTCAAATAATATATTTATGATAATTTCTCAATCCAATATAAAAATATCAATAAACATATAAAAAATTATAATTAAGTTATTTTAAAAAATAACTCACAAAAAATAAACAATATAACTGTTAAAATTAAGTATAATATTGATAAATAACAAAGATTCATATTAGATATTATTATATTTAATAACTTTAAAATATTTATTATTGATTATAATAATAATTTTAAAATATTAATAATGAATAATAAATAAGATATAATAATTGATGATATGAGTATTAACTCATATCATCAATAATTTAAGAGACTATAATGAGTATATAAATAAAATAATCAATTATACCTGAATAAATAAATAAATCTACTGCTACCTTAGAGAGAATTTTTTATATTGCTCTCTAACAAACATAAGTGTCGTGATAAATGAATTATGTAAGAATCCTTAAATAACTCTGATAGTTAGCATATCTTTCAATACTACAATAATATATCTCTATAGTGTCATAAAATTTTAATTCCTCCATGTGAAATTACACCTTATAAGCATTTTTTAGAATCATTAATTTTTATTTATTTATTTATTTACCAAACCACTATTTTAGGTACTAGCCAATAAACCATCATGCACCATCATGTGCCACCACCACGTCTATTTAGGGTCCCTACCCAAAGTATCACCGCATGCCACCACTGTCCAATTAGGATTCATGGTCAAAATCATATTGTGCATCACAGTTGCACCCCATCATGCGCCATTGTGCACCACTATGTACCCTGACTACATGCCAATTGTCATGAATGCTTGACAACAAACACGTGCTACATTGCCTCCTTCATGAGCACATCTTGCCAACAAACACACATGCCTATGTTGCCTCCACCATGAGCTCCTACTGCCACACTATGTATGCCTACCTTCCATTACCACACAAATTATGAACAAACCTAGAGCCAAATTTTTTTTAGGAATAGCTCTAATTTCATGTTAGAAAATAACATTAAAAAAACAAAAGTAAACAACACTCTAATAAAAATTCATCCATCAAATATCCTTATATTATACAAAAATAATTAATACGACTTAAAAATCAGATGTTGCCATCAAAATTACATAAGATAAAAATAATAATAATAAAATTATACTAACAATAAAAGAAAATATACATAGATTAAATTTATGTCGGAATCACATTACTTGAAAAAATAAGATTCATATGAACAATCTAATTATCTTGATAAAATATTTTGATAATGAAAAAGAATTTGAAGTAAACATGTAAGTAACATATTTTAATTTTAATGTATTTGTTTAAAAAAAAAGAATTGGCATGTGCCTCAAAATAGACATGCCCCACATTCAAAAGCTATGCACCCAACATCCCATTCTCATCATCTTAATTGGAAAATCAACCCAACGGGTCATATCCAATCGCCATATTCAAACATAGCTTTGTTAGAAGTGCCTTATAAAAAGAGATACAACTGACTCAACACTGATTTGAGTTCAACTTAGAATAAATGACAGCATCCAATCAATTGCTTAGGAAGTATAGGATGAGAAAAAAAATTTATGTTGAAAAAAATTTTTGGAAGTATATAATAAATGAAGCATCCAAACCCACACTCTCATTTTGTTGAAATGTTAATATGACCTACCACAACACTATAACACACGCGCACACATTTTATATATATATATATATATATATATTCATGTTAGTAGCCACATTCCACGTACAAATATCCTTGCATGCACGTGAAATCCACTTTTTGAAGAAATTCACCCACAAGAAGTGTTTTTGAAAAACATTAAAATATCTATTAAAACGATTCTACATTCTAAAATGCATTCCCCGGTTCATATGATCGACTTCACGTGTATAACTCTCTGTTAATCAAATGACTATGTTAATCGTGATAAAAAAAACCAAGGAAACACGCTGGACAAGTACCTCCCCAGTATGCGCAAAGCAGGAATTCAGATAATTCTCGTCGACCCAGTGCAGCAGATCCCCGATCCAAAGGGTTCTAACTTCTTCAAGTGTTGTAGGTTGATGGTACCCAACTTGTATCGTTGCCATGTGCGCTGCTCCTCCACTCGCCTGAAAACTAGTTCATTTGACAGTGAATTTTTCGCAGATGTAATCTCGATCTACAAAGAGTTGCGTGGTAATCAAATTTCTTTGCACATTGGTTACGGGAAACCAAAATTATTTATAATTTCGGATACTAAAATCAAAAATATTTAATTTTTAGTATAATTTTAATTCCAAAAATACTCTCATGGATCACCCAAACTTCCTATTCTAACTTCTCACTCCAAATACCCACATATCCACGACACCTATAGTCCAATTAGTGAACTTGTTGAACACGAGATTTCTTAGGATCCTTAAAATTGTCAAGTGGGCCAGACATCTCATGCACACCAAGAGGCACACCCAAATCATGCTTAACCAAGCACAATATGGTCCAGAACCATGCATGGACATGAATTATATCAACTCAGGCATGATTCGTGTTGTGCTAAACTAGAGGCTATTGTGTCTCATGCTGGGTTAGAGGTTATCATGCCTAGCCCATTGGCATGGCCTACCGGTATGGTGACCGTGGCCCAGGACTGGGTCATGCGTCACCCTGACTCATGACCGTGTTCAGACCATGGTCCTATTTTTTTAAAAGACAATTATTTTTTTTAACAGACTTGAACCTAATTTGCCATGTTGGCATGGTAGATCGGCCCATTGGGACTTTTGTCCCAATGGATGTCACGTGTGTCGGATGCGTTCGTAGAATTTGGCGAACATGCACACCTACCTGACAGAGACCCCAATCACTATCATTGTTGGTCGAGTGTACGCGTGCGTCTACTTAAAAAAAATTTATAATTGCAATCATGGATGTCAGAAGTCTTTTCAATAGCTAAGGTAGAAATTCGATTGTTGGATTTCTACCCCTATATATATTAAAATTTTGATTTTTTTTTTAAAATATATTTTATATATATATGGTTTTAGTGTTTAAAGTCTTTCATTCTCAGTTTTAAAATTATCATCTCATCTGCTATGTGCTCTCCTACTTCTGTTGTTCCTCTCTCAATCTCTCTTATTCTCAATGTAGTTTTTATTTTTTAAAGTTGTAAACCAAAATAGAATGGTATTTGACCTCCACTTGTAGTTACACTAATGTCTAATGATAGTAGAATCTGGGTATTTTTTTTTGTTTTTAATAAAAAATTATACTTGTCTTAATAATTTTTAAATATAAACAAAAAAAATAACAAATGACTAATAATGAATATAATGATAATGACATTAATATTGATTTAGATATGAATAATAATAATAACCTGATGGAAAGGCCTAAGGCCAAAACCATATTTTCTCTCATGATCTTGACTCAAAGTCAAATATCTAAAAAATTAAAAATTAGAAATATCTCAATTATTTTCACTCACTTTAAGATAATAAAAAATAAAAATTATAGGGGTATTAACAAAGAATTGGCATAATATATATATTATCAAAAAATATATACATATAGGAGTATATGTGACATAGGCTATCTAAATAGACATGTCAATTAATACACATAAAAAAATATGATGCAATAGATCTAAGACAAACACAACTAAACATGAGCAGTGAGTGATTAAAGCTAGATCTAATTTAGTTTTTTTGACCCCATTCATATGCTACAATGATTTAGGGAGGAAATATATGACCAAAATAATTATAATCATAGATTTTTTGATTAGATTTTCGAAGGATCAAATGATTGTCAGTATCATAAAGACTTACGTATAGTCTGTTATCGTATGATTCCTAAGTCCACATGTAGGAACAACATTATTAAATATTATAAATTAGAAAAATAATTGATAATTAATGAATTTGGGAAATATAATGAAGTAATGTCCGTTATATATGAGGTTTGGATTAATCGCAATGATGTATCTTTTACATGTCTTAATTAGAGGTGTCAAACGGGCCATGTCGGTTCGGGCCCGCCCATTTTAGCTGGCCCTACCATGCTTCCGTGTCGGGCCAGACATGGCATGATTTTGTAGAGGTCAGTCCGGCACAGGCCAGTGGCACGAATCTGCCGGGTTCAGCCCGATCGAGCTGAAACCCTAATTTTTAAAAAAATTAGGGTTTTTCCATTTTGGCGGCGCGCCGCCGCACACCGTGATTCTTTTTCTCTTTCAAGGCTCGGCAAGACACGAGGTACCGTACCAATGGGCCATGGTACCATGCCAGACCAAGCACGACACGAGGCCTGATTGGCCTCGGCACGGCACTGCACGATTGGTGCCATGGACATGCATGACACGGCTTGAGCACGAGAAATTCCCGTGTCATGTCAGCCCAGGCACGGCCAAATCATGTAGTGCCTCGTGTCGGCCAGCTGGCCCGGCCCGGCCCGATTGACACCTCTAGTCTCAATGCCCACTATAAATATTCTACATGTAAACTTAATAAAAAAATTTGATTTTTTGAGATTCTATATTCTCATGATGGTCATCTAATAATAGAGTTGCTATTAGTAAGTTAGTTATGACCATTAGAGATGAGTTATTAGGTGATATTTTTTATGTTAGGTACATGTGTCATATTATTAAATTGATACCACAAGTATGGATGAATGTTGTTTCTCTCGCATTAGAAAATATAAGAAACTTAATAAATATCTTATAATACCAAGTAGATAACAAAAGTTTGGTAGTCTCTATTTGTCTGTGTATCTAAAGAAAAAGAAATTCCAAATGGATGTAAGATACCATTGGAATTACACTTATATGATATTGGAGTCATATGTTTTATTTGAATTGATATTCGACTATATTAATATTAAGAGTGATTAACTTATTATTGAAGACTTTGACTAATATATAGGAATTTCTTTTATGAAATTTCTAAAGTTTTTTATGAAATGATGAATATGTGTTCGTATGTGTACGCTCATACCATTTACATTTCACTAAGGTGCATATGCAATATTAGTAGTATGTTTAACAAGCTTAAGGGTCACCATACATTTAGTGTCATAACCATTGAGATGGAAACTGATTATTTAAAGTACTAGTCTATCATTTCATCACTTCATTGCCTTGCTACATGCATTAATCATAAGGTTAAGATCATGGGGATAGAGAACATTTTGACATACATATCTACGCACATGAACTAAGGCCACCAACCTGAAATATTCATTCACAAAAAATTGACCGACTTATTTATATTATATGATACTATGTATGATAGTAGTTGTAGCTAGGCTCTGAGTATGAACATGGATACCATATTCAGAGATGATGACTTTTCCATTCAGTTAGAAAGGTGGAATAATAAGGTGGTCCATAAGATGAGAACGAACTATTTTTGTACATAGATTTTGATTACTACTCAATCCTATCATATAACAATAAACCTTAATATTTTATTATGATAAAAATCAAATGAATCATCCTATTCCATGTTATTTAAGATGACATGGGATTTATTAACTCCCTCGGTTCCTAGCAAAGCATCGAAGTTTATTTTTTCTTTATAGCCATTTTCATCTTAGATATGAGATCGAGACTACAACAAAATTTCATTGAGGTACTTGCATGCATGAAGGGCTTGAAAGATTTGAGGTTGGGTATTTAAGATAGAGCGGGACCGAGAGCACAAAAGTTACTAGCAGATGAAGACTCTTGGAACTTGAAGGATATTGAAGCTACCACTGGCAATCAAATACTTACTTAATGATGATGATTTACATACAGACACTGATTGGTATTATGATTGATTATTATTTGTTGATATTATATTTATTTTATAAAAGTCATTTGATACAATTTGATTCGATTTGGATACTTCAATTATGATTTACGATTATATTTTTTTATTATTGTTAATTATTATTTATTATTTTTATTTAATGTTTGACTCTTGGACCTTGATTTTAAATAAAATTTGTATTTTTTTATTACACTTACATTTTTAGTCTTTTGAATTATACTTAATATAACTTTATTGTTATGTTTGATGTTTATTGAATGTTGTAAATGTAATTACTATTTTTTCTTTATTTTATTTTTTTGTTTTATGTTTCTATGGTGATTAGTAATATGTGTGTGAACTGTGGTGGTGGTGGTAGCGATGGTGGTGCCCGATGGAAGGTGTATGTTGTGGTGCTGCCCACAAAACTGGCATGATCCAGCACAACTCAACATGACCTCAGCATGAGTCTACATGGAAACATATTGGTCATGTCATGCCATGCTAGGTAGTGTGCCAGTCGTAATGTGCTAGGCATAGCACGGCTCCCATGTCAAGCCATGTCAGCACAGCATGACCCAGTTGACACCTCTAGGCGCATTATGCACGTGTTCGATCATCACAAGCAACATCTCTGGGTGTGGGGATTGAGGTAGCTATGTTCTAACCCCAAGGCCAAATAACTTTTCGAGATATCAATATAACTTGAAAAAATAACAGGTTAGAAATAACATTCGTTGCCAACTTTTCATGTCATACATCAAATTTGCATACCAACCCATCACATCATATATTAAAAAAATTAAAGATTATCTGAAAATATGTAGAAATGTTCCAATGGATTGACAGCTCGTGACACAGCGCAGCATGACCCAAACCATGCCTGGAATAGGCACGGACCAACCCTTTCGACAATCATGGCTCAAAGCATGTTGGACCAATGTGTTTAGCCTGCATGTCCAAAAAAAGATGTAGTACGGCATGACCCACAGTGCTTTCCCTTGTGAACAAGTTGTAGCTCGACTAGCCCACATCTGATTGGCTAGGTTTGATGCATGCCTAGTACATAAGTGTGTTGGGTTTGGCATGGCTCATCATGACTCTGGCAATTGGCAAGGCACGATGGCTTGAATGGACCTACAAAATGAGTTGTGCTAGCCCAGCATTACTTGTTTGACGCCTTTAAAAATATTTCAATTTTAAAATAATAAATAAAAAACTCAAATTTTAATATTTATAGAAAAAATACGCCGACACTTAACATATTATCAAATTTGTGCACTAAAATACTCATTCTACAAGTCAACATCAACATAAAACAAAAAAATAATTGTGAAAAACAATGTTTTCAAAATTTATAAATGTATATGTTTGTGTGTGTGTGTGTGTAGTATACGTTCATAAACATTTACTCTATAGGTGTATGATGGTATATGTTTATATGTATATAATATATGTGTATGTAATATAGGTTTATATGTTTATCAAATTATATTGTATGGATACTATATTTCATAAAAATTATTTTTGTTTTTTTTTCATTGGAGTGGTAATATAGGTAGCAGTATTTCAAGGTTTCATTTTTTCATGGATACTAAATTATAAATATTTTTAATTTGCATGACTTTTGTCTAAATATTAAAAACTAAAGGACTTTTTATTAATTATTTTCAAATTGAAACATTAACATAATTTTCTCTTAAAAAATTATATATAATAATTTTATTCCAAAATTTTTTCAAAAACTATTAAATATATACTATTCTGTGTGTGTGTTTTTAAAAACTTTTTTAAGAACACAAGGGGCTTTATGTACACTTGTGTGTGTGTGTGTGTGTGTGTGTACATGTGTGTGTGCATAATATATATATTTGAATATATATATTATCATGTATAATTTTGTGAATATCACTACAACAAAACAACAAATTAATGACGCTTTATATCTTGACGCTTTCAGAAAATGTCATTATTCTATTTGTAATTAGACATTTAATGACATTTTTCTAAAAGCGTCATTATTTGGAAAATATATTAAGTTTTTATGGCACTTACTAGAAGTGTCATTGTTACTACAGCAAAACTTAAAATTAATGATGCTTTATATATTGACGCTTTTATAAAATGTCATTATTATATTTGTAAGTAGACATTTAATGACACTTACTAGCAGTGTCATTGTTAAGACTAATAGGTTAGGAAAATTGCTTAACTCCTTAAAAATTTCCAAGGAAAAAGGGGTTGAAAATTATAAACCTTGTCACATTTATTAGTGTCATGGATGTGAAAAAATTAATTTTGAATTTATAGATTTGTAACAAATTTCTTATTTATTTATTTTTAATAAGTAATATTATTTTTATTTTTACTCTAGATTAATAAAAAAAATTATCAAATTTTAGTTCAAAATTATTTATTAAAAATAAACAGAAACTTATGATTAAATTAAAAAATATCTAAATATTTATACATTCAAAATTGTGTTTTTTATTTATAAAATAAGTAATAATATTTAATTTTAAAATATAATTTGTTAATATTTAATTTATCCATAAGATAAATAAAAATAAAATGTAAATATAAGGTGATTTAATATAATTATGTAAAAATTTTAATATTATTTTTAACTTAATTATATTGAATAATCTATTGCTAGAAAGAGTTGTGCTTCTTATTCATCACGTTCGGCCATTTCCAATAGCTCGGGTTCAAGCTCGCGTCTTTGAAATCATTAGCCATATTTGCAGCATCCTGTAAGTTTCTCCATTAAGTTTATAATTATATCAGCTCTTCGATATCGTTAACCTAATTAATGAATGTGAACGTGTTCCGAGTAATTTAGCATAAAACGTAGTATTATAAACAGAGGACGATTCCTCAGGAATCCATCCCATGAAAGAGCTGATCTTATAACTTAGCATAAAAAACTATGCATAAAACGTATAAGCCCAAGAGTAATTTAACTCATTTGTCGATAGCAATCGGCGAGAACAGCGGAAGAGTTGGGCTGAACTGACATAATAAGCACTGCCTTTGTTGGAAACCTTTTCCTTCGCCTGAGAATACCAATCCACGGTGTCGAGGCCATTTGTTAGTTTGGCACCAGTCATTTCTGGGATTCCATCTCGAGGAATCTTCTAGAATCTTGGGCCTATACACAATGCCGAGCTTAGCTTGGATATTCTAGAATCTTCTAGAATCAACATTATTGTGTCATTGGACATTGTGTAACTCCATTATGTCATAATCTTTCAGAATCTTTCCTTCAATGACATATTATATCAATGAAATAGAAATTAAATATTGGAGTAGTCTTGTTTGATATGTTCTTTTTGTAGATATTGAAGCTTATTGATTACATCAAGCTCAATCTCATGGCTTAGTTCATCAGCTACCATGTTAGCCTTTTCTAACTTATAATTCAACACAGTAAACTTTTACTAGAAACTCCAATCATTGAGCTTTTTTTAAGTGATTTTCTATTGTGTTTGAAAATAAATTAATTGTATATTATTCAAGCTCACCAAGAAACGAGAACCTATATGGTAATGTCCCCATGCAAGTAAGTAGTGAATTATAATGATTATTTCTTTTTCTTGAATTATTATTTGACATTTTATTTACTAACTTTTTTGAGATATTTTTTATGTATTTACTATTGTGTTATGCATATTTGAGTATTTTTTATAGAGATTTTAATAAATATATATTTTGAGCAAATTTGTTGAATATTAGTGAAATTCGAGTTATCTTTAGTGACATTTGTAAACTTGATGGAGTGAAGACATTTCCCATTATATGAGAGAATTACCTAATTTCTTTCTTTTATGCTTGAATATTTGAGAGCAATGTAAACTTTCATTTTCTCTCGAATGATTACTTTTTGGCTTCTTTCAACTCTAGACTTCAATTGGAGTGAGATTCATTAAGATTGTGGTTGGACTTCTTTTTAACAAATAAATAGAAGTGTCGATACTTTGGCTTATAAGTATATTTGAAGACTCTTTTGAGGCATCATGAGCCTAGGGCATCTTTATTATCACATGATTTTTCTTTTTTACAACATCATCATTATAGTGAGAAATTTATGGAGTTGTGAATTATCTATGAATTCATTTTTATTCATAATAGAAGACAAAATGCTTAGAGAGTGACTCTTTCCATCTGTCACTTTTAACTTTTAAGTACTTTTATTATATTTTGGAGTATCTTTCAATTAAGTTTTGAAACTTCTTAGATATTAAGTATACTTTAGATTTTTATATAATAAAGTAAACTCACATCATTCTTAAATAACCATGTACAAACAATATGAAATAGTTATTGTTCGTATAGAATAATAAAAATATTTGTCTACAAATTTATAAGTGAACCAAGTCAAGAATATAATGGTACGTCTTATCAACCCCTTTTGGGAATGATTGCATGAACTATTTACCCTTAGCATATTCTCTACAATCAATATTTTATACTTCAATATTAAGGGACTGCCCATTCACCAAATTGTTTTGACTATGAAGCTTAAAGCATCTATAATTCATATTTCCATACCTATGTGCCATAAGTTAGACTATTTTACTTCATGCATGTTCAATGTAGAATCGATTCTTAAGTTGAGGTTGATAGAGATGTTTCAATTTTAGGACATCTTCACCTTCCAAAGTATACTTCTTGATTCCTCATCACATATAGTATAGTTATTCTCTTAATGTATCAATTTATAATCCTTCTATATTAATTGGCTTATTCTTAGTAGATTTTTATCTAGTTCTGGAATTAATAGTACATCTTCAATAAACTTTTCTCCGATAGATGTTTTTACTTTCATTTTACTTTTCCCATCAATAAATACTAGATGTTTATTTCTCATCTCTATGCAAGTCTATGGAAAAAATTGTTTCTAGACATGTGATTAGTACTTCTATTATCTAGAAACCATACATTGAATATCTATTTTTGGGAACTAAAATAGACATAGAATAGACTTTATTCACTTGGTTTTTCTTTAATACAATTAGCTTGTTTAAGATTGTTAATTTTGTAATCTATTTATATATGCTTAATTTTTTTATAGTTATAATATTGAGGTTTTGAATTATACAATAAAACTTTCTCAACATAGCTATTCTTCTTACATATATTATAACTACAAGAAGAGTAAACATTATCTACTAATAAAAATTTGAACATCTTTAGAATAAATGTGAAGCTCTGATTAAAAAGTAGTATCAAATAAGTTTTGGAAATGTCTCATTAGTCGTTGCTCAAATAATTTGAGTGAGTTTTTTGATGCTCAAATAATTAGCATCAAATGCCCTTGGATTTATGTTTAGATTTAATTCAGAGTAAAACTAAGGGTGAAAGTGTAAGTTTTTTGTTTCCTTCTCTTTATTTTTATTGATTTTTTTTGTACTTGGATGTAGAGGTTGCAGAATTATATCATATTAGAAAGTTACTTTCATGGATGCTTTCTTCTCCATCACATTTCTGCCTTTTAGAGGATATGTTTCATTTTCACTCCCCCCAATACTAGCTTGAATTTGATCTTCTCTTGTTCTCGAAAGATAGAATTTG
Source organism: Sapria himalayana (assembly GCA_029783825.1). Lineage (NCBI taxonomy): Eukaryota > Viridiplantae > Streptophyta > Magnoliopsida > Malpighiales > Rafflesiaceae > Sapria > Sapria himalayana. The sequence continues at coordinate 1,295,895 of JAREIK010002830.1, forward strand.
TAGTCAATTACTCTTGTCATCAGTTTCTACACGGCTTTGATTTACAAACTATGCAAAGTGGAGTTGTACATGGCTTATGCATCATATCTTCGGCATCGTGTTTAGTGTTGCTATTTTGTGAAGTTTAATTAGTTATGTTTCCATCATTCTATGTAGATTTTGTGATGTTGGTGCTGGTTTTGTCGGTGATTTTGCCTTAGTTGAGTTATCTGCTCCCTATTTTCAGGCTACAATTCTGCCACAAAATTATAATGATTTCTTTTCTATTTCCGATTTTTAGGCTCAGTATCTAGTTCATCTTGCAAGGTCCTATTTGCTAATTACAAAAGTTAAAGAGTGGGAAATTCTTGTTGTTGGCTTTGAGCAGGTTATTATCCATTCTTTTTTTATCTCGTGTCATTTTTATACATGTTATTCTATTTCTTCTCTCGTCCTCTGTTTATCAGACAGTGACAGTATGGAAAAAAATGGGGCTATATTTCATAAAAATGTGTGCTCTATAGTCATGTTATTTCAAAATCAATTAGCCTAAGGACCTAGAGACATTTAATGTCAAATATATAAAATGACTTTTATCATATTTTACTTTAATTTAAAGTATAATTAAATGATATTTTTTTGATCAACTTTTATGCCATAATTGATAAATCTCTTGCTTTATATTTTATCTATTACTACTAACTTTGTTGTTGTTATTGTTAAATTTGTTTAATCGTATATGTCAATTGTTATATAAATCATTTTTATGATATGTTCTTATCATTGAAGTTTTTTTTTCCAATGCTCCATAATATAATTTTTTCTGCAAGTGTAAGTATTTATTGTTCATCTTTTTTTATGCAGGTTACCTTATTTGGAAATTAACTCTCAACTTTGTCAGACTAGCATGAACCAGTTTTATGGAGATAAAGCACAATTGGGTTGCATATATCAGAAATTTTTAATTGAATTTAAGAAATGAATGTTGAAATTGTGTTATATTTTTTTTTTGATTTGTAAGAAGTCTGAGTTCCCCTTTGTACTTGAAAACTGTATTCTTGATATGGATTGTAAAGAATGGTGTTCTTATGTGCATGCAGTATTATAATAACAGGTAAAAATATATTTACAATAATTATTAAATTTAAATTTATTTAAATCATAATCTTCCTTGACGCTATTACTAAGTGTCATAGTTTTAAAAAAATTTACGATAGCTACAACATATAATGATATTTTTTTGCAGTGTCGTAGAATAATACCTCGACACTAAAATTAAGTGTCATTGTTAATAAAAATGACACTTTATTTTAGTGTCGAGGTAAGATTCAACGATACTGCAAAAAAACATCATTATATGTATAAACTTTTTATGTCACGCTAGTGGATGACGCTATCGATAAGCGACATTATTTATATATAATGATGCTTTTTAAGCGTCATTGATTATGGTTTTTGTTGTAGTGCATATACATAATATACATACATACATATATATATACATACATACATATATATATATATATATATATATATATGAATATAATAATTGTGTTTATAACATTGTGTGTGTGTGCGTGTATTGTATATCACATATATTGTGTTCATGTATATGTGTGTATATATAGTCATATAGTGTTTATATATCACTACAAGAAATAAGCCAACTAATATGAAAATTAGAAATGCACAATTTTAATTTTTGAAATTAGGAATGGACTCGAAATGAATTAGAAATAGAAAGGACATAAAAAAAATTAGAAAAAAAAAAGAAAATCCTTCGCTATTAAAATACATGCATTAATTGAAAATATATGGAAACATAATTAGCAACTGAAATAGAGATGCAAATTTAAATGGTTTATAATTCTATTGCTAATTATGATGCGCAGTCATGGGTGATTAAGTTTATGGGGCATATAGCAATGAAAATTTATATTTATTTGTTTTTTTAGAAATGGAATATTTATCTATTTATATAATTAATGATACAAATTATTACCATCGCTAAATATGAAATATCTGCTGATTTAGAAACGTAAACAAATTTTGTTGCTGAATTATGATAATTATTTTACCGAATAACACGTTGAAACTTCAAAAAAAAAGTTAGGGTTTGGGCATTTTTAATTTCAATTCTGAGTTCATCTAAAATATTTTAAAGATTTCTTTCTTCCAATTAGTATTTGTTCTGCTAGGCATCCATCATTGAGGTATCCAATTTTATATTTCATATTTTTTCATATATATTGTATTTGAGATTTGTAATTTTTGTATTTTTTGTTGTTACTTATAGTTTTTTTTCATGTTTAACATCATCAGAGGATATATCTTCTTGTTTTATTCAATGTATATCATTCAAATTGATAAAATTTATATTTTATATTTTTTGCACATATTAGGATTTCTTAAATTATTGGGTTACCTAATTTAGGTAAGATTTTTTTGTATATTTTTTTTGTTTACCTATAGTTTTTATTATCCTAATTAATAAGAACTTAGTTAGATTGCATGGATTCATTCACTCTTTAGGTTACCCAATGAGTTATTTAATCGAATTTATAAATATTAACAATTAGATAATTGAAACATAATTCCAATTGCTGTATATGTAATTTGTTTTTACTTAATAATCTGTTTTAATATTTTCATGTAAGTGGAGGAAAGGAAATATTAAAAGCCCGGGGATGCAGCAGTAGCACAATAACGGAGGTCCCGCTGCATACTGTTCATATAAAACGATTTGTATTTATTTTTCGGGCGGCTGTTTTTTGACCCGGTTGAACTATTCATCATCCTCTCTTCTTCTCTCTGCGCGATTTCGCTACTGCTCCATGCTGCATATTGTAAGACATTCTATTCTTGGTTTTAATCTGTAACGCATAAGTATTTTCTGGTGGAGGTAGCTAGTTGTATTGAGCGACTAGCGAACCACGTTATTTCTGTGTTGATTTCTCGTTTTGATTCTGTCGTGGATGCTTGTGGATTGAGATATATATATTGCTTGTTTCTGTGTTTTCTGTTGTTTTCTATTTTTTAATCTCACTACCCGTGGAAGCGCGATTGCCCAACACCAATGAACAACTTTAAAATTTGAGATAGTTTAAAAAGTTTGAAAGTGTGTAATTTGTATTTTAAAATTGAATGTATGTAACTTAAACAATGAAAATTTTATATATATATCAAAAAATTTTGCAGGTATACAACTTTAACAATGAATAATTTATAAATATTGTAATAAATATTAAAATTTGAAATGTAATAACAATGAATAACTTAAAAATTTTTGAAAGAATGCAATTTGAAAGTTGAAATGTAACAATAAATGAAAAACTTAAAAAAAATTAGAACCTCATTTCAAAATTTATATAGTTGCTTGGTCTATATTTCACTAAAGGTACAATCCAATAAAAAATACCTCTCATTATTTTGTATTTTAAAAAAGTAAATATTACATCTCATAGATGGTAGATACCTATTAATATTATATACTTTATATAGATTAATTAATATCTCAGTTAATTAATTAATGTTCTTCATAGCTAGCTGATATTTTTTTGTCATTTTTTCATCGACATATTGATATGCATTAGCATTGTGAATTTTTTTAAGATTTCTATAACATAAAATACTTTTGTCCAATTAGTTTGTGCATATTATTAATTTTGAAATCGCAAATTTATTTAATAATATAAGAAAATAATGCAAATTTATTAAAAGAAGAAACTATAAAAAAATGACTTTTAATATAAAATAACTCTAAAAAATAATAACATAGGAGTAGAAGTGTACAATATTATCTTGGATGAGAACAAAAGTTAGAGTTAGTTTTTGATTACCATGATTATTGTAACTTGAAGAAAATAAAACTAGTATCAATTGAGCTTGTTGATTATACCATTTTTTGGTGTGATCAACTGATGATGTATAGAATATGAAATGGACAACCTCATATAAAGACATAAGAGGAGATGAAAATGGTAATGTAAGAGGTTTGTTCTAAGTTGATACTATTGAGACTTATATAAAAAATAAAAAGGCTAACACAAGGGAGTAGAAATGTACAATATTATCATAAAAAACAGAAATTCTATAATATGAGCTAACATAATGAAGATCGAGAAGCTACCATGATAAGATTTTTAGCTAGATTGAATCAAAAAATTTCAAATTTGGTGGAATGACATTATTATGTTGAATTAAAATATATGGTTCATATGACACTCAACATTGAACCATATATGAAGGCAATAGGAAACCCTTGGAAAAACCAAAATATGGGCCGATCATGTAGAAAACTAAGTTATACAAGAAAGAAAGAAAAGCTGCCAACAATTAAATATAAAGGAATTCCAAAACCTGAGTTTGCTAACCATAGGTCTCAAGATAATGTTAAAAATTATACAACTTGAAATCATGGCATTAAATATTCCAAGTGCCTTAAAAAAGACCTCATAGAGTCAAAAAGTATTATTGGTGTCTTTTCAAATTGTGAAGTAAATATATCAAGTATGGTGTGAACTGTGATGTGATACTTATGCAAGTTAGAGATATTTTATTAAGCAAGTCATTAGAATTTGAAATGTGAGTAAAGCAAGATGAATTTACCAATAAGTATTAATTTGAATTTGAAAGAAAATCAATTATTGTTGTACCATTAACTCTTGCCAAAGTATATGAAGATCAAATGATAAAAGAAATTAACATTATTCAAAAGAAAGAAGATGAAAATGAAAAAAAAAGAGAAAAAATAGGAGGGTCTAAAAAGAGAGAAAAGATGAGAGGATGACTAAAAAGATAAGAGAATATTCATCTACTAAGAAGAAATAAAAAAACATAATTTTTATGAAAAAGCAAATGAGATTAAAAGAGCATTATGTTCAAATCAACCAATGATTTTACTTATATTTAAAGATATTTTATTAAGCACTAATGATTATACCTCTAGTTTGCCTAGTTATGTTTTATCTCTTTTGCAGGAATACATTGAATTTTTTCATGAGAAACCACCACCTAGACTACCCGATCTGAGGTATTTAGCATCATAGTATTTTTTATTGTAGTAGCTCAAATTCTCAACAAATATGCACATAGTAGTGATTCCAAGCAAGCAAATGAGCTATGAAAGTAGGTTAGCGAATTAATAGAAAAAGGATATATAAAGAAAATAATCAGTCCATGTGTTCTTCTATTATTATTAGTTCCTAAAAGAATGAGATATGAAGAATTCATATTGATCGTTGAGTAGTTAGCAACATAATAGTAAAGTATTAACATATAATTCCATATTTATATGATATGTTAGAAGGGTTAAATGGTACTTGCATATTTTAAAAATTTAATTTAAAAAGTATACACACACACTTTCAAATGAGTAATGCTTACCACTCCATTATTCACACAAAGCCTTCGATGACTTATCAGCTGCCTTGCTTAAGTAAGAGTTTCACAAAAATGTAGACGAACAATAAAAACATCAAATCGTCTTTCTAGATTTAGGAGAAAGGAAATCAAAATAGAATACTAGAAAGTGATGAATGAAAAAAATATTCAAAACAAGATATGATTTATATGAGTAGTTAGTTTTGCCATTTATATTAATTAATGTACCTAGTACTTCGTAAGGTTAATGAACCATATTTTGTGAGTTTCTTTAGTAAGTTTGTAATGGTATATTTTGATGATATTTTAATTTATAATGACAATCGAGATAAACATCCTAAGCATATAAAACTTGTCTTTGATACTTTAACATAAAAATAAATCATTTGCTAACTTGAAAAGTGTATATTTTGCATGGATAAACTTATTTTTCTAGTTTTTTTATTGGTACTCAATGGTTAGAAGTGGATAACAAAGAGGTAGGAGCAATTAAAGACCATCCAACACTAACATACATGACCAATGTGAGGAGTTTTCTTTGCTAAGCTAGCTTTTATGGAATGCTTGTAAAAAATGTTACTAGCCTAGTTGCACCCCTAACTAAGATGATAAAGAAAGATGTGGGGTTCAAGTATGAATATGAAAAAGAATATAGGTTAATTAAGGAGAAATTAACTAATGCACTTTTGCTTGTTTTACCTAATTTTAATAAAATATTTGAGATTAACTGTGATTCATCCAAAATAGTATTAGAGATGTATTATTGTAAGAAGATAGACTAATTTTTATATTTCATTGAGAAATTGAGTGAAACAACCTTAGCTTATCCTACTAATGAAGAGAAAATGTATGTATTGGTAAGAGCATTAGAGACATCACACCATGATCTTTGGTCCAAAGAATTTGGATTCATATTGATCATGAATCTCTTAGATACTTAAAGAGCTAGTATAAACTAAATAAACACCATGCTAAATGGGTGAGGTTTATTGAGACATTTCACTATATCACCATGTACAATTAAGGAAATAAGAGCATAATTGATAATGCATTATCTTGCATATATGTTTTACTTTCTACCTCAAAGTCAAAACTATTAAGATTTGAATACATTAAGGATTTATACACTATTGATGTTCATTTTGAAAAAGTATTCAATGATTATAAAAATAGTGTTGAGGTGAGTTCTTTAGATTCAATGGATTTTTATTTGAAGTGAACAAATTATGCATTTCTATGATATTTACACATCACCTATAGTCCCCTCTGCCTATACTTATGAACTACAAGTTGACATATCTATGGACTTTGTGTTGGATTTGCCTAGGTTTAAGAATGGAAAAGACTAAATTTTTGTGGAGGTAGACATATTTTCCAAGATAATACATTTCATTTCAATTCATAAAATTGAAGATGCATCACACATATTAAACATATTTTTCAAAAGAAACTCTATGATTTCATGACATGCCTGAGTGTATTATTTCAGATATAGATACTAAGTTTCTACATAATTTTTGGAAAACTTTATGAGGAAAGTTTGGAACTAAGTTTTTTTTTCTATTACTTTTCATCAGCAAAGAAATGGTCAAATTGAGGTAGTTAATAGGGACTTGTCAAACATTCTACATGCTATCTTTTGTAGGAGTATAAGGGTTTGGAAGAATGTTTATCATATGTTGAATTTACATATAATTAAAAAATTCATTCTACTACTAAATTTGTACCTTTTTGAACTTATTTATGGTTTGAATCTTTTTACATCTCTCAAATTGACTCCATTACCATTGAGTATATTTGTTAAACTTTGATGGAAAGGAAAATATTGAATTACTGAAGCAAATTCATGAAAAGACAAGATCAAACTTAGAGAAGCAAATAGAGTAGTATGTCAATCAAGCTAAAAAAGGTCATAAAAGACTTGTATTTCAACCAAAAAATTAAGTTGAGTTGCATATTAAAATAAGAGAGATTCCTTAAAGAGAGATGCTCTAAGTTATTTCCAAGGGAAAATGGTTCAATCCAAGAGTTTGAATCAATCAATCAAAATACCTTCAAATTAGATCTCCCAAGTGAATATAATATTAGTTATAGCTTTAATAATTCTAATTTATCTTTTTTTTTGATATATGTAATGATTATAGGATGAATCCATGAGTTGCATTAGACCAACCTCGGGTTGAGGTTGTTGTACCTATTAGACTAATTACTAGAGTAAATGCAAAAAAGTAAAATAATACTCTTATTGAACTTTTTCAATAAGAGAATTATACTAGATGATCTTTCACATGAAATCAACTAGGCCTAATAAAAAAGAAACTAATTGGTGAGAATGCTTTAAACAAGTTTTGAGAGGCCTTAATAAAAAATAAAGATACTCGTCATCTCACATTTTCTTTTTTATTTTTTTATTATATAATAAAAATTATTGATCGTTATAATTATTGCCTAATTTAAGGGGATATCTTAAACATCTTGTATATAATGTTTTGTGGAGTGAAATAATTAGATATTATTGGTGATAATACTTTTTTTGGTTCTTTGAGAACTTTTCAAACTTATCAAAATTCTATGGTCTTCATCTAAGACTCATCAACTAATCATTTATAATTAATTATTGTATCTTCATGATACAAAGGTTCTCATTCCTTTATAAGCAATATGTTGAGGTAATCATTCAAATATGATTGTAGAATGATCTTCATCGTTAAATCTGATTATACGTCTCATTATTTATTAGTGATATTCATATCATATATACATATGTTTTCTTATGTTTTCATATACTTTATATATACTCCATGTACATATTGTACATGTGCATTCTATGTATGTTTTCAAAAAAAAAATGCATATTATGTATAAATATACTATATACATTTTTTGAAAACATAAATATAATATATGTATATTCATATATACGTATATCCTATAAACATAGCATTTTTATTTTTTTATTTTTTTATTTTTTAATGTCGACGTGACTTTTTTTAAGGGAAAGATGAATGAGGAGAGGGATAATTTTGGATTTCTCCTTTTAAGAGCCCCAAAACATAAATATTTTTCACCTTTGAGGGTTTTTTTAAACAAAAAAAAAGAGATTTTGTCATAAATAATATGGATAATTCTAAATGATCTCTTGGTTACTGTGAAGACCTTATATTTACCCATGAAAGTCTTTTCATTTCTTATTACAATATTAAATAATATATTTAATTTTGATATTTTTTAGCTCTTATAAATAGGAGCTCTAGATAAATAAAATATAATTCACAACTATTTGATAACTCTATTTCTTCCTTTTCTAACATGTTATCATCATGAATTTTTACAAAAGAAAAATCTTATAGGATAACTTTTTTTGAAGATTGAAATATCTAAGGAGTTTATAGAGAATTAAAACATTGTGAAAATCTATAGAAGAAGAAATAAATATATTACTAGAAATTTCCTTCTCACATCAGGGGTAAGTAATCAACTTCCACTTTTATTTTGTATTTTATTTTTCTATCTTATTTATTTTATTTGAATGCATGCTCATAACTTGAAGTTATGAGATAAAAATACAAACACATAGCCAAAAGTGATGTATACTCATAATTTGAAGTTATATAAAGTGACATTGTATAGTCATAAACTATAGAATGAATAATACAGAGTCTAAAGTTATGTACAATAAATATTTACCTAATGACATTATAATAAGTTAATTTATTTTTATGAGTTGAAATATTTTTAATTAAATTATTATATTTATAGTTTCCAAATAATATCAAACTTGTTAAAACTTAAGTTTGTTCCCATCAATATTTTAGGCAACAACTATTTGTCCTAGGTTGTGGATACTAAAATAGACCTAGATGTAGCGAATCTTATAAATACAATTTAAAAAAAGGACATGGCACATCCCTGTAGGATAGTGCCAAGGCTTAAATATTTTTTCTCCAACACATTGATAAATGAGAAAAAAATGTGAATATCTTATAGTTAAGGATTTTTTCATCATTTGGAATAATTTAAAGGATCAACATGACCAAAAAAAGAGTGTAATTCTTGCAAAAGCACGGTATGATCAAATGCACTTAAGATTATATGATTTCAAGTTCGGTAGTGATTACAATTTGATTTAATTCAAGATTATCTCATAATTAAAATTATGTAGAAAAAAAAAACTGAAGGAGTTATGCTTGAAAAGATATTTAACACATTTCATAGATCATATGTGCACCTATTGTAACAATGCTGATAAGGGCATTTTACTAAATATTCAAAATTAATTTAATATCTTATTGTGGCTGAACAAAATAATGAACTTCTTATAAAAAATCATCAATCTCATTCTACTAAGTTAATGCCATTTTTTGAAGCCATGCCACATCTATCCAAACTTGGACATGGACAAGGACATGGATATTTATGACACCAAGATAAAAAATATAGTCATGGTCATGGTAGACACATCACATAGTGCTTGTCATCATAATTCTCAAAGTAGAAAAAATAATTCAAACATTATAAGTTGAATAATGTAGAGGCATAGCTTGAAAAGGGTGTGGAACCACAAAGTAAACATGCTCATGAGAATGCGTATTAAGCGTAGTATAAAATGAAACAAGTCACATGCTTGTTGAACTTCAAAATATTTGAACTATCTCTATCAACCCTTAATTAAAGAAAAAGGAAAGATAATTGAAATGAATTTAATTGATGGTGATGATATGATGGACAACTCATAAGATATTTTAGACTTTTTTTGTGGACCCAAGTCAAAAAATTGACTATATCATTAGTGATGTAAATTTGTATGATTTGTTGTTCTATTTTTTAAAATTTTAATATGTTTTCCTCATTTGAATACATACATCCTTATTGTGATATATAATTATTTTTAATTTAATTCTCTTATTTATCTATACTCAAAGATATATGGATCCCTCTCATGCCTTGATGAATCATGTGACATACAATGTAGATGCATGTCTTGCATATTTCTCTACAATACACACAATCTTCCATGATAAAAAAATAATTTTCCAACTTAACATTAGCAAATCTAATGTTAATATCATATCTAATCTTATCGACCTAATTCAATACTTTTAAAGAGAAACTATTATTCTACCTAGTGTAAATAAAATCCAAATTGATGATGCTATTTATGTTGCTAACTCCAAGTAAAATCCAAATTGATGAAATAAATATCATATTGAAACTAAGAATAATGATAATAATGAGTACCTTCTCATTACTTTACTTGTTTATACTTATTTGATGCATTGTATTGTTAATAATTCTTATGAGCATCATTTGAAGAACTATAAAATATTTATGTCTCATGATTATAATTGTGTTGCTTACTCATAAGACAAGTTAATTATAAGACATCGATTTACCAAGGTTGAATTTATATTAACAACATTTTTAGAATGAATTCAATGTCATATTTAGGGACCAATTGACCCACCAAGTGGACATTTTTATTATTTTATTATTTCATTGTTTTATTATTTAACTGTGTTATTATTTCATTATTTTATTATTTCATTGTTTTATTATTGAATTGTTTTATTATTTCATTGTTTTATTATTTTATGATTTTAGTATTTTATGATTTATAGTATTTTATTATTTTAGTATGTTATGATTTTAGTATTTTATGATTCTAGTATTTTATGATTCTAATATTTTATGATTCTAGTATTTTATGATTTTATTATTCTATGATTTTATTACTCTATTATTTAATTATCATATTATTTTATTATCCTATTATTTTATTGTCCTATTATTTTATTATCCTCTTATTTTATTATCCTCTTATTTTATTATCCTCTTATTTAATTATCCTATTATTTTATTATCCTTTTATTTTATTGTCCTCTTATTTTATTATCCTTTTATTTTATTGTCCTCTTATTTTATTATCCTCTTATTTAATTATCCTCTTATTTTATTATCCTCTTATTTTATTATTCTTTTATTTTATTATTCTTTTATTTTATTATTTTAATTTCTATTTCTATTTGTTGGTCACATTTTTGTTTTATTTCAACTAGAAATATTTTCTTTACAAGTTTACTTGCTTAAATGATTTCACTCAAGGCACAACTTCCTAACAATCATCCTTTTAAGACAATTTGTCTTGATAATGATAGTAAATTTTCATCTCAAATATTCCTTGATTATTAAATGTTAGTTGATTATGATATTGTGTATCATGTCAAACACACTCAAACATAGAATGGAATGTCTAAATCTCTTATGATGTAGTTGCAATTACTTGCAAGACTTTTACTCTTGATAATAAAATTATCTATGTTTGCATGGGGAGATGCTATTCTATAAGTTGTCACTTTAACTCGAATTCATCATTTAACTAATGATGAATTCTCTCATTTGTAAATTATCTTAGGTTCCCAACCCAATACTTTATAGTTCAATATGCCAAATATTTAATAAAACTAGTTATGTTAGTAATTATTCATGATGTGTTTTTATAAAAATGAATAATTTTTATAAATTATAATTTTTAATAAATATTAAATTGTGATAAATGATAGTGAAATTGAGTGATTTTTAGGCGAAATACAAGAGTTGATGTATTATTGAGAAAAATGAGAGCGAAAAGTTATGTAAAATCATAATATATTTTGTGTTATGATTTTGTTATACCTCATTGAGCCATAAGGTAATTCTAATATCTATTCACAGCTAAAGCTCTTCATAACTAGTCATGACAATTTTCGTGCCCTACAACTCTATTATCTAATTGATACAATTATTTATTATAGAACACATTCTTTTTAGTTGCAACATTTTATGAAGTCACAAACATACTAGCTCGTAATATTTTTTTATGGCGATAATATTACTTTTATGTCGTAACAACTAAGTATCTCACTAATACTAAAAGTTATGGTTCATTCCCATAGTCACGACTTTCTCACTATAGAGCCACCAATTTTTAGGTAAAATTCACGGTGCTATTCTCAATACAATGACTTTTAGTTATAGGATGTTCTATATGGTAATACTAAAGGCATGATCATTTCTAGAGTTATGCCTCTGGGTTACAGATAATAATTATATAACAAGTGTCCATTTCCAATTTCACGAGTTAGTGTTACATAGGCAAAATGTGTCATTGTGGTTATTCCCAGCATTTCAAAAATCCAATGTAAGTGAGAGAATAAAGTTGCATCCTATTTTTAGCATAATGATTTTGTATTTTAGAGATGATATTTGTAGCCATAGCAATCTAAATCAATAAAGGGACAAAAGCCATAGCTTGTTCCTACAGCTGCAACTTTATGTTATAGAGACAAAAAGATAGCCATGACATTCCTAAAAGTCACAACACCTGACTTAAATTTCACATTTGGCTATTTGATTATAAAAGTGAAAACATGAAATTAAAAAAAAATCGATGTGGCGAGAAAAGTGATGCAAAGCTAGGGTTTTGAGAGCAATATTTCATCAAACCATAGGGGAGACCCACGAACAAATGAGCAACGCAAAACACAAACATAAACCTTTGGGGGGTGAGAATTTGACTCACCCTAAAAAAAAATTCTGGACACACAACAAAGTATTATAGATTTAGGATTTAATTTCTATATACTATGAAGAAAGTGACAACCATTTCAATTTTGATGTGCAAGACAAACCTATATATAAAAACTCAATATTGAGGTAAGTTAATCATATGAGTATAATACTTATGAAGCTAAAAGTATGAATACTTTTATAAGCTGGTTTATTATGTATGTCTTAAAATAATTTACCCTTAATTGATATAAGTATTTTATAGAATATTTTTCTAAGAATTTCACATTTAGTATGTGAGTCATGTGTTGATGTGGTAGATGATTATATGTAATTTATGGGATGTGCATGATTAGAGGTGACTAATAAGATAATTATAGTTCTATGAAATACTTTCTTTCATATTACTATCATTGATGATATTTGAAGGAAATCATATGTTAATCATATGAGTATTATACTTATAAAGTTGAATGTATAAATTCTTTTACTACCATATTACTTCATATCTACATGATATATAAGGTCATATAATAATATGTACATATGAAGCAACTATCATGCGTAGTTGACGAGTTTCATAAAATGTATGAATTTGTGAATAACCCTTAAGCAGGGACAATTTGTCATTTCAATGATAAAGTACCAAATAGACAACTATGATAAGACTATTATTGGGGAGAATCCAATAGTTGATGATCACATTGTATGCTAATAAAATACCAAGACATTTCAATAATAATTCAACTTTCATTCTGTAACCAAACACAATAATATTCAGATTATTTAGATAAGTAATCAAGTATAATAACATGCATCAACCTTATAATTTAAAAATATTACCTATGAATAGTCTTATCCTTTCAACTAAAGTAGTAGTTAACTGATGATTATTTGATTGAAGTGCCTACAAAATCCTCATGGGATCAATATCAAGACAAAAGTATACTTTGCTACTTGTACAATCTATATATTTGCAAGACTGGTTGGATGAGAGACCATTGCCCAACAAGGTTTAAGACATCGCCTAATCTTAAAAACTAGGCATCAAAACAAAGTCACAATACTCACACACACACACACACATGTGTGTGTGTGTGTGTATGCTATTTATATTTTGATATTTGTACCTCAAAGTACAATGTTTAGGTTCTCAACATTGACTTGGTATATACATTAGCCTTACTTCTTCCTCCATTATCTCTTATCATGAATATTTAATGAGTGATAATTTTATATCCCACTTTGCAGATTATCACGTTAATGATGTTTTTCTACTATTTGGGGGAGACAACACACTTTTAGAAAAATGGGGAGACATTACAAGAAATATATCTTCATTGTCTCATCTTGATCTTCATACAAGGTAGTGTAGACTTAAATTTTAGAAGATTATTCATTTATAGAGACTTGGAAATTAATTATTTTATTCCTTCTTGGATACAAAAAAAACATAGCTATATATATCAACTTTTAATATTCTAGAATGTATTGATATCCATATAGGACAATTGGATAATATTATGATAAGTAATTATAAGATACATATGAACCATAATAGATTTATTGGCTCAAAAGATATAATTTTTAGAAAAAAAAGTAGAATATGAAAAGCTTGATATTTTTGAAGAGATTGCTAATACAAATAGTTCAATAAAAATGAATAATAAAACCCAACTTGATAAGTAGTCAGCCCTTGAAGAGGCATAAATTAAATAATATCCATTAAAGTGATACTAATATCTGCCACTAAATACATCTTAAAAAGTTACGTAGCAGAAATAATGAATTACCACGAATGTTTCATAAACAATATATTTTCTTTCCATGTAGCTATAGACATCATAAGAAATGATGAACATCAAGAATCACAAATTATGAATAAATATTGGAGAATTGATGATTACCCAAAATGGAAAAAACAATCTAAACAGAGCTAAACTCATTAGCAAAATGAAAGATGTTTAGACATACAATGTAGATACCTAAAAACACAAAGCATATTGGATATAAAGTAATATTTATGAGGCAACAAATTGAAAATAATAAATTACAAGTTATAAAGCATGACTTGTTGCTCGAGGTTCCTCACAAAGACCCACTATAAATTATGAGGAAACTTATTCCACTATAACAAATACAATAATATTTTGATACTTGATAAGTTCAGTAGTCTCTAGAGCACTTGAAATGCATCTCATCGATGTTGTCGAAGCCTATGTGTGTGTGTGTGCGTGTGAAAATCCATAAAAGATTCAAATTGCATGAAGCAACTAATTCTAAACCTTATAATATATACTCAATCATACTACAAAATTCTATATGGATTAAATTTATTTGGCTGCATGAGGTATAATTATTTGAGTGAGTAATTGTTAAAAGAAGGATTTGTGAATAATCTAATTTACCCACGTGTGTTCACTAAAAAAATCAAAAACTAAGCTTAGAATTTGAAATTAATGATTTAGAAAAAATAGGGTATCATCTTGGCTTGCATATCAAGTAATGTTGAAATGGTATATTAGACAATCAATGACATATATAGAAAAGTCTTAATATGATTTTATATAGACAAATTGAATTTACTAAATTCTCCAATGGTTTTTCATTCACTCGAACTAAGCATGGACACGTTTCATTCTAAAGAAATAATGAAAATTTATTTGGTATCGAAGTCCTATATCACTATATAACTGACATACTAATGTAGCTTAAAAATCATATCCAACTAGATATACCAATTTTTGTTAATTTATTGGCAAGATATAGTTCTGTCCCAAGTATTTAAATGAGATTAAACATATATTACGATACACTCATGGGACAAGTGACATGAGCTTATATACTATTCAAAAGAAGCAAAATAACATTTAATTGAATATGTAAATACAAGATATCTTTTAGATCCTCATAAATATTGATCCTAAACATGACAAATTATTACTTATGGGAGTACTACAATATCATAAAAATCAATAAAACAATAAATAATAGTTGCCACTTCCTTGAGTCATTCATAAATATTATCAATTCTTGAAGACCACTATGAATATGTATAGTTGATATCCATGATAAAATATATTCAATAGCTCTATGAATTAGTCTCTGTCAAGTATACTCTGACAATACTACACAAAGACATCTATTTATGTATTGCACAAATTAAATGAGGATATATCAAGGGTGATCAAACTAAGCATATTTCTCTGAAGGCCTTCTTCTATACATATAAGCTTCAAAAAAAGGGTGGAATCAATATTCACCAAATATACTTTGTATATCAAATCGTAATGTGTCGGCTTAAAGATCTCAACACTGAGATATGAGGGAGAACATTATTATATAATGTTGGATTACTGCAATCATTTTCTCTTTTACTAGGTTTTATTCCACTAGGTTTCATTAGTAAG
This sequence comes from Sapria himalayana, assembly GCA_029783825.1. Lineage (NCBI taxonomy): Eukaryota > Viridiplantae > Streptophyta > Magnoliopsida > Malpighiales > Rafflesiaceae > Sapria > Sapria himalayana. Next base: position 1,312,211 of record JAREIK010002830.1, read on the forward strand.
TTTTAAATGAGATAGTTCTATCAATTTGTTCATCATTAATGATCATTCAAGAAGGAATGTTATAAATAACCTATTAGTTACTCATGCAGACTTTATAGATACACTTGAAGGTTTTGTTAGGCACCATAAGGTATCTTGCTATGATACCAAATGTCATGGATCTACAAAATCTAGATGAGTTCTGATAACATATGTGAAGACTGACACACCCCATACAACCTTTTCTAATAACAAATGTTATATCTAATGGATAGGGATTATATTGATTTCTTACATAACAACCTTGCAATCACAAACTAAGAATCATGATGATCATTAGCAATTCCAGAAGACATAGAGAAAGATAAAGAAATTGTATAGATGAAGCACAAATAATGCATGAGAGAGAAAGGGGGGGTGGGAGACGGAGGGTGAGAGGGGGAGAGGGGGAGAGAGATAGAGAGAGGGAGGGAGAGAGAGGGAGATAGAGAGGGAGAGAGAGAGAGAGAGAGAAAGAGGGAGAGGGAGAGAGAGGGAGAGAGAGGGAGAGAGAGGGAGAGAGAGGGAGAGAGAGAGGGAGAGAGAGGAGGAGAGGGAGAGGGATAGGGGGAGGGGGAAGAGGAGGGTGAGGTGGAGGGAGAGGGAGAGCAAAACTATAAGAGCAAATCATAAGAGTCAAGAGAAGAGAAAAATTCACTATTAATGAATAATATCTTGTACAATTATTATTTTCACACTTTCACATCAAGTTTCTGCCTTGTTATATTTTATATTCACAAAGTGCTTGAATAGTCAAATAAAAATTTCTCTAAGCTCATGAATTAAGTCGTGATATCATGTTTTTATGTCATAAGTTAATTTATATCATGACAACATACAACTTATAATTTAAGTCACAACACCAAAATATATGTTAGAGGTTAAGTCATATTGTGATTTTACAATTTAGGTCATGATACTAAAATATTTGTTTTAGCTTCAATCATATCACAATTTCATAGTTCTAATTATGATATTTTTTATATATTATAGCTTACGTCATTATATCCTAACAAATATATATAGTAGTCAAATGGGTTGGGTGGCATGCGTCCGGCTCAAAGCCTGGCATGGTTTAGGTGTGCATGGCTTGACATGGCATGCAATAGTACCATGCCTGAGCCCGTGCCGGGCAGACCCTTGGCATGGCACAAGTGCATGGTACCACATGGGTGACCACGTACTAAGCGATACTTGATGGGAGGATGACGCGGCTATGCATGAAACTCTAATTTTCTAAAAAAGGCTCGACCTAACCCTAACTGGTCAACTTGAAGCGACTGATCCAAACCAACCCGAACCAGCCAATCAAAACCTGCCCGAACACGGGCAGATTTCAGGCCGTGGGCCGTGCCAAGTCTGACTTCCAAGAAACTGTGCTATGCATAGCACGACATGCCAACCTAATTGGGCCAGAAAAAATGGGCCCATCCCAGCCCGTTCTGGCCCGTTTGACATCTCTACAAATATAGTATTATCAGAAATATCGATCAATCCCTAGATACATTTATATTTATCTGGATGGAATTAAATATTAGTTTTAATTTTAATGTTTACTAACTATTGTAAATAGGATATTTAGATCAGTAAAATAAAATTCATAACTATTTAATAAGCATACTTTTATATTTCTTATGATTTAATTTCTTATAATTTTTTGTTTAATATTTTCTTTCTTTCGACCGTATAATTTTACGGAGTCTGTGCTGTGCGGAAAGCGGACACGGGTCTCCACTTACATGGAGATTCGTCCAACCTCCATTCATCCGATTCGAAATGAATAATGTTAATGTTACTCAGTTTTTCCGGAGTCCGGACGGACACTGATTCACCGCGAAATAAATGGCGATAATGATCGATACTGCGCATGAAACTTGAATTTGCACGCAAGTGCTCAACGGCAATAAATAATAGCCGTGCTGCAAAAATGGGTGTTGGATTTTAGCCACAGAAAATTTTTCATTTCTCTAACATGCCAAATAAATTTTACTTTCTCGCGCACTGATTTTACATAACAATGGCGTTTCCTGCTTTGCTCGCCATCGTCCCGGTCGGGATGCTCTTTGTAATTTCTGGCCTCATTGTCAATCTGGTTCAGGTTAGTTGCAAAAATTACTGTGAAGCTCTTTAAAATGTAAAATTAATCCTGATAGGAAAGATGTTTTAAGTTATTTGCGTGCTCTGCTTTATAACAAAAACGTTCCAAATAAACAACCCTTAATTATCATGTTCATCTTATCTATCAAGGTGATTTTCTTAATAGCTCAATTAGAAATGCCAATGACTCCCGTGATGATTACCTTTGTTAGGTGCTAGGTGTTTGTCGTGTAGAATTTTATCATTCAAGTTGGATGAAAATGAAAAGCTGTAGTTGTGTGTGTTTGACATCAGAAATTCCACAAAACACGAATGGCATACGCATGAGAGCAGAGAGCTGTGTTATTCAAGCCCTTTCGCATATAAGTTGATACTTGATAGGTTTTAGGATGGATCTAGTTCTGATTGAAATATGCAGTGGATCATAGGGTATTACACATGGTGTTGGATCTGAAAGATCAACAACTAGTAGTTGGTGGTTCAAGATGAACTTGATTCATGAGAATACTTACTTGGACAATGGGTACATTACCCCAGATGTTACATCTATGCTATGGTACATAATACAGAAGAAATAGGAAACAAGCTTCCTTGCTTTTTTGGTAGAAGCTGCCTAAAGCTGCGTTTTCTTACTTGTAATCTTCTCAACTATAAACTCTGGGTTTTGGGAGACATAACTTCAATATCCCCTGCAAGATGTAGATTGAATATTGTTAACTCGCATTTTACTTTGTAGAAATGCAAATAAGCACCAAACAAGAAATTTTTCAGATAGTCAGCTACTTGATTTTTTGATGCATCATATAAATTCTTTTTCTGATCAAGTGCCATTCTATTTTGATGTGTTTGGTTCTTCAATAAAAAATAAGATTTGCTATTTTGTGCAAGGCAGCTTCATGCCTTGATTTTCACAAAACAAGATTGATGGAAGACAGTGATGTAATGTGCAGTCTCTTAATAATTTGGTCAATCAAATTATTTCACATGTATTAGCCATTGAATAATACTCATTTTGTTCACATGATTGAGCTATTGTATGTTCAATTTTTGAATTTCAAGAGATTAGATAATTCCAATCTAAATGTGTATTCTCTAGCATGATTGAGATTCTCAGATATTGAATTTCAAGAGATAAATACTTTCAAAATTTTTTTAGTTGAATTATTCTTTGACACAGATGATATAATTTAGAGTGCTGACTTGGATCTTGTGAATAATATATGGAAGAAACTAAGAATATATTCTTCTCATCATGCATGATCACTTATTTTTTTGTACTCTTGTTTTGATATTATATATTTTGGTTATTTATTTCATCTTGATAGTTTTAACATTTAAAATATATTCTATTAGATACTTAGTCAATTATGATGATGATAACTCATGTTGGATCAATTAAGTATACTTATTTCTAATAATTTATGAGTTATTTTGAAGTCTATAAATTAGCACATAGTATTAATTATCTAATATTTATTTTCTTTGTGACTAAGATCACTACTATTAATTTATTATTTTATGTTACTTATTATTCATGGCTTATTTATTAGTCGAACGTGATGAATATAATGTTTAATGGTACTATTTAATCTGAGACATGTATGCAACAATCATAAGCTTTACTATTTTAGGGATTGCATATATGATATCTAGATTGTAAAAAAAAATTTATGACTTGAAACAATTATTTATGGTGTGGTTCAACTATTTCTTTTCATTACATAATATTGATCTTAAGAGATATATATTATATTAATTTTATTTTAATTGATGTAGATGAGATGGATAATATATGATATTAGTGATTTATTTTGATGATTTTTTTTATTATAGAAATGATCCATTAGATATATTATATTTGAAATTATTTTTGTAGATTAAATTTTATATAAAAGATCTAATATAACTTACATATTTTTGAGTATTGAGATTGTATATTTAAGAAATATAAAATATTTTTATTATTAGAAAAAGATATGTTCTAGATATTTTATTCAAATTTGACATGATGATGTATGCATTAGTAGATTCATCATTGGATTCATTATTGGTGTACATAGGTAATGTCATTTCAGTTGGTTAATCTAGATACATGAAAGTCATAAAAAAACTGAACATAAATTTACATGAACATAATTTTTCAAATTCTTATATATGTGAAGAGAATTTTAGGATATAAGATTTCTTTTTGATACTATGGTCATAATTTGCTAAAGGCTTACTTAAATTTTAATTGAGCTTTTCTAATTATAGACAAAGCTCTGTGGGTGAATTTTGTATTTTTTTGGTAGATAATTTAATAATTTAAAAGAATAAGTGATAAATTATTATTTTAGTTTGTATGCAATAATAGAATATATAGCCATGATATTGGTTTAGTGAATCAATTACTTTTTGAAGAAGTTAAGCTTATTAATTCATATGTCAATAATATTTTATTGTGATAGTTAAATAGTTTAGTACATTACTATCATTTTGGTATTTTATGAACAAATGAAATATGTCGAGATCGATTGATATTTCATATGGGAGAAGATCTAAAATAATTTTATAGATATAGTCTATGTGTCTATCAATAAAAAAATTGTAGACATTTTCATGAAAGAATTTACATGATGATATATATATATATATATATATAATAATTTGTATTTATGATACATACACAGTAGTTTAAGTGAGGTGTTGTGATTGATTATCTTTGTTAAAAATATAAAACTCAATAATCTTTAATAATAAAACTCATTTAAACATGCTTATATAATAGGCAAATCCTATTTGAGCAGCACATGTTGCGTGTTCCCAATGAAAATGAAAATTTTTTATTTATCAACATAGTATGTACCAACATAAGACATCAAATTTAAATGAATTAAATGCTAGTTGAGCTATTTTTAATATTTTTATGAAAATATTTGCAAGCTACTTTGTTGTATGAATATGCTATAGCAATAATTTTATTTAAAATATTCTTTTTAATAAAGAAATAACTAATTTATATGTATTTCATTTGTTCTTAAAATATTCAATTTGAGGTTATATATTTTGCTCAATTATTATTGCATTAAATAGTAGTGAGAGAAAAAAGTTTATACATGATCTCCTTGAGTAGGTGTCAGATATAAAGTATTTTCCAAGTAATAATCATCATCGTCATGAATTTTATATTTATATTAGAATTCTAAATAACTAATAAAATCTAATTTTTTAGGAGATAAAATTATTTTCAAGAAAAGTATGAAAATTTATTATGTCTTCTGTCGATCCTAGTTAAAGGTGGCAAACAAGCCGGGTTGGGCTAGCTCGGCACATTTTTAGGTGGCCACGGGCCACCATGACTTGCCAGGCAAGCACACCACGACTTTAGCAGAGTCGACCCACCCTATAAGCCTGACTTTTAACATTTTTGGGTTGGGTCGTGCCTGGAGTTATCGGATCTAACTTATTTGGGATGGGTTCGGTCTAGAGGTGTCAAACGGGCCGGCCCAGCACGGCACGGCCCGTTTTTCACGTGCCCAGCCGTGCTACCGTGCCGTGCCGGGCACGGCACGGTTTTTTAAATTCGGGCACGGCACGGCATGGCCCGTGGGCACGACAAGGCTGTGCCGTGCCGTGCCGGCCCGCTCGGGCACGGGCGCACGGCAAGGCAGGGCAGGCGGGGCGGGTCTGTTTGGACCCGACCCGCGGTCTTTTTACCGGGGGCGGGGCCCGGTTGGGTCACGAGTCGCGACTCACGACTCACGACGCAGGCACGCGGGCCGGCGTGCCGTGCCGGGCCAGGCACGGCCCGGCACGTGGTTTGTTCGCCCGGGCCCGGCACGGGCCCGGGCACGTTTTTTTATCGTGCCGTGCCTCGTGCTGGGCCGGCCCGGGCCGGCCCGTTTGACACCTCTAGTTCGGTCTTTTTGGAAAAATATTAATCTCAAATTCAAAAATTTTAAAAAGTTAAATTTTAATACTAATTAAAATAAATAAATAATTAATTACATTAATAAAATATAAATAACTAAAATCTAAAAACTAACAAATATCTAAATCAATAATAATATCAGTGTTTAAATTAATAAAATATGAATCAAATCCAATGCCAATAACAAAAATATAAGTGTCTCAATCAAGCCTCAAAGTACAATGACAAAAAAAATAAATAAAGATAAAATAAAAATGATAAATAAAAATGATAAATATTATCAGCGTATAATCAATGATAATATTAGTATCAATATATTAATAGCAGTAGGTTGTAGACAGTAAAGTATGCTTAGGTACTCATCTCAATTATCAATGCCTCAATATCATATTAGTCGTCAATCATCATCAATATCTCATGAATCATCATTTGCAACTAATTTCTCTATTTTTGATGTAGTCTCAGCACGATTCTGGATGTTAAAATTTGAATCCTCTTAATCTTTTATGTATGTTAATGTCTTAATAATATTTGGTCATAATTAGGATCTCTAATCTAAAATTATATTAGTATCAATATATTAATAGTAGTAGGTTGTAGACAGTAAAGTATGCTTAGGTACTCATCTCAATTATCAATGCCTCAATATCATATTAGTCGTCAATCATCATCAATATCTCATGAATCATCATTTGCAACTAATTTCTCTGTTTTTGCTGTAGTCTCAGCACGATTCTGGATGTTAAAATTCGAATCCTCTTAATATTTTATGTATGTTAATGTCTTAACAATATTTGGTCATAATTAGGATCTCTAATCTAAAATTATATTCATTGCAATAGAAAAAATAGACTTTAATATTATGCTTGATACCGGAGAAGTTAGTAGATTATGTATCATCTTAAATAGCATGTGATATATGGATTTATATAATTGTTACTATTGTAAAATATTAACATTTTTATTATTAGAATATGATAGAATTGGTATTTAAAAAATTATAAATGAGGTGAAACTCAGAGCGAGGCGTGTGCAAAATGCCTCACGACACATGAAAAATGCGACACACTTGACAGGTATTTGCCTTATTCTATGAGGCATTTTGAGGCACATTTAAAATGTGCCTTTTGTGCCTCGAAGAAGAAGGTGTAAGCCTTGGGGTATCTTCATAAAAATAAAAAAAAAGTCTCCGAAAATCCTAAATAGTGCCGATTGATTTTTTAGTGCTACTCAAAAATTTTGATGTCGAAGCCAACACCGAATCCGACACTGATGCTCCCCGCTAAAAATTCTCAATTTTTTGGCATTGTTCTATATAATTTGATGCTCATGCTCTATAATATAGAATTTTTTGGCACTGCTCAATAAGTATATTTTTAATTTTTTATATATAAAGATATATATTTATAGTTATACATAGTAATAATATATATAGTTGTAAATACTTATCTAGCTTAATATAATTAAGTATAAATATTTATACATATAGTTAATTAGTTATATATAATTATACATATAATTATAATTAGTTATATATAGTAAAACATATAGGTATTAAAATAATTATACATATAATATATATAGATATGAACTATGTTGCACGGACACGGATACGGACACGGTGATACGACACGGCAGGATACATGAACACGGCAAATTTCAAAAAATTAGGATACGGATACGATTAGGATACGACATGAAAAAAAAATAAATACAAATATTATCCACTAATAGAAATTTAGATAAAAAAAAATGCTCAAGTATTATTTTTACAAACATTCAAACACAAACACAAGAAATTTTAAAACAAAAGATTATCATTTTCTTATAAATCAAACAAAATAGCTTTCAGTTCAGGTTCATCAAAAGAAAGATTTGCAATCTCAAGAATTCCAGCATTTTTAATATCCATTGATTCATAATCATCACTTCCAATATCTCACATTTTAGATTCGCATTCATTATAATTTGGAGATCTCTTTGTCAGAAGTTGAAGATTGTTATGAACATAAACTAAGTCTTCAGCTCTTTGTGATGTCAACTTGTTTCTCTTCATGAAGTAAATAAAATTATAAGTGTTCCAATTTCTTTCACAACATTAGGATGAACAAAGTTGTCCTAACAATTTTAATGCAATAGAATGAAGCATCGGTGCAGCAGTTCCATGAACAACCCACCATTTAATAGGACTCATGTAACACCTGTCATTGACGGAATCACTACTAGAAAAATCTTCCAAAAATGCTGAAAATATAACATACTCACTGTCGCAATCGGCTTTTCTCCCTTCCCCGTTAGACGCAATGATAACTATTTCCTGCAATCGGCTTGTCGGCCACTCACTGTCGGCGGTGTGCTCCTCAATTTGATGGAGTTGTAGGATTAAGCGTTAATATATATTGTATTTCTGCCGCGTCATAATCGTAAAAAAGTGTCATTTCGGTAAACGACGCGTCGGTTTCGTAACAACGCGTCGGATACGTCTCCGATGCGTCTGTCCGATACGCCACGTGGCGTATCGGACATGGAATTTGTCAACGATACGCCATGTGGCGTATCAGACACGTATCCAATGCATGTCCGTGCCGTGTCCATGTGTCAGACACGTGGATATGCCCGTCCAGTGGCGTATCCGTGCAACATAGGATATGAAGATAGTTGAATATTAATATATTTTGTATATAATTATAAATAGTTATATATAGTTAAGTATGTGGTTATGTTTATGTATAATATAAAAAAATAATGATATATAGAATTATTTTCTTGTTTTTATTTATAATATTTTATTTTATATATTTTAAAATATTAATTAATTATATATTATGATGCTCAAAAAAATATATGTCTCAACGCCTTGAGGCTTATGTCTCACCTCACGAACACAAAAATATCTCATTTTATGTTCTCATTTTTTAAAATTTTGGATATGATTGAATAATAATTAGTATTTAAGTACCAAAGTAACTCATTCATATTCGATGGTACCCCTCATTGTTTCTTCGAATATGATATATATGTCCAATATTTTATGCCTCACTACTACTATTATCTTATTTAGTATCTTAATATGTAAAGAATTTAATTAATTTTTCGTGAATTAACTATTCAGGTTAGTCTTCCTGATTTATGCACGAGGATATGTATGTCAAAATATTTACTACCCATTCTACCTTAAACCTAGGGTCTATATATGAGGATATGTATGTTAAACTATTCCCTATCCATTTCATCTTAATCCTAGGGTCAATGCATGAGGAAATGTATATAAATAGATGTAATAGTGGATTAGTATTTTAAGTACTTGATTTTCATCTCTACAATCATATCGCTAAGTGTAGGATAATCTCTAAACTTCTTAAATATGCTACTAATGTTGCATATGCACCTGAGTGCAATGCAAGTCATGGGAGTATAAACTAATGAACATATATTTGTTGTATCAAAAAATTTTTAAGAATTTCATAAATAAAATTTTTGTAGCATAGTTAGTGTTGTCAATAATTATTGACATAGTGAGATATCTCATATTTGTATTTAACACATGATTCCAACATAAGATATGTATAATTCTAATGATATCTCATATTTGATTGGAATTTCTCTCTTTAGACTCACAGACAAATAGAGACTACTAAACTCTTGTTGTTTATGAGACATACGAATACATTTTAGTGAGTTATGTATGTTTTCTAAAGTGGGGGAAATAATTTTCATCTTTGCTTGTGCCATGAGATGATGGCGTGACATATAATTTAACGTAGAAAATATTTTTAATGGTCTATCTCTAATAGTCCTAATAAATATTTTAATGACTACTCTATTATTAGATACATTATTGAATATGATACTATATGTTTTATTTTAAATATTATATTTTCTAAAAATTCTCATCATGTACTTACAAATGACTGACTCATAATAAGGATAAAAAATGTCTGAAAAGCACACTATCTTTTTATTTAATATTTATTTAGAATCTAAATATTGAGCGGTGAGACATGCATATGATGTATTATTGTGACTAGGCTAGATATCAGATGTCATGGACACCACATTACTATAATGTCTAAATTCATTAATTATTATTTCATTTTTTAAGTTATAATATTTTTTAAGTCTGCTTGATACTAACTATCTTTAGATCCTCACTACCTTTAGATCCTCAAAAAATTTAATTAGAAGATTTATCATAGTAATCAGTTTGATTATGACTTTACTATTAATTCATTGTGATATATGAAGGGGGTCAACATTGAGGATGAACTGGATCCAGCCTCAAAGGTCCCATCATTGAGTTATGTTTGCCTAAACATCCATACTTATTAATATCCAAAAAAACATATTTCAAATGCTCAAAATAGCAAATTCTCTTGTTGTGGGGAAAGATTTTGGACAATTTTTTTTTGGACAAACTAAATGATCTTTCTTTCGTATATATGATTTGAAAGAGTATGTAGTGAAAAAGAACAAAAGAATGCATGTGATTGGTGAGGTAGTTTACATAAAATTGTATTCCAAAAAATATTTTGAAATATTCTTTCTAAATAGGAATATGTGAAATATTTTAATTAAATATATATTCTTTCTTTTATTTATTTCATCTTGGAGTGTGTCGGCACATAAAGTATGATATATAATTTTATAATATAAAACAAATATTGAATTTTATTATCATATATTTTAATATATTATTATTTTTATTTATTTTTTGATATTTTTATCCATTTAATTTTTTTATTTAATAAAATATTAAAAAAAAATAAAATACTTCTGATATATCATGAAAAAAATATCTACGTATATTGTAAGTCATTATTAATACATGTAATTCTTAAGTTATTTCTAGTTGCATCTTTACTAGACACCTATATATTATGAGTATAAGATAATTATGTTCTTATTTACTATTTGATGATGAGTAAAATAAAAAGTTTTTGTATGTTTTCCTAATTGATACTGTTGGATTGAAATATCTTTAAGATTAGGGTATAATTTTCTCAACTTGGTCAAAGATAGATGATCATGTTGAGAATATATATGTAAAAGGTTCAATATAATTAAATTTTTAGAAGGAAATTCTATCATGGAGATAAGATATATAATTTGATTTATTAAATTTTAAATAAAATTTTCTTAAAGTTTTCTAATTCTGCAAATAAATATCAGTTGATAAAAAAATTAAAATTAAGTAGCTTTGTAATAAAAAAAATATAAGTGAATAAGTGACGATTATCTATTAATTGAGTATTTGTTTTTGTATCCATGATCTAGGAGTTTGAATAATGAATATGAGTGATAAAATTACTAATACTTAATCGAGAGAAGTTTCTACTGTTCACTTAGAGAGAAATTTTATATATTTCTTTCTAGTAAGTATCATGATTTCTGATGATTTTTTGATGATTTTGGTGGATGATTTATTTCTTTCAATACTATATAAAATTTTTATTCTTTATAATAAATGGTCTTATCTTATACTGAGTACATTGAATTGATGCTCAATTATCTTTGTTGTTGGTATGATAATACATTTTTATACTTAACAGACAATCTACAATTAAAATATATCCAATTAGGATTTTCCCAAATATTTATTTATGTTCAAATTGATTGCTTTTTAATTATTTTTTTTTTGCTCAAATTAGGAAATTTCAAGATATCTAATTTTGTAATAAATAATTAGAATTTTGGGAACTTGAAAAATTAGTTTCTCCAAAATTAAACTTTTGGTTTTCTACTTGAAATTATTATACTAAAACTAGAGGTTTTATGGCCCGAACAATTGATTGCTTTGAATTATGGTTTCCTTCTGTGAAACTTACATGATTTACACTAAAATTTGGGTGCAAATCATCACCGCCATGATTGTTTCTGATACAGGAGGGCATTGATGTCCACATTCATTGATGCTCCAAACATGTTGGATGTGAGATGCCTTTAAAATACAGTGAATAGTAATTGTGCACCCTCACTTTTAGAAATCCTGTGTGTATTGTATTGGTATACTACACACACACAAATACACCCACACATGAATCATATGGTTTATTTTTCATGAGGTATTACTTTAATACCATGTTAAAATATAAGACTCAATAATTTTGAATAATAAATTCAAGTAAATAATACTTTTATATAACGGACAAATCTTACTGGGGGTAGTCCACGAGTTGGGTGATTCTATAAATATGATAAAAGACGTTAAATAATACAATAATAAATTAAAAATTCTAACAATCTCATATTATATATATATATATATATATATATATATATATATATTCTCTTGGTAAAAGAGTATCCAACCTGCGGGCTGCTCAAATTTTAATGTGTTTTATTTTCTATTTTTGATGTTATTGGAAAATAGATAAATATTTTCTCTCTCTCTTTCTCTATCACTCAATAAAAAAAAACACAAATTCTAATAATTTGCAAGGTCTTGACATAAAATTGTATTTAATAGAAGAAAATATAGACGTAAATGTAGAAAAATAATAATTTCATTGTTAAGTGGGAGGCTTTTGTACATGAATAGAGTAATATAGTTCATATGAAAAATTAGATGAGTGGTAATGAGGATGGTGTGACAATGAGAGTTGTGGTAGAGTGGAAAAATGAGAACACATTCATAACTATAATTTTTCACGAGAAATAAAAATTATATTTGTGGACAAATCAAGTAATTTATATTATTTGTAATTGGATGGATAACTAAGAAAAGTTAATTATATGGCACAAGAAGTAAATTCCATTGTATGTTGAGTTAGAGTGGAATAAAGGTGTCAAATGGGCCGGGCCAGCCAGACCCGACATGGGCATGGCACGGTTCAGCCGTGCCTGTGTCCGGCACAGCAAGCTGCCGTGTCCGGCACGGCAAGCTACCGTGCTCTGCACGGTAGTGTGACAACGCACCGAACGTGGTCAATATGATTCGATGCCTGACAGGTGAGGCTCGCCGAGCCCCAAAAGGGTGAAAACGTGCAGTGGCGTACAGTCGAAACCCTAATTTTTTTTAAAAAATTAGGGTTTTTTTCAACCGGAACCGGGCCGAATCCGGTGATTATGGACTGCGGGCCCGTGCCGGGCCAGACAGGACATAGTTATTGTTTCATGCTTGGCCCGGCACGGTTGCCCGGTTGGGCTACCTAAAATCGGACTGGGCTATGCTGGGCCGGCCTGTTTGACAATTCTAGAGTGGAAGCATAAATTAGGCAACCAAAAATATGAAGGTGCACAAAAGATGACATTATATGCCAAAGTAATGAAAATGTTGATTATTCTTCAAGAAAAGATGAAGTTATGTTTATTAGAAAAATTAATATGAGGTACACTATCATTCTAAGAGGATAAGGGAATGTTAGACTGAAAATGTAATACTCAGTTTATGTTCAAAGATTTGTTATGGAGTTGTTGCACAAGAATGAAAAATAATAATATCTCTAAAATGAAAAAAATATTTTGCTGCATTATTCGAGTGAACAATCATTATGTTTATATCAAATTGAGTAGATATGAGAGCAAATAAATTTGAAATTATATTAATATCAGATTTAACATGAAAAAAATATACAAGGTAATGAGAGACCTCTAATTTCTGGCTGATTTGAGAACTGGTTGTAAAAAGCAGTGTTGAATGATAAAAAAATAAAAATAAGTGGCATCAGCTCTATTATAAATTTTTCTTGATAATCATGAATATCTGGACTAGCTTGCGTTTACTTCAGCTAATCTCTTCTGAGGAATAATTTACCTCACAGAAATGGCATCAAGATGGACTTGAATTTGTGATTTTTTGGTTGTTAAGCCAAGTGGTTATCATTTGTGCTCTGTTAGTGAGTATCAGCGACACCATTGAATTATTATACCACTCTTATATAATGTTGAAGAAATTGAGTAAAAACACAAGTTTTATTCATATTATTAATGAAATACAAATGAATACTATAAAGATCTTACTCAGTGCACAATGTTTATATTTAGCATGATGCAAATTAAAAGTTAATATTTTAATAGTCTTCTTGAATATAATGGAAATTACGTCTGATAAATCTTTAATTCGATACCTATCCCACTTGGACAAATCTATTATGATTGAATAATATATATTGAAAAATAATATTTGAACTTTTATATAACTCTCATGAAAAATTCTACTATAGTGGAATTTTAGTAAATTCTTATCGTTGGGACAGATTGGTTTGTATTAATTTAAAAGAGGTTATTAATTTACCCAGTATTAATTTAAGGTATGGTCAAGCTTAAGACTAATGATTAATTTTAAATTATAAAGGTTATTAATTTATGTAGTATTAATATTCAATAGTTTTGGAATTATGCAAATATTAAAATAATTGATCTCATACTAATATTGAAATTTAAATGGGAGATCTCATAACACATGATAAGTCATTGTATTACATATATTTGTTGGAGATGATATTTTGTAAGGGCGAGCATTTGGTTGAAATGTTTGGTTTCGCTATTTTTGTTTAGATTTTAGTTCAACTGAATAGTAGATAATTGCAATCGAACCAAATTGAATTTTTATTTAGTTTTACGGTTTGAAAATCAAAATATAATGGTTTGGTTTAGTTTTTTGGTTGAAACCATTTTTTAAATTGGACTTGGACATGTGAATATGTGTCAAACCAAAGCCCAACCTAGCAATCCAATATGCTAATTTCTACTTGTTTGTATGACTCCAACTCTCAAAAAAGGCAAAACTTAAATTATAATCCATTTAACATAATTAAAATTCAATCTATTTAGTAAAAATAAATAACAAAAATAGTTCATTTAACATTCATAATTAAAATACAAACAATATTACATAAGCTTTCAACTTCTATTTTCTAGCTTCCAACTTTCAATTTAAGTCGTATTATTTCTTATTAAAAAAAAGATAACATTAACTCAAGTAATATATCAAAATATTTAAGTTTGAAAAATTAATACATGAATAAAATAAAAATTTAAAACTGACTCATAACATCCAAAATCAAAGGGGTAAAACATCTTCAATCCATCAAACATCTATCATCTTCAATTGCAATATAGAAAATGTTGATAAATTTGAAAAATTTAACATAAAAAAATTCAACACTTTAACATTATCAAACATCATAAATAAATAATGACTAAATAAAAAGATAGAGTAAATAAAATTACTTGCTTTAATTTTTTCTAAATCTTGCAAATCTTTTTCAATATTAATTGGTGTCAATGAATTCTAAAGCCAATCTTGAGTACATATAAGAGATTGCACTATATTGAGACTTAAAGAACTCCTAAACGTATCAAGATATCTTCTTCCAGTGCTAAGTGTTGATTCTGAAGCAACGGTAGATATAGGAACCGCCAACACATCACGAGCCATTTGTGATAATATATAAAATCTAGAAGAATTATTATTTTATCAAGCCAAAATATTAAAATCATCATAATTTTTAATATTTTTATTGAAATACCTATTTAACTCTGATTTATTTTCTCTACTTCCAATATCACTTTTGAATTTTTTAAAGAGTAACTTTGTCTCATGTTTATTACTCTTTGCTCCCTCTCAAATTTTTTATCATTTATATGTGACACTTCAATTCTCTCACTCCCACTTCTATTACTTTGATCAAATTTATTTTTAAGATTTTGCTAATTTGTAATATTAATCATACATTGCATACTAAGAAGCATGAACACAGATATGGACATGAGGATACGACACGACAGAATACTGGGACACGATAAATTTCAAAAATTAGGATATAAATACGATTAGAATATAACATAATAAGATAAAATAAATACAAATATTATCTTTAAAATATAATTTAAATAAATAAAAAAAAATTCAAATATTATTTTTACAAATATTTAAGTACAAATATAGAAATATTAAAACAAAAGATTAACATTTTTTTCTGAATCAAATAAAATGACTTTCAGTTTAGGTTCATCAAAAGAAATATTTGTAATTTCAAGAATTTTAACATTCTCAATATTCATTAAGTCAAAATTATCATCTTTAATGTCCCATATTTTAGATTCTTCTCTATTATAGTTTAGAGATCTCTTTGATAGAAGTTGAAGATTATAATGGACATAAACTATGTCTTTAGCTCTTTGTGGTGCCAACTTATTTTTCTTAATGAAATGAATAAAATTATATGTGCTTTAATTTTTTTTACAATATGAGGATGAACAAGGTTGTCCTATTAATTTTAATGCTATAGATTGAAGCATTGGTACAAAAGTTTCATGAATAACGCTCATTTAATAGGACTCGTGTATTACCTGTCATTAATAAAATCACTACTAAAAAAATTATCTAAAAATGTCAAAAATATAGTATACTCGTCATTTGCTTGCCTTTTTTTATCTTTATTTGAAAAATATCTCTCAAAATATTTTTTTCTTTTCTTTTTACTATTTCTAAATTGCGATGTAGTAGAACACGAACATGAGACTCATCAAATTATTGTTGATTATAATACCTGCAAGTTGAGTTATAACATTATTTATAAAAAAATAAATATCATAGAATATCATTTATATTAAAATTATCAAAGCCTACTACTTAAACTCTTAAGATTATCTTGGATTTAAGGAATGAGCTAAGGAATGTAAATGTGTGTAGCTTTTATTTTATCTTTCCATCAAGATTTTATTCACAATATCAAAAAATCTACCAGTAAATTTACACAATAATTCATAAAATATTTAACTAATAAATTAAAATTATACCTTGAATTTTCTGTGAAGCTTTATATTCTTTATTATAAATGGTTTCCTTCACTTTTTTGATTATCGAATCCAACCACTTATAAATATTATGAAGGCATGGTTTGTCAGTGTCAGCTAATTGAAGTATCTCATAAGTATGAGTTGTAAAGCTGAAGATATAATCCATATTCATCCAAAAGTTTTTATTTATAATTTTATTCTTTATTTTTTTAGTTTTTATTAAATTTTCTTCTTTATATATTTTTCATTCTTCACTTATCACTAATTACTCAAGTTTCTTTTTATTATTTTAAATTGTTTAAGCATAATAATAGTTGAAGTAAAATGTGTATCGGCCACTGAAAGTAATTTTAAGTTGTAATGATTATTAAACATCAACAATTTCATTGTATGATTCATTATAAAATTCTTGATTAAAAAGATATCACTTGAAACTTATGCGATTCAATTATATTGTTCCATCACATTATCATATTTTTGGGTGTATTGGTACACAAATATTCTTTAAAGCAAGATCGAGAGTATGAACCACACGAAGTCCAAAAGATATGTCAAAATTTTGTTTCTACATTGTGTTCTGTTACTTTGCAAGCTACAACATTATCAGTCATTACTTGAATTATTTTTTGAGAATCAATCTCTTTTACAATGTTAATCAACAAATCAGCTATAAAGTATTCATCTTTAGTCTCCCCTTCATAGTTTATTATTTTTAAAAAATATTGGTTCATTTTCTGAGACTGTCATCTTTTTTGAGCATCTGACTATCCATCACTATAAATGCTTACTTTTTTCTCATTATAAGTCTTCTTGATTGGTTCCAATAAATTCTCAATATTACTCTCGTTCTGCAATAATATTATTCTTAATGCATTATAGCTTGGTGTGACATAATCTGGAAGTTTACTTGCACTTTTAAAGGCACGAGCATAATAAGGATTTCCAGCAAAATGAAAAGATAATCCATCAGTGTAAAACATTTTAGTTATCTCACTATCAACTATTTCACTTGCACCCATATTGAATATTTTTTCAATTAATCTCATATGTCATTGTCTCCTTTTTAGATTAATTGTACTAGCACTAGAAGTGAAATTCTCAAAATTAAAATTTGCAATGCTTGATGTGGGTAAAAAAACTTGTTTAAGATTAAATTGTTTCATGTTTTGTTTAGCTTTCTCTATTACTCTTTGTATCTCAACTGAATTTTGATTCGTTACTTAGTATACGATGCAATCCCAGTCCCTTTAATTTTTAATAAGTGAGCATTGACTCTATAATATGATTCTTTATATATTTATCAATAAAAATTATATTGAAAAATAATATTTTCTCTTCCTTTTTTTTATTCAATTTTGTTTCTTTTGTGACGTATCTTCATAATGGATTATTATCATCAACATTATGATTATTTTGTTGATTACTTGGCTCAAAATTATAACTCATTGTATTGTATAATTCTGTATGAAAAAAAATCATACTTTTAAATAAATCTATATTATTTTAAAATCCAATTATTCTAATTTTTTTCTCTATCCATATAATTCGACTAATTTCATATAATTTGTATATTTACATATTACATTTATTTATTCTGTTAGACAATTCTACTTTCATGTTTGTGATTTTAGAGATTTAGAGGAAGAGAACAACAACATATATTCATAATCACAATCCAACAGAACCATGATAGAATCAAAACAACAGTAGAAAATAAACCACAATAGAACACAAATCAATATGGTTCACTAGTCATTCAACATGACTAGCTACATCCGCCAGAAAAATGTATATGTGTTTATAGATTATAACAAAATAAAATGTTCTTACAGTATGTACACAGAAGCAGTTGCGATGAAAATCACGTAGAGGAGAGAAAAAATTTGAGATGAACAGTTCCACACCAAAATTACAGCAGCCAAAAAAAATAAAAATAATTTATATTAATATAATACTTTGGTTTAATTAACCGGATCGAGTGGGATCATTCAAATGTACTGAGTTCTACTCCAAAAATTTTTCGGCTCGTTGATCGGACAGCGAGACCTTCATTATTGTGCTATTGCTGCATTCCCAGCCTTTAAATATTTTATTTTCTATATTTACATGAAAAATATTAAAACAAAAATATATTTTGATTATATAATATTCAAAATAAATGATAAAATATTATACTTACATATTGTATATTTATATATTACATATTGCATACTATAAAAATCATGTATATTTAAATATTCCATATTTATCATACTTAAAATCATGTATTTAAAATCAAAATAAATTATATTACATACTTTAAATCCTCCCCGCCGCCCCCCCCCCCCCCCATTTTATTGTTATTGCTTCGAAATCCCCTCCTCCCCCCTATTACATACTTAAAATAAATTTATATTATATACTCAACCGCAACCCCCTACCTCCCCCGCAATTACCTTTTCAGACTTAAAGGATGTTTGCGAGTCGGCCGCTCGGTATTGTTGGAGTTGTCGTTGCTGTAGCATGTAGATTTTATATTAAACTAGACGTTTCTATAATAAATATGCATCGGATGCGTATCCGATGCATTCGTCTGATATGCCATGCGACATATCAGACACGGATTGGTCAACGATACACCACATAGCATATCGGACACGGATTTGACACGTGTTCATATCGTTTCTAACATCAAATAGGTTGAGCTTCATCTAGTTGTAATATTAAGGGTTAACAAACTTTAGATTTAATCTTTTCAATATCAACATATTCCCTAAATTTTTTCAACCTTGCAGGAGATTGCCTCACATGACTTATGGTTGCTTGAACACGAATGATTGAAGGATTAACATGCTTTAACTCATCAATAACAACAAGATTCAAAATATGTGCCACGCACCTCATATAAAGAAATTTATTATCTAAGACACCATGACCCCAATTATTACTATTATTTTTAAGTGTTTAATTGCCATATTTTTGGAATTTGCATTGTCAATCATTACAGTAAAAATGTTTATTTCAACTTCACTCTCTCATCTAAAAAAAATTATAGTAATCTTTTTAAATAATAAATTTAGATGAAATTATAAATCTAGGTTGTATTACAGATATATATTTTTTATAATCCAAACCCTCTACAAATTGAATGAAACATCTACAATTATCACATATGCTAAAATATTCTACAAACAATTTGATCAAATTTACATGTATTAAGAATATTTTCTTCTTGAATATTTGAATGAAGGTTTAAGTTTAACTATGTTAAGTCTCAACATCATATGAGTGTTTTTGACATATAGCAATGTGACCCTTAAAAGTGATTTTTAAAGGATGAGCAGCAAATACATTGTCACAATAATAGTATCGAGCTTTGGCATCATAATTATGATCTATTTATTTAGTGAAATGATTTCACATAATGGATCTTGGCTTCATTACTTTTCTTTTTGATGTTCTACTACTATCTGTTGTGCTTTCTGAAGTTATACTTGAAATTAATGGATTAGTTGAACTAATATTTTTAATATAGTCGTTTAGGATCCGATTTGTAACGAGGATAACATCTGCATAGGAAATCGAATGAAAATGAATAAATAATAGAAATAAATTTGTGACTACAATGACAACATATTTTAAAAATAAAAAATGCAAACATATTACAAAGAGAAATAATAGGGAGATGAAGATTCTTCTTGGGCCTACCAAAATATAATGAATACTAAAGACTTATTCATGCACATAAATATCTATGTATTTTCACACACTATCACACTAAACTAAAATTATGTATTATACCAATGATTTAAATTTTTAAAATATAGAATCCTAGAACATAGAAATTCCAGAACAAATTGCATAAACATAACCTAGGATTTAGGGTGAAAATGGCGGATATTTTTGTCTTATTCTTTAAGTTTATTACTATCAATTGGCGCATATATTATCTTTCCTTTATAAAAAGAAAACTGACGCCTTCCAACCTTTTGATTAAAGTATAGTTAAAGAACTCTTATTTTATCTTATTCCTTGTTCCTTTTCAGGGAGTTATTTTTATCCTGATTCGACCAATATCAAAGAACATGTATAGGAGGATTAACAAGATAGTTGCTGAGCTGCTATGGTTGGAGCTCATTTGGCTTGTTGATTGGTGGGCTGCTGTTAAGGTAGCTAAACAACTTTTGATTTTTGTTGTGATTCTGTTTTTTGGAAATTTCAGTGTGATTTTCTGCCGAGACCAAAATTAGACTTGAGATGTTGGTTTTTTTTTTCAAATTTATCTTGGTAAATTAACATAAGGGTTTCTAATTTTTAAGAAGTGATTTTGTTATTATAGGGAAAAAGTTCCATTATTTGTCATGAATTGCTTTTCATGTTGACTGATGTACATTACAATATATATTAACATGCGGAGTTCAATCCTCTCTAATATGTGAGTAATTGGTTTAAAACTTTATCATAAAAATTATAACTCTTTGTTAAAGAGGTAAATGTTTCATCTTTTTATAAAAACTAAATTGGATGCTATGTGATGTGCTACATGTGATGATGTATAATCTACAAGGGCTAACATGCGAATTGTGCTTGCAATTATACCCGACTAACAAATCTGAAAAAAAATTGTATTCTTATTGAATGAAAAAATATGATTAATCCATGATTGTGCATGATGTTTTTCTTTTGCATTTGAATTGCTTCTAGATTGTCTTCACTTGTTGATTGAAGAAAGTGACTAATATGATTCATTGCAAGGAAACATATGGATGAGTGTTAGTAAACTAATTCAACTAACCTTTTGCACTAATTAATATTACCAAGAAGCTTAGTTGCTTTTTGAGAAAGTTTACTCTTGGTTCATAGGATTATCTATTGAATCAAATACTTAAACAAAAAAATAATTTCTAAGACTCGTCTTCTTTGTGATAATATAGTAATGACCATAAATGGATACTAATTTCTTAATCTAAAATCAACATAATGAAAAAAACTGAGTTATTTTGTCTCTGTTGAGATATATTATTGTTAATTTAGTATACTCTTTGTTGAAATATATAATATTTTTTATAAGAAGTTTCATTCAATTATGTATATATATTCATGTTTTTCAAATTTACATTATGAATTTTTATCTTAATATTGTATAAAGTTTGGATAGTAACTTATTGGCATATTTGACCATACTACTAGAGATGGCTGTTAGACAATCCCTAATAGTGATCACCGTTAATGCTGCCATTGATTGATGGAGACTATGACACTTACATCAATAAGTGGTTTTTATTAATTATTTATTTTTTCAAAGAAAATTTTGATTTAAGATTTTTGTTATGTGATACTCTAAAATCTAATTATCATATCTTGGCACACCTTTGTTGATGTTTTTTTGTTACATGATTTTGCTTAGTTTTGGGTTGGGTTAGTGAAGGTGAAAATTTATGATATATATTAATTTTTGTATTGATTGCATACATAAAGTTTCTTATTGCCTATTTTACTTATTTTTATTATTTATTGGCTTGGTTTATTCGTGAAAATGAGGGATTAGAATATAAATCAATTGGGGGAGGTGGTAGAAATAGAGATATGATGAGGATGGGGATCTCACTTACAATGTACTCATTGTTTGAAGAATGGACTCACATGAGTGATTTGTTGAAAATTACATCTCAAGTAGTTGAAGTCAAATGTGTTTGAATTTTGGAGTTGAGTTGGATTATTTATATTATACCAAATAAGGGGCTACATAATGTTTGTCCACCAATGTAATTGCTATTTTTAAAAAAGAGTTAGCTGGACTCATCTCAAGATTGATATCAAATTTATCATTAATTTCATGTATTTTAATTAGAGGTGTCAAATGGGCCGGGCCGACTCGTGCTTGACACGACACGCCACAGTGTTGTGCCGCGGCCGATCGTGCCATGCCGGCACGACGGCACATGTGATCATGCACCAAACGTGGTCAATACGATCTGATGCTCGACAGGCGAGGTTTGCTGAGCCTCAAACGGGCGAAGACGCGCGGCGGTTTGCTGGTTCCCTATTGTAATCTTAATTTTTTTAAAAAATTAGGGTTTTTGTTCGACTTGAACTAGGCTGAACTCGGCGGTTTCTGACCGTGGATCTGTGACAGGCCGGCATGACCCGACACGGTTATTGTTCCGTGCCATGTCTGGCCCGGTACGGTAGCATGGTTGGACGGCCTAAATTGGGCCGGGCCTTGTCGGCCCGACCCGTTTGACATCTCTAATTTCAATTTTGCTAGTATAAATTATATCATGATAAACAATATACTTATTTTTCAATCAGTTGGTTTCACGAATATTAATTTGGGTGTAATTTTTTTCACATATTTTATATATAATTTGATTTATTTTTGAGCTTATTGTTAGCGAGTTGCATAGTAAATATTTAAGTTATAATATTATCTTTCTTTCTCATCTTGATCTTTGATTGCTATTGATATTTTATGTGTATGCTCTTGATTTGGTCATTATTCGTTGACCATATTGAGAATGATAAATCAAAGCCTATAGATATTCTATGCTCTTGTTTATGAGTTGTATTAGTTAAGAAAATATTCTGGAGTTTTTTATATGATATGTTATTCTAATATTAGCAGATATTTTATCTGATTCATATAAATATCTATAAATCTTGTAGATTTGTAATGTATAATGAATATAAGTATTTTATTATTTTTAGTAATAATTATTTTTATTGTCTGTAATTTTTTTTCTATGTTTGTATATTTTTTATAAAAAATATGATTTAATTATTATATTAAATTATTTATAACTAATAATACATTGAAATAGACATACATATAATTTAATTTCTATTTTCTTGATCATGGAATATTACACTTTCTAGATAAATAGGTATATCTAAACAATATTGAAAAGATAATATCTTACTATAAATTACTTAATTATGTGGATGTTTTTTTTTTGTTCCTTCAAGGTAAACTGTTTTTTTAGATATCCAAGAGAAGATAATTTCAGCTTACAAACTCGAGTATTTTTGGGTATTTATTTATTTATTTGATAGATATGAGAAAATGATATCTAAGATATGAGGTGTATATATATTTGTGATTTCAGTACTTAAAATAGGGGATAAATTTTAATTATTTATATGACATATAGAATAATTATCATTGCTGATATAATATTTTTTGATAGAAAATTAATATCATATATATGTTCCATCTTAGAGTCTAGTGATTGGGAAGATTCATAGTTCCCAATCCTTTACTTAAGTGATTGGGGAGGTGCATGGCATGCATGGCATGTTCGCGTGACCTTGTACCGTGCCACGTGGGGGCTCACAGCTAAACACTTGGTTGGTTAAAAAAAAAACTCATCACGTGTACAAGGTGGGTGAACTTTTTTATTAAATAAAATATTATTTAAAAAAATTGGGTGGATTGGGAGCGGTCAAATTGGGCATGGCCCAATCGGGCACGATAGGCTACCGTGCTGTTGGATCATGCCTATGGGCCAGGTAGCTGATTTGTACTTGACTCGATATGAGGCCTGACACCCCCTAGCCTAGCATGACACGAGCTATGCCTTGAGCCAGCACAACACGGTTCTAGGCATGGTTCTGGATTGTGCCGTGTAGGGTCTAGAATTGTGCTCGGGTCGCTCGACCCACTTGCCACTTCTAGATATAAGGTATTCTTTGAGTTTAGTAATTAATTAACTTGTTTTCTTTTATAATAAGAATATCATCTACTTATATATTAAACAAAATTATTTTGAAATCAACTTTTTAAAAAAAAAATAAAAAAAAAACTTTAAAACTTGTAAGTCCAATGAAATGATTGATTGTTAAATTTTTTAAAATTAAGTTTTTGATACTTATTTTAGATTATACAATATCTTATGAGAATTAGACTTTCAAATTCATAGTGAGATGATGTTGGTGGAATAATAATTCATATAGACATATTTTGATAATACTTATCAAATATTTGTTTAAACTCCTATGCTCTAATTCTTACATTAAGATTATTTAACTTCCCATTAGAATATGTTATCATAATGAATATTCACTTGAACTAATAATAATTTTTCTTGAAGACTATGATAATAATTTTAAAGTCATTATAGTAATATATATCTATTTTTTCCAACATAGTTTGACATTGATTTATGTGAGATAATACTTCTAAAAGAGATTTGAATATCTTATTATTATCGAAAAAAGTTGTAAATAAAGTAAAAGCGGACAAAATGCTTAAGTAAGATAATTTATAAGATTGATTGTAGAATTTAACTTTTCTTATTCTTACGGAGATTGATCAGAAGATCAAGATCAAATGTGTTTATTACAGGATCATCTGGTTACCTAGTAGACTCAATTCTATTTTGAGTAGATCGTGTTCATTCATTTCTATAAACTCTAAGCCATGGGTTGTCAACTCTGTTGCTGATTGATTATGAGTCTAAACTGGAGTAGACTTGTGAACAATTGTGTATTTTGAGTTTGAGTGAGATTTCTTCTCTTGAGAAATCTCACTTTTAATAGTCAACATGATATATAGTTATTAATACATATGATAACTCAATAAGAGTATCATTATAATATAGATCAATAAATTATGTTGTAGTCAACTTGTGTGATTTAGTATGGAAGAGTCAGAATGTAGTTATGTAGTATGAAAGTATTTGAGATTTCTTGGCAAAATGATTTTTGCATTCTACCATGGCTATGAAATATCCAAGATCTACTAATAAAAAGATACTTCATTTGTTTTTGTGTCTCTTTGTGATAATTTCCTTCAAACTATGTAAAAGATTGATGAAGAACTAAAAATCAATATTAAGTTTACAAATCAAAACTACTATGTATTAAATTCATGAGGGATTATATGTGTCTACCAAGAGTTCGTATTCATTCTTATTTTATCCTGCCAGTTGAAAATATTATTATTGGAATCTATCTTGTTCTATTTTTTTCAACATTTAATAGTGTGAGGAATGAAAAATTATACTTAATTATTAGAGATTTTGATGAAGTGTGCAATACTTTTTAAGATGGTGAATTTTTTTTCGAGCTGATACGACTAAAGTTATTCTTGTTTACTGTCAAAGATAACACAAAAGTATGTCTGAATTAACTAAGGTCATAAAGTATTCATATTTTGGATTAATTTCAAGATATATTTTTGTAGTTTTTTCCAGCACATTGTACAAATGGACTGAAGTCTCAAATCATAATTTTGTCTTAGAAAATGATAAATTTTGTAATACAAAAATAAATAAATAAGAATCTTTCCAACTAGTTTTTTGTCTTTAGACATCAGTCTAAAGACTGAAGTATTTAGACTATACAGACATAACAAAAATATTAAAGAAATGTTGGTGAATATTTTCACTAAAATAATGCCAGGAATAAAATCTTTCTAGATTCTTGAATTTATTTGAGAAAATAATAAAAATTGTCAAAAATAATTAAGAATTTATATTTTAAAGTAGTTGATATATAAATAATGAAGGAAAAAATATTAATAAATATGAATATATCGGCAAAATCGGTACTTGGATTTTAAAGATATAAAATAAGAAAATTTGGATCAATGATCTCAATTACCTTGATATTTGTAAAAAAAGCTCAATGTATTATTTTATTTGAAAAATAAATTTTTTTTTGGATATTTTATTCAACTTAATGATAGTTAAGTTCTTTATAAATCAAACTCGACTACCGGTAAGTTTATAACAAGAGTGTTATTTTTGCAAAAAAAAAATAATGAGTATATTTTTATAAAAATGAGATTTATTTCTTGATGAAGGGTTATTTTTTTAAAATTTGATTTTAAAAGGGTAACTTTCCTGATGTTCCTTGTAGATATGAAATCTGAAAGTTTAAATGTACAAAGTTATAATTAAAGTAAGAAATCTTTGGTTTCAAAATTGGGTGGGGTTTATTGATTGTCATTTAAAAAAAAATTAAAAATTTGGGTTTTTAATAAAAAAATGTTTCTTTTGAAAAATTGGTGGCTTTTGCATACGTGAAGGCTTCAAAAAAAATTAGTTTAAAAAAATTTTAGTCATTTTTCAGAACCACTTTTTTTTTCAAATAAAATTGCTGAATGTTAGTGGAATACCAGTGAAATATTCCTTTGAAATATTGCCAAAAATATTGAAATTTGGCCAATTTTTTGGGTAATCAACTTGCGACGTCTTTTTGTGTCACAGTGGCTGATATCCACTTGTCTTTCAATACATGGATGTTGGTGCATTATTTTCGTCAAGGAGTATTATTGGTAAAGTATCAAGTTTTAATGACTGTTAATGGTGTAGAGGTATTAAATGGGCAATGCTAGCATGATACGGCTGACCAGCATAATGTACGGATGTGTAGGACCATGTTGGGCTCAAAGTAGGTTGTGCTAGTTTGGGCAGTACAAAATAGTCTTTTTTTTTTTGCTCTTATTTAAATCATAAAATCTAAGACTATCTAAGAATAAGATCTAATATAATTTTTATAAATTTAGTTTTATTTAATTAAAATGATTAATGTGTAAGTCAAATAAAAAAATATCAAAATATAAATTGAGAAATATTATGAAGTGCATTCTAGTTCAATATTGAATATGATACATACTATATATATCTTATATCATTCATCAATAGAGAAATCACAAAAGTATATAAATAAGCAATGGCAATGTAACACACTATAAGTATGATATGAATCAAGAATTATCAAATATCAATTAGTGTTACGGTATGGTAATATGGTTGAAAATGTAGGTTATCATCTTCATCATTTTGAATGTGTTTGAAGTTGTCGTTAGTACTTTCAATATTCTAAATCTTCAATTCTCATGAATCATCATCGCTCATTATCTCTTGTCCCTTATCCTGAATGTACAATCTCAAATTCTTTTAGTCCTATATGTATGCAAGTTCCTCGATGATATCTAGTTATAATCTTTATTTCCTATTTGAAATGATATTTGCTACCATAAAAAATGTATACTTTGATGTTATGCTTGACATTAAAGTGATTAATAGATCACATATTATCTTAGATAGCATGAGATAAGTAAATTCATATGATTTTTATTATAATAAAATATTTAAGTTTTTATTATCATCATGTGATATAATGAAATAGTAATTATTATCTGAGTATCAAGAAAATTCACTTTTATTTGATTGTCCACTCCATCATTTGTTCCTAATTAATTGAATGTAAAAATCATCATTTTTGAATATGGGGTTCATCTTCTTTTTTGAAGTATGGTTACAACTATTATACATAGTGTCGTAATCTGAAAATAAGTTAGTTAATACATTGTGAATGAATCTTTCAAGTTGGTTACTTGGTTTATATATGTGGATATGCATATCAAAATACTTTATACTCCTTTTATTTTGATCTAAGATCTATACATGCAGCCAAACAATATAGAGTTGGAATGAAAGATTAATATTTTAAATATTTGGTTTTTATTTTAATAGCTATGACACTAAATACAAAGTGATCTTTATACTTATTAAATATGTTATTATTATTGCATATATACCTAGACGCAATGTAAATAGTGAGAGTATACACAGATGAATACATATTCATTGTGTTTTAATAATCATTAGAAATTTCATAAATAAAATATCTAAGTTTTTATTATTATCATATGATATGATGAAGTAGTAATCACTATCTAAGTATCAAGAAAATTCACTTATATTTGATTGTCCACTCTCATTTGCTCTTAACTAATTGAATATAGAAGTTATCATTTTTGAATATGGAGTTCATGTACATTCTTGGAGTATGGTTACAACTATTATATAGTGTCGTAATTTAAAAATAAGTTAGTTAATTTTTTGTGAATGAATCTTTCATATTGGTTTACTTGGTTCATACACATGGATATGCTTATCAAAATATTTTCTACTTCTTTTACTTTGATCTTAGGATTTATACATGCAGCCAAATCATACATAGTTGGAATAGAAGATTAATATTTTAAATACTTAGTTTTCATCTTAACAGTCATGATATTAAATACAAAGTAATCTATATACTTGTTAAACATGTTACTATTGTTGCATATGCACGTAGGTGTAATGTAAATAGCAGAAGTATACACAGATGAATACTTGTTCATTGTGTTATAATAATCATTAGAAATTTCATAAATAAAATATCTAAGTTTTTATTTTTATCATGTGATATGATGAAGTAGTAATCACTATCTATGTTTCAAGAAAATTTACTTATATTTGATTGTCCACTTTGTCATTTGCTCTTAATTAATTGAATGTAGAAGTTATTATTTTCGAATACGGTGTTCATGTGCGTTCTTGGAGGATGGTTACAACTATTATATAGTGTCGTAATCTAAAAATAAGGTAATTAATTTTTTATGAATGAATCTTTCATATTGGTTTACTTGGTTTATACACGTGGATATGCTTATCAAAATATTTTCTACTTCTTTTACTTTGATCTTAGGATCCATACATGCAGCCAAATAATACATAGTTGGAATAGAAGATCAATATTTTAAATACTTAGTTTTTATCTCAACAGTCATGATATTAAATATAAAGTGATTTTTAATCTTGTTAAACATGTTATTATTGTTGCATATGCACCTATGTGTAATGTAAATAGTGAGATTATACACAGATGAATACTTGTTCATTGTGTCATAATAATCTTTAGAAAATTTATAAATAAAATTTCTCTATTCCAATCTGAATCATCAATAATAAGCTCTTCACTCATATTTTTGGAATAGTTGGATATTATATTTTGGTAGCTAACAAATGATTTCAATATCATATAAGTATAATTTTACCGGTGTCTCAATATTCATTTGAAACATTTCTCTTTTTAAGCTTTGCAGATAAATATTAAATGTTAAATTTTTATTGTATGTTAGATATTTTAAGGTATTTTAGTAAATTTCTTATTTTTTTTGTGTGGTAAAATAATTTTTATCATCGTCTGTACTTAAAGGTGCAACTGGCCGGGCCAGCCCGGACCGGCACGAGGCACGGCATGATTCGATTGTGCCTGGGCCGGCCTGGCTCGGAAATTTCTCATGCCCGGGCTCGTGTTGTGCCCGACCAGGGCACAATCTGTCGTGTCATGTTGAGGCCAACTGGGCCTTGTGTCGTGCTTGGCCCGGCATGGTATCGTGGCCCATTGGTACGGTACCTCGGCACGAGCCGAGAAACCAAATTTTTTTTTTTAAATTAGGGTTACGGGGGTGCCAAAACCCTAATTTTTTTATATTAGGGTTTCGGGCACGCAGAAATCCTAATTTTTTTTTTATATTAGAGGTTCGGCAGAACCGGGCCGAACTCGGTGATTTTGTGCCGTGGGCTTGTGTTGGGCCGACCTCCACAGAACCGTATCAGGCTAGGCACGACAGGGTACATTAATTGTGCCGTGCCAGGCACGTCACGAAAGCACGGTCGGGCTGGCTAAAAATGCGTTGGGCCGGCCCGACATGTCCCATTTGACACCTTTATCTGTACTATCAAATTAATCAGGTGACATATGAGCCTAGCCTGAAATATCTTATGTAATAGTTTTTATCTAATAGTCCTAAATTATATATGAATAGCTATTTTGTTATTAGAAATATTATTGAATATTATATTAAATATTTTATTATTATTATTATATTTTTTAAAGATTCATGTCATATACTCATATATGACAAGGTATCATGAGAATTAAAAATTTCAAAAAAAATTAATATCTTATTATTAAATATTCATTTAAAGTTTACTTAGTGTGCAATATGGCATGCAAATGATTTATCATCTCTACTAGTCTATATATCGGACAACAAAAATACTACTCTATTCTTAAATTTATTAATTATTAATTATTAATTATTTTTTTAATTAATAAATTTTATTTTGTTATTTTTATAGGTGAATTTAAGAATATTTCTATAAGCAGGCTGAAAGTAGATCTGCATAATATTGACTATCTTAGTATTCTCCGAAAATCTAATTATGAAATTCATGTCCATGATAATAATTTATTTGGTCATGTCTTTCTTTTCAATATCATCGTGGTATATGAAAGGGATTAATGAAGCTGGATTAGATTCATCTTGAAAGATCCTACTACTAAGTTTAGTTTATTTCAGATCTAATACACTATTTTTTTGATATATTTATCGGCATGCTTCTTTGGCTGCTCAATCCTCACATACTTTGATTTGTATATGTTTTTTATAATATATATATATATATATATATATATATATATATTGTTTCGATTCTTTATTGATATCTCAAGAATTTTTAATTTTTATTATTTTTAAATATATTCATACCATTGATATTCTCCTAATTTTTTATTTTTTAGATGATATATTGGCTTGTGTTTAGTTCGTTGGAGAAAATATAGTTTCTATTTTAGATCTTTTTGGAAGGGTTATCATCGTTATTTATGTCTACGTCAATTTAATACTTATTTTTATTTATTTATATTATTTAAATAAAATATGAAATTAAAGCGGTAAAAAAATTCTAGAGTAGTACTGTAAAAAAAATTCTAGAGTAATACTTAACCGCAAACTACTTTGTTTTTAATTTTAACCTCTATAGGCAACGTAACCAACTTGCAGTGCTGCACAAGCTAACAAGCACACCACATCATCATGAATCATCTATTTCATTCCCGTATGCACAAGCATTGAATGTAAATTAAAACAAAAGAAATATTATAATATACTCTATATGTATATCTAATATGTATATTACAAAATAATATACTAAAAAGAGACTATACTACACAATAAGAAAAACTGAGAGAGTTAAAGAGTAGACAAAAAATTGAGAATAAATTTTTAAATTTTTTTTTCTATTTATAAAAAAAAAATTCAAATTTATTTAAAAAATATTTTTATTTTTATTAATTTTTTTTTGCATTTTAAATAGGCCAGAATAATGATAGGCATTGGATTTTGGCATCCGTAGCCGTTGGAATCAATCCGACAACTATAATTATTCCAGATGTTAAATTATATTTTTTATTTTCATGGACGAGTCGACATGGACAATGATAGCCGATATGATCAGGCATGACCTATCATTGTCCTTGTCAGAAACATATTGCATGAAAATATAATAGGTGGCCAACCAATTATAATCTGTTAAGTAAGTAAGATCTGATTTATGTGGACAAATTCTTTTTTAAAAAAATTTATTCTGTCAGATAGTCACCCAATGAGACTTAATCAGTGACCTAATCGTAGTTGGTCCTGTGTCCCCGGAATGGTGGACCATGCCACTGAACCATTCACGTGGGTTGTGCTACACCTGGCACAAGGCATTGCTCCCACCAGCCCAACACGGCACTAGCTGTGCCACTCAGTGGCATGCCGGAATGGTCTAGGATGTGGCTCAGTTTCGAATTGTGCCGTGTTGGGCCAGACACGGTTGAACTGTGCTGTGCCTTAGGCCGTGCTTGGGCTCCTCAGCTCGTTTGACACTTTTATAGTGGTCGTTGTTTTTTTGGGAAATGATTGGGAGGAAGCTTTTTACTTTACCAATTATGTAGCTTAGTGTAGATGATGAGACAAAATCCAACAAGACAAAATCCAACCGAGCGTCATGAAAGGAGTATGCAGGTGCCCAAACTAAAGTGGTCTTCTTAGCTAAAAGGGTAGAATAATTATGGAGGAACTGAACAATGCAAAAGTGATGAATGACTTCCCAAAATTTAAATCAATGCTCATAGCATATGCCAATTCTCGTACCATAACGCTGAGAACTATTTTATCCTTTGTGCGATAAGGAAATGCTTGGTTATTAAGTTAATATTATTGAAACTTTCAAACAACCTAATACACTCTCTCATGAAAATACACTTGATTCAAGTTTGAAGAGTCACCTAAATTTTTCATGGAGAAACAATGACTAACAACCATTTTATACAAGGAGCAAACCATTATTAATTTAAGAAAGATAGTAGAAAACACTATGGAGATGCAAGAATGTATTGATGGTCAACTCCAACATAGACTTGATAGAGTTGAAAATAGACAAATGTGCAGCAATTTTTGCCAACACTACAAAATTTATTTCAGTTCAAAAAAATGGAAAATTTCATGCTTCTTCAGCCTAATTCAAAGAGCATAAATGAAGTGGAAAGCTCTTGTGAGAGTTTTTCATTTTGGATGAAGTTATAACCATTATGATATTACAATGTGAAAAACAATGAGAGCCTCGATTGTCAAAAATACCAGACAAAGTTGAAGAGAGGAACTTTTAGTAGTGGACAATAGGCAGAAACTGCAGAATAGGAAAAAAAAGGTGTGTCTGAAATTTCATAGATGTGGGTTTTAGCAGGAGTTATCACATATATTACATGCAAATTAGATTTATAATGTTATTTTTTAGATTTATGATGATATTTCTGTGTGGATTAAGGGTATCTTAGATTTATGATGTTATTTCTTAGCTGATGAGTTTGAGACTGGCATATTACTATGTGCCTACTAGTTACCTTGATTATCGCTTACAAATTACTAGTTTACAACTCAATTTTGGATGTTTTTTATTGCTGGAGATGGAATACTTAGAGGTTAATAAACATAGAGAATAATTTTTTGGGATTTTCTATTTCTATTTACTTGGAGACAATTATTTTTTATTCAAAAGTTAGATACTTAGCGAGTAGATTTTATTGTTTAGATCAGAGTTGTACCAAATGATGTTATGGATTTGCTTAGCATCGGAGAGACAAGGGTAGACTACCCTAGCTATTCTAGATAAAGGAAGAGGTGACATAGTTGATATTGATAAAGACAGTTATATTTCTTTTTCCTCAGAGGCTGTGGGTTGTTATTCAGTCTCAATATGTGTGGGCGTGTCAGATGCCTATGAGATTCACTCAAAGTTTATCACAAAGTTCACTCATCTTTCTCATCTCTAGAGTATACGAGATTACTCTCTTCCTTTGACAAAGTATTCTTATTCTCCAAGCATTATAGTTTTTTCACTATATGCCACATCTACTCTTTTTTGCTACTTGGTCTTAATTCATGAGTTAACAAACATGTCATAAATGATTATTTTTTATTTATTTATTTATAATTTTTTTAATTTTTTTTAATTATGTGAGCAATATTATGATAGTCAATCTCGAGGTAGAAGTGTCAAATAAGCCATGTTGAGTTGGTATGACCCATTATTTTTCAAGCCAAATTGTGCCACCATGTCGGGCTGATATTCCTTAAAATTGAGGCAACCCGGCACGACATGGTGGACTGTTGGGTAACATGGGTTGTGTCGGGTATGCTAGGTCAGATCACTTGCTTTGACACATGCCCTTACATGACCTGCCCTATGGAACGAGTCATGCTAGGGCTTGAGATCATTGCTAGCCCAACATAGGCACAAACAGATCACTTGCTTTGGCACATGCAGAACACATTCTTAGCGTTACATTCTCATGGCTAGGCTAGGCATGGGCACGACATGATCCTTTGCTCACCAATTGAAGTGTTAAACTGGCATTGCCTCAACTTTTTATTTTTAAATTTGTGTGATTTATCTTGATGATATCCTTGTCTTAGTTTTAATGTTGTGGTTCATTGCCAGCACTTGTGGGAAGTTCTTTTAATCTTTCACTAGGATGCATTTTTTTTATGTTTTTCGTAAACATAATTTCATGTGTAATGATGTACAATTTCTTAGTAGTTTTTGGCTGAAATGAGGTTGTTCAATAGTTGTCATAGTCTTGAATCATCACCGAGACTGAGGTAACAAGCTTTTGTGGCCTTACATTATTATATGGATGTTTCATTCCTCATTTTAGTAGCATCATGACACTGATTACTGATCGTATAAAATGTAACAAATTTTCTAGGATTCCCGGTGTCAGCGAGACTTTTTAGGAAATTAAGCTCTAATTGAGTTATGTTGTGATGCATCCAAAATTGTTCTTGGTGTTGTGTTAAGCCAATATGGTTACTTGATTATATATTTCACAAGAAATTATATAGTTCTAACCTTTGATTCAATATATTTGATGTTTAGTTCTATTATGTTGTATGTGTGATGAAGTATTGACAAGACATGATTCATATGCTTCATATTTAAACAACTCATATTTGTCATTAAGGATGACATATTGAACCATGTGACATATGCTCTTGACTGATGCCATTGTCTTCTTGCAAAAATGCTTGTCATCATTTTGGGTTTGATACTTTACTTTATCTATATTCGTTTGACTCTCTGTTTCATCGTCTCACTCAAAATTTAGGATGGTGAGCTCACTGATATTTTGATACATGATGAGTTTATTTTTTAGGTTTACAACTTTGTATTCTAGAGAGTAATTTGTGTTTAAAATCTATTGTAGCTGCATAATGAGAGACATATCTGCAAGCCTACTTTACCCCCCATCTCTAGTTCTTATTATTAGCCAACTATGCACAAAAAAGCTGGAAGATTTATTAATTGGTTACATGTTTGTCAATTGGTTAAAATTGATTCAATTAATGTGGGATGCAGTTTTTGTGCATGATAGTGATTCTATTTTGCATACTTATATTCTTTTCATACTAAAATACCTTATTCGATACTCAGGAGCTGATTCATTGAGTGAATAGTAGACTCTTATTTTGGGGATGAATCTTCTCCATCCTCGGAAGAATAATGTAATGAACTATTATTCTAACTATTCCATGACTTAATGCATCTATATGAGATCATTGTTTTCAAAATCATATAGTTAAATTTAATTAATGAACTTAGGAATTATAAAATAAATTTAGAATTGAACATAAAAGTTATAAAAGTTTTATTTATTATTGATATATGATTTTTTTTTGTGTTTGACTTATTAATTAAAAATCATAACAAACAATTAATAAATATAACTTATAAATGAATAAAAATAAAAGAGATATAAAACAACACATTTGTTGGGTGCTCACAATATAAAGATCTTTATATTGAGAGTAATCTTCAAGATCTTTATAAAGATGGTGACTAGTTGATTTGTAGTAAGAATATAGGATCTTGCAAAGATTTTATTTTGGATATTCTTCTTGAAAAATAAATGATTCACTTCTATGTATTTTATTTTCTCATGAAATATTATATTTTGACTATATAACTTGATGCCTCACTATCATAATAAAAATAATGAGGGAAGTGAGTTTCTAATCTTTATATAGAGATGAATGATCTAAAGTATCTAATAAGTGATTATTTCCATTCCTCTAAATTTTATTTCTATATTAAATCTTAAAATTAATGCATGTCTTCTATTTTTCAAGAATACAAGATTATCTCAAAGAAAGTATAAAAATATATGTTAGACTTTATATTGGTATAAGCTAGTGTTTAATTCGAATCAGAATACTTGGATAATTGTGTGTGCTAATGATTATTGAATGAAATATATAAGCTTAATTATTTTGTTTCATATATCTCAATATGTGAAAAGTTATATCCAACTAAACATGTAGTGAAAAATTTAGGAAATGATTACATAAGTTATATTTTGTCTAATGATAGTTATAAAATTAATCTTTTATATGGTTTTCATATGTGTTGGAGTTAACTGGAGGGTTTGTATTCGACAAAAAATTAGTATTTAGCTGAATAAGAATGTTTTCTATAGCAAAACTTAACGATCAATTTCTGTGAAATTATTAACTGCATACATTCTTTGTGACAATGATATACTTCTCATTGATTAAGTTATTTTTTTCACAAGAAAATATCCAAGGCTTCCAAAATTTTTTATCTGAAATTGTAACTAAAAATAATAATTGAGTTAATTAATTCACAACT
The DNA here is from genome assembly GCA_029783825.1 of Sapria himalayana. Classification (NCBI taxonomy): domain Eukaryota; kingdom Viridiplantae; phylum Streptophyta; class Magnoliopsida; order Malpighiales; family Rafflesiaceae; genus Sapria; species Sapria himalayana. The sequence goes on from JAREIK010002830.1 coordinate 1,348,772, forward strand.
AATAATCTATTGTAATAAGAATATTATTTATTTACTTAATAAACAAAATAAACCTTTTATTTGAACTTCTAAGGAAGAATAAAAAGTTGTATGTAATACACATGTATAAATAAAAGCGATGTTTGCCATTGAAAATCTAATAAATTAAATTTTTGCTGATTATTTTAAATTATATAATACCTTTTGTGTTCTATAAATTGAGTTTGATTATATTCTATGGAACTTAAGTGATTGTTTTAAAATTCACCTCGCCTTCAAAGTCATTGCGAACAAAAAAACATTAAATTTGAGTTATATTGAAATTTAATTTACAGAAAGAAGATTAGCGGGACAATCACAAATAAAAAGAAAATGCAAAAAAAAAGGTCTAGCAGATTATTATCATAATTAAATATCTTTGATGGTTTATTAGTGACTATTTTAATATTCAAGAAATATGAACAAAAATAAGGTGTGATTAAACATATTGTAATTGTTGACTCATTTTTTGATAATTCAAGAGTCTTGAGTGAAAGACAAATCTCAAAAATTATAATACGTGAAGATTAACAAGTATCTGTTGCTGTTTTTTTTTTTTGATAAGTTTTCTTGTAACGTTTACATAGAGAGAATTCTGTGAAGAACCTTGTATAATTGTGCTAGTAAGTCCATCACCTTCAATATTTTTGAGCTAGAGGTCAGATTTTCAATTAGGAATGCATGTCTGTCAATCTTGAAAAAACAACGTACCTCTAAGTATTTTTTAAACATTGTTTTTTTAAATAATTTGTTTGTATGTATTAATAAGTGGGGCTCATGGAAGGCTCTATGTTATATATTATAATCAGAGGAAGGTCAACCATCATACCTACGATAATAATAATAATTTCTAGTTTAATTTATTTTCATACCTACATTAAGAGTGATAACCATCACACCTACATTTTTTTCTTATTCATAGATGAGTATCTTGATGTACTCATTATTTGCATTTTATTTTTAATTGTTGTGTGTGATAATTATTTGATTTTTATATATTTATTATATTTTAATTTTATTTTATTATGATATATAAATATGTTAGAGATGTCAATATATGCAGTTTTTTTTATTCTATTATATCTGTTTAAAATAAATCAATCTTTTTAAATATACTTATATTACGAAAACTAATAAGCAAATAGAAACACAACTCAGGCATGTATACCCTTTGGTGTCTAGGTGTACAAAATGCATTTTAAATAGATGGGTACACATGCGTAGATAAATATAAGAAAATAGGCATACATATAAACATATTTGAATTTGTTTATCTAGATTGATAGATGTACATATCCAAATATATTAGTATGTATTCATTTATGTGATTAATTAAGACGATTGATTATCTGAGAAGCTCGTGTATTATATGTAAATATTAAATGTCACGTAGTAATGTGATAACAAGTTTTTTTTTCCAATGATAGTGTGGTCTTAAGTTTGAGACTTATAAGATATAATTTCTTTGATTTTTGATGGTAAAATAGTCAGGATATTAATTTTTTTTAGATTTTGAGTTAAAATGATAGCCTTGTGTTTTAAGTATGACCTCCATATACACATGTGTGTGAATACACACACATACACACATACACACATACTTATTTATGTATATATATACATTTACACTCATACATATATTTACAGCTATATATGCATTCATTTATTAGTAGATGAAATTAAAGAAAGAATTAATTCATCATGATAAGTTATTAAAATATTTTCATAAAGATATTTTAAATTGATTACTTTTTAGTTATAGTAGATTTATAGTAGCAAGGTTGTTATTAAAATATTTTTATCTTGATTTTATAATGATATTTTAAATGTATTATTTTTTATTGGTTTAATTATAGTTGAGTACTATTTGATGATACATAAACTTAGAATTATTAACTAATTTTAAAATTTGAATATGTGAAATTACACAAAAAATTCTAAAAATAAAAAAATATTGTACATCTCATTTCAATAATAGACACACCTTGTATTATGTCTTGTACCTTAGGTTCCAAGTAATATTTATAACTTGGTGCTTCTTATGCTTTCACAACTTTGTATATGATAGTATGAATTATTGTCGATTGGCACTAGAAGTTCCTCATATGTATGTGTTAGGTTGATACATGAGTTTAGAATATTCCTCTCTAGTTATAGTCACAAACACAATGGAAGTGTTTTGTCTAGGCTTTGAACATGAAAATTATCCTTTTCTTCAATTCCTTTTGTCTGTAAAAAAATTATTTTACCTTTCATTATATATAAAGCCTAAATATAGCCAATCTTCTCTTATAAAGTGACTATAAGGAATCTATATTAATCCTTACTTTGCTTCAACTTCCTCTCTTGATTAATATTAGTGGGACTGTTATCAAAATCATATGATTCACGATTCAGATGGTTAATTATTTGATTCTTTAAAAGAATCGAAAATATATATAAATCGAATACTGAATCACTGAATTGTGAATTGATTCACATGAATCGATTTAATACCAATTCTTAAGGTATCAAAATCTTTAAAAAGTCAAAAATAAAAACTTAAATACTAAAATAAATTGTCAACTGCATGAATTAATTAACGTGAAAAAAAATAATTTTAACTTTTGGTATTACGAATTTAACGTGAAAAAGTAATAAAATACTAAAATAAGTTACAAAAATAAAAACTAAAATACCAAAAAAAAAATATTAACTGTTAGAAATATGAATTAATTAACGTGGAAAAAAGTCAAAAAAAAATTAAATCCACGATTTGACTTGATTCTTATTTCTCAATTCACTAATTAAGTATTTTAATTCCCGATTCGAATATTGATTTAAAAACTATGATTAGTGATACTTAAGTACTAGAGTTTTGTGAACAAAACATGTATTTACAAGAGAGTGCTTCAAGAACTAAAAAGTAATTTGATACAAATTTCACAATTCATACATTTTGATATGATTACTACATGAAATAATATTCCTCTCTTGATCATAATACATAAAATTATGAGTAGAGGACTTATTATTTTTAAGTTGGGTAAAAGGGTTCATAGAAAATCTTTGTTAATTTCTAGTGTTTCATGAGCTTCAATATCATAAGAATGAATTTTGCTGTGGTAATGGATCATGAAGCAGTTCCTTCAAATGAATCCAATGATCAGGATCTCATTAAGGTGCCCAATAGGCTTTTTTGGGCCGAACTAGGCCATCATGGCAGGCCATCCTGGCCCGACATGCCAGCTACCAACTTAAACATGCTGGGTGCGTCAGGTCAGGTTGGGAGGGCCAAAGCACCAACACTACTCGCGGCCTTGGCATGTGGCTCCTAGCTTATACCACTCGGATGCCTGGTTGCAGTTGTGCCGGTCATGGATCATGAGTGCCTGATCATGACCTACGCGTAGTATGGCCCCTTGAGCAGGTGCCACATGTCCACAGGCCACTTGACACTTTTGGTCTGGCAGGTTGGTTCTCATTGCAGGCACATGGGCATGTTGGCTGCCTCATCAGGTCTGACATGGCCATTGGCTTTGTGCAGGGTTCACTCATGCCTTTATAGTAGCTGGGCTATGCCTTGCCGGGTTGCCCCACAATCCTCATGCTGGAAAACTCTATGTACTCATGCAATAGATCTTTTAGCTTTCCTTGAATACCTGATCGATTGCTCTTTATTTTTCCATTTTTTGCAGCTCAGTTTTCATACTAACAATCTTTTTATGGCTTTTCTCCTTCAATAATATTCTACTTGGCCTTTTCTGTGATTTCTTGATGGTGAGATGGTTTCTCTCTCATGATAAGGGCTGCCCATGATAAATTCATGCGATCTTAGCAAAAAATTATGATTATTAATTATATTTTCTTTGTTTTAATCCCTTCTTTTAATCTTCTTTGTATGAATTTTGGTCCAAGCTGTTTTTTCATGTTTTAACATCATGAATTTTTTAATACAGATTGAAGTGTACACAGACGATGATACTTTTGAATTAATGGGTAAGCTTATATTTGATTAATAGTGGAGTAACTGGTCCAGTTTTTTTTCCTATTATACAATTTTTGTTTTGTTTTTTGTTTGGTGTTAATTATTTGTGAGAAATTTTAGGTAAAGAACATGCACTTCTTATTTGCAACCACAGAAGTGACATTGATTGGCTTGTTGGATGGATCTTAGCTCAGGTTCTTACTTTTTTCTACCATTACAATCGGCCAATACTTAGTCATTTTACGTTTAGTCTATTTTAACAAACATCAACGCTAGTGTTTTTTCATCATTATATATGCTTTGGGTTTATATGACCACTTTTTACCAAGTTGTGCTTTTCAACATATGCATAACATCCACATTTTAAGTAAAATTTTCATTCAGAATGGCAGTTACTATGATGTCATATATGTTGTTTTCCATTGTTGTTTAGATTCTTAGCTTACATAACATTGATTCATTTGGGAATGATTAAATCAGTTTGAATCAGAATCTTATCATAATCATTAGTTAGTTTGAACTAAAATCAAACTTGTTATTGATCTGCTAGTTGAAATTGATGATTATGTATTATCCAAGAATACTACAAGACGAGAGAAAAAAGTATTTTTTTCATGGTTAAATTAGTCATAATAGAAGACGACAAGAGACAAACAGAATACCCCCTTTTCAAATATTAAGTGACGCAAGAGAAACATTAAAATTTAGATTATGTATTGTCCAAGAAGGATGCTGTATCTTCACAATGGGTTTTACCTCTGTCTGAAACTCTTTTGAATGCTGCAAGCCTTTTTCTCCATAAGTAGCCTCTTTTCATCCAGCTAATGTAAAGCTCATTTTCAAGCACTACCTTGTATGCAATCTTGCTGCAAGCACAAATCCTTAAATAACAATATGAAAACAGCAGCCGAATAATTTTGGCTACATCCAACATTAAGCAGCTCCTCATTTTGGTTTAGTCGCGATGGGACGAAACACATTCATATGGCATAGAGGCATCAAGTGGGCTGGGCAGCTTGGACAAGACACGAGGCATGACTCGATTGAGTCATGCATGGCCGGCATGGCAAGGTTCAGAATCATGCCTGGACTTGGGTCATGTTGGCCCTAGGCAAGGATAATGCCGTGTTGGTAGATGTGTCAAATGGGCCTGGCGGTCTGGGCCCAACCTGAGGCATGACCAGACTCGGCCTTGCCTGTCCCGGCATGGCACGGTGCAGATCCGTGCCCGTGCTGGCTTGTGTCACGGCATGGCTCGTGCCGTGCTGCGCTGATAGTCTTTGGCCCACGTGCCTTTCCAGGCACGACTCGGGTACTTGGCACATGTATGACATGGGCAACATGTTTGATGGCTGATGAAATGATGCCCGACTGGGGACGACGAGGCATCGCCTGACGGGCGATGGCTCGGAAGGCCCAATGGGGATGGCAGCATGATGACGTGGGTCTCAAACTTAATTTTTAAAATTTAATTTAACTTAAATTTATCTTGACTCGACTCGACCTGGCCCGAACTAGCCTGAACTCGGGCTGATTTTGGGCCACGGGTCGTGCCAGGCCTGCCCTCCAAATAATCGTGCCGTGCTTGGCATGACACGAGTGCCTGTGTGGGCATAGAATTTGGCCTAGCCTGGCCCGTTTGACACTCCTACGTGTTGGGCTAAAGGCTGCCTTTCCTCGTGCCAGGCAATGCATAACCTGCGTGCCTAGCCCGGTGGTATGGTCCACCTGCATGGTGACCCTACCATGGGACTTGGAATGGGTAATAGGTCACATAAAATTGGATAACTAGTTTTCTCTGGTGATGTTGTGGTGTCGGTGCTAGTGGGCGATGAACGATGTCTGTGATGGCTTTGCCCACAAAACAAGCATGATTCAGTATGATTTGCGAGGATTTGACATGTTAGACATGAGTTTGCCCTGAATCATGCTGGTCTTGTTGTGTTGGGCATGGTCAGGTAGATTGTTAGTTGTGCTGTGCTGGGAACAATACATTTTTTTTGGGGCCATGCCCATCATTTAGAGGTGTCAAGTGGGCAGGGTAGCCTAGGCTTGACATGAGGTACGAAATGATTGAGCCATGGTTGACCTGGCACGGCATGGTACGATTCAGAATTGGCATGGGCTTGTGTTGTGTTGGGTCAGGGAGTGCCGAGCATCATGCTAGGCCAATGGGTGTTGAGCCTCATGCTGGGCCAGACACGACATGACTGATTCGCTCGAAGGCATGTTCCAGTAGCACAACCCGACACCTTGCCTCAGAACTAGGGATGGGTTTCGGGTGTGGTCCAACTGTACCGAGCTCGATTGCTCATGCTTTCGTAACCTGTCGGGCTTCCGCCTCACTTCGCCTCCTAGGCCCTCACCTAATTTTAGAACCTTCTGGAACTGTCAAGGTCGAATTGACTCATGGTCCCAAAAAAAATGGCTGCTAGCTTTCTTCCCTAAAAAAAATTAAAAAATTTTATAAAAAATTCAAAAAAATGATTTTTTTAAATCTTTAACATATCTATATATATTTTTCCTCACTTCTCAATCTCACCTCATAATCACTTTCCTTTTTTTTAATTCTCTATTCTCAATTCTTTCTAATTCCTATTAGGAATCATATTTTTTTTTCTCTCTCTAATTTTGTCTATCCTCTCGAAGCTTGGTTCATGCATTTATCTTTTAGTTTTCCTATTACCTCTTAGTCTCGGGACTTAGGTGCAAATTGTGGACATCGGACATCAGTATTTCATAAATGATCAAACTGATATTATTTTTTAAATTTTATTTAGTTTTTTAATTTTAATTTTTATTAATAATTTAATATTAAATATTATTTAATTTAAAAAATAGAATTTAGATTATAATTAATAAACTAATAAAAATCTAAAATAATAAATAGTGAATTTAATTACGAGAACGAGATTAAAATTAACATAAATATAGATAATTTTAATATTGATAACAAAAATTATGTGAAAAGGTTTGAAGTCGTCGAAACCTTGTGTTCTTTTATAGTCTCGGCCCAAATAACTAAAAAATAAACAATTAGAAGAAAGTTTGTATTTTTAACACACTTTAATATTATAGAAAATAAAAAATATTAGGGGTGTTAGTGAAAAATCAGCATAATGTAAATTTATTAAGAAAATATTAATCTGTAGGAGTATATTGTGAGACTGAGCATTTAAAGATATTTTGAACAATACACCGAAAAACATGGTGTATTAGATCATATGCAAACTCAATTGAGTGATAGGATTTTTGATGCTGGATATAGTTCAGTTCTAATGTTGATACTTTTTATATACCACAATAAGATAGGAAGGGAAAACATGACCAACCTGATTATCATAATATGTTTTATGATTAAATTTTTGGAGGATTCAAATGTACTCAATATCATATAGACATATTTGTAATTTATATATCATTGAATTTTTAGGTTCACATCTAGGAAAAACATATTAAAATCTTATAAGTTAGAAAAATAAATAATAACTAATAAATTTATGGAATATAGTGATATACTGTTTGTGATGTTTGATATCTGGATTAGCCATGATGATGCATCTTATGCATATCTCTTTGCCCATTATGTTGATTCTAAATAGATCCAAAATAAAAAGATATTAGGATTCTTAGAGATTCTCTATTCTCTTGATGACTTTATCATATATGAGTGCATGATGAGAATCTCTAGAGTATATAATATTTAAAATAAAATATATAATATCACATTTGATAATTTTTCTAATAATGAAATAGTCATTAACATGTTTGTCAAGACTATTAAAAAATGAATCATTAATATAAATTTTTTTGTATTAGATGTATGTGCCAAGTCATTAACTAGATAGTACAAGCGAAGATGTAAGTTATTATTCATGTTTTAGAAAAAAAATATGTAACTCAATAAAATATCTTTGGACACCTAGCAGACCATATGAGTTTAATAGTTTATCTTTGTCTGTGGATCTAAATAAGAAGAAATTTTAATGAATATGAGATATCACCGGAATTATACATACTTGATGTTGGAGTTATGTGTTGGATATAAATATATGATATTTGACTATGTCAATAGTAAAAGTGACAAACTTATTATTGCTGATACTGATTAGAATACATAAATTTTATTTATCAAAATTTTGAAGATTTTTTATGACATGACGAATATGTTTTTGTTAGTTTATATTTTTATAACATGTATTGCACTTATGTGCATATATAATATTAGTAACATATTTATTTAGTATAGAAATGACCTAATATTTAGTATCATGGTTCTTGATATGAAAATTAAGTACTTAAATACTGGTTCATTATTCAAACTTTTTATTATCAGGCTGCCTCCATGAATCTTAGGATTAAAGTGGAGGGATACAGAATATTTTGATAAATATATCCTTGTGCATTAATCAGGAACACTAATATGAATGGTTTATTCTCAAGAAGTTGAATTAATCAGGAACACTAATATTTAGATATGATGATTGTGGTAGCCAGACTTCGAGTACGAATATGAACATCTTATTTGGAGATAATGACTTCTCTATTTAGTTAGTGAGTGAAAAATGATGGGATGGATCGTCGAATAGGATCCAACTATCACAATACTTAGATATTAATTACTGCTCAATTCTATCACATATCGATAATAAAAAATATGATATTTTATAATAACAGAAATCATCTGAGTTTATCTATCTCATGCTGTCTAAGATTACACGAGATTTACTGACTCTTCCAGTGTTGAGTGTAACATTTAAGTCTATTTTTTTTGTTGCAGCCAATGTGATTTTGAATATGAGATCAAGACTATATTTAAATATTATTAAGACACTAGTATGAATGAAGGATTGAGAGGATTTGAGGTTGGATATCCATGTTCGAGATCATGCTAAAACAAGAACGAAAGAGTTGTTGACAGATGATAACTTTTGATACTCTAAAGAGGTTGTGCCCACCACTAGTGTATCATCAAACGCTTTTATGGTAATTATCAGTTGCATACTCACATGGGTTGAAATTGAAATTGAGACATTGAGATAGTTGTGTTTGTTATATTATTATTATTATTATGATTAATATTGACAATGTTTATTTTATGTCGTTATGATTTACGAGTTGTGATTTTATATTATTTTATTTATTTTTGGATTGAATGATGAATAATTGATATATATTTTTTGATATATTTTTTTGATTTATGTGAATTTAATAAATATTATAATGTAATATTACACTCACAACTCATAAATGTTAACTTAAAATATGAAATTTGTAAAAATAAATTTTAAATAATGAATCCTTAATTCCGAGACTGAGACGGTGAGTCGAGTGCGACTGAGTGAGTCGGTCTTGGAATAGAACTCTGAAGTCCTAGCCTCTTGCCTCCTAGGACCTGGGCTATGCTAGGGCTAGGTTAAGGCGCTAAGCTGGATATCAGTCTCAAACCGGCTCGACTCGGCACTGCTCGGCACGAGTCTGGCCAGACTCGTGCAGGCGGACTGTGGTTAGCCATCCAAAATTGAGTGTGCCATGCCAGAAAGGCATGGCTCGTTTGACATCTTTACTGGCACGGATACGGCCAGCTTGATACCTTTAATATGACAGAGTGTTACTGGGGAAAAGGCACAGAGTCTAGGATTCATCATAAATGCTTTTTTGTCTCCAGTTCATTAATGAAGTATTTTGTGGTGTCTAATGGGGTCCAGATGAGTGGTTTTTCTGAACTGTTAACTCAGGTTGCAGAATGTGATGTCAAAATGCCAAGGCAATATACCAGAATCTAGGTACACTGCATGTTGATAAGTTCTAAGGACTTCAGTATATGATAGACTGCACCTCCCCAACATCAAAAGTTTCAACAGTTAAACAAGTTTCAATTTCATGAGAATAACTATGTTGAGCATCACTGCAAAGAAACCACATGTGGAAATAAGGAGGCAGTTCCATGTGCATGCTGCTGTCACAGCGACAGATTCTCAATTCGCCGTGGCAAATTCATTGCTAGTCATATATTCCAAGTGCAATTGATTTGAAGATGTAGAAATATTTTTTGGCAGAATAGAACACTTAAGAAGTACAATTCCATGGACAGTCATGATTTCTGTGAAAAATGTCGTCTTTGATCAAATCCCAAACTCTGCATCTTGTGAAGCAGAGAAATGGAGCGCATGTAGTTCTTTTGCACACAGTGGGTGTGCGATAGTGGGAGAGAATTATCGTGCAGTTGTGCACACCATCTCTCCTAGGGTTCTTGGTTCTTTTCAACACACAAACTCTCCTAGGGTTTTCTATCCTTGGATACCAGCCCTGATACCATGAATGATTAAATAAATACAAAAAATTTTTAGAATGCTCATAAAACTTTTTTCTGTCGAATTCATTCGAACATAGAAGATCAAGCTGTTTTTAGACCATTTCTGTAACACAAAAAAACTTTTGAGTTGCTTTCTGAACACATCTCGTCTAACATATTTGAATGAGAGATAAATGTCAAAAAATAGAGAAAAATAATTTCTAACCAATTTAAAATAAATTATTTTTTTTTCTTGCAAAATTTATGTAAGCTGTTATGATTAACAATTAGATGAAAGACTAGCCAATACAAAGTCATGAGGCTAACAAGAATAATAGCTTCCCACATCGCACATTTCTTGATGATGGTCTACCAAGGTCATTTTGGTAATTAGTGTCTATTGTCATAAGACTGAAATGAATCCAGTAGACATATGTAATACTTTTAGTACGCCTGGTGTATTGTTCTTGTTCGCAATTGACATTTGGTGTTGTTACAGCGATCAGGCTGTCTTGGCAGTGCATTGGCTGTAATGAAGAAACAGGCAAAAGTTCTCCCTGTGAGTGTTTTGATAACCTGCTGTACTTTTTGTTAAATCTGTTAAAATGATTTTTGGCAATAATTTGCTGTGTTACAATTAACAATTTATTTATAATTGAATGATATCAATGTTTTTCTTTCTTTTAAATCTTGACCTAATTATCTTTATCTTGATTTTCATGGGCATTCTTTCACTGCCATGCTTGGGGTATTGATTTACTGAGAGTTTATATGAAATGGGTAGATAGAAATATCACAACTGATCTGTAAATTTCATGTCTCAAATCCATTTTCTGAACTATTAAGAGATTGCACCCATCCTTCAAAAAAATTGTAACTTAAGTGCAATCATGTGTTGTATTTGTAGAACATGGTGTGAATTTTTGATATTTTGGAATACTTATTTGTTAATGTTTTCTCTTTGTTAGAAGTTGTTTTTATTGTTTTTATTTATTTTAGTTTTTTATTTTCTGTTTGATGGGAGCATTCAATTCATGTGGACTCTCCCAATCAATTTTTTTTTTCTATTTAAGGGAGTTTATCTGTTTATGTCTGTTATAATGGTTTTTTGTAATCATATAGTTTAATTGAGTTATTTTATTTCAAAGTGTGTTAATTAAATTTCTGTTTTTGTTTATTTATTTATCACATTAATCTGTAATATGATATCAGAGCTATACCCTATGAAACTATGCCATGAGCGTGTTTGTGTGTAAGCTAGCATTTTAAACTTTAGATAGTTGGGTCACACCTACTGTGCACCATCCCATTGTTGTACACCCTCTTAGTGGAGTGTGCAACATAAAAGAATAACAACAAATGACAATCAAAAAAGTAATCAATCGCATACTCATCGTTTGCGACTTGGTGATGATTTGACATGCCAAAACCCTAGGCATGCCTGTTGATCGAGTGATTTTGGCTATAGTAAAAAAAACAGAGGGAATTAGGGTTTTGGAAATCCTGTTTTTTGCTATTTGTTCGACTAGGTGGGTTCTTTTTTTTTTTTTCTCTTGTTTATTTTAATTTTATCAGCAATAATTTAGCATCCAATTAACTCTAATTCAGGATATAAATTTGGGAAATCCTAATTTTGGTGGCTAAATTTAGTTGTGGTGACATAATTTAAAAAATCTTAATCTTGAGACACAAATTTGGTTTTATATCCAAATTTGGGTTTCAGTTGAACAAATCATAATTTTTGATTTGATGACTCTAATTTTCTTGTTTTTTTAGAAATTTATTGATGAGGTTAAATGATATAACTTAATTAGTAATTTATTAAAACTACTTGTTATCTAACCAACATAACTTTTAATATGCAGAGCATGCTAATCCCAATTATAATATCTTTGATAATAAATAAAATTGTGAAATATTTTAATAATTATATCAAATTATTTGGTGTTGTGTGTATGTAAAATAATAAGGATAACATCGCCTGAACTATTATTGATAATGCTGTGATGAAGAAAATATCTTGGTTAATTCTATCATTTTTTGTAAACTTAACTGCCAGATCCTGTAGATCTCTGAAAATTTTAGTAAAATTAAGATATATATTGATGCTGAATTTAGAATGTGACTCACTAATTATTATAATATTTTTAGTGTTTTCTAAATGGTATAACGGAATATTATTTAATACAAGTTTTTTTCTCTATAAAATCAATTATATTATTTATTCTAGAAGAAAATGACTCACTAATTGATAACTCATAAGTTATCAATGAGAGTTCTTAAAATTTTGAAATATTCTAAAATTCCTCTTTCTATATGCTAAAAAACTGTAGTCTCTATTGTATTGGAAAATAAATTCATATCTTTCATATGCGGAACATCTTCCAAACATGAAGAAGAATCCATCACCTATTCATATGAAGATGAGATACTCTCTTTTTACAATCTTATAGGAGATTTTAGTTGGTGATTTTTACTATTGTGGAATATCTCACTATTGAAAAGTAGATTAAAATTATTAATGCTATTGAAAATCATAGTCATTTTAACAAAAGTAGTTATACTTAAAAAAATATTTTACATTGTTATTTGAACTTGATATGAATTTGAAATATGTTTCTGGTTTTAATACAATCAATTTAATTTTTGTGGTTTTTCTTGCAAATGAAAAAAATCAAATGGATATGATAATAATTTGTGTTGCATTCCTTGATATTATTATAGATTTCATGGTTATAGAAAGGGCTAAAAAATAATTCTCCAAACATGTCTGTATTGGTCTAGTCGATTCACTTTTTGAAGTTTTTCTTGCTAATGAAAAAAAATCAAATTGATGTGATATTCTTATAGATTTCATAGTTATAGAAAGGGCTATAAGAAATTCTCTAAGCATGTCTGTATTGATCTAGTCTCTATACTAGGGTTCTTCTTCTTTAGGTAGAATTATGAGTTCATACCTTAATGGTTTTCTTGTAGTTGCTCATGATGTAAAGTTTGGTTTTGGTGTTACTTTTTGTTTGTCTCATATGATTCTTATTCCTCATGTCATTATTTTAGTTCAATCTTTGATTGAGTTAATTTGTATAATGAGTCAACTATAACACTAGGTCATTTGTTATTTGGATAGCTTATGGCTTTTTTGATCACTCAAAGAGCACCATAGGTTGCTTGTTTATTTTTATTGCTACATAGTTTGCAAAAAAAAATTTTAATTATTTTGTTTACAAGTCTTTAGTTTAATTATGGTTCAAATTATTATTTATTGTTTTTTGATTTTAATATTTTGGATTTACGATTCACTAATTTGATGGGGTGGTGTTGGAGTTTATTCTTTGTTAGAAGTTATTTTTTATATTATTATTTATTTTAGTTTTTTCTTTTCTATTTTATGAGTGTTCATAACTCATGTGAGTTGTTTTAATTAATTTGTTCTCTATATAAAGGCTTTTAATTGATAATATGTTACAAGCAAATTTAATTGATAGATATTTTATTTTAGTGTGTTAAATTATTTTTGTTGTTTGTTTTTTAATTTTTATTGTTTGTTTATTTGAATTTATGATGAATATAATTTTATCTAATTCATTTATACTAAAACAACTTGAATTTATGATATATTGGAATATCTATTATACAACCTGAGTGCATGCTTATAGAATCAATGCTTATCAACACTGAGTGCTTAATGAAGTAATGCTTTTTTGTAATTAATAAGGGACTCCATTGAAGCTTATGAATGTGTTGAATTTCTGAAGTTTTTTTAAAAATACAAAGTAGAAAAAATGTTGGTCAGCATACCTTATATTTTGATGAGTAAGAGATGATGTATTAGATATACTATGCTGACTTGACTTTTAAAATTGGCTGGTCAAAAGAAAAAAAAATATATTTAGTTGAAATGATTGAGAAACTTATCTTGCATAGAAGTGATTCTTGTTTTTTTTGGGATTGCATGGTTAATATAATAAATTTTTAAACAATTATATATGTGTTATTTTAGTCTTTATATCATTTCAATTCTTATTAGAGAATGATTGTATTACTTGATTTCACATATTTTTGGGTCTATTTTGTTGACATATGATTGACATCTCTCCTAAAATGAATAAGTTGATGACTTGTGCTGTCAAGTAAGTATTTCTTAGCTACAATAATATCCATAAAATATACAAGTATTACTCTTGAAATAAGAAAAAACTATTATTTGTTCTGAAATTAATTCTAATATTCTTTATTATTGATTCTGAGCTAGAGGGAAGAATAATATCTAATGATACTCTAATATTCTTTAACAAATTGGATAGATACTATTATTTGTTCTTTATTATTAATTCTAATGATTTATTTCTGAAAGAAAATTTTTGATTTTGTTATTGTGATAGATACTCTAATGAGAATCTACTAATGATCTAATATTTTTTGAGGTAGAGGGAAGAATATTATCTTCGCTATTAGAGCTCTAATTCAAATTGGGCATGATACTGAGCCCACAATGAAATGTCTAACAAAAACCACATTCAAAAAGAACTTATTAAAGAAAGTTTTATTTTTGAAGAAAATTATATCAAAATAAATAATAATTTTTATTGTCTTGATAGAATAATATTGATACTCTTTTTGAGTATTATTGTAACCAAGAAATACAAATTTGATAACACAAGTTGTCAAATTATCAATTCCGAAAGAAATATCAAACTTTAGGATCCCAAAAATATTTGGTTGAACCCTAAAAATATTTGGATAAACAAAGATATTTGGTTGAACAAATAAGATATGGTCATAACTTTAAAACCCCAAACATATTCGGTACTACTTCTATGCATCAAAAGTGTTTTATTAGTCTCAACAAAATATTTGTTAGATCATCTTGCACTTCTCAAGATATAAGGGGAATTCATCTACAGTATACTCGATATTGTATTGCTTCTTAGAACTTAAATATTACAATCACATTGTGTGTAACTATTTTATGAAAACACATAATAAGATAAAATTTTAATTTCCTAAATAAAATAGCTTATATAAATAAAATATAATTGTAAAAAAAGTAATAAAATAATGATAACTTTATATATGATTAGCTTTTATAGTATAAGTGTTAATTGAGCTTTCTCATGTCAGCACGTCATGTTTTTTTAGGCATGTACGGGCCATTGTATCGTGCTTGACATAACATAGTATTTATCATGAGCCATGCCGTGCTGACATAGTTCTAAAAAGGAGCACCTTGGCACAGCCCGTTGGCATGGCTTTTGGGTGGGTTATGCCTAATCGTGCCAAGACTGCTCAGGCTTGATCAGGCTAACCCATTTCATTCTAGACTAGTTTAGGTTCAGTTCAGGCTAGCTTGGGTCACCCTAGGATAGCTGGTTTGGCCAGCTTGGACGAAACTTGCCTACATGGGTCATTGTGCTGGGTTGTGTCGTGTCGTGCTTCTCGTGCCAATATGTTTGCCCCGACTTGGCCCGAGGCACGTCCATGCATGGTTCTAAACCATGCTATGGGCTATTCCTAGGCCGCCTTGCCCTGTTGATACTTCTATTTCATAGTAACTAAACATATGTGTGAATCAAATGTAGTAGCCTATAATTTGTCAGATAGAACACTCTAACATACTTTCATTACTAATATGCCTTATAATCAATATTGATAGCATTGCAAAAAATCAATGGATAAACAATCAAAGGATCATTCCTAGCCAATGACACGATGGGCTTGATAAGAGTAAATAAGAAAATACATAGACCTGAGTCCATCAAGTTCAGTCCATATGGAAATTCTCGAGGTCTGCCTAACATGCAAAGAATCATTAGGAAAAAAATTATGTTACAATTAGGTTATTTAGTGATGCAATTAATTGACATGTGATATTGAAATAAAATTCGAATGTAAACAATGCGGCATAAAGTAATAGCACGTATATTGATGTTAGTGTAATCACTGACCTTATTAATAGTGTCATTGACTACTTTAATATTGCTGACTCCAAACTTTGAAGAAAGGACAACAATGAATAATTATCTATAAAGTAGTAGTTGATTTCTCAGTTAACTATCCAAGAGATTGAAGTGAGGGAAATAAATGGGTGAATAATAACACTCAGTCTTACAACATGCTCTGTTGTATTGTAGAAAATAATCCAGTGTGCTTATATCTAGAGTTTCAAACGTTACTCATGGGTGAGCTAGTTGGGGACCCCAAGCTGGTTGAATAGCTTGCTCTATAGTTTCTATAAACTAAAAGAAATGTGCCCCAACTTTGGATGTAAATGCCAGCAAGTGTATTAAGTGTGCCCCTAGCATAGTTACCATCATACCTTCAACCCTTTTTAGGCATTACAATCTTTTAGTATTTATTTATTATTTTACTTTTATGATTGGATCACCTAAAATGTTAGCTGGCCTAATCATTTTTTTATTTGTAAGTTAAAATTTGTTGTTATATGCATGTGAAAATTATTTTTCGTTTGTAGTTATTATTATCATTGAGTTTTGGTTTGTTAAATTTTATATTGTATCATAGCTTGGGGTTGCAAACCCTAAAGATTGTGTGCATATGCATGGTGCTGCTGTCCTGGAAGTGTGCACAATGTGTGTACATTGTGTGTTTGTGTAATACATATGTGGTGTACGTGGTGAAATGCTGGTGTCAATGTAGTGCTGGTGCCGAACGGTGTCATGATGGCAGTGTGGCTGTGGTGTCGATGTGGTGTTGGAATTGACATGGTGTGTCTGGTGCAATGTGTGCAATAGTGTATGTAGTGAGCATGAATATGTAACATGTGCAATGTTGTGTAACAATGCGATATGATATGTAATTTTGTGCAATGTAGTGTAGTGCACATGTATTTTTTATTTACCATGACTAATGAATGAGGTAAAAACCGTAGTTATCTCGTTGGGAAAGTTTGGACAGATGAACTTTGTAGAGTGGGTTACTGAAATCTGGATTTCATTTTTAGCCAATAGTAGCTTTGCTGATTGATAAAGGAACAACTCTGTTATGAGATAAAAGAGACTTGGTTATTAATGAATTCTTAATTAGCTTTATGCCATCAAGACAATATTATCCTCACTTTTCATTTCTTGTATAATATACAAGATATTATGATAATGTTTAATGTGTGTATATTCATTTTGGATTATGAAAATATATTTTTGTGTTTTTTTAGTTGATGAAATATATACTAGATGACATTAGATAGTCAAAATAGATTATTACTCACTTTATTATTTGATATTGTTAGCTACATATTTTTTAAAGATATTCTCATTGGAGGTTGATGTGATTAAAGAAGTAAGAAAGGGATAATAACTTCTTTGCATGATAATATTATATTATCTACATGATAGTTTTATGAGATTTCATAGTTGAATTTTGACTGATTATATTTCTTTCTTTCCCATAATGTAGAGTAACTTGAGTATCTTGCATGACACTTTACTGTTTCATAGGCTTATTGAGACCATCTCGTCAACTATAGAGAAAATATGCTCATAATGCATACCAAATACTTGAGTGAACTTACAATCAATAATTGATTTTTTTAAAAGTTATAATACTAGTTACCATCTTTCATCAGAGGGGAGAGCAAGTAACTCTTTCATCATGACTTAGTACAATTCTGGATGAGATAATACATCATACAAAGATTTGAATATTTCAGTACAATCAAAAGAAGTAATAAAGAAAAAAAAAGATAAAATAAGTTGGAAGTAAAACAAAATTTTTGAAATTAGACATTGGGTATAGTTCTATCCATTATAAAGAGCGATTGGAATGTTAATATCACATGGGCTGATTGTAGGATCATCTGATTGTTTGGCAGACTTATATTTAGTGTAAGCAAAATGTGTACTTTTTCTATCTTAGTATAAACTATAATTCTTGAGTGGTTCATTCTCTTAGTTTGTGAGTAACTGAGTATGACTCAGCATGAGCTCATTCTAGGGAAGACTCGCAAGATATTATCTTTGGGCGTGATTAAGATTTCTTTTCATGTGAAATCTCAATGTCTCTAGAATCAACATGATACATACTTATTGATAGATATAATGACTCAATGTGAGTGATGTCATACTATGTGTCAATAAGTTTAGATGTTATTGACAAATTACTTTCTCTTTTAACTAGTAGTCTATGTAGGTAATGTGAGAAACAAAAAGCAATTGGTCTTAGTATAACTTTAGATTAACACTCTTTTTAGGCTCTTTCAAAATGAGTTGCTAAAAAAGGTAACTTGTATATTTGTTGAAATCTTATTGTTTTTGTTAAAAAAAATTATATCTTCTTTGGGTATTAGACTATCTGAGGAAAATATATCTCAATGTACTAGAAACTTATATCTTTATGTGGAGTGAGATTGAGGATACAATAAATATATTTAAAAATTCTAAGAGGTAAACTATATAATTTTTCTCTAGGATGTAGGATGTAGAAGGTTAGACCCTAAAAAAGATAAAAAAAGGAGATCCAAATGCTTAGGTAGATTGTTTTAAAAATTATACTTGCTAAAAAATGTTTCAAAACATTATTGTCAAGTATGAATGTTTGATCTTTCTCAATCAGATGTATATTCTTTTTTATATGTTATATCACTCTATTAGGGTATGCCAATGCATAAAGTATGATTTATTATTTTGCGATCTATATGATAAGTACTACATTTGTTGGATAAATATTTTAATAATTTGTTATTTCTTGTTTTTTTAATATATTATTAAATTAATTTTATATTGTTACATTAAATAGTTGAAAAATAAAAAATACATGTGATCTATCATGAAACAGATATACCTAGGCATATAATGAGTAATTATTAATAAAAATAATTAAATAGTTAAAGTAATCTCTGATTATATTTGTATTAAATTTTCATATATATAAGTATACAATATAAAATGAATTATTATTCACATCATACTACCATAAAAGAATAAAAGTTTTGATATATTCTCATAACTGATATGTTCATTTTTTAGGATAAAAATATCATTAAGATTAAAATAATATATTTTCAACTTGGTCAATAATGAATACCTAAGATGAGAATACATAAATAAATGATTAAAAATACTCAAATATCTAGAAAAAAAATTTAATGTAGAGGAGGATACATATAATTCATCTTTCATCATGCTCAAATCTAAATGGATTTTTTCTTTAAGTATTTCGATCTTACAAAGAAATATGAGTAGAATTACAAATATAATTAGAGTTGAGTTACTTGGAAAGACAACTCAGAGAAAATAAACTAACAAAATAATTTTAAAACAGATATAATATGAAAAAATAATAAATATCAAAGCTGAATTTTTTCATATCCAATAATTTTTCAAAATTTAATTTTCACTATAATAATGTTTTTAGGAAAGAAAATAATATAATAAATATGATATGATAATAAGTAATATGAATATTGATTCAAATATCTATAATCTAGGAGTTGGTACAACCAGAAGTGTGAGTAAGAGAGAGATAAGCTGGTAATACTTAAAGAAACAGAAGATTTTGTTATCTTTAGGTAGAGGTATCCATCGGGTCATGTTGGGTTGGCACAACCAGAATTTTTTAGGCTCAGTCGAGCTGCCATGCATTGTTAGATATGACATGGTTGCTACTTAAGGCTGTGCCTGTGCCATGCTGACACAACTTTGGGGAAAGTAGGCCTACATGGCCGGATGGTTTGGCAGAAGCATTAGGTCGTGCCTAGCCTTTCCTGGTTGAGTTCCAGTTAGGTATAACCGGCACGATGGGCTCCATGCATGTTTTCATGCCTGGCCTAGCCTGCAACATGCTTTCGTGCTTGGCAATGTCTGCGGCTAACCCATGCTAGCCTTGGTTAGCCATTGCAGGCAGCTGGCTGCATCGGACAGTGGTCAGGGTAACTTATAGCAGTGAGCTACCAGCATTGCTCCTGTCTGCTTTTTATGTTGTGACACATCTTCCTAGAGTGAATATATTGAATTGCAATTTTCATTCATCTAACTTTGATGTGATAATTTGTCTTCATACAGTTTCACAAAATTGTGATTCCTACAAAAATAAAAAAACTGCGTGTAATTTTGTTTTTGTTTTTTTAATGTATCTGTAGGAACCCTAGTTAGGATATCTACACAAAAACACAGCTGTGCTCTGATGTTCTCTGGTGTGCTCCTCCTGTGGACCAATTAGAGTTTGTTGATAAAAAAATGCTGCAGCATGATGTGCGCCACCATCACACACGGCTTCTGCCACCCACACACCCCTTATGAAAAAAAATAAGTTTTTGTTTTTTTTTTGTGTTCTAACTCGGCTATAATACTATGTTGAAACAATATAATAATAAAAATATAAATAAAATAATACTCAAAAATGTAAACGTCAAATATCTATATATAATAAAACAAATAATAATAGCAGCTAACATGCCAGATGATACCATTAAAAAAGTAAAAAAAATAAAAAAATAAAAAAAACTGCAATGACTGCATTACGTTGTTGCCTACCATCTCTATCAATGTTGACTGTTGCTACCGATGTCTACCATCTCTATTGAAGATGAACCATGTCAATGTTATAGAACATATTCTCACCCTAGCTAGCGATAAATACTACAGGATGTCAGCAATTTTACTACAATGCCAATGCTATATACAACTATACTGCCCTCCCTCTCGCCATAGTGGTCAAAATTTTGTCTACCTTTGTTTACATCATCTCATCACCATGTGCCATCTTTGCTGCCACTAGCTTGTGGGGTGTAGTATCAATAGTGTAATTTGTGCATTGTGTGCAATATATAATGAAGTGTGTGCACTGAAGTTAGTGTAAATGTGTAGTGGGCAGTTCTTTGTGCATTTATGCATAGTGATAACTCACTATTGACATGTGTCTATTGGCTTGTGTGTAGCATGTTAAATATGATAACTTACTATTGGCATCAATTGAGAGAACAATAATATGATGCTACTGTGGCAAAATATGGGTTTTGTCCACAATGTTTTCTGAGAGTGAGTGCATCAAGAAGGAAGAAGAAAGAAGGGACAAAAGAAGAAAAAAGTAAATTTTATAAATTGGAAAACTATTTTTATTATACAACACAATATATATATATATATATATATAATATAGTTTGAGGTAACTCATATGTCAGATGATTTCAAATACTAATAAATAAATAAATTAAACAATTATAAGAAAAATCAAAACTCAACATCCTACTCAAGTTTTCTCATACATGTTACAAATATATAATTTGAAAGAAAGAAAAAATATAAGTGATCATTTGAGTCTGTGAAATTTTTTTTAATATTCTTGATGATAGATATATATAGGTAGTGGTTATTGAACCATCGTAGATTTTTTTCCCGAATAAAGTGACATTCACTCGTGGAACACTTGGTTGACAACAAAGTAATAAGTTGTTTGGTTATTGCGGTAAAATATTATTGATCTTTGAATTAATAAGTAAAATTTTGCAAAGAAATAATTTATCCACTAGAGCTCACGTGTTTTTGATATCATGATTCTGTATTTTGTTTCTACATCATAATTTAAAGTAATTATCCATCTCTTTTATTTCTAAAAGACAAGATTACTTGTAATAAAAATATAAAAACTAATGGTAGATCTACAATATGATCGCTAGATCAACTAGAATTTTAATGTGTCTCTACTTGATTATACACATAATCTCAAAAGATAATATCAAAATTTAGAATTTTTTTTACATATCTAATAATCTTGAAAATTACATTCATATTAATTTTTGAGATAATCTTTAAAACAACTAACTATATTAAAATTGTAAATGATATCTAGCTTTGTTATTTTCAAATAATTTTTTTTAATGATCCTCCTATTTGTAGTGACATCAACTGATGCTAATAATTATAAATAAATCTATACATGGATCAAATGATAATTTTAACAAGTGGACATCTCAACATATCAAAATTAGATAAATATGCTAAGTGTATTTTTTCTGAGAAAGAAAGATTATAGCTTCTAGTATCATATCTTAATGCATTGAAAATATTTCACACGTTTCAAATTCGTCATTTGAAATTTAGTTAGTAGAAATAATTTAGTTGAGATATATTTTTATTAATTATTTTTTAATTTGAATATTATTGATATACACTATTAACATTATATATTGATCTCATGATTTACATTTAAAAAAATAAGAATAGATTGATAGACATCTCCAAAGCCTAATTGTGATAAATATTGGTGACCTTGTGGGATGCATCACGATCTTATGATGTAACAATCAACATATATCTTCTAAGCCTAATACTTAGACAGACATATCCTAACATTATATATTGTTCTCATGATATCATGATCTACAAAATCTTGCCTCATGAGACAACTTCAAGCCATAAATGATCCCCTCAAATTCTTTGCGTCATACCTAAACTTAAGGATAGTGAATTCTATTGGTTGTTATATAAAAGTTTTTTTCATGAGTTCACTATTAAGAAATGTGTTCCTTACATCTAGATTATACTTAGTTCACTTGTGGGATGCAACATCAACAAAAGAAACCAACAATCTATTGATGACTTTTTTAATAATTGAGGAAAAAGGTATCAAAGTAGTTAATATCATAAGTTTATATGAATTTCTTTTCTACCTACCTATTTTTGAGTTGATAAATTTTTTATTTGAGTATCATCTTTACAGTGTATATCATTTTTCATCACATTACTATTTTACTTTAAGTTTTTGGAATATGATCTCATTTATAATTGTGATTATGTTTAGTTCATTTAATATAGTTCATTGTCATCCAAGATTACTTTTCTCAGAAAAAGTCATTTAATATAGTTGTTGATAGTTGATACGAAACAAGAATACATAGTACTATGATAGAAATAAAAGAGTATTCGAAACAAAAAGTGCTGAGTAGAAAATGTCTTTGTTTTCTTTCATAGTATAATCAGAATGTCCAATTTGATTCATTTAATTTGGCTTTTCCAATTTAATTAGTTGATATGATATAAGATTCAATTGAGGTTCTTCCTCACTTGGACTCATACTAGGATCATCTCATTGGCATAATATCTCAAGAGAGGTATCTATTTATTCTCAAAGCTAATCGTGCTAGTAGTATCATGAGTAGACATTTAGGCTGTGCCAATGGTTAACCATACTTGAGGATTAACAATAGACACGAGAAAGAGATCACGTGCAAAAGAAGTATAAAATATGATATGAGAGAAGAAAAGATATCTAGTTAATTCATAGTTATTTGAGGTACAAGACATCTTAAGGTAGAAAAATCTTTTTGGGCCTTAGGGTGCAAGATATAATTAAGACACTAATTTTTATGAGATACAATCAACCTTATATATATATATATATATATATATATATATATATATATATTATATATTATATATTATATATTATATATTTTAATAAATTTTGTCTAAATTTTTTTTAATAAAATACAATTAAAATAAAATATATCAAACTTAAACATCAAATATAATTACTATTTTTTACCAACACAAATATTAAAAACATTTAAAATAAAATAATAAAATTCTAATAATTGATATATATATATATATATATATATGCATGTGCTTATATAGACACACACACACACACACATATATATATATGTGTGTGTGTGTGTATGCATGCACATGTATATACGTATGCAATGCATATATGCATGCATGTACATGTATATGCACATAAACATATATACCTTTATACATACATACATACATACATACATATATATATAAAATATTTCATACTAATTTAAAATATTTCATAAAAGAATAAAAAATTTACTTATTTAAAAAGTGCACTAAAACTAAATATGTATGAACTCAACTTAAAATAAAATTTAAATTTTTTTTTTTGAAATAAATTAACTTGTTTAGTTCAAACTCTAATGAGCAGCTACAGAGTACAGATAAGTTGATGTAGCACCTTCACGGAACAAAATGCTGTAGCTATTTCATAAAATGAGTTGCTGCAGCTACTTAACATAAAGAGTTGGCATAACTTGTTTGTGGAAAGAGCTGTTACAGCTCATTCATGGAATAATCATGTGTGTGTGTGTGTGTGTGTGTGTGCGTGTATTTCCCATCAAAACAAACATTCAAAATTTAAATATAAAATAATAAAATTTTAATTATCTAATATAAATGTATGTGTGTGTGTGTGTGTACCGACACACACATATGCATGTATACTAATTCACACACACACACACACACACACCTATATCTATATACATATATATGTATGTATATATGTATACATATATACATAGGTTTATATATGCATATTGATATATAGATATATATATGTAAACAAATCTACACACACACGCACACACACAACTATTTAATACATAAAAAAGTGCACCAAAACTCAAAGTATTTAAGTTTTTGCGCACTCAAAATTGTTAAACCAAAAATATTTCTTCAAATTTTTTTTTTTGAAATAAAGTAGCTTGCTTGGATGAAGCTTGAACTATCTGTTGTAGATGAGTTGCTGCAACTCCTTAATAGAATGAGCCACTATATCTACTTCATAGAATGAGATGTCAAAGCTTGTTCGTGGAATGAACTGGCGTAGGGGTGAGGCGCACCTAAGGTGAGCATATATTAATGCAAATGGGCTTGAATTTCTAGTGCCTCATGTGTCTATTAGAAATCCTTTCTCCTCGTTTAAGGTGAAGCACTTTTGCTCAAGCATCTTGGCACTCAGGCCTTATGTGCGCGTCAAGTATGCCTTTAATAACTATGGGTTGGTTAAGAAGTTATTTTTTAATATTATCTCTCCAAATTATCATAACTAGATGACTATCTCATAATGTATGAAGTACTAGTAGAAAATGTTTGATTAATCATCCTATTATCGTCAAAAAAATAAGAAATCTAATAAATATATTCTAAAATATTATTATTTTTTATATTTTAATGTTACAACCAAATTAAATTTTTATTCTTCATAAAATTATTTAAAAATAAAAAAAAATATGAGATCTTTCTTTAAATACTAGCAATTATGTATATAGAGGATAATAATAAATAAAAATAATAAAATTTTCTAATTCATCATAAATAGTATTCTTATAAGATCCATAAACATCTTAGTAAATCAGATAAAATGAATTTATCATTGTACTCTCCTTACATGTTCAATAAGAAACTTTAATATATTTTTCAAATTTAAATGTCATAATTATTAGATTTCTTCTATTATTTTATTCTTTAATTTTCAGCATGTTGATGGTTGATATCATAGGCAAGAGTGTATCTGTAGAATAAAATGAGATAGACATATAGAATGACTCATAAGAGTGAAGAATAATATGCATAATCAATATTGTTCAATTCTAATGGAATTAATCTATGTTGTCTGCTGATCATGTATATAATCACTAAAGAAAGAAAAAAATAATATAATAATCTTGTTGTTTAGTAAAAAATTGACAAAAAATAAATTATGATGAAGTTATGATACTTATATAACATGCATAAATAAATGGTCAATATTGACATTTCCATGCTCTTGGCTTGTACAACAATGCTAATGGCCCTTGGTAATCTTAGAAGTTCTAGATTTAACAAAAAAAATAAAAATAGTATGATAACCTATGAAATATTATTCACTCCCCATGTTGAGAGTGAATGTAGATGTGCTTCAATCTATGCTAATAGTACCAAAAAATAGTATCTAATATTCTTGAGATATTGTGAGTATAACAAGACTAGTAGAAATTGTTGTGAAGGAATCAACCTGAGCAAATTTATTAATATATCATATATTCTCTAAACCTCGAAAATTCTATCATAACTCTGCGTGTAACGTTCAACATATTTCTTTAGTATGTCCTAATCTTTCACAAAATGAACATGTCATTATTGCCTTTATTCCTTTTGGAAAATCTTTGGAACTAGAAGTTCTATTAGCTTAGTAAGATAATTGTTAGAAAATAAATTATAATGAAATTTAAATAATTATATAATATGCACCAAAATAAAAATAAAATGATTAACATTAACATTGTCATTTCTTTGGACTCATACAACAGTGTCATTTGCCATGATAATATTAGAAACTCAAGACTTTATAAAAGAAATAAAAAGAGTGTGATTACTCATACCATACTATTTATTCCCGAACTACGAGTTAAGAATTGAGTAATATGGTGAGCAAAAAATAATGATAAATGTAGACGTATTTTGATTTAAGCCAATAATATTGCAAAAATAAGTTGACATACTCTTGAGTAAGCATGAATTTAACAAAATCAGTATCTGTAGTCGTGAAGGAATCAACGTGTGTAAGTTTAGTAGTCTATCATGTTATCTTTGACCCTTAAAAAGTTTGTCATAACTTAGTCTATAATGTTCAATATATCTCTTAAGTATGTTACATGAGGATGATGTGCTATGATTGATCATACCACCTATGCTCTATCTAGATGTAGCCTTAAGTGCTTGAGTAATCATCTGATAAATTTATGAAAGAAGTAGATGTATCATTTCACAAAGAATTCATGTTCACAACATGATATATCACTCTCCTGAAGTATGCATGTTAAAAAATACTACTGATAGATTTGATCACTAAATCTTTATAATACAATTAAATTTGTCAACATGGTTATCACACTTTTTTTTCCCACAACTATCTAAAAGTTGTATAATGATTTGTCATGTTTTAATTAGTCAATTTGCATGCTATAATATGAGTTATATCATTATATAAATAAAATATTCTCGAAGAATAGATTGATATAGTTAAGTCTCAGACCATCTTTCATGTGTCATAAAAGCCAAAGGTGCTAGACATATTGGGTTTAATTGACTGCATGAGCTGCACTAATAGTTGTGCGCCAATTATCATTCATTTATCAATCTAAATCTGATCTTAGGTTTCCAACAAGTAACTTGTTTAGCTTTGTTTTACAAATTAGATTCACATTGATGTAGCCTATATGAAGTATGTTTTTGTATCAACATTATTTGAATTAATTTTAGTGATCTCACATTGATTTCAATTATATTGTGTTTATTGTCTCAAAAAGAACTCATAATTCGACAACTTTCCATACCAATTTCAAACAAAAACAAAACTTTCACAAATTTTCATCTTTATATAAAACATTTGAAAGTAGATGTTCCAAAATCCAAACACTTAAAATACACACACACACACACACACACACACTTATTAGAACAAATTTGTACTATCACTGTTGTGCATGCCACCATGGAGTTCATCAGCGTTTGGTGTAAATGGCTTCTGGACCACCATGATTACAATGTCAAATATATGATGGCTACTAAATACTAAAAAAATTGAAAAGACCCTCAATATGTGAGGTTTTCACCTATGATTTTTCTTCTGAAAATCACATTGCCAAACACCAATGTTTATTGTTGTCAATATCACATGGAGGTGCACCATCAACCACACACACCAATACTAAAATGCACGCCACCAACCCTTGCCTTTGATATCATGTTGTCGCCAAATTTCAGTTTCGTCCACAATATTTTTGGGAAATGTATCGAGATAGAACAAGGGGAAGAGAAAAAAATATAAATTTTATTATTTGGAAAAATTAGTTGTACAATACAACTTAACACACACACATACAAATATATGAGATTCTATGTACAATCTATTTATTATAGGAAGAAATAATATATCATAGAGAAATATTGATAATTCTTTATAGAAATTTACAAAATTTAGAGAGAAGCAAGTCAACTACTAGAGATATTCATGAGTTCTCGCAAAGTTCTTTAACATTATATTTAATAGAGAAAAATATATAAAATTTTTTATAAGACAGCAATAAATAAACTCATCTTTCTACTTCAAACGTTTATTTTATTGATTTAGAAGCCAAGATCATTATAAGGTTTGGGATATTCATATTTTGGGTGTTCTCAAATAATCAAAAATAAATAAAATAAACAATTAAAAAACTCAACCTTAATATATGCCAATATACAAATATATAAGATTCTATGTACAATATATATATATCATAGGAAGAAATAATATACCATAAATAAATGTTGAAAATTATTTTTTGAGATGAGATGGAGAGTATTACAAAGTGCAGAGAGAAATAAATTAACTAATAGTATCATTCATGAATCCTCACAATTTATTTTTGCTGTATAATTTAATAAAATAAAGTATGCAAAATTCTTTTCTAAGGCAATAATAAATAGAAGTCAACATTAAATTATGAGTAATTATTATTTATTTATTATTTTTATTATTGTTTTTTGAATATCATATTAATCAATGCTAAATTATCAAAATTTTTTATTTATGATAATATTTTACTTAATATTTTATTTATTTTATATATTTTTTTATTTTTGATTATTCTGTTAATTTTTTTATATGAATTCTTTTATGATAATTGGACCGTGACTTTATTTTTTTTAATGATTTTGTTTTGCAAGATTAGAAGATCTCGAGACAAACTTTCTTTGAGACTATGAAATATAAACTCAATATTCTCTCTTTTGTGATAATATATCTTATTGGTTGCTTTATTATTTTAGGTTAATTACTTGTTCATTATGGACTTGGTCACTTCTCTCTGACTTAGTTGAGAATTATGAATCTCAATATTAATGATATCTCTACACTAGAATATATGATAAATATCAGTTGGGGAAACACATCAAAGATGCCTATTCTACCAGATAGATTTGTTTGAATAATCTATTCAATTTTATAAATTTATATGTATGGGGACATTAGAGATTAGACTCAATAAATTGAGATACTTTGTTACTTGCATCAATAATTATACACACTTATTTAGTTTTTTTTTTATTTTAAGTCATATTTTTTTATATAATTATCAAATAAAAAAATTAAAAATTAATTTAATAAATATATAGAAATTAAGAGTGAAAATATAATAATATATATTATTGATAATTTTAGTATTCATTGTGTAGGTCATGATATCATATATCAAATTTCATGTACTAGCACATGCCGACATAATAGAGTAGCAGAAAAGAAAATTAAGTATTTGGTTGTGATGATTCTTACACTTCACTTTGGTTAATATTTTTCATTATATTTTTGTAGAGATGAAATCTTAACAACAAAAATTATGATATTAACTGAAAGTTTTATTTTATTCTTTTTTATCATTTGCTCATTAAAAATATTGTATTTTGAAGAAAAATTAGTTATCTTATCTCTTAAAGTTATTTAGATCACTTTTTATGTGCAAGTTTTCTTCTTAGAATATGACAAGTTAATATTTAAGATAATAAGATAGTTTTTTCATAGTTATTTTGGTGATCATAAATAATAAAAGTATTTATTCATTTGAAATTGATAGAATATTAAAGAGTTCTAATGTTATTTTTTTAAGTAGAACTTAAATTCGAATCAATCCACAAATTATAAGGTTAAAAGAGATATTTCTGAATTTATTAGTTTTTCTCATTGTTTTATAATTTTTCTTGGTCATCTAGTTGAGAGAGAGAGGGAGAATCGCTCATTAAAATATTTGAATTTATTAGTTTATATTATAATGACTATTCGATAAAAATATTATATGTACTAACAATTATAAAAAAAATTAATTCTTGGATTTTCCTACAATTGGAATATTCCTCAAGTCCAGTCCAGACAATTGACTATCCAAGAGTTAGACTTTATATTATAAGAAGAGAACATACGTAATCTAATCAAAGTTGAGGAATATCTCTCAAGAAGCTAGATTATATTGTAACTAGTTTGTTTGATTTTGATTTTTTCATTATTATTTTGAATATAAAAATGAGCCTTACTTAATACCGTATTTCATTAGTATTGTGTTATTTATACATATCTATTTTTCTTATTTTTTATTATTTTTCTTTATTATACTAGGATACTTCAGTCTTATTCTGAAGTATTATCTTAATTTAGATTGTGTTATATCATGTTGGAAGAGATACATATTCTTCACTTTAATGAGACATTAAAAGTATTAACTCAACTTTCAAGAATATTCATCACTGGTTACATGTGGGTGTTTATGTAAAGATCAGTTCATGTAAGAAGGTAGAATTCCTTAGGTGAAACATTTTTGCGAATAAGATTTTCTAGTTATTTTGTATGAATTATTAAGATATTTTCTTTACACTAACTAATATTATTTTAATATAAATTTTTATATCATTAATTATTTTTATATGATGATGAAATTATTATATATGAAAAATATTTTTCCACTGATATTGAAGAGAAAGTATCTAGGATCAACCACCATGATTTTAAGCAGTACATTTAGAATTAGTTTGTATGTTTTGAAAGATTTTCTATGGCCAAAAATAGGTATTAAGGATTTGATTTGCGTGTTGTTCATTGATAGTTTTTTCTTTTGGGTCGTATATGTGTTATAAATCTAACTTTGATTTGTTTTTTTCTTTGATTTGCGTGTTGTTATTTTTATTATTGAAGATATGTTGAAAATTATACAATTAAATGAGCAAGTTCATTCTTATTTCTAAATGAATGATCTTGTGGTACTCATACTATCTTGGGATTGTGTTCACTTCCTTCAGGAGATGTATTGTATTGTTAAAGAAAATGTATGTAATTGATTATCTAACAAATGTTAAAATTTTGTCTTGTGCTTTTAGTAGATATTTTTATTCTAGATATTTATATTAAGTTAAAATATTAATTTTTTGTTTGACACTAGTTCTTTAGTTTACTTTATTAAATATAAGAGAATTATATGAAATATTAATTTATTTACTATTATTATATCAGGTATAATTTATGCAATTATTATTATAAATAATTTTTTGTTTCTACGCGACATTTTTCTTGGACACTATTCTTTGTATATTATGATATGTGAAAAAAATCTCATTACCATGATATTTCTTTAAATGATCATGGACACTTGTACTTAGTCTAATATTTAGATTAAAGTTGTGCAATAATTAATACTTAGGAGCAATCTACTATAAGTTTTTTATATTCTTTGCAGAGATTATCTTATCTCCTATAAAATTAAAAGATAAATATTTATGTGAGATACTTCTGATCATACATATTTATTTTCCTTCTCTCAATGTTATTATGACATTCAAACCTATAATCTATATTATAATATTTCATGAAAGGTTGAAATACACAAAAGAGACTATAATTA
This sequence comes from Sapria himalayana, assembly GCA_029783825.1. Classification (NCBI taxonomy): domain Eukaryota; kingdom Viridiplantae; phylum Streptophyta; class Magnoliopsida; order Malpighiales; family Rafflesiaceae; genus Sapria; species Sapria himalayana. The sequence goes on from JAREIK010002830.1 coordinate 1,380,221, forward strand.
TGATTTTTGTTCTTACAACAAATAAGTTGACTGATATTTTCATGAAATTATTGAAATGTTTTCAGCTCATTGTAATTTTTTTATAAAAACTTGATATTTTATATATTTATGCGCCAATTTGCAGGGGGCGGTGTTATCATTAACATTTATTTATTATTTTATTATTTTATGTCTCTTTTTTCTAACTGAGAGTATTAAATATGTGTCAAACCTCAATTCAAGTTAAAACTATATGTTTAAGATTTTTTTTGTAAATTTTTTGATGATGTTATTGAGTGATTTTTGATGATTTAGTTTTAAATTTCAACAATATTATTCTATGGGTTTACGAATGAAATTGACTATTTTTCTTTCAATAATTGATAATTAATATGTGTTGATATTTATTTATTTTTTAACTATATCAATATATAACATACATTTCAATCAACTTATTCCATTCATTAGCATATCTATTAATTTCAAATAGTCCAGACTCAAAGATATTTTAATATGAGAAATACATGTCAAAGAAATGTGTAGTTTTCTTTTAAAATCCAAAATAAAAGTATAATATAATAATTGAATAATATATTATTATTTTTTATAATTATTTTTAATTTTTATAGTATATTTGAATAATGAGTTATTAATTCTTTTTTATGGTTGATTGTTATGTTTTATATTTTATTTTATTTTTTTTATTTTTATACTTTATGAATGCTTGAACTCAATATCTAGATTCCCCGAATCATATACATATAAAGTGGTTTGTAAGTACACAAATACTAACATATAAGATATCATAAGAATTTTGAAATGAAATATGTTTGAGTGAGAATAATATTAAGATGATTGATCGCCTAACAAGTTCTTTTGTTGAATGTTCATATTAGAGGTCAAGCTTTAGTGTAATAACAAGTGCATTCATAAAAGGATGATAGATTTTGGGTTTGAGATTATTAGATGTAAAATTTCTGTTTTTTAATGATAAGATTCTTGCGATATTAACTTTATCTAGATCATTCGCTAAAGTGTGTCTTGTGCACTGAGTCTTCATGATGTTTGAGCTGAGAATTCTAAATGAAATTAGGGTTTTCTAATATTCAATTTTCACTATGGCTCCCAACAACTATATGGTGGTAGTGATCACAACCTAATGGTTGTGGCCACTTCTCCCTCAGCCTCAGTTAGCCTCATTTTTTCATCCTAATTGTGCCAGTCACCTTTTACCAATCGCATCATGCCCTACACATGATGGATATAATATTCTGAGAATTATTGTTATTTTATATTAGAGGTCAAGCTTTAGTGTTATGACAAGTGCATTCTTAAAAGGGTAATAAATCTCGGGTTTGAGATTTCTCAGATATAAAATTTCTGGTTTTCAATGATAAGAATCTTGAGATATTAATTTCATTCAGATCATTCACTAAAGTGAGAGTTTTGTGTGCTGATTCTTCAATATCTCGGTGCCGAGAATTCTAATTGAAATTAGGGTTTTCTAATATTTGATTTTCACTATGGCTCCCAACAACCATATGGTGGTGGCGATCACAACCTAATGGTTGTGGCCACCTCTCCCTCAGCCTCAGCTAGCCTCATTTTTTCACCCTAATCGTGTCATCCACCTCTTATCAATTACATTACGTCATACACATGATAGATATGATATTATGAGAATGATTGTCATTTTATCAAAATATTTACTAAGGTCCTTAAGAGAGTTCACATTTTCTTTGTTTATCTTGAAATTGGTATTTGGGATTGTAATCCACAATTTATCTAGTTTTTCTTTTGTTACATTTTGTGTGGATTACTCATGCATGTTTGGTTGTTCCTAGTATGTAATATTTGTTTCTTATAACTATAGTATGGTTATTGTAATCAAAGGAGAGTGTATCGATTTTTCCCCAATAATACATTACAATATGGAACATTTCTTCGATAAAACAGTAAATAAAATTTGAATCTTTGCAAAAGACATGCAAAAGAGTGTGTAAATACCTGTTTGCCAATTGCTTTTGTAATTTGAATGAGTTGTGCTTGATCAGAAAAATAACTCTTTAGGAAATTGATGCAGATCATGGGATGGTCAATGTGGTTTTCGGACTATCTGTTTCTTGAAAGAAACTGGGTCAAGGATGAAAAAATATTGAAGGTCTCACTAATGATTATTAAACAGCAATTCCTTTTCAGAATTTATTTTTCATATTTGTTTATTTAGTGGGATTCGATATTGCAGTCAGGCTTTCAGCGGCTGGCCGATTTCCCAATACCATTTTGGTTGGCTCTTTTTGTAGAGGGAACTCGATTTACGCAGAAAAAGCTTCAAGCTGCCCAAGAATATGCTGCCTCAAAGGGGATGCCTGTTCCTAGAAATGTATTACTTCCTCGTACCAAGGTGAACACTAATTTGAGTCAAGATTAAAATATTGCTAATTATCCATTAAGACTTGTTCGAGGGCTGCTTTGGTATTTTGTTTTTGGCATCTATTTCTTTTAGAGGACTTAGTTCTTGTTTGAGTTGCTTTGATGATAATTATTTTCTACATAGTTAGTTGTATTTTCCACATGCTATCAGAGTATGGTAGAGGCAATGATGTCTTTAATACTTTTACTACTACTACTGCTCCTATTATTATTATTATTATCAAAAGTCTTTATTGGGTTATTCAATTGAAAAATATGTCACTTGGAGTTGGGTTTGATTCCCACTTCTTAATTGGAAATATCATTCATTTATATTTACTTGGATGTTAACTTGAGGGAAAGACCTATCTCTATCAATAATTAGTCAGATGAATTAAGGTACCCTAACGAATCAAAAAATTTACATGTTGATGTTATAATTTTTCTAACAATGAAAGGAATGCTCAGCAAGCCCATTACTCATATGTAATGTATCTAACACTAAGTTCTTAGGAGTTTCTTGTTATGGTATTAAACCTTATATACTATCATCTTCTTTCACTCTAGTGTGTTTTATGAGTAAAGTTTACCAATATGTAGTTTTATCATTAATAGCTCATTGGTAATATTTTGATTATTTATATTTTCTTGATTATTTAATGCCTATTTTATTTTTGAATTTTTGCCTAATTATTGACAAATATGCCCTTGATTGAGGCGTTACATGGCATACACTAATTAACTTTGTGTTCGGGTGATTATTTTTATTGTTTTTGTAAAATTAGTAAACATAAATGATTTCTCGTTAATTCAAAACATCAAGTGTGGGGCATAGTCATATAAGAAAACTCATTTTTATTATTTCAAGTTAGAAAATGGGTGAAATGTCTTGCATAATTTTTTTAACATCATGGTGTACTTTCTTAACACCATGATATTTATTAGAGGAGAATATGTTCTACTTTCTAATAAGGTACCATTTGGTACTTTTCATTCTTTACCTCTTATAACTTCTCTTCTTACTCTAGATGGAGGATACATTAATTAGAAATAATCTTTTTTTATGATAATCTTGAGGAGAAGATATATGTGTAGCATAACAGCCACTTATTTTTTGAGAAGTGGCAGGGCGATTAGATTAAATTTGTACTTTGTAAAAGATATTATATGACCTTTGTGGAATATATAAAAGGAGAAAGCGCTACAAGTGGTATGCAAGCGAAAGAAATCAAAGGTTCTCTCTCTCTCTTTCTCTCTCCTTCGTCTATATGGTATCAGAGCGCAACGCGACGCACATAGGGCAACGCGACGCATCGCTAAGGCGCTAGGTTTTGGTGCTAGGGTTTGGCGCCTCTCGTATGTACTCTTCCATTGTGATAAGAAATGATTGTGGCGGCTCTCTTAGAACAGGAAATTGAAAGTTTCCAGCAAGTTCCAATCCTCTTCCTCGCCATTCAGTGATCTAGGGTTTCCTGGGAAAAATCTAGGGTTTCAGGAACCCTGCTCCTTGCCTCTTCAACCTTTCGAGTGTTACCACGCCACAATCTGGAGCTGTACTAGGGCTCTTTTCAATCTGAAGTAGATATGACTGCTAAAACTTTCATTTTTTTCCTCTATTATATCTGGATCTCCTATGATTACTTCGGAGAAATTGGTTGGCAGTGACAATTGTCTTTCATGATCAGCTTCTGTTGAATTAAGGTTTATGGGTCAAGGATATGAGGATTACCTGGTTACACATGAGACAGATATCCCTGAGGTTGACCGCATACAGTGGAGGAAGATAGATGCCCAATTATGTAGTATATTGTGGCAATCAGTTGATCCTAAGATTCTTCATCATCTTCGGGCCTACAAAACTTGTTTTAAATTTTGGACTCAAGCTAAAGGATTATACACAAATGATATCCAACATCTTTATAAGGTGGTTTCTGCTATTGTCCATCTCAGCCAACAGGACTTGGATCTATCTACTTATATTGGCCAGATTGCTTCTATTAAGGAAGAGTTCTTGATTGTGATGCCTCTTACTTCTAATGTTGGGGCTCAACAAACACAGCTTGATAAGTTCTTCATGGTCCTTACTCTTATTGGCCTCCGTTCGAATCTTGAGCCTGTCCGCGATCAGATTCTTGGCAGTTCATCAGTTCCGTCATTGGATGATGTGTTTGCTCGCCTCCTTCGTATCTCGTCCACTCAGACTTTGCCATCTGATAGCACTTCAGATTCTTCTGTGTTAGTTTCTCACACTGCCACTCAAGGAGGCCGCAGAGGTAACCGAGGTAGGGGCCAACGTCCTCATTGCACTTATTGCAATAAACTTGGTCACACTCGTGATCGTTGCTATCAGTTACATGGACGGCCTTCTCGCACTGCCCATATGGTCCAGTCTTCTGATTCTCAGCTGCCTCAGCCTCCGAGCTCCTCCGCATCTCAGGCATATCATGCTTCTGTTGCCTCTGTTGCCCAGCCTGATAATACTTCTGCCTGCCTTACCTACACATCTTCTCTTGGTCTCTAGATTCTAGATTCTGGAGATTCTGATCACATATCTGGTAATAAGGATCTTTTCTCCTCTATTTCTACTGCCTCTGCTTTACCTACTATTACCTTAGCTAATGGTTCTTAAACTGTGGCTAAATGTATTGGTTTGGTCATTCCTCTACCTTCTCTACCTCTCACTTCTATCCTTTATACTCCTAAATATCATTTTAATCTTATTTCATCAGTAAAATTACTCGTACTTTTAATTGTTCTATTACCTTTTCTGATAAATTTGTGACATTGCAGGACTGGAGTACGGGGAAGATGATTGGCATAGGACGTGAGTCTCAAGGCCTCTATCATCTCACCTCGGATTCATCTCCTGCAGTTTGCATTTCCACTGATGCTCCTCTCCTCATTCACAGTCGTTTGGACCACCCTAGTCTCTCCAAGTTCCAGAAGATGGTCCCTTGTTTTTCTACTTTGTCGTCGTTTTCGTGTGAGTCATGTCAGCTTGGAAAACATACTCGTGTCTCGTTCCCAAAGCGTTTGGATAATCGGGCAAAGTCTCCTTTGAGTTTGTCCACACTAATGTTTGGGGTCCTTGTCGGACTACGTCTACTTTAGGATTTTAGTATTTTGTCACTTTTATTGATGACTATTCTCGATGTACTTGGTTTTTTTTAATGAAAAATCAAGCTGAGTTATTTTCTATTTTTTAGAAATTTTATGTTGAAATCCAGACCCAATTCAATATTTCTATTCGTGTGTTACGCAGTGACAATGCCAGAGAATATTTTTCATCCCCCTTTACTTCATTTATGTCTCATCATTGGATTCTTCATCAGTCTTCTTGTGCTCATACTCCTCAACAAAATGAGGTAGCTGAGCGCAAGAATCAACATCTTGTTGAGACAGCTCGTACTATCCTCCTCCATAGTAATATTTCTCTTCGTTTTTGGGGGGACGCTGTTCTTACCGCTTGTTATTTGATTAATCGTATGCTCTCCTCTGTTTTACATGATCAGATTCCTCATTTCCTTTTCTTCCCTGACCAACCACCCTATTGCCTTCCTCCTCGTGTCTTTGGTTGTACCTGCTTTGTTCATATTCTCACTCTTGGACAGGACAATCTTTCAGCCAAAGCCATGAGGTGTCTCTTCTTGGGATATTCCAGACTTCAGAAGAGTTATCGTTGTTATTCTCTTGAGACTCATCACTACTTTATCTCCGCTGATGTTACTTTCTTTGAGGACTCACCATTCTTTTCCACCACTTCTGAGTCTCTTCCTGTTTCTGCAGTCTTGTCCATTCTCATTGTCTCTTCACCTGATGTTGTGCCTCCTCGACCACTTCAGGTTTATCATCGTCGCCCTCGTGTTGATGTTCCTCTGTCGTTTGCTGAGGTACCTGCCGACTCACTTCCTATCCCTTCGGCTTCTCCTGCCCCGGCTCCACCCTCTCCTGATGACTTACCCATTGCTACTCGGAAAGGTAATCGCTCTACTCGTAATCCTCATTCTATTTATAATTTTTTGAGTTATCATCGATTATCTTCATCATATTCTGCTTTTGTCTCTGCTATATTCTCTGTTTTTCTTCCAAAGAGCACCCATGAAGCTCTTTCCCATCCAGGCTGGCGACAGGCAATGGTGGATGAAATGGCTGCTCTACACTCTAATGGCACTTGGGATCTTGTTGTTTTACCCTCTGGTAAATCTACAGTTGGTTGTCGTTGGGTCTATGCAATTAAGGTTGGTCCTGATGGTCAGGTTGATCGCCTTAAGGCCCGCTTAGTTGCTAAAGGCTATACTCAGATTTATGGTTCTGATTATGCTGACACATTCTCCCCTGTTGCCAAGATTGCTTCTGTTCGTCTGTTTCTCTCCATGACTGCTATGTGTTATTGGCCTTTTTATCAATTGGATATTAAAAATATCTTCCTTCATGGTGATCTTGCCGAAGAAGTTTATATGGAGCAACCTCTTGGTTTTGTTGCTCAGGGGGAGTCTGGTTTAGTGTACAAGTTATGCCGTTCTCTATATGGCTTGAAACAATCTCCTCGAGCATGGTTTAGTCGTTTTAGTTCTGTTGTTCAAGAGTTTGGCATGCTTCATAGTACAACATACCATTCAGTTTTCTATCATCATAACTCCTTGGGACAGTGTATTTATCTGGTTGTTTATGTGGATGACATTGTCATTACAGACAGTGATCAGGATGATATTCAGAAACTAAAGCAACATCTTTTTACCCACTTTCAGACCAAAGATTTGGGGAAACTCAAGTATTTTTTGGGAATTGAGATAGCTCAATCCAGTTCCGGTGTGGTCCTTTCCCAAAGGAAGTATGCTTTAGACATCCTGGAAGACACCGGTATGTTAGATTGTAAACCGGTAGACACATCTATGGATCCAAATGTCAAACTTGTACCAGGACAGGGGGAGCCTTTAGGAGACCCAGGGAGATATCGACGACTCGTAGGTAAATTGAACTATCTCATAATTACTCGTCCAAACATTTCTTTTCCTGTGAGTGTTGTTAGTCAATTCCTACAGTCACCATGTGATAGCCATTGGGATGCCGTAATCCACATTCTTCGATATATCAAAAGTACACTAGGCCAATGTGTGTTGTACGAAAACAGAGGTCATACTCAGGTTGTTGGTTACACTGATGCAGATTGGGCTGGCTCACCCACAGATAGACGTTCCACTTCAGGGTACTGTGTTTTTATTGGAGGTAATCTAATATCTTGGAAGAGTAAGAAACAAGATGTAGTAGCGAGATCTAGCGCTGAAGCCGAGTATCGAGCTATGGCTTTGGCAACATGTGAACTCATATGGTTGAAACATCTTCTTCGAGAGTTGAGATTTGGAAAGGATGAAGAGATGAAACTCATCTGTGATAACTAGGCCGCATTACATATTGCATCCAATCCAGTCTTTCATGAAGGGACCAAGCATATTGAAGTTGATTGTCACTTCATTAGAGAGAAGATCACATCATGATGTATTGCTATAAGTTTTGTTAATTCAGATGATCAACTAGCAGATATCTTCACTAAATCTCTCAGTCATCCTAGGATTAAATATATTTGTAACAAGCTTAGTGTAAATGACATATATGCTCCAGCTTGAGGGGGAGTGTGGAATATATAAAAGGAGAAAGCGCTACAAGCGGTATGCAAGCGAAAGAAATCAAAGGTTTTCTCTCTCTCTCTCTCTCTCTCTCTCTCTCCTTCTTCGTCTATAACCTTAAGCAGTCATTGATAATTTATTGTTTGAGATTTTTAATTGACTTCAAATGATAAGTTTATCATGTTTATTAAATGCATGAATTATATCCTTATTATATGAGATAACGACTTATAAACTAACTCAAAGAGTTTCTCGAGTCACATATTTAGATAAATAATTTTGAGAGATTTTAGTTTTTTTTTGGATGTAGATAATTTGTGATATTAGATGCATTGTGCTGTTACAAAAGTGATATACAATTGACATTCTTGTTGTTGATTTTTGAGTTGTCTTTTTGCATATGATTCTGCCATGCTAGATATTGGTTATTCGTATTATTTATATTTTTTAGGTTACTCAATTATATTCAAAAGAATTTAATAAAGTGTAACTATCTGACTATTAGCATATAATATATAATTTATATAGTTAATATATTTTGTTATTTTTAAAATTTTTTATGATATGTTCATTCATATATAATTTTTTATGATATGTTCATCCATATGTAATTTTTTACATACTTAGGTTTCTGAAGAAATTTTTTGACCTTGATATCTATTTTAGCTAGTTAGTTTTTAAGATTCTTTTTGAGCATCAACATTTCATAGAAAAAAATATATTACATGATATTGTATTTTTTTGAGTTAATCTTATCTAATGAAAAAGTAATAGAAAAATGATAGTCCAGAGATTCGTCGAGGTGGTAGATTTGAAGATGATAGTGACAATCACATATGAAATATTTTGAATCAGACATTTATTTAAAGAGATGAAATATTTATTTACTTCTCTTACAACTCTTTACTTTAATTGTTATGTAGTTAGAGGTGAAAAGTGGGTCGTGTCGAGTTGACACAATCTAGTTTTTTGTGGGTCAACAATGCCATCGCGTGGTGCTGAGAACATCACAATGTGAGTTTCGTGTTGTGCCATGTTTGCACGACTGAAATTCAAGGCAGCCTAGAATGACATGTAGGCCAAAATAATTTGTTTGAATTAGTTGTCTTCTAATCTCAGAATATTTGTCAGTTAATGTGGGTCTCCAATAGGCTCCCAATGTGCAGTGCTGTGCTTACATCTGTACATGATGTTTATCTGCTCTACCACTCTTTCCTTTACTTTTTTTTTCCTGGTTCCATATTGATATTTTTAATTTATTGTTTTTTCAACTGTTTTCAAGTTCTTTCAATTTCTAGATCAAATGGTACTAACTCGAAGATTGATTTTTTGTGCATACACTTTGTGCCTACAAAACAAAGAAACAAACAAATAAAACAAAACAAAAATATAACACAAACAACAAATATAAGAAAAATGGATATGCTATAGATGAGCTCACTTCAATTCAGTGCTGCTAAATCAAACTAATTGTCAATTTATGGTAATGACACCAAAAATTTGATAGACTTTTTGCAATGCATTTTGATTACAAGTGTAACAGTCTCATAAGTAGTAAAGTGGACTCAAGAAGTCTAGATATTGATTAAACAGAGATTGGACTATTATGAAATTGATCAAGTATTAAATCAATAAAAATATTGTTGCCTAAGCTCACAACGTGTTTGAGTTTGGATTTAGCAAATAAAACAAAGGATATACTAAATACAAGTGTGTGTGTTTAGGCAACTTAAAACTCAAGTAGTATTTTAGAGTTCACTTAAGTGATGATTTTAGGATTGATTTACTTCATTATGTATGAGGGATATTATTTCTTATAGTTCATGGCTGTGCAGTTTATGAAGTATTGGTTTAAACGAGGATATAAAATGTGTGACTTCTACTCAATGCATCAGTCACACTTCTCACACTTATCTCCTAGTCTCTAATGCATTGTCACTTTCTAGCGCATGTAGGTGATACAAATAAGAGATAAGCATGTCGTTCCTTTGAGGCAGAGCTTTGATAAATGAAGAATGTTTTTACTGCATTCTTATTTATCAGTTAGTTTAATAAGAGATGCACAATTTATTGGGTATCAATATTTAAAGAAGAATTGAGATACTTTATTGGTCGCCTAGCATAATTTCTATGATTATGTGATTTAAGACCCACATAATCTTATATTAGCAAAATAGGTGTCCTTGAGCATGTGACCTTATTCTCTTGTCGTTGTCTCTCTAAGAACAATATGATATCTAAGGTTTCCTCAATTTTAGCATATGCCAAGACATTACAGAATAACTCACACAAGCATCAACAATTTTGTGCACTATAATCTATATAGTATCACAAATTATATTAGATAATCTACATACATAAATTAATTACCAATCTTTGATATAATATTTAGCTTAACATAGGGAAATGATTGGCTTAGTAATGAAGATTCAATTTCATTTTTGATCTATGGAAAAAGTGAATAAGATGATTAGAATATGAAATTGATCTTCTTCCTTGCAGAATTTTTTTTTTTCGCAGAGCTCTCTAGGATTGTCATTCTATGTTCTTAGCTGAAGTTAGCGTTAACTTCAGCCGAATTTCTTATTCTGGCTGCCTTTCTTTCTAAGGGTGAAGCCATACTTTCTATTTCACTTCCTGACATTCTTCAGCTCTTCCTAGGACTTGGATACATCTTTTAGATACAGGTTTATGCAACTAGGTAGTTCATTTTACATAGTATTTTCATTTGTCTAAGGAATAATTTCATCACCAAGTATTTTTTGTTAATAATTAGATTTACTCATTTTAAGTTTTATTATTTTGCTTTCAGACATTTATTTGAAGATTTCTTATGATTATATTCTTAGATACTGATTCATTACTACTTGTTTATGTTGAGTGGTTAGACTCGCACATACTATCATTTATATTTTTCCTATAAAATTCTATAAGTTCTCCTAATAAGAAAAAAAAAATTATATTACTTTTATTAGAATTATTTTTGAAGGTCACAAAGTATTTTTCTTCTTAAAGTAAATATTAATTATCACAAGGTCATATGATAAAAGAAAATTTAAGATTGCTCATTCCATTTCATACATTTTTCTAAATTCGTATGTTTGATGTTTCTCATAACTCATATTATTTATTTGTACATGTCCATTTTAGTCTCTATGAAATATTATTATTTTTTCATTTGATATATTATATACTATTTATTTAATTTTTTCTCAATTTTTTTTCACGGAGTCTTATTTGATGAGCATAAATAATAAATACATTTAAAATCTCATCACAAATTATTAGTTTCATTATTATAAGTTTATTATTAATTTTTTTTATCTCTAAAAATTATATTATTTACTACATCTGTTCCGAAATGATAGTACATTATCATGCAAGAATTTATACCAAATAATAGTCAAATATGATAAAGTAAAGTTTAATTCATTAGTAAAGTCAGTTATATTGTATTGATGGTTTCCTAGTTACAACTGACAGTTACAGGAAGGCTTCCCTCATGTCTTAGTCTTTCCTTTAACATACTTATGTGTAATCTTGTATCTGTTTCTGCCCCGGGACGACATTGAAGCTTCCATGCACTTCTGAAATGTCAAAAAGACATCATTGAGCTCATCGATGTCTTTAGTTGTCTGCTGATGCTGAAGGGACAAGATGACATTGAAGAAGTCAAGATCCGGTTATTTATTATTGAAGCTTATTGTTTACATTTAATTTAACTTGTTTTGAGATCTAGTTAGCGGATCATGTACGTAACATAACATGATCAAATTATATACCAATCGAAAGCTCTCGAAAAGATCTTCGCAAAAAATACAGCCGCGAAATTTTCTTTGCTATTTGATTCTTTATTTTTAAAGAAATGCGTGAATCGGACTATCATTTTGGAATGAAAGTAGTATGTTTTTATTTATGATTATTCAAATCTCATTCATGTTTGCCTCTTTGCCCATAATAGTTATATGTTTTTGGGTGTGAAGTTGCTCTATGCTCTCACTTATTAATAATCTTATGCTCTTACCATTCAATTAACTTGGCACCCTCCTTGTCGACATAATTAAAAATTGGGAATTTCTATGAGTATTATAATGTACAAGAAAAGTGGATGCAATGGTTCAAGTTATTATATACTTTCTTTCTAAGTTGAAGGTTATGTTCAAGAAAATTGGAATGAAGGTAGTATGTTTTTATTTATGATTATTCAAATCTCATTCATGTTTGCCTCTTTGCCCATAATAGTTATATGTTTTTGGGTGTGAAGTTGCTCTATGCTCTCACTTATTAATAATCTTATGCTCTTACCATTCAATTAACTTGGCACCCTCCTTGTCGACATAATTAAAAATTGGGAATTTCTATGAGTATTATAATGTACAAGAAAAGTGGATGCAATGGTTCAAGTTATTATATACTTTCTTTCTAAGTTGAAGGTTATGTACAAAAAATACACCCTCAAATTCATTTAATAATAAGTAAAATGATTTTTCTACGAAACACGATAGTTGATGTTAAATATAATCTTAAATGATAGAAAAAGTGGCTCAATTGATCTAAAAGAGAGGATGTTATGTTAGTAAAATTTTGAGGAGTTTTTGTGAGACATGGTATGAATCCTTCTTCATGAGGTACCTGATGATTTTTATTGGAAGAATCTTAAAAGATTACTTCTCCAAAAAACATTCATCAGTATTAATAATTCTTTTTTAATAATATTATTTAATGGTAGTATTCCAAAACATGATATTTTATTAATCAATTTGATGTTCAAAATAGTAGAAAAGCTCTTGAAATTAATTATGGAATATAATGTCATGAAATAAATAATATTATGTGTAGAGGTGTCGAATGAGCCAGGTGGCCTAGTCACAGCGCGCAACACGACATGGTTCAGTCGTGCTTGGTCCAGTACGACACAATTAAAAATAATGATTGGTCCTAGATCATGTTGCTCCGTGGCAAGGATCGTGCCGTGCTGGCCCGGCGCGAGCTGTGCCTCATGTCAGGCCAGGTACTATTTACCGGCCTGGGGACTCGAGATAGACTATGAGTCACGGGTCAAGTCCTTCGGGTGGCTATCTGATGGGGCGGATTATTTTTTTAAAAAAATCCAGCCATGTAAGCTTGATTTTGTTGGTGTGGTTGATTGTAATTGGCTGACCACATAAGCCAGTCACTTGTTTGACAAATCTAATCATGTGCAAATTATGTTTATTCCATATTATGTAATTAATGAAAATATAAGAAAATTGGGTTGTTTTTATAAATAATAAATTCAGGGGGGTATTGAAAAGTTGTATTAATAAATACCACAAAATTATGGAAATAATCAGAATCATCTAGCTGTTTTGGCCAATCGTAGCGAGTCATTTTTTTATTATTTTGATATCATGTTAAATAATACACACACACACACACACACACAAATATAAATATATATATATATAAAATATAAAAGTAAGGGTGACAGGGACACAATGTACCATACACAACTCATAGATTGAAGAAAGAATGCAAGTAAAATAGATATAATAATCACGACAACAATAATTTTCATTGTAATTATTTTTCATCTCACTGTTTTGCTGCTGTCAGGGATTTGTGTCGGCGGTCATACATCTGCGTTCATTTGTCCCAGCAATTTACGATTGTACCCTGGCCGTTGCAAAAAATAAACGTGCACCCACAATGCTGCGCTTATTTAGAAGGCAACCTTCTCTGGTAATAATTACATTGAAGGACATCAGCGCAAATAACTTTCACATTTAAGAATTTAAACTCTGTTTCATGCAGATAAATGTGCACATCAAGCGCCATCCAATTCAGCAGCTTCCAGGAACAGCTGATGGTATTTCGCAATGGTGCAAAGATATGTTTGTTACAAAGGTATTTGTATTTGTCGTGATGTATGCATATGCGCCCGCTATCCAAATGCTAAGTATTGGTGTACCTGGACATTCAAGCTGCCAGGCATGGCTCGGGCCAAACTTAGCAGCCCAAAAAAGGGTCAGCCAAGAACCCAGCCCGGGTAGACCCCGGGCTGGGTTTTCGCTCCCTGTGAGAACTACAACTAGGCTTGAGCCAGCTTGTAATGGTTGACCTGCACATGGAGGAAGTCCAAAACAAGGAGAATTATGTGCGTAATATGAAATGAAGTTGTTGAGAAAAAAATGTCAAGTTGTAGATGACAAATAAAAGCTAGTGTGTTAGTCCTTAGTCGTGACAACTACATGTGATCGATGAAATATGTTGCCCTTTTTTCCTCTTGAGGAATAGAGCATTAATTCTAAGCAATGACCATCATGGTAGATATAGTTATAATTGATATTGTTATATTACTCTTTTGGTAGTGTTGAAAATATGATGGTGTCGGGGACGGGTCACGCCCACGCCCCACGCGTGCCTGCGTGAACCGGCACGGGACGAACCCGTGCCGGCGTGCCGTGCCACGGCACGGCACGAGCATATCTTAACCCGGGCACGGCACCGGCCCGGGCACGGTTTAAAAACGTGCCGGGCCGGCCCAGGCACGGCCGAACCGTGCCGTGCCTTGTGCAGGGCCGGGCCGGCCCAGCACGTTTGACACCTCTAATACACTCATATATGTAGGATCATCATAAGCATTGAGGATATTATTAAATTCTAATATTTTTTATTAAATTTTTTGTTAGAATCAAAAAAATAGATGATAATACATTTGAATATTTAGTCATCATGACTATTATGAATGTCACATGTCACCGTGATCACTCTATTTTGTGTTCTAAGTTTGATAATAATATTATTTTTTTTATTTTATAATTTTCTTATTACGTCATTCTTATAGGTCATCCTAGGGATCTTATGATATTCGAATTGCAAGTATTTATATATTAAATAAACTAGTCTTGAATCTTTCAAAAATCTAAGTGAAAGACTCATGCTAGTAATAAATCTAGTTTTATTTTTTTTTTGCAAATTGATGGTAATAAATAAAGAGGGTAATGAAACCTAAAGTTGATTCAAATTCACTGATTTTTTTGTTTAGTTGTGTTTGTCTGAGATTTAATTTATATATATATATATATATATATATATTGTGCATAATATTTTTCAATATCTCCTGAATTTTACTTTTTAATTATCTTAAAATGGGTCTTTACTAAAGATGTTTATTAATTCTTAGGCTTTTTAGGCTATGGGGATGTGACCGACTAATGACTGCGAGATAACTAAGTTTTAGATCTTTTGGCCAAGTTTTTGTTATCTAAATTAATATTTTTTATAATAATATCAACTAGTAGTATTTTTTAGTTTTAGAGAGTTTTTCAAGATGAAAGAGATTTTTTTTTTTCTAAATTTATTATGTAGTTGAAAAATAATTAAAAAAAAAATTGTGTATGTTTTGTAAAAATTCAGATCCAATTTGATGCTGAGAAACCTCATGTTTACAACATAATCGTAAGGCTCGCCCATCAATTAACTTATATGATTAAATTTTATGTAATATTAATAATAAATATTTAAAAAATATAAATGACAGTATTGTTCATAGTTTAGAGAATTTATGTGAGCTGAGAATTTGAGATTTGAGAGAGAATAAATTATATTTTCAATGTGAAAAATTTTAAATATTAATTTCTTATTTATATTTACTTTTTTTTTAATTAAAATAATAATTGTTCAATTTAACTTATTAATTTATCTTGGAAGAAATATATTAGTCATTGGATTACTGCCTACAGTTGTCGGACTGAAATTCAACGGCTCTTATGTATTTTTTTTATTTTTTTATTTTTTTATTTTGGATTCATGAGTACAACAATGTCTATCTTTGTCACTATTGTCTACAAAGGGTCTGTCGTTGCAAAGGCAATGACTTTTTTTTTAATTGGGGTGCATGTATGGTGTACTCCACGTGCCTCGTCTAATAAAATGTAATATATAAGTATGCATGTGGGTTTCACATGCATATTTTTATTAAGTACAACAAGAATTGGTAATTCCATTCTATTTGTTGCTGTTGTCATGCTGGCTGTGCTTAGGCACACGGGCTGTTTTGCCTAACACATTTTTTTGGGCCTTGTCGCGAGCTGGGCCCATGCCGCTCGCCCTGTTGGATGCCTATGGGTGATAATATTTGTGAGTTCTATGAATTCTCACAAATATTTTCCTATTTTCTCACATTGTGTGAGTCTTCTTAACTTAGTTCTTACCTTATCCTTTGTATATTTTATAAAAATTTTTTTATAAAACTCTCTTAATTCTTTTTTTTTTTGAAGTATTAGTGGAAGCACACATGTTCCTCACATCATCAACACCAATATGATTGGTAGGAAAATGAGATTGATGTTTTCAAATATCATTATAATTGACCATCAGATCACACTTCTGATTGAGACTTGTACATTAACTAATTTCATTTTCAAATATATTGTAAAGAAACTAGATCTTATAAGTTATAATAATCAAATAACATAAATGAATTAAAATCATTAATTCTAAAGAAATCTTTATTATCCTAAAAGTATAGTTGTTAATTCGAGATTTGAATCGATAATCAGAATATTTGATTAGTAAATCGAGAATTAAATTGTGAATCAAATTTTTAGTGATTTTTTTTACATTAATTAATTCATATTTTCTATAGTTGATATTTTTTTTTGGTATTTTAGTTTTTATTTTTATGATTTTTTTGGTATTTTATTGTTTTTCACGTTAAATTTGTAATACCAAAGGATGAAGTTGATTTTTTTCACGTTATATAATTCATTTAGTTGGTAATTATTTTTTTGGTATTTTAATTTTTATTTTTATGATTTTTTGAGGATCTTGGTTTTAATGAGAATCGATATTAATTCGATTTATGCGAATAAATTCGTGATTCAGCGATTCAGTCTTCGATTCGTGCATATTTTTGATTCTTTTAAAGAGTCGAATTGTTTACCTCCTGAATCGTGAATCAAATCATAAATCTAATTGTAAATAGAATCGTGAATCATATGATTTTGATAATAGTATCCAAAAGTATATGGAGTTTGGCTTTTAATCAGAGTATGAAAGAAGATTGTGACTGTTGATGTAATTTTTTTTAATGATCATGATTATGTAATTAAATTAGATTTTGTTGATCAAGCTGAGTGTTAAGGATTTAAGATTTAAAATTTAGGGTTATCTAGGGATACTATGCTTTTTGAAATACCTAAGAAATTATTGTAAAAAAAAGAGAAAATGAATCATAAAATTGAGTGTCTAATGCTTAATCATTGTCTAGAGCTCTTTTATTGAATGATACCATCAGATAAGTTGAAGGGTTAATAAAGTAACTAAAAGAGCTAATTGATATAAGATTCTTCCAACTATCTAATGTACCTTATGGAGCACTAGTATTGCTCCAACAAAAACATGTTGAATCCATGTGGTTATGTATGGATTATCAAGTTGTAAATGGATTAATGATAAAGAATAAATGTGTTATTTGATCTGTTCGATCAACATAGAAAGTAATGACATAAAAATTGTGTAATTTTTATCCCATAAATTTTTGGTAATTTCATTTTGGTCAGCCTCGTGGGGGATAGAATGGTTCAAATGAAGAAAAATAGACATGAGCTACTGTTGAGTAAAAATCATCAACTAAAATTACTTAGTAGGGATTATTTATCAGATTGATAAATTACTATAAATATTTTTTTAAGGATATTCTCACATTATCACAATATTGGTAAATATGATAAAATAAAATGTGTTTGTATAATTGCTAACATATCACAATTTTATTTAAATTATGCTAAATTCATTAGCGCGGCAATGCATGGGGATAAAATTAAATATATTTATATGAGAATAATATTGAAATAATTGATCACTTGAAAAATCTCTATGTTGTTATATCTATTGGATGTTATGTATCAATGTGATATTGGTTGCACAATGTGTGTCATAGATGTTTATGCGCAGTGTCACAATTGTAAGTCAAGCATATTTTTTTAATTCTACTAATGGAAGAAGTAAAAAACATGGTTGTCATGATGCGGAGTCTTGAACAATGAAACTACATGCATTGGGTTGGCAGAGCAGTTGTGATTTTTTTGTCAGGAGAAATTTGATCGCCTCATAGAGGAGTCTCCTAGTGGTGAGATAGAGAAACTTATTTGTTAATTACTTTGTGATAATTTATTTAGCTTGATTTTTCTTGTGTCTTAATATCTTGCTTGACTTACAAGATATTATGTAATTTATGGAGTTGAGATTAGAAGAGCCTAGAGAGTCCGAGCATATCATCACTCACTTAGCTCATTTCACACCACTAAATGCATAATTCTAGGAGGTGTTCCCAATGGAAGTAAATGCGATTGCTCGAGCCAAACAAATAGAACTAGTTCTTGCCATGGTGTTGTATTCTCGACCTAATAGTTTTATGAGTTTTTGTAGCTAGATTCTTAGTAATCATATTATTATATCTAAGATTAGAAATTCATTATTAGATAGTTCAATACATGTGAGACAAATAAAGATCTAGTATAGATACATCTTATTTATCATATCTTTGAGGTAGATGGATTACCAATCATGGTGGAGATAGTGGCAGAGACAAAGGCAAGACACTATTAGTGTAATGCATAATTCTATGTAGAATGAATGGTCTTACCAAAGAGAGTTGTTGGAAGTTATATATAGAAAGGTTGATTATTGAGGCTATCTGAGAGTGTTCACATAATTCTCAAGATCTTTGAGGTATTATAATGTTCACAACTCGTCTTTCTACTTCATACTCATGGGTTATTATCTCGTGAATTAACAATACGTTTAAAACAATCATTCTTTGTTTATTACTTTTTCTTATTACACGTATATTATTATTAGCCAATGAAAAATTATTCAAAGATGTTGATAATGGACAAACATAATTAGATACTATTTTTTTTTAATGTTTTTCCCTGGTTACTGAAAGTCTTCTTTATGTGAGTTATATCTTTTAACAATTCAACAATAGTATTATTTTTTCTTCTGCTAATATTGTTTTGAAGTATTGTATGACTTCTCTAGGTATTTCATTAAGTGTTAAATATTTGGGGCGTGTTTGTTTTTTTTTTTTTGCTAACTTATCATTGAATTTTTTGAAAATATAGCTGAAATAAAAAGCTAACAAATTTGATATTTTTCATTCAGAAAAAACTTACTCTTACAGAATCAAAATCCTCACTTCGGTCTTCACTTGTCTATACAGTATTAAATAAAAAAAACCAAATGACTTAATATTTAATGCTATTAAGTACTATTTAATATTAGTCTCAAAAAATATTTTATTCAGCATTAAGTAAAAAAATAAATATCATCTAAGTCATTCTATACTTAGTCATCTGTCCTAGATTAAATTGAGAATGGTGAATACTGGTATTAACTATTAGAGATATTTTTACATTAGATTATGATGCATGTCAATCAGGAAAAATAATATATTTTTAGTACAATGCACACACATTATAGGAGTAGTCACACCTAGAGGTGTCAACTAGGTCGAGCAGCTCGGGCATGATTTGCAGAACTACACGGTTCAATCGTGTCTGGCTTGGCATGACACAGTCCGAAACCATGCTTGGTCTTGGACCTTGTTGTCCCGTGATATGGCTCTTGTCATGCTGGGATGCTGCGAGTCATTTCTTGTGCCAGGCCAGGCCAGACATGACCTATTTGCCTGGCTTAGTTATCTTTTGAGGTAAATATTAATTTTGTTCCAATGGATATTCCTTTTGATATAAATATTAATTTTTTATCTGATTTAAGTCTTTTAATTTTCTTAACTATATACAAAAAAATTATATGAATTATTTGATTATCACCAAAGTGTGGTATGATTTATGAGTTCAATATAATTAATTATTTTTTAATTTTTTTTTATTTTTATGTAGTTTTGCATATACTTAGGTATGTGATCATGGGCAACTCTAGTTATTGTGGTTATTAATATTTAATTTTTTTTCTTACCTTTAAATTTAATGTATTATGTATTTATGTACGAACTTAATGGTGGATATTATTGTCTTTTATTATTTATATTTGATATTTTTATTTTTGATAATAATACCCAACCTATATGATACCCTTGTATTTCATATTTTTTTATTTATAAACTTTTAGGGTTTCCTTTGTATTTTATTTTTTCTTTTAGTTATTGCGTTTTATCTTCTTTGAGTTTTATTTTATCAATATTTATTCTACAGAATGAAGATATACATACAATAGCAAACTTGAAATAACTTAAAAAATAACTTAAAATAAATAACTTTAAATAAAAAAATGAAGATATGCATAAAAAAAAATTAAAATAATAAAAAAAATAAAAAAATGAAAAAAAAAACGTTGTACAAAATCAAGACAATAAAAACATAGTAAAGAATAACTTGAAATAGCTTAATAACGTGAATACAATTTGATTATAACTTGGATACACACATGATATATGAGATAAATTGATTGGAATAATCCATAAGTTGTGTGTTTTCATCAAAATATAATGAAAAAAATAAAAGTAAAAGTTAAAGACTTTTACAAACTTACTTATACTTTTTACAAAAAATATTTGTCTGTATCAGTCAAAATTTCATAAACTAATCAAATAACTTGAGAATTCAACATAATGATTAATTTTATCTTGATCAATAGAAAATTTATTTTTCTTTCACCTGTAGCCCATAGGTAAGTTCAACATGATCAGTCAAACCTTCTGTATATTATACTAAGAGAAAAAGTTCTAGAAATAATATTAATAAGTGATTGTAACAATGACACCAAAAGTAGAGCACCAATTATCACTCTTCTATCTTTATTCTCAGTAAACAAATCCATTGTCAATGTTCTAGTTTCTCTAGTCTTAAAATTGAAATCTAAAATAAGGGAGTCTACTAAGCATGTACACAACAATCTAACTTCTACAAACTAATGATGGTTGCGAGCAACAGTTGCCAACTAGAATCAATTCTTTCCCATTTTCTTCTTATGTTGCTCTCAATAGGTGGATATATTGAAAAATTATTTATCTTCCTTTAATTCAAAAGTGAAATGTGAACTATAGGAGTTTACTAGGCACATACATGAGTATCCATCTTCTACTAACAAATAATGGTCAATGATTGTGGTGGCTAATTTAAAATGGTGGTGATGATCTTGGCAGCTGAATGATGGTCGATAATGACTAATCTTACTCTGATATCACATTAGATATGTTGTGGAGAAAATATTATATATTTATAATCAAAAATAGATAATATATGTTGTGTGTGCGTGTGTGTGTAAATATGAAAAATAAAACTAAATGTAAGACCACCATGCACACTTTTTTTTTGGAAACAAGGGCTTCAGAGCCCACTTACGTGAATCCCTACATCCCCCTGGGCCTCTGGAGAACCGGACAGGTAAAAAAATATTCCCAGTACCCCCACCGGTAAGACTTGAACTTGTGACATCTTGGATATTGTCAAGAGCCCCAACCAGCTAAGCTTCTTATGAGAGGAGTTAAACCATGTGCGCTTCATTATAGAAGATGTGGAAAAAAATATGAAACTAAGTAAATACAATAGTAACTCAATAAATATAGTCTAATTATAGTTATGTTTTTTCATACACATACAAGATATCCATCACAAATAGAGGTGTTGGGTAGGTTGTGTTGTACATGCATGACCCATTTATGTGTGACCCAGCTTTGTCATCGTGCTGTCCCAGCACCACACGGCTGCCAAACATAAGGCTAAACATTACCCGTTTGGCCCTAGCAATGCCGTGATGGGCTGAGCCATACTGATTCGTGCTGGAACTGAACGTTATTAGTTTTGGACTTTTTGTTTTTGTTTGGGCAGAAAATAAAAATTCAAAGAAAATTTAAAATATTTTTATATTTAAATTATTTATTGAAATATTTATTAAAAATATCATATTTCAAAAAAATAAAATTAAATAAATAATTAAAAAAAATTGAGATTCACAATCCAATTATGTTCTTCTCAAAAAAAAAAAAATTCATTCCATTTCATAATGAAAAGCAGAATAGGCTACATATACTGATACATATTTATAACATATAATGATGTAAAATATAACTCATAATATAATAAATCTAATAGCCAAAAGTGCATAAATCATAATTACAAATAAATAAAAAAATAAAAAATAATGATAATATAGTATTGTATAAAAAAATTAAAAATCATAGGACTACACAAGTCATCAATTGATGTCTGTGGTATAGTAGTGTGTGAATACAAATGCAGATTATCATTATCATTATGTATGTGTCTGAATGTATCGCTAATGGTGATCTCAGTATCTTTAATATTCATGTCCTATGAATCCTCATTCATCAAAAATTTTTGTGTTTTATCATGAATGTCTAATCTTAAATTTTTCTAATTTATTATTAATGCAAGCATCTCTACTATATCTGGTTAAAGTCTCGATCTTCTATCTGAAATAATATTGAGTATTACATAAAAAATAAATATCATAATGCTATGCTAGACATCGAATGAGTCAGTAGATCATGTATTATTTTAGATAGCACGAAATAAGTAGATTCATATGATTTTCAACATCGTAAAAGATTCAAATTCTTATTATCAAAATTTGATAAAATAGAATAATAATCCGTATCTAAATATCGATACAGCTCATTCCTATTTGACGGACAATCCCATCATTTGCTGTTGGCAAACTAAATGAAGAAGTCATAATCTTCAAATATGTTATTCATGTTCATACTCGAAACTTGATTATAATTACACTATATAGTGTCGTAATATACAACCCAGTTAGTTAATTTTTCTTGAATGAAAATTTTAAGCTGGTGTTCATGGTTTATGCACGTGAATATGTATGTAAAAATATTTTTTTATTTCACCTTAATTTTATGATCCATACATAGAGGTGTCAAACGGGCCGGGTCGGCACGGCACGGCCTCGTTTTAGGCCACCCAACCAGGCTACCGTGCCTAACCCAACACGGTTATAGTTCCGTGTCGTGCTTGGCCCGGCATGGTTACTATTTTGTGCCGGCCCGACATGGACCAGTGGCCAAAAACCACCAGGTTCTGGCTAGTTCGGGTCGGACAAAACTCTACTTTTTTAAAACAATTAGGATTTTGGCGGCGTGGCGCGTTGCAGTGCGATTTCGTCCTTTTGGGGCTCGGCGAGCCTAACCTATCGGGCATCGACTCGTATTGACCATGTTGGGTGCATGATCACGTGCTGTGTCCACGTCCTGGCATGGCACGATGGCCCAGGGCACGACACTGTAGCGTGTCATGCCCATGTCAGGCCTGGCCGGCCAGGTTCTGCCCGTTTGACACCTCTATCCATACATGCAATCAAACAATGCAAAGTTGAAATGAAAGATCCGTATTTTAAATATTTAGTTTTTATTTCAATGGTTATGATACTAAATGTATGATAATCGCTATGCTTATTAAACATGCTAATAATATCATATATACACCTATGTGCAATATGTAATATCGTGAGAGTGTAATAGATAAATACATATTCATCATGTCATACCTCCAACATAAATTCATAATTCTTATTATTGTTGTAGTCTGAAATCATGTATTGTTAGCCAACATATACCTCTAACATAGGAAAAATATAATTCTAATGGTATTTCATATTTATTTGACATTTTTCTTTTTTAGACCCGTAAATAAACATAAATTGTTAAACTCATATTATATGCTAGACATCTTAAAGTATTTTAGTGAATTTATTATTTTATCTAATGCACTAAAAATTATTATAATTTATGTGACTCTTGACTCATAATTTACTCGTGCATGATCATGGGTCACCTTACCGGTGGACCGTGCCATTGGGCCAGGCACATGGCTCGTGCCTAGCCCAGCACGATACGAGCCATGCCTCGTGCCGGTTCGTGCATAGATTAAATTCTCATTTCAATAAATAAAAATTCTCATTTTTCTTTATTGAAATGAGAATTACTATAACCTATATTTATATTAGATGTCAATTTTCATATCAACTATGTAAGATAGTACAAAAATATTATATATTACAAAAATACAAATAATTGGTGCATCACTTGCAAATTTATAGTACTTCTAATATATAACTATAAATATAAATAAAGAAATATATAATAAAAAATAGCAATCTCATCAAATATATCAGTGTTTATATATGACTTGAGCTCTCTCTCTCTCTCTCTCTCTCTCTCTCGCTCACATATAACTAGCTGTTGTGCCAGGCATGTTAAAAATATTCTTGACAAATCAAAAAATTCTAAGTATTTATCTTGAGTGTGAGTGTGAGTTTTAGCTGCTTGAAATCACAATGCTTAAAGATTGTATCCTTGGTTCATTTTTTTTTTCTCATGGCTTCATTTATATGCTAACTGGTAAGGATGCCTTGTTGGATGGCTATTTTGAGACTGGTGCATTTGGTGATCAAAAACCTCGTGACATTGGTCGACCCAAGACATCATTGTTTGTAAGTCATTCCTTCTTTGCAATTTTCTCACTACTTGTTTTCTTTTTTATCTATTTCTCATGACTCCCCCCTCTCTCTCTCTCCTCTCTCCCTCCCCCCCTCTCTCTCTCCTCTCTCCCTCCCCCCTCTCTCCCTCTCTCTCTTACACACACACTCTCTCTCTCCCCCCCTCTCTTTCTCTTACTCTCTTCTTTCTCTCCCTCCCTCCCTCTTTCTATCTTACACACACACACTCTCCCTCCCTCCCTATCTCTATCTCTCTCTCTATCTCTCTCTCTTTCTCTCTCTCATACTCTCACTTAATCTCTCCTTCTCTCACTCTCATTCTCTCACTCTCACTCTCATCCTCTCACTCACTCTCACTCTCACTCTCTCTCATCCTCTCACTCTCACTCTCACTCTTATCCTCTCACTCTCACTCATCCTCTTACTCTCACTCACTCTCTCTGTTCAAAACTACATAAAATAGGTAGTTGGCTTTTGGTCAAGCCTCCTTGTGTGCTGCATTGTGGGGTTGTTCCAGTGGTTAACATTCTTAAGTTCATGGGAAGTTGTTGCGTTTTCGGGGGCGTTTTTAGTGCTCGTCGCCGTTGTCATGCAAATTCTCATCGAATCCTCTGATTCTGAGCATTCTACACCTTCAAAGTCATTGGCATCAGACCAAATCAACGAGCGACTTATTCAGAAATGACTTCTTTTCTCTCTCATTGTGATTCTTGTAATTGGAGGCATGATGCTGGCTCAACCTTTGCATTGTAATTGAATTTTTCATTTTCTGGATCACCAAAATGTCCACGTGCTTTTCTAGAAATAACTAATATGGTTGTTATTTTTTTTCCCTAATTCTTAAAGTTCTAATTTTGTGTTTTTCATGAAAAAAAAATAAATTAATAAAATTAAATTGCACGTGATAAATTTGAATAATGATGAATTAATGATGCTGAGAAAATCTAAGATATAAAAAGATTAATTTTGAATTATTAATGTAAAATTTAAATAACGTAGCCTACTAATTATATGAAAAATTAATTAGTTATTTTAGTTATTTTAATCTATTATATTAATTGATGTAATTGTTTGTGCATTGAGTTATGTGACAAAATATTTATGATTTTAATCTATTTTATTAATCATGTATATTTCATGTTTTTCTTTTCAAAAAACAATATTTTGATAATCATGTTGAGAAAAAAAATTTGCTTTGTTGAGTATTTTAGTATTTTAAATTTTATTATCATGAAAATGTTTTAAAATTCAATGAGGTTCAAATGGGTATTATGATACATAACAATGAAAAATAAAAAAAATATATTTGCAATAATACTTAGATGATGATGATCATATTTTATTTTGTTGTTTTTAATTTATTTTTTTATATTTTTTTCTTGTCCAATTTTTGCTGACTTTCTTAAATGAAACATTTGTCTTTTTTTTTTTTTTTACTTTATTTGGGTATTTTTTTTTTCAGACATCGATAATTTCATGTACTATTCCAAGATATATCGTTAAGTAAATTATATATTTTCTAAATTATACATAAAAAAAAGAATCAACGCGAAATATACGAGGCTATCGGCAAAATCTAATCAACGCGAACGATCCTCGACCTCGCCTCCGTAGGCATGTAGAATGGCTGCAGCTTCTACCGTCTTGAAGTTCCACGATACTTGTTACTTTCTGTAACTTCATTTCAATTCACAAATCACAGGAATCGAAGAAATTTATGGTTTGTTCCAATGGAAAGCTGCTTCGTCCAAGTTCTGTTCCCCTCCAACACCCAAATGCGCTTTCCGTTCAAATAGACAGAGGGACTGTTCGTGATGGGGAGCTTCGTTGGCATTCTGATTCATAGTATCCAATAACATAGTTTATATATCACCTCTTATAATTGATAAAAAAGAAATAAAGATAAAAATACTTTACATCTATTATACGTGTAATTAATAAATATCATTAAGGGTATAAGAATAAATTCACTTCAAGTTTAATCAACTATATCGATAATTTAACTATATTAGTTTCAATAGCATCCTTAATTAAGTAGTATTTTAAACCTATATATTTAGTTCGACTATGAATTTCCACAACACTCGTAATAGATATAGTCGATTGATTATCACATTGAATTTTAGTTGGACATTTTAATGGTTTATCTATATCGCCTAAAAATTTTCTTAGCCGAATTGATTATCACATTGAGAAGTCACTACTGAAGCTGAAACATATTCAGCTTCAATGATAGACAAAGCGACTGTGGATTGTTTCTTGGACTGCCAAGAAACAATCGTAGTTCCTAAGCTAAATACATATCCAAAGGTACTTTTGTAATCCTCTGGACTTCCTTCCCAGTCACTATCGCAGTAATCAGAAATTTCAGTGTGATTGATCTTATTGTATTTCAGGCCTAAGTTAATTTTGCCTTTAGATACCTCAGTATTCTTTTGGCAGCACTTAAATGTATATGATTTGGAGCATGCATAAATCGTGACAGTAAGTGGACAGAATACACTATATCGGGTCTAGTTGTAGATGCATACAACAAGCTTCTAATTAAGCTTCTGTATGTTTTTCTATTCACTAATCTTCCTTAGGTAGAAAGTAGCTTTAGATTTGCTTCTAAAGGGGTAGAGACAGGTTAACAATCTCTCATTCCAAAGTTTTTCAGTAATGATTTAATATATGTGACTTGAGAGATGGATACACCACTTGTGTCTTGAATTATTTTCAAGTCCTAATAATTGTCTTAGGTTTCCTAGGTCTAACATTTCATACCTAGTTTTCATTTCTCTCCTAAAATTATTAATTAACTCAATTTTATTGCTTGTGAAGATAATATCATCTACATGTATGGAGACAATTAAAATTCTAGAATATTTATCACTCTTAATATAGAATGTAGGCTCACTCTTACTTCTACTAATTCCTTGATTCATTAAGTAAGAATTAATTTGGTGATACCAAGCACGAGGAGCTTGTTTCAACCCATATAAAGCCTTATTTAGTCTATAAACACAATATTCACTCACCTTTTTTATGGGCACAAGGGGTTGTTCTA
This sequence comes from Sapria himalayana, assembly GCA_029783825.1. Taxonomy (NCBI): domain Eukaryota; kingdom Viridiplantae; phylum Streptophyta; class Magnoliopsida; order Malpighiales; family Rafflesiaceae; genus Sapria; species Sapria himalayana. Next base: position 1,407,767 of record JAREIK010002830.1, read on the forward strand.
CATAGATTTCTACCTTGAGTTTTCCATTCAAGAAAGCTGAGGCTATTAGAAGCCTTACTGTTTCCATGTGTCATTTTTTTCAATGACAGACATTTCTGTTTGCATTGCTTTTATCCAAAATTGATATTTTACAGTCTCTTCATAGTTGAGTGACTCAACTGATGCGTAATTACATCTCTGGTAAATGTCCGACGGGTCTTTATATTTAACAGGAGTACTTATTTTATTTGATTCAGTTAAAACAGACATAGATTCAGAATTATAAATAGATTCACAACTATATTCAGAAATAGATTCAGACTTGCATTCAGAACCATATTCAGAAGTAAATTCAGAAGGAGAGTTGAAATCATACCTTTAAGTGCTTAGTTTATTGCTAGCTGTAGCAGCTTCTGTACAACCATTTTTTATTCCAAAATTAACTTCATTTATGTTTTAACCTCATCTGCTATTTTCATCAATTAATATATCTCTACTCACCAGAAATGACTTAGTTTTTGGTGAATACAGTCTGTAATCCTTGGATTGCATATTGTATCATACTAGAATGCACTTTACTCTTTGAGTTTAACTTGGTTCTTTGTGCATTTGGTATATGGGAGTAACAAATACTCCCGAATACCCTTAAATGTTTGACACTTATTTTTCTACCAGTCCAGGCTTGCACTGGAGTAAGATTGTCTAGTGCTTTAATGGGGCACCTATTGAGCAGATACACTGATGTGTTCACTGCTTTTGCTCAATAGTTTTTTGGTAGATATTTCTCATTCAAAATTGACCTAGCCATCTCTATTATTATTCTATTTTTTCTCTTCACAACTCTATTTTGTTGTGGTGAGTAGGCAGTGGTCAACTGCCTAACTATACCTTTTAATTCACAATCTATAAATTTTTGAGAGAGGAATTCACTTCATCTGTCTGTTCTAAGTGTTTTTACACTTAGTCCAGATTATTTTTCGACAAGTGATAAGAGCTTCTTGAAGCAATCAAGCGACTCAGACTTGTGCTTCAAGAAGAAAACCCACATGTGTCTTGTGCAATCATCTACAAATAATAGAAAATAGCTATTGTTGCCTAATGACTACACTGACATGATCCACATATATCAGCATGCATAAGTTCTAAAGGTTCAGAGGCTCTCCAGGTAGTTTGCTTACGAAAGCTTTTCCTAGTTTGTTTTCCCAGTGAGCATTCCTCACAAACATAGTTTGGAATGATAAGGTAAGGTACTCCCATCACCAGATTATTTTGAAAAATATTTTTTAGGCTTAAATAGTTTAAGTGCCCCAACCTTCTGTGCCAAAGAGAAGCTACCAATTGGACATTCATAGACAATACCTTGTCTGATCTCTTAGAAAATGTCATTGGAAAGCTTCTTCCACTTGACATTTTTACTGTCTATGAGAATTGATCACTTTCGTGATCAAATATTTCACATGCATTATTCTCAAATGATAGTCTGTAACCTTTTTCAATTAATTGACCAACACATAATAAATTCTGGTCCAAGGCTGGAACCAGAAGCACATCTTTTATAAACTTAGTTCTAGTACAAGTGGGCACTGCTACTTTGCCCTTGACTTTTGCCTTAACTAAATCACCATTGCCTAATTTTACTCGTGAATTCACTACCAGAAGTAAATCCAAAAGTATTTTTTTATTTTCAGACATGTGATTTGAGCAACCACTGTCCAGAAACCAGGTGTTTGGTGAAAATATGTCAATTGTTTCATTTTCATAAAATAGATGCTTTATAGAGGCTACTCACTTTGTAAAGCCGACATTCTATTTAGAAATGCTTTTACAGTCCTTTGAATAATGCCCAAACCTTTTATAGTTTAGGCATTGATTCTCTTTTCAAAACCAACACTCTGTCGCAGTGTGATTTGATCTATTGCATATATTGCAAGAGACATATTGGTCCTTATGTGAGTCATCAAAGAGTGTAGTAGAAGAAGAGCCATTTATGATTTTATTTTTATTTAAAAATTTAGAACCATACCTTTGACATGGTCTTCTATTTCTAGTGTCTCTGGAATGAACATCATCTTTGTTGGGTTTGTTCTCCCATCTTGACTGCATTGCAGTTTCTCCAGAAACCTCTGTCCTCTTCAACAGTCGGCTCTCATATGATTTTAATGAACTCAGGACTTGCTGGATGATCAACTTTGAAAGATCCTTGATTTCCTCTATTACTGCCACAATGACATCAAATTTATCAGGCATATAGATTAATAATTTTTCAACTAATCGAGTCTCAAAGATGTCTTCTCTATGAATTTTAAGTTGATTAATTATATCAAGGAATTGAGTTGAAAACTTAGTAAGGGAATCCGAGTTTTTTATGCTCAGATTTTCAAGTTCTTTTTCAGGGAGTGCAGAAAAGCTCCTCGCGCCTTCTTATCTCCCTGATATTCCTTGATTAGGTGGTCCCAAGTCTCCTTGGCTTGAGTGCAGCGAAGTAATCGGGGGAATATGACATTACTTACACCATGTTGGATGAAAAGTAATACTTTCACATTCAACTTCCTTAATTCCTTCTCTTGTAGTAATTCCTTACCCTCCAAAGCATAGAAAGTTGGGGCCTCTTTATATCCAAAGACCACAATTTCTCATATATTTTGAGAGATAAATTGGGTTAGCATTTTAACAAGTCAATAAACAAAATTCTCTCCATCAAACAAGGGAATATGAATTGATCCCAAGTTTGATGAGATTTGACCTTTTAAAAACATGTTTGTTTAAAAACAACTTTAAAAAAATTAGAATAGAATGTTGAGGATTTTGTAGAAAATATGTTTTAAACACCACAAAACCTTTAGATTTTAGTAGATCTGGTTAGATATGTGCTAGATCTTAAAAAAATTGTGATAAATAGTTAGGGTATTCAGAGATCGTCTAATCTGGAGATTTTAAATTTGAACAACAATCAAAAATAATTTCAATCTCAGGTAGAACAAGAGCTTTGATACCAGAATGTTGTTAAATAACAATAAATCCTTGTTAAAATAAGGATTTATTAAGAGCGGAGAAGAACAGATGTGAATGAAGTAGAAGAGAAGAAGAAGAGAGCGCCACACAAAGAGAAAACCAAACAGAAACAATTATCAAAGTATCCAACAACATTAGATAAAAAAACAGAGTTTATATATCACCCATGATAATTGATAAAAAAGAAATAAAGATAAAAATACTTCGCAGCTATTTACACGTGGTCTTAATAAATATCATTAAGGGTATAAGAGTAAATTCACTTTAAGTTTAATCAACTATATCAAACAACCCATTAGCACCAAGTTCACAGAAAGAAAGTTCTCCGTCATTGTTGTGGAGAAGGGCATGGTGGCCGGAGAGCTTTGCGGTCTTTAGTGGCGAGATTCCAAAGAAACAAATATATGTCTTCTACATTGATCTCAATATCGTTAGAGTATTCTTGTGAGGGACGAAATAAACTCGGTAAGCCATTGCAGGGGCCGTATATTAGCTTATCGAGAACTATTTTTGGATCGAAGAATGAGAGGGAAACATTGTCGGAGAATTGAAGAATATTTGTTGTGAGAATAGATACCTAGTTTTGATCCTGATTTGCACTCATGGGGATTCTGTTCATCCATATAGTTTTATTGATAATAGATGTAGTGGTGAAATCAAGTTTTTATTTATCTAGAATATTTTAATTTTTTTTAAAAATAAAAGTTATCATAAAGATTAAAGTTATATTGCATCTTATAACCTATAAATATCCCTATTGTATTAGTGTTTTATTTATTTAAAAAATAATTTAAATTATTTTCTTAAGTGTTATTTTGTGGTTATTTTTTCATCTTTCTCCATCATACTTCTAACAAAGTAGAGGTGTTAAATGGACCAGGCCAAGCTGACCAATTTTTTCTAGACCCACTTGGGCCATTGGGCGTATCGCCCGTGTCGTGCCCATGTACCAGGGACCCAGGTCATGCCTGGCAAGACATGCGGGCTGAAGACCCTCGGCTTGACATGGACACGAGCATGGGTCTGCACTGTGCCATTTCAGGTCGTGCCTTGGGCTGGGGTCGGGCCGCCCAGCCTGTTTGACACTTCTATAACAAAGTTGTATTGGAGGGTAAGTTATTGGTATTGGAGGGTAGGTTATTGAGTATGTTTTGTAATTGCAGTGTTAACTGCTCTTTCACATAAAAAAAAATTTCTAAGATCTCATTAATTTAGAGAGTTGGAGTCTTGAGTCCCTAAGTCTCATAGTATTTGTTTATTCATCCAAAGGCCAGCTTCAATATCATTTTATAGAGTTGGTGAGTAGCAGTATGATCCCCTTCCAAATCCCAATACTCAACAAAAGTAACTATGATAACAAAAGCATCATGTTGAAGCCCCTCCTTGGATCATAAGATGTTTGGGATATAATAGAGAAAAACCACAAAGAATCAGAGAATAAATATACGTTATCTAAAACTCAAAAAAGATAGTTTGAGAGACTTAAAAAAGAGAAACAAGAAAGCTCTCTATCTAATCTATCAAGGATTAGATGAAGATGCATTTGAAAAAATCTCAGAAACAAAGATGACAAAAGAAGCATGAGAGAAGCTTCAAACCTCATATAAGGGAGCAGATCCGATTAATAAGGTACATCTTCAAACTTTGAGAGCTAAGTTTGAAGCTTTTAATATAAAAAGAAGAGTAGTCATTTCAGACTACTTCTCTGGAATCTTAATAGTGACATATCAATTGAAAATAAATAGTGAAGTGTTAAGTAATGTAAGAATCATGGAGAAGATTCTTCGATCGATAGATTCAAAATTCGATCATATTGTCACTATTATTGGAGAAACCAAAGACTTGTTAAGCCATGATAATAGAGTAGTTGTTGGCTTCCTTACAAGTCTTTGAAGAAAAGAGGAAGAAATGAAGATATCGTAGAAAAATTACTAATGACTCAAATTGATTCAAATAAAGAAGATAACTTCCATGATGATATAAGGCAACAAGGAAGATGTTGCGGTCGAGGAGGAGGCCATGGATGTGGTCGTGGACTTGGACTTGGACGTGGACAAGATTAGAGGTCTTATGATATCTTAAGAGAAGAAAACTCAACGTGAGATCATGGGAGAGGCAACTATAGATCGAGATATGACTAGTTACATATAAAATGTTACAACTATGAAAAACTTAGCCATTATGCTTAAGAATATAGAGCTCCAAACAATAAAAGAGTTGAAGAGAATGCCAGCTATGTGAAAGAAAGGAGTCAAGAAGATGAAACCTTACTGCTGGCTTATAAGGGCAATACAAGAAATGAAGATAACTCATGGTACCTTGACTTTGGTGCAAGCAATCATATATATGAGAAAAGAAGCATGTTTTGTGGAGCTTAATGAATCAGTGAGTGGTAACGTGGTTTTTGGAAATGAATCAAAGGTAGCGATGAAAAGTAGAGATGATGTTCTAATCCAATTGAAGAATAGGAATTATTAATTCATTTTTAATATTTATTATGTGCCAAACTTGAAGAGTAATATCTTGAGCTTAAGACAACTCTTAGAGAAAGATTATGATATTCATCTAAACACAAAGTCTTTCTTTAAGAGGTAGTGGGAGTAATTTAATTACCAAGGTGTCGATGTCAAAAAATAAAATATTTATGCTCATCATTCAAAGTGATCTTGCAAAATATCTCAAGGCATGTAACAAAGATGCAACTTGGTTTTGGCATCTTCGGTTTGGACATCTCAACCCTAGGGGATTATAATTACTCTCCAAGAAGCAAATGGTGAGAGGACTACCAGCCATTAGTCATTTTGATCTAATATGTGAAGGATGTCTACCTGCGATGCACTTCAAGAAGAGTTTTTTAAATGAGTCAAGTTCAAGAGCTCAAAAGCCACTATAACTCATACATATGGATGTGTGTGGTCTAATCAAGCCAAACTCACGTGGTAAGAGTAACTATTTTCTTCTCTTTATAGATGATTTTCCAAGATAAACATAAGCGTATTTTCTCAAGGAGAAATCAAGGGTGTTTGAAAAATTCAAGAAGTTCAAAGCTCTTGTTGAGAAGGAAATAGGCACGTAATCAAAACCATGAGATATGATCGTTGAGGAGAATTCACATCAAAAAAATTTTAGATTTATTGTGAAGATCATGGAATTCAAAGACCCCTCACAATTCCGAGATTCCCCCAACAAAATGAAGTAGCGGAAAAGAATAATAGAAATATCCTTGATATGACAAGGAGCATGCTTAAATGCAAGAGACAACTAAGGGAGTTGTGGGTAGAAGCAGTTGCATGTGCAATGTATTTATCTAATCAATCTTCGACAAGAAGCATATGGGGGAAAACACCACAAGAAGCTTAGAGTAGAAGGAAGACGAGCATTTCCCATCTAAGAGTCTTCAGGAGCATAGCTCATGTGCACGTCTCTGATGAGCAAAGAAGCAAACTAGATGATTAAAGACAAAAATATATCTTCATCGATTATGATGCAAATTCTAAAGTTTACAAGTTTTACAATCATAATATTAGAAAGACAGTCATCAGTCAAGATATCATATTCGATGAAGAAGGAGAATGATACTGGAGATAAAATGATGAATACTACAACTTCTTTCCATATGTTGAAGAAGATAATGTAGGACATCCAATGATAGAACTAGTAAAAGAAGTACCTACTTCCCCACCAACTTCATTAGTTGAGTGTACTCAAGAAGAGGGAAGCTCAAATGAAAGGGTTCCAAGTTTCAAGAATTTACAAGAACTATATGAGATAACTAAAAATCAAGAGAATTTTACTCTTTTTTGTCTCTTTGATGATTATGAGCATATGAACTTCCGAGAAACAACAAGAAACAATAATTAGAAACAAGTTATGGATGAAGAAATAAAGGTGATCTGGAAGAATGACACATGAGAGATAACTTCCATTCCAAAAGGACACAAGGTGATTAGTGTGAAATAGGTATACAAAACAAAGAAAAGTGTCATAGGAAAAGTCAAAAGATACAAGGGAAGATTGGTGGCAAAATGTTATAGTCAAAAAGCTATGATCGATTATGATGATGTATTTGATTTGGTTGCTCGATTTAAAAATTGTTAGATTATTTATCTCCTTGGCTGCTCAAAATAATTGGAAGATACATCAAATAGATGTAAAATCTACCTTCTTAAATGGAGTCTTTGAAAAAAAAAATTATATTGACCATCCATAAGGGTATGAAGTAAAAGGTGAAGATAAAGTCTTAAAGTTGAAGAAGATTTTATATGGATTGAATCAAGTTATGAGAGCTTGGAATGCTCGAATTGACAAATACCTTCATGGAAGAAATTTCATCAAGTATTCATATGAGCATGCAAATTACATCAAAATCAAAAATAATAATATTCTCATCGTGTGCTTGTATGTAGATGACCTAATTTTCACAGGTAGTAATCCAAGCATATTTGATAAATTTAAGAAAGAGATGATAAAAGAGTTCGAGATGACTGACACTGGGCTCATGTTTTACTACCTTGGCATTGAAGTTAAGAAGGAAGAGAAATAGATCCTAATCACTCAAGAAGATTATGCTAAGGATATACTTAAGAAGTTCAAGATGGATTACTCTAATCTAGTCAGTACTCCAATATAATCTGGAATCAAGTTGTCCAAGCATGAGAAATGAAGTAGGGTAGATTACACTCTCTACAAAAAGCTTGGCAGGAAGCCTGTGCTACCTAACATGTACAAAGCTTGATATTTTTTATGCAGTTAGAGTCGCTAGTCGATACATGGAGAATATAATAATAACTCTTTAGAATGCAACAAAGAGAATCCTTTGATATATTAAATGTACAATAGACTTCGGCTTGTATTATTCTGTTGGTAATAATTACAAGTTTGTTGGGTATAGCGATAGTGATTTGAATGGAGACATAGATGATCACAATAGTATCACATGTTTTGTATTATATATGGGAGATACTACCTATACTTGGGCATCAAAGAAGCAACCAACTATCTTTCGTTTCACATGTGAAACATAGTATGTAATAACTACCTCATTTGTTTGTCATGCAATCTGGATTCGAAATCAATAAAAAGAGTTAGGTGTACCACAAGAAGAGCTGACAGAGATTTTCGTGAACAATAATTTAGCAATAGCTTTGGCAAAAAACTCATTCTTTCATGATCGAAGTAAATACATTGATACTCTCAATCACTATATTAAAAAATGCATTGCAAAGAAGGATGTGTTGTAGGGATACATGAAGTCCCATGATTAATTACTTATTATTTTCACTAAACGACTTAAGCAATAAGATTTTACTAGGCTAGGAAGCTTACTTGGAGTAATGAAATAAAGTTAAAGGGAAAATATTGAAATATAAACTTGTTTTTATTTATCTAGAATCATGATAGATATGATTTTTTTTTTCAAAAAAATCATAATTATCATAAAATATTGGTCAAAATTATGTGAGAATTCAATAGCTTGAATTATGTGAGGTGTGTGTGTGTGTGTGTGTATGTTTATATGTATGTATATATATGTATATATATGTACACACAAACATATATATATATAAACACACACACACAAACATATATATATATATATAAACACACACACACACACACACACACAAAAGGGGAAATTATGTTCCGGGGTGTTCTCCTAGAAATATTTAAGAATTTGAAACTTATTTTTTAAGTTTGAAAAAAAATCACCAAAATCTTAAAATATTGAAATTTGTGCACTCTATTATGTTTATCTTAAACTACACTCGTCCTCTCCCATTGTCCCTCTCCCATTGGCCCTTGCCCTCTCCCATCAAGCTTGACCATGAGCTCCATCTATCTTCAAGAGCTCGTGGTTGCACTTCTAGAGCTCGACTAAGAGCTCCTTCAAGCTCCAGGAGCTTGACATCATGCTCCATCGAGCTCCTTTGAGCTCATGGAGCTCGAAGACGGGCTCGTTGGAGCTCTCGGTTGATCTCCTTCGAGCTCTGTGTGCTCGGCGTCGAGCTCCAGGAGCTCGACTTAGAGCTCGGTCTAGCTCCTGGAGCTCGATGAATTAAGTTCTTATATGTGTGTGTGTGTGTGTGAATATATATATATTTATTTATTTATGTAAACTTATATATGTATTTTCATTTAATTTATATTTATATATAAGTATTTCAATTTATTTCTTATTTGATAATAAATATGACTAAGTGGTTTGTTTGTTTTTTTTGACAAGTAGAAGACATGAGTTCTAATCCCATATTGTCCCGCTATAGTATTAAATAGTTTCTTAGTTTCCAATGGCAGTTTAACAAATAATTAAATCAATTTTTTTTTTCAAATTTCAGTGAATACAATTGGGTCAATGAATTTTAGTGTACAAAAATTTAATTATTTTAGAATTTAATATTTTTTTGTTTAATTATGGAAAATTTGGTACATCAAAATATAAATATTTTTTGTTTGATATACTAAAACATAAATCAACATTCAAATATAAATTTTTTATTAAATATATGAAATGTAATTAAATGTGTTCTTAGTAATGATAACATAAATTAAGTTGTTACCCTATCAAATCTTAAAAAATATTCAAAATTTTCAGATTGAACATTAAATAGTTTCTTTGTTTTCAATGCCAGTTTAATAATAATTAAATTAATTTGTTCTTCTTCTAAATTTAGAGGACAAAATCAAATTAATAGAATTTTAGTACGCCAAAATTTAATTATTTTAGAATTTAGTATATCTTTATTATTATGAAAATTTTGATGCACCAAAACACAAATATTATGGCTGAATTTTATTGAATATATGTTATGCAATTGGATGTGCTGCTGTGTCAGTAAGGTTGCGCACAAGAAATTACGTTGACACCAAGTTATGCTTAAAAGAAAGTTCAAATTTTGTGTTTTTCCTAATGTTCCTTAAAACAATTAAAAGGTAACATGAAGCATGCGAGATTTTCGAAGAAGAGCCACGGTAAATAGGAAGTGAGTGGAACAAATTGCAGACGAAAGTCGCAGACCAAAGAAGCTACGTGTTCTTTAATGGGCGAGAAAACAATGGAACAGAGAGGTGGACTGTCAAACGAATCAATCTTATATGTGAATGGAGTTCGACGAGTTTTGCCTGACGGGCTAGCTCACTTGACTCTTCTTGAGTATCTTAGAGGTTATTACGCTAGACTTTTCGATTTCATTTTGTAAAAGTTAAACCAATCATGAACATAGTTTGGGGGGATGGAGGCATACTGAAGGTAGTACTTGAAGGGCACACCTTTTTACCCAAAGTTTTAATTTTTTTACCAATGACGTAGGAGATAATAAAGAAAGAATAAAAAAACTGGTTTTTTATTAATTTTGCTTTCTCATTTTATTTGAAGTCAACATGACTACATATTAACTTAGAGCAACTCCAATGGGAGATGCTAAAAAATGGATGCCAAATGTTATTTTGCAAACTTGAACAGTGTTTTTGGTACCCCTAAATATATTTTTACTCTAATGGTAGGTGCTAAATTAAGGTGCTATTTTAATAATTAAATATTTTTTTAATTAAAGTTTTTTTTTTCCAACTAATGAGAGATCATTTGAGATGCACAGTAGCCATAACTATTATTTTGCATACTCTATATTCTCTCTCCAAGGTTGCCAAATTTGGCACCCCAAGATATTTGATGGTATTTTGCCATCTCTTATACCAATTCCATTGGAGCAAGTTTTTTTTTATTGTTTGGGTACCATTTTAGCGGTTATGGAGATGACACTCCTTATAGCAACTTTCATTGGAGTTGCTCTTACAACCAAATGCAATTAAACCATTAGTTAATCTATCACTAACACAATTTAATAACTAATCATTAATTAACAATAACTCATTATTAAAATATTTAATAATTAATCATTAACAAAATTCAAAAACTCATTATTAGCTCAATTTAACAATTAACTACTAACCCAATAATAATTGATCATTAAGTTAATTTTTGTATTCTCACTCCTCTTCATTCTTTCCCTAAAATCTATATATACTATTTCTTGGCTTATATATGAGTCTCGAGGCTCAAGGTCAAATCAAGTAAATTCCTCATCCCAATAACCTAATAAATCTAACTAACAAATTTTATGAGGATCATGTTCAACATCCATGTGGATCAAACTCATAATCTCAGTGTAAGTTCATCCACCTCCTTTGTCAACTGGACTATTATACTATTGGTAATCTTAAAGTTAATTTAATATACATCCTCAATTCAATAATAATTGACTATTAACTAAATGTAATAATAATAATCTTAAAAATTAGACACTTATAAATGCTTGAATATGTTATCAATTGAAATGTGAAGAAAGAAATAAATAATATTCAATGAAAAAAATGTATAACTCATGCCCTTATATAATAGGCAAATATAACTAGGGCAACTCATATATCGGATACTCTCATCAAAAGTATATAAAAAGTAAAACTAAATGAAATAAATAAAAATCACAACACCATCATTAAGGTAGTATATATAAGGTCACAATACTAGAATGAAGGAAAAATAATGTAAGTTGAGGTCTCTTTTAATGTTTTTGTGATGTCTATTGATTGTTTTACTATCTAAACATATGTTATAATAATGGTCATATCCTTAAATCTTTTCTCCTAAAAAGAAATAGTCTATATCTATGTGTTTTGTCTGCTCTTGAAGTACTAGATTGGAGGATATATGCCTCATTGCCTGACTGTCATAATAAATGATAGTTAGAGAATAGAGCGCATACTCGATCTCCTCAAGTAGATTTCGTATCTAAAATATCTCTTAAATAACTATCATCATCACCTTGAACTTTATTTCTTATTAAATTTCAAAACAACTATATACGTGTTACTTTTTGTGGAGTCGAGCTTTCCTCAAAGTAAAGTATAAATTTTGTCGTAGATATCATTTCGATGCAAATTAATGCTTAACTCAAATTTGAATATCTCATTAACTATAAGTGTCCATGATTTTTGAAACAAATCCCAAGTTGTCGATTTATTTGACATAATCAATATGAGTATTTGTGTATCCTATATTTGATAAAATCATAGTTAGATAGTTAATCATTTATATGATTTTTTTATAAATAGCATAGTCAATTGGATGAGTCATACCAGAAATAATGTCAGTACCTAGATTAATATGAGTATCTATTGGAGAACAACTTTAAAAATTAAATTTTGTAAGAATATTAAGTGCATATCTTCTTTGTAATAGAATCATATTCTTTTTAGAGCATGTAATCTCTATGCTAAGAAAATATTCGAGATTCTCAATATATTTTGTCTGAAATTATGTCTGAAAGTATTCATTGTATTATGTGATTCTCAACTTGTTATGGGGAATAATCAGAATATCATTCATATAGATAATTAGTAAAATTATCTCGCCAGTAGGACCTCCCCTTGAATAATCTAGAAAAGTCAATAACACACTATAATTCAAAATGAAGTGATTATTTATGAAAATCTTGCAAATCAAGCTATCGGTATCAGTTTCAAATAGTACAATATCTTTTGCTATCTGCAAATTGTACTTGACTATACTACTCCATATACAACTTTTCGTCAAGACTACCATGAAGAAATGTATTTTTTATATTTAGCTAGAAATATCAAATGAGCTGTGCTGGGATGACATGACCCATTTTTTAGGCCCATCTGGGTCATTTTGTTTTGCCTAACATTATATGATTTTAGCACGGGTTGTGCCATGTTAGAAAGACTCTAAAATTGGGAGATTGACATGGCCATGGGCTTGCTTTTTGCCTAGGTTGTGCTGAGTTTTTTTTTGGGTCGTTCTAGGTCATGTCGGGCTGTGCTAAGTTGTGGCTAGGCTAGTATGGGTTCATTCCAGGCTAGCTTGGGTCAATTCCAGGCTAGCCTAGGCCCATTGCAGCCTTGAGTGTGTCAGGTTTATGTCTAAGGTAGCTTGAGTTCATTTTAGGCTAGCCCATGTTAGGTATAGGCTAGCATTGTTCATTCCAGGCAAGCCTAATCTAGCTTATCAAGCCAAAATTGGCCTGCATGGGCTGACATGCTTGGCCATTATGTGTCGCATTTTTTTGTGGCACACAAACTAGGAACCTTGGCCCAACATGACCCAAGCCATGCCATTAGTAGACATGAGGCTAGTCCAAGCATGACTCTGAATCGAGCATGCCATGCTAGACATGATATTTTTGAACTAGAGATATCTAGTTTATATAGTTCCAAATCCTAGTATCCGAGTATCAGTTGAGTTTAGTAAGTTAATTGGTACTCAAGTACTAGGATTTGGAACTATATAGATTGGATGTATCGAGTTCAAATCCTAATGGATGTGATATGAGAGGCAAATATAAAACTGTACGTCCTAATAGGCAAAAGAACACCATGAGTATGCTCGATGAGGGTCAAGCTATCGGTTAATACTCATGGACCACCTAAGGACTGGTGTCGAGTGGGGCCCACTGTTGTTACATATAAACATGGTCTTTAAGTGTTAACAAGTTGTCTGACTCCCACTAAGAATACTCATATTATCAACTTTGTCACTTAGGGTATATGATTTTATACATGGATCCGGACTTATTTTCATGCCTCCCATGTTGTATCCCTAGGACTTGAACTCAAGTTCTTTTCATTCTCATAATAGAATAATAATTGTGCTAAGTAGATCAATTGGTACTCAAGTGCTAGGATTTAGAATCATATATACTAGAATTCTCGAGTTCAAATTCTAGGGGATGCGACATGTGGGACATGTGTAATTCTTGCGTCTTAATGGGCAAAGATGACAATATTGATATGCTTGATGAGGGGGGTTGAGTAACCGGTTAATACTTGAAACTGCTTAAGGATTGAGGTTGAGTGGAGCCTACCAATTGTTATATGTAAATGTTTATATGCAACAAATGATGTGCCCCATTATACCCGAGTTCTTGGGTGGTCCATGAGTATTAACAGGTTGCCCGACCCTCCCATCGGACATATTAATATTCTCATATTTGCTTGTTAAGGTGCAAGGTTTTGCACATGCTCCATATGTCATGTCTCCTATGAATTGAACTTAAGACCTCTAGCTTATAAATTTTCAAATCTTAGCACTAGTTTACTAGTTGAGCTAGGTAAATGAATAGTTCTTCTGGTGCTAGGATATGGAACTATATAAATTGAAGGTCACAAGTTCAAATCCTAGGGAAAGCAACATACGAGATATATGTAAATCCTTGCATCTTAACGGACAAAGAGAACAATATTGATATCCCCAGCGAGGGGCTGGGTAACCGGTTAGCATTCGGGGACTGCTTAGGGATCGCTTAAAGATTGAGCTTGTGTGCGGCCAATTATTTGTTACAAATATTCTATTTCCAATTCAGTTGGCAATTTCAGTGGTTCAAGCAAGCTTCTCAATATAATCTTTCTTCTCAATTTATCTTTTTAAATTTTTCTTTAGTATTGAGTCATCTATTAAAGTATTTTCTTCGGATTAATTTATGGTGGATGCCATGACTTTGTAAAAAGTTATGATATCATTGCCCATGATCACCTTCGATAATGTCACGACTTATTGTAAAGTTTTGGTGTCAGAAATTATTCTCTGGATCTCTTTTGTTGTGACTTTAAAATAAGTCATAGTTTCTTTAATTGTTCTCTGGATCTCTTTTGTTGTGACTTTAGAATAAGTCGTAGTTTCTTTAATTGTTCTTTGGATCTCTTTTGTTGTGACTTTAGAATAAGTCATAGCTTCTTTAATTATTCTTTGGATCCCTTTGATAAGGTCAGCTTGATCTCTTGCTACAACTTCCTTCATAGATTTGTATGTAAAGTTGCAACTTCTTTAAAAGATATGATTTTTTTTGTTATAGAAACTATCTCTTCATCTTCTTTCTAAAGTTCATTGACTATTGTCTCCACATTGTATTTTTCTTTTAGTAAATTAATGATCAATAGTAGACTTTCCTTTAGTCGTATTTTTTTTGCAATTTCAAATTTTTGTTTGATAAGTTCTTTTTGTTATTGAATTAGGAATTTTATCATTTTAGCCCATTCCTTTGCATATTTAAAATATGATGACTTTGATTTTTTAGAAGTCATGACTTTGAAAAATATTACGATTTCATAATATTCTTCTTCCTCAAATTCACTTATATTATTTTCTTTACTTCAAATTACTTTTAATTCATCACATTCTTTATTTTTTTAGGCCAGTAATCTTTCACAAACTCTTTTCATTTGAAATCTATCATTTGTTTCTCAGTTTTCATAATAGACTATATATTTTTCATTATCTTTTTCATCGTCATTTGGTATCTGCAAGTTTCTTTTAGGTTAGGTTTTACTTGCTCTTTGTTCATATGAAGTGTGAATTCATCTTTCTTAACATCTATTAATACATGTCCAGTAGCTAAAAATGACTGTCCTAAGATTAATTGAGCATACTGGTCTTCCTTCATATATAGCACAATAAAATTTGCAGAGAATATAAACTTACTAACCTTGACTAACACATATTTGATAATTTTTCTAGTAAACCTGATCGATTGGTCTGCCATTTACATTGAGAGAACAAATGGAGTAATCTTACCATGATTCAACTTCTACACTATGAAAAATGATATTATATTAATATTTGATCCTAATTTTATCGTACCTTCCGAATTATTTGCTCCCCAATGATGCATGAGATCTTAAAATTTCTCAAATCTTAAAGTTTTCTCGGGAGTTTATGTTGAATGATTCTGCTGTGCTTCTCAGTTATGTCTACTATTACATATGTTTCCAAGTTTCTCGTGGTATTGATGGTTTCATTTATAAATTTCACGTAGTGGGGCATCTATCATTAAGACTTAGGTAAAATGGATGTTAACATCTAACTTTTTAAAGATATTGAGAAATCTCTTGAATTGCTTGTGTATTCTTCCTTTCCAAAATATTGTAAAAAAGAAAGATTATGTGAGAGATTTTATTTATCATTTGCATAGTTATTTTCTGGCAATTCATTCTTCCTATCATTAATTTAGATAATCTGCATATTATTTTTTATTTCTATTTATTCATGTGTCATGATTTAAGGCATGAGTTGGGCAGTGGGATCTGTGGATATTGTGACTTTGAAAAATATCACGACATCAGATATTACTATGTTGGGCGTCTCGATTTCGGAAAAAATTATGATGTCAGTCATGACTTTCTCCTTTGCTTTAGCATCCCCTTTGGCTTGCTCTTCTATTTTTTGCCATTCTAACTCTTTGTCATTTTTGAGTGTTAAGAATATGTATTTTTTTTTGGATTCGTCATAGTATTTCTTGGTAATCTATTTATATTTTTCTACTTTATCAATAATGCTAGTTGCTCAAGTTGATTATTAATAATCTTCATCATCATATTGATGTGTTCTAGTCTCGTTTTAATTCTTCTATAGATTATTCATTTTCTTTGTCTCAGTGAGAAGCACAAGAATGTTATATTCAAGTGACAAATTTTCTATTCTCTTCAGGTGATTGTAATTGAAACTCGAGGCTTTGATATCCTGTTGAGTTGCTCCCAAACTATTTTTGGAGTTCTATATTTTGTGGTACATTTCTTGTCCCATGGGTTTCATATGATAAATTTTTGTGATTTATTATATTTGAATAGTAGTATGTGGGAGTATTATTGTAGGGTCGGAATATGTACCCTATGTTTTATAGAATATTGACTTCTTTTACTTGATACATGAAGTTGTAATTCGTCATTTCCTATTGTTGTAAAATGAAAATTTCTCCCATAGTTTTTTGTCATTTTAAGCTCCAACATTATTGAAAAACACATCTAGTTTGGCCTTTATTACTGTTTGTCTACCTAACTTCAATACTATAGTTTGTTTCTTTCTAAATATTCATTTGTTCAGAATTAGATAATTATTTTTTGTTAGCTCATTTATAGGAAATGTACCTCCCGAGTAGCTTGCTTATGATAAAGCTACCTAAGATCATACTATCCGTGTACCTCATCATATAATTTAGTTCATTATAGAAGGCTTGAGCTTGAAATCACAATTTAAATTCATGTTGTGGGCACCTCCTCAGTATATCTTTGAATCAGTTCCAAACATCATATAGCATATCTTGCTCCTCTAATCAAAATTGACTTATTTTTTTCTTTTAGTTGAAATGTAATTTGAGATGAGAAGAATTTGGTGAGAAAAACTTGCTCTAACTTGTCTCAACCCTCAATCGATAAGTACTGGAATTAGCGCCGAGCTTTATCTTTCATATAAAAGGGAAAAATCTTAGTTTTATTGTATTTGAGCTAACTTCATTCATCTTTATTATGTTGCATAATTTAAAGAAAGGTGTGACATGACTATTTGAATCTTCTAAAAAGCATTCACTATACTGATGCTATTGCACAATGACTATCAAACTAGATTTCAACTCAAAGTGATTCCCTCGTATTAGTTACAAATAAATCTCAGAAGATATAATGATGACTAAATTTGCCCATCAATATTGGTCACCAATAGTTTCTTTAGGTACAATGATAATTGAACTCTTGGATAACTTGTTCTTTACCTTATTGGTAGTTTTTTTTACTGTCATTATTTTCTATGTTTCCTCTCTTAGATTTCTATCTCAAAAGATTTTTTCTTTTCCTCTCAATTTCTAGGTCCAAAGATATTAACTCAGTTTCAAAGCTTCAACTCTTACGATGTGTAATAGCTAAAAAACAAACAAAAAAGAAACAAAACAAAAACAAAACAAAAACAAAACAAAAATAAATACTAAACAAAAATTATTATCTAAATAATTAGGAACAGAACTATTTTTTTTGCAAGGATAATTATATCAACCCAAGTTGATTAATTAAAATAAATAATTCATGGCAATACTGTTAAAAAATTATTGCTACTTGTTACAATGTTAAAACTTATCTGACATAGTCCTAAAAGCTCATTGTTTAATTGTATTTGTACGATAGAGTTTTGCAGACATACAAGTTGTACAAGTAATAAAGATAAACATAAATCCTGATAACAATCTAATAAGGATTGTGTATGCAGTTTGACCAACTAATAATAAACTAATTGCTGCTCGAGTTATGTAGATAGATTTAATTTTCAAAAATATACTTATAAACTCTAGGATTAATTTACTTTTTTGTGTAGGATATGTTTTTTATATTGTATGGGAAATGTTATATTTAATTGTTGGACTAAAGGTAAATTAATCATTAATGTAGAAATGTCCTAATGCTCTTTTAGCATATAAGGTAGTTGTCATCCTTGGACCGTCAATACCAAGGATGGTTTCATCATAGTGTTTCGTTGGTATTTAGCCACTTAAACCACATTTGTTCCGTTCACAGGTTATTCATATGATTAATTCTTTTAGGCAGTATGTTGACTATCATTAATGACTGTTTTGAATATGTATTTTTATTCTTTGACATCTAATATCATAAAGGCATGAATACATCTGATTCTATTATTATTCATCTAATTCTATTAAACTATAACTTAGTAAATTTTTTTCATTTAAAGCCCAATACATTATAAACACATCCCACAAGTTTATATATATATATATATAACCCTAACTTGGATTGTGGCAGCTCGTATGTTGCATGCTTCCATTCCATAAAGTATAAAAGAAGAAACAAAAAGGACATAAATAAAATGTAACATTAAAATTTACATAATTTTTATGTACTTAGAATGACTTTCTTAAAAATGCTACATTCTAATAATGATACTTAATCTCTAGCTTACTTATTCATAGCTGTTGAAATATCTGAAGCTGAATTTGTAGCTTCCATGACATGCTCAAAATGAGTAGAAGGAATGATCTTATTTTTAAGTTGATCATATACATGCCACTTTCCTTTTGTTCCATGTTAATATAGATATTGGTCTAACTGGTACAAAGCTAGGCTGTGGTGAAGGTGGTTGCGGGGCTTGCACTGTTATGGTTTCTCATTATGATGTCAAGCTTAAGAAATGCACGTGAGTCCCTCTGCAACCATCTCTGAGCGCATTGTTGTTATACTATGTTTGATATTATTTTTTAGAAATTGTTTTCCAGGCATTATGCCATAAATTCATGTTTGGCTCCTCTGTATTCCGTAGAAGGGATGCATGTAATTACAGTGGAAGGAGTTGGAAACCAAAAACGTGGGTTGCACCCAATCCAAGTAATAACATTACTTTTTTCACAAATTTATGATTGTTTCCAAGATTATGTAACAATGGTAAACAACACTTTTTTTTTTGTTATTTAGCATAAGTATATTTTTACATAATCATCTAGAAACCAAGATGACAACATAGTGGAAGCTAAATTTTACATAATCAATTTTATGCTAATTATACTTGTCAAAGGAAAAATAGGAAAAATAAGTAGAATATACAAAATAATTAAAAAATTGATAGATTATTTCTTGATAAAGAGATATGGACCATAGAATTAATACTGATCAAAAAAATAAAAGATGATGTCATGAGTCATATATGATAGAAAAATATTTCACAGGTTAAAAATATTATAAAATAATTATTAGACTAGTTATATTTTATGATTAGAAATATTAAAATGCTATATGATATTATATTCATAATTTGATTGTAAAAGAGATAAATATGAGAGAAAACTTGTAAGATCTAAAATTAGAGATGAGAGAATTAAGAATTATTTTGGTATTACACTTGTAGAAGATAAAATTAGAGAAAAACTTTTTATATGATTTGAACACGTGAAGGGGAAGATCTTATAATTTAAATTTAAAAATATTTATGTTGATAAGCTAGGGGATGATGTAGAATAAAAGAAACTATTAGAGAAAATATGCAAGATTTGAATATGTGTGAGAATTCGTATAATATATGCTTTGCTTGTAGAAATAAAATTTATATGGTCTGTCCTGATTATACAAGGAATATGATTAGATGATGATGAATTATTTGAAATTTGTTTGATTTGATGAAAAATATTGTGGCTTTGTTCGCTTAATGCAGGAATCATTAGCTTCCTCTCATGGTTCCCAATGTGGTTTTTGTACGCCTGGATTTGTCATGTCAATGTATGCACTCTTAAGGTCAAGTCCTACACCACCAACCGAGGAGCAAATAGAAGGCTGCCTTGCTGGAAATCTGTGTCGCTGCACTGGTTACAGACCAATATTTGATGCTTTCCGGGCTTTTTCTCATAGCAATAATAGAGGAGGTGAGCCACCATTGTGCCCCTCAACTGGTAAATCTTGTACTTGTGGTGCTAACACAATGAACAATGCAAACACTGCTATACAAACTGCTGATTGGAGAAATGGGTGCAAGCCCAATTCTTACTGCGATGTGGGTGGGAATGCACATATAGAAAAAGACCTTATTTTCCCCCCAGAATTATTACTGAGAGAACCAATTCCTCTAAATTTAAGTGGGTTTGGTGGGATCAAGTGGTTCAGGCCATTAACTCTCATCCATCTGTTGAAGTTGAAGGAGCAATATCCTTCTGCAAAGTTATTGGTGGGTAATAGTGAGATTGGGATAGAGATGAGATTGAAGGGAATCCATTATGGGGTTTTGATCTCTGTTTCACATGTGCCAGAACTCAATGTTTTGAGTGTGAAGAATGATGGGTTAGAGATTGGTGCTGCGGTGCGGTTGTCTGAACTCTTGCAAATGCTTAACAGTGTGGTTAAGGAGCGTGCTTTTCATGAGGCATTGAGTTGCAGGGCCTTTGTTGGACAGTTGAGGTGGTTTGCTGGGACCCAGATAAGAAATGTTGCTTCGGTAGGGGGGAATATATGCACGGCGAGCCCAATATCAGATCTGAATCCTCTCTGGATGGCTGCGAGAGCTGAGTTTCAAGTAATTGATTCTCGGGGAAACATCAGGACAGCTCTGGCAGAGAAGTTTTTTCTGGGTTATCGCAGAGTAGATCTTGCAAGTGATGAAATTCTACTATCCATATTCTTGCCCTGGACCAAGCCTTTCGAGTATGTGAAAGAATTTAAGCAGGCTCATAGGAGAGACGATGATATTGCCATTGTGAATGCTGGAATGCGCATCTCACTTGAGAAAAAATCTCTAGGTTGGGTGATTTCAGATGCAGCAGTTGTTTATGGTGGGGTGGCTCCTCTCTGTTTTTCTGCTGTAAAAGCAAAAGAATTTCTCATTGGAAAGAGGTGGGATTTTGGTCTCCTCGACCACACTTTGAAGGTGTTGGAAACAGAGATTTTGCTCGGGCAGGATGCACCTGGCGGGATGGTGGAGTTTCGTAAATCTTTAATGCTTAGCTTCTTCTTTAAGTTTTTTCTCTGGGTCGCAGTTCAGGTGGCTGGAAACAACAAGGCCATGGATAGTTTTCCACTCTCTTATTTGTCGGCTATACAATTCCTCTCCCATCCACCTGTTGTTGGAAGTCAAGAATATGAAGTGAAAAACCATGGGGAATCTGTTGGATTGCCTGTGGTTCACGTTTCTTCGAGGCTTCAGGTAAGCATATCGTATTGAGCAAGTCATGTTTGGCAATTTGAGGGAACTATAGTAATGCTTTTTCTTCTTTGGTATTAACTTTTGCTAGGTTACTGGGGAAGCGGAATACACCGACGATGCACCAATGCCTTCTAATGGATTGCATGCTGCATTAGTGTTGAGTAGAAAGCCTCATGCCCGGATCCTTTCTATTGACGATTCAATAGCACGGTCTTCTCCTGGATTTGCAGGCACTTTTTTAGCAAAAGATGTGCCCGGTGATAATCACATTGGGCCAGTAGTTCATGATGAAGAGTTTGCATTGGAATTCGTCACTTGTGTTGGTCAAGTATGAACAATGATTTTACATGACAAGCCTCCTTTTTACTCAAGTTGATTTATTTACTT
This sequence comes from Sapria himalayana, assembly GCA_029783825.1. Lineage (NCBI taxonomy): Eukaryota > Viridiplantae > Streptophyta > Magnoliopsida > Malpighiales > Rafflesiaceae > Sapria > Sapria himalayana. The sequence continues at coordinate 1,429,617 of JAREIK010002830.1, forward strand.
ATTTCTTTTTAATTTTTTAATTTTTTTTACTAAAAGAGTTTAGCTTATCACTAATATACTTTAAAATGATGATGATGATGGTGAACTAAAAAACATAATTTTAAAACATAAAATCAGTTTAGTTTAGACATAGTTGTTTGGGTGGAAAAAACTTGCATGTGAGGCTAAGAGGATTGTCGAAATATTTGTCTTGGATTTGGTTATAATGATTTATCATTGTTAATTTGAAATAATTAATGTGTGTGTCCGTACGTAATACACAAGATTCTTATCTAATGCGGGATTGAAAAAAAAAAAAAAAATATATATATATATATGGGCAAGTCTTATCTTTGATAAATTATAGAGGACATGCCTGACTATTTCGTACTCTAGGCCTACCTCACTTAGGCAAAAACTCTTGCCATTGCACTAAGATACACCTCTTTTAATTTCATTCTAATCAAAGCATTGTCATACTCATAGAGTTTCCCAAGAAGCTAGATGATTTTCCTGTTAGTTCCTTTAATTTTGATCTTCAACTTATTCTCAGAAAGAAATATAGGAGGCGTACCCAACACACAATTTTATATGTATTGTCATACTCATGTTTTTTTATTTTATTTATTTATTTTATTTATTTATTTTATTTATTTATTTATTTTGATGATATCAAGATATTCAATTTTTTTTTGAGATATTCTCTCATCCAATATGATGCTAGTCCATCTTAGACGAGATGTATGTTCTCCACTAAAATATTACTTGGCAATTGATACATTGATATTTGTGAAAATTTATTATTCGTTGGAAATGAGTGTTCAAGATGATATTCATAGAAATTCTTATTTCATTGGCGGTATCTCATCGATGGAGGATACAACAGTTAAATGTGGACAATATATTTTTTCATGGTTACATTGAAAAGAAAGTATATATGAGGCAACTATTTGAGTTTTGATAGTCACAGTCAATTTATAAATTATGGAAGATATTGTATGCCTTAAAGTATTCACCAAAAGTTTAATTTTAGAGTAGAGGTGTCAACCAGGTTGGGCCAGGCCGGCCTTGCCTGGTTTTTTAAGGGCCAACTGGGATGGTGTGCCATGCCAGTCACGACTCGCTATAGTACCGTGTCGTGCCTGGCACGACATGCTTTTTTGCAAGGAAGGCCCGACATGAGTCCGTGACCCAAAATTTGTCCGAGTTTGGGCTGGTTTGGCCCGGTTCAAGTTGGCTTGTTTAAGTTGGGTCAGCCAATTTTTAAAAAACCCTAGGATTTTGGTGCTGTGCGGCCATGCCGCCATCGCTCGTTGGGCATGCCGAGCCTTGCCCATCAGGAGTTATGCGCGTCATCCCCTTGTCGGGTGTCGCTCAGTGCGTGACTTGGCGTGCCTTGCCCACGTGCCAGGTACTTGTGCCATGCCTGGCACAACACGTGGGCCAAAAATTTTAGGCCCAACATGGCATGACTCACGCCAAGGGTGCGCCCGACACTGGCCCGGGCACGGCACTGTAGCGTGTCGTGCCGAGCTGGCCCGACCTATTTGACATGTATATATACGTGTTTTTCATAATCATTTCTATCTTTCTAGAGGATCTCTAATGACATATTGATATTCCTTATTATATATGTGGATGACATTCTTATTTATGGAGATGAGTTAAAATCATTAACATAATGACTACTTTTAGTCATAGTTCTAGATAAAAGATTTTATGAGTATCAAATACTTTTTTGGGATAAAGATGACCAACTTACGAAGATGAATTATTTTGTCAAAAATATATGTATGTGGTTGATACTCTAATAACAGTTAGTCTTTTGGGTTGTGCTCCAACAATCACTTTGATTGACCCAAATATTAATTTTTTATCTATTGCGACTCTTTTATTTGACTCTATTATTGACATGAGAATAATAAGAAAAATTAATTTTTTGACTATCATCAAATTATATATAACTTATATAGCTAGTATAATTAATTATTTCATTGATTTTCCATCACGGGTTTACTTGGGCTTCAACTTATGATCATTTTTCATAAGCTATGAAAAGAAGTCTCTAGGGCCCATGATCATTAACACTTAAAATTAGGCTAACATTTAGATTGGATATGGGCGCCAACTTACACCAAGATGAGTTGTATTATAGTTTTTTTTTGTATTTTTTTTGGAGGAAATCATATCTCATGAAAAAGTAAGAGATGATTATTTTGGGCTCTAGTGTAGAGGTTGAGTTTGAGGTAATATCGACAATCAATTGTGAGCTACTTTGGATTTGACACTTATTTGAGAAGGTCAGATATTCATTTTCTTCTCAAAGTATTATTTATTGCGATGATCAGATAATGAGACATGTAAACTTTAATCTGGTGTTTTATGAATAATCGAATAATATAAATATGGATTGCTTCTTCCTTTAAGCAGAAACACAAGCCATAGATGAAACCTCAAAACTTTAAAATAAAAAAATCAATAATCAAAATGTATAAGGTTGTATCCTTATATAACAGGCAAAGTGGATTATGACAACCACATGTCGTGTGCTCCCATCTATAATGGAATAAACAAAAATAAAATAAAAACAAGCAATAGAATGAAAAAAAGTTGAAATCGTTGAAACCACAACATTCCCCTCAAGATGGTGGGTAAATATCCAAAACACCATGTTTTGAGGAAAGAAAATTAAGTTGATAATTTCTTAAGATATTTATGAAAATGTTTGCTAGATGATCAACTATTTGAATATAAGTTGTAAGAATGATTTCATCATATTTTTTTCTTAAGGAAAACAATTTTTTTTTGTGTTTCATTTCCTTGTAAAATATCAAATTAGCGGCTATATGTCTTATCGTCTAACTATTATAGTAAAGAGTAGTAAGAGAAGAAAGTGGATCCCTGATTTCTTTGTGTAGGTATTGGATCTAAATTATCTCATTGGTAACCATTATCATTGCATTGAACTTTGCTTTTAAATTAGATCTCAATATAATAGTTTGTCTCTTACTTTTTTATGAGATAAGATTATTTTCAAAAAAAGTATAAAAACTCATGGTAAACCTCCTCATTGTGCAAGGTAGTATCTAGCTTAAATTTAAATAGCTTGCTAACTATAAGTATTCGTGATTGCTAAAAGAGATCTCAGGTTTTGGAGATATTTTTTCATGTCTCATTATGTGAAGAACTATATTCAGGTGAATATGTTGAGAATAATTTAAGAAATGACTAATTATACTGACCAAATCAATTATATCTCGTCTGATGATAACCCAAATAGTTAATCTTATCTATTATTACAAGTCAAAATACAAAAATAAAATAAATACTCAATATGAAAATGTCATATAGCTAATGGTCATATATTATGGGAAAAAATGATTGAGACAGGCCATAAGTTCGGTGTTCCCATCAAAAATATCAAAAAAAAACTATAAAATAAATAAAAAATCCCTAGCACACATGCCAAGTTGGTGTATACAAGTTCACAATATTCAATTTGGAGTAAATAAAGGTAAGTTGAGACCTATTCAAGATCTTCTTAAAAATATATATTATTTGATATGTTATTTGAATGTATGTTATAATAATTATCCTATTTTGATTTTTGAATCTTCTCTCTCAGGAATAAGTTGTCTACCCCAATATGTTTTTTTGCTCTTAAAACATTAGATTATAAGATATATGCCTTATTATTTGACTATCATGGTAAATGATAGTGACACAATAGAGTACATACTCGATCTTCTTGAGCAGGTATAACATCCAAAGTATCTTACAAGTAACTATAGTCATTACTTTAAATTTTACATTTGCACTAAATTTCAAAATAATTGCCTATCTCTTGCTTTTTTAGGTAACTGTTGTATCCAAGAAAAAAGTAAAATCTCATGGTACATTTGAATACCTGGCTAACCACAAGTGTTCATGATCTATAAAAGAAAAAATATTTTTCACATATCTTAGTATGCGGAGAGCTACATCAAGGTGAAACTACCTAGGAGAATTTAGGAAATGATTAACTATATTAATTATGTATGCTATATCTAGTCTATTCATAGTCATAAATTAATCTTTTCTATAATTCTTCTATAAGTAGTATAATCAACTAAAGGGGTCGTATTAAAAGTGAATTCTCTGCTTGGATCAATAGTAGTATCTACTAGAGCACAACCAAAAATATTAATCTCAATATTAGTATTAAGTACATATCTCTTCTATGACAAGATGATACTCATTGTAAAATGATCTGCATCATCTAATACAAGAAAGTATCGTAGTCTCTCAACATCTTTCATCTGAATCCGTGCATGAAGTATCTCATTGAATTGAGTAATTTTTAATTTATTATTTTTTATAATTAGAATATTATTCATATAAACAATTAATAAAATCATCTTTCATCAGGATCCTTTCAGAAGAAAAAAGAAAAAATAGTAACACACTTATGTAATCCAAACATGGTGACTTCCTATAAAAATCTTATAAACTAGTCTTCCGATGACTGCTTTAGGTTGTATAATAGCTTCTACAATCTATAAATTGCACCTAATTATATTTCTTGAAACCCCAATGGTTGCTTCATATACCCCTCCTTAAAGTCACTGTAAAGAAATACATTCATGATATCTAGCTGATATATACTCCAATTGTGCGATACTGTAAGAGAAATGAAAATACATATTAATATCATTTTGACCACTAGAGAATAAATATTATAGTAGTTTACACTCAATATTTTCGCTACTAGTCTCACTTTAAGGTGATCTACTTTTTCATTTGAACATATCTTTACAGTGAATACTCACATGCAACCAATAAGAAATCTTCCAAAAGGTTATGATACTAGTTTCTATATTTCATTAGAGTTGAGAGTAGACATCTTTTCCATCATGGTCTGACATAATCCTAGATGAGATAATGCCTTAAAAGGATACTTGGGTATTCTAATATAATCAATATAGATAATAAAAGAAAAAAAAAGAACAAAGTGAGAGCTCGATAATACCTGTAATATCAAGTGCTGAGTGCAACTCTTCTATCCATTTTAGTGAGTGATCAGAAGCTCAAAATCAGAGTGATTGGCTGTAAAATCATATGGTTCTTTGGTAGACTTGTCTTTGATCTAACAAGTTGGACATGTATCTTTCTCTTGGTAAAGACTCTAAGTTCTGAGTGGTCAAGTCTCATAGTTATCATCTCAATATTAGCTTGTACCGATGAAGACTCATGGATTGTTATGTGATCCGAGTCTTAAGGAGATCTCCTTATTCGCAAAACCTTACTTTCTCTAGAGTAAACATGATCTGAATTTGTTGGTTGATATGATAATTCTATATATGTAACATCATAATGAGTACTAATATACTCAGATATAGCTTACGAGTGACTCTCTACTAACTGATGATCCAGACAAAGCTAGAGGTAAGGGAGGAAGAATAATGAATTATGTGCAACATCTAGATTCATATTATTTCTAAGTTCATTAAAAAATAAATAATAGGAAAAAAAGATAACATTTACACTCAATAAAATATTATTAGTCTTTAGTGATAAACACTTTACCCTCTTTGAGTACTAGAATATTCAAGGAAAACACATATCAAAACTCTAGATGTCAATTTGTCATGTCGTAGAGAGTGATCGAAGACAAAACAAATGAATTCAAAAAATTTGGGAGACAAGCTAAATATCTTCTTTCCATGATATAGGATTTAAAAGAGTATACATCAAGAAATGTTAGGAGAGGGCATTCGATTAATGTTGTAGATTGTAGTTAAACTCATATCTCTTCATAAAAGTTATGGAATACTTTTTCCAATTAGGAATGTTTAAGTAATCTCAATTATATCAAGCAAAAGCAAGATTTTATAATAATGTTCTTCTCAAAAAATTGGTGTTCAAGCAAATGGACTAAAAAGATAGGTGTGAAAGCTTGAAGTATAATATTGTTTGATCTAAAATTTTGGCCACATGTTACTTTTTGCTTAAATACCACTATTTTATTAGTTAGTATCTTGAGAGAGATTGATTCAGAGCAAAGATCAATCATAAGTTATATTTATGAGCTGATAGATTCTGCTAAGGAAAAGAATGCATTTAATTGTGGAGGCATGAAGAAAAAATATGGCCTAATTTGGAGAAAAATTGATGCAAGATGGACTCTACAATTTCATCGACATTTACAAGCAGTAAATTACTATCTTAATCTTTAGTCGTGGTATGAGGATAAGTTATCGAATGTTGATGATGTGAAGAATAGATTATTTGAATGCATGTATATGATGTTGGATTGTCAAGAATGTTTAAAAATTGACATTCAGTTGGACTCATTTGACCAATCAATTGATGAATTTGAGATCCTTATTGTAATTGATTCTCGAACATTAAGAAATCTTACAAGTTGGTGGATGCATTTTGAGAGTTTAACACCAGAGTTATAAAAATTTACTATTCGAGTCCTTAGTCTTACTTGTAGTACTTTGGGATGTGAAAGAAATCAGAGCACATTTGAATTAATAATATTTTTATTTTTCTAAATTTTTATACATATATTTTTATTTTCATATTAGAGAATTTTATTTTATTTTAATATATAATTTTTTTTTATTTCATTATTTGCAACTACATTTAAAAAAAAGAAATAAACTTGAACATCAAAGGTTGAATACTTTAGTGTATACAAGGTACAATAATAGATTGAGAGAACGAAGTATACAAAGAAAATAAAATATTGATCTAATTTTGACAGAGAAGATTAATTCAGATGATGAGAGGATTGCGAAGAAAGAAGTTCTCCTTCTTCGGTCATTCCCTTTGATCTTTGTTTAGCTTTATGATGATGAGTTATTTAAAGTTGATGCTATTAAAATTGTGTTATCCAACTTCCAGCACACTCAAGTATCATGGGATCAAATAATTTTTTCACATTCCTACAAAAGGAATTTTAATGAAATATCAAGTAAGTATACAAAAATTTAAGTCATAAATTTGATTAAATTTAATAAAAAAATTTATAATATTTATACCTAATTATTAATTTATATATTTTATTAGGTACACGTGGAAACAAATACAAAGAGAAAAAGTTTAATTCAACATCAATTGATGAAGATGAAGATTTAGATGAAATGAGGATATATGATAGTGAATATTTTCTTACTTTTGATACATTAGATGAGGATGTCCTTAAAAATGAGAATTTAAATTGAAATATTTTATTTTAGTTCTTATTTTTTGATTTTGTTATGATTTTTTGTGAAAGTAGTAAATTAGTATGTTTTTTTTAATAATCCTAATGAATTATTTTTTTATTTTTATTAATGCTTTTTTATATTATATATTTTAAAATATTAATTAATTATATATTGTGATGCTCAAAAAATCTACGCCTCAACGTCTCGAGTCTTACGCTTTGCCTCACGAAGACAAAAATATCTCATTTTATGCTTTCGTCTTTTAAAATTTTGGACGAAATACATAGACGTGAACTATTTCTTCATTAGGGAAAAAATTCATAATGAGACAATTGTTATAACATATATTTATATAGTAAAACAATATAATAAGGGTATTTTCACAAAGTCCATAAAGAGACTTCGGTTTATTTTTTTTCTTTAAATTTAATATTGTGAATTTGTATACTTCATCTTGACAAAGGGTATTATAGTTTTTTAGTTTTTTATTATTATTTTATTCTTTTTCTTTTTTATGTTTATGGGATCACCTAACTTATTGGTTATCTCAATTATTTTTACCTATTTTAAAAGCTATTGCCTGTATGATGCTATTATTGTGTATTATTATATTTATTTTTCAGCACACAATAAAAAGATTTTTTAGGTGATTAATAATCTCAATACTATTTTCACATAAATTCTTTTAATTTCAATATTTTTATGATATCAAATGTATTATCATTTGTATCATCACACACTAACAATGAGTTAGTGTTATATACAAATAATTTGATATAAACGATTAATTAATGTCACTCAAAAAATACTAACAATTTTGTCCACATTTTTATTTTTTTTTTCAAGTGGCTATTGTGCGCTCATACTCATAGTTTGAATTATTCTGCACATCTACTATGCTGGGTGTACATTAGACGTTTAGGGAAGAATGGCACACCTAGGTTTTTGGCATGCCTATATGTCGTAAAACCTTAATGTGCGACTGGATGGGAGATAAGGCCACAGGGGAGGGGGTACACTACCTTTGCGCTTTCGTTTGCTGCACAGGAAATGCAATGTGCTGTAAAACACTTGATTATTTTAATGTATGCGTTTTCTCTTTGAAGAACTCACAAGATTTGTACCTCCTCAAATTTTAGCTCTGATACTATGTGAAATTTGATGCACCGAAACTAATATATCAAAAATCACATAAAAATCACTCATAAATGGATTGTACATATGAGACCCTTATATAATGAGCTGGTTGGATTGTGGAAGCTCAAATGTTGAGTGATCTCATTCAACGTGTAGGCTGCTTCACCCCAATTAGCCATTATATAAGGACATCCCTTTTACTGTTGTACATTATTGATGATTGTTTAGTTTTTTGGCTTAATTTTCTCAATTTGTTTGATTTTTATTATGATATTTTCATTTTCTGCAGGTAATTGGAGTTGTAGTGGCTGATACACATGAAAATGCAAAACTAGCAGCAAGAAAAGTTCATGTGGAATATGAAGAACTCCCTTCTATATTATCGATAAAGGAGGCCATTGATGAGAAAAGTTTTCATCCTAACTCTGAGAGGTTTTTGAGAAAAGGTGATGTGGATCTCTCTTTTGAGTCAGGGAAGTGCAACAGAATCATTGATGGAGAAGTTCAAGTGGGTGGGCAGGAACACTTTTACTTGGAGCCACAGAGCACGCTTGTTTGGACAATGGATAATGGCAATGAAGTTCATATGATTTCCTCGACTCAAGTATGTGTTTTTCTTTTGGATATATGGAGGCCTGCCCAATTGTCAAATTTCACCTCCTGACCATCTGATTTGGTTGGATCAACAAAAAATAAATAGAATGCAGATTGATACCTAGAATGTTCATTTTGTGGTAGTGCTCGTATATTAGAAGTGTTAACTGGGGCAGACGATCCGGGCATGGCCCACGACACGGCACGTTCAGGAACTATGCCTGGTTATGGGCCATGCCACCCCATGGCACAGTTCTTGTTGTGCTAGGCCAACACGAGCTGATTTTTCCTCTTGTTATGAATCTGAAAAAACAAATAGTTTTCATGATTATATCTCAATGTTTTAGTTTTGAAGAATCTAAGTTACATTAAATAATGTCGTAACTTAAAGACACAAATTCAATTGCATGTAATTGCTTTAGTAACTTACATTCTCAAAGATACTCCAATTCCTTTCACAACCTGATGCACTACATGTTAGGTCGAGAACCCTCAATGTAAATTTTTGCAGACTTCTAGCACTTGATCCAAACATACCCCACCATTCAACTATAATTAATATAAATAAATTATTAGTTGAACATTTCACTTATTTTAACTAAACATATATAATAATTTCAATGTACTAATTTACAAAACTAAAAGACTAACCTGGAGGTTTAGTCTTCCTTGTTCTAATGACAAACTCATTACCAAAAAGGTCTCTAGCATGCATGTACAAGTCGAGTTGTGATATAATTGCATCTTGTTCATTTCTGTTTTTCACCAATCTCGAAATGCAACTACATACATCTTCAAAGATTTTTGAATCTAGGTCTATTCCTAATCCTCTTGTATCATAATAGAATTGTGAGTTCAAAAAATACCCAGCTGAATGTAAAGGCCGATGAAGTTGATCCTCCCACATCTTATCAATGATTTCCATGATTTTCCTATACTTCTCTTCATTCCCATTAAAGTTTTTGATGATGATTTCCTTTGCCTTTTTCATGACTGCATAAATATAACCCATTGGAGGTCTCTTTTCACCATCCACCAAATGAAGCACACGTACAAGAGGGCCTGACACCTTCAAACAAAACACTATAGTATTCCAAAAAGAAAACATAAAAATTATATTGGCTATATTTTTTTCCCTTTTGCTCATTTGCCCATTTATTTTTCGTCTAATCTGAACTAGTAAACATCTTCTTTAAGTTGTTTCTTTGTTCATTGATACGGGATTAGGTGATAAAGGTCATTGCAAACCGAGTCTTAGCAGGCCTTAACAACTCCCTTTGCTCAGTAAATTACCTCATCATGTTGAGCAAACCCGTTCTATTATAGATGTAGCCGCTTATGGATATAGCCCTCTCTATTGTCTTCTTGATGTGTGATAGTTTTCTAATATCTTCTAGTATCAAGTCAAGATAATATGCGGTACATGGTGTCCAATACAAATGTGATCTTTTTATTTCCAACAACCTCCCTAGATAATTTAAACACATAATAAATAGATAATAGATGTAATCACTTACATAAATAAGTAAATGAAAATTTGAATTTAAATTATAAGTACCTGCCGCCACATAATTTGAAACATTATCTGTTATCACTTGAACAATATTGGCTTCACCAACTTCCTCGACCCAACTGTCAAGTAATTTAAATATTTTATCTCCTGTCTTGATCATAGAAGAAGCATCAATAGATTTCATAAATACAGTTCCTCTTGAAGAATTCACCAATGACCTTTCCTTCCTATCAGTCCATCAATCTGACATAATTGAACATTTATTTTGCTTCCATTTTGTGAAATAAATATTTATTGAAACCTTTGTGAGAGCCAATTCTTTCTTGAGGTTAGTAACCCTTACATCATGAAAACTTGGTCCCTTGTAACCCACATCATATTGCCCAATTGCCTCAAGTATTGGTTGGAAACTAGCATAGTTCACTGCATTAAATGAAATTGCAGTATCATACATCCATCTATAAAATAATATATCAGTTCTCTCATTGGTCTCTTTCTTGTATGCATTGTTGATAGTAGTTTGAGTATTTTTTCTATTTTGAATAATTATTTTTGGATTAGGAGTAAAGAAATGATTCATAGGACCTTTTTATCTCATTCTCTTTATGTAACTATCACTAACACTACCACCACTTCCCTCTCCATTGCTACCATCACTAGAAATATCATTTCTTTTTCTTTTGCCAGTAACCTTTGGGTCTTCATCATCTTCATTTTGGAACCCAAACATATCCTCATTCACAATATGATTTCCAAAATTTATTTGATTTTTTTTGAGTTTTTTTGGCTAGCATATAATCTTTTATTTCTTTTCTAACATGTTCGGGACATCTGGTACACCTTTTCGATTTTCTAAACCCTCTAACAAGGTGTTGCTTTTGTCTATAAATGTCTCCTTTAGTTACTTTATCACAAAAAATACAAATGAGTGTACATGTGTCTTTCTCATTTAATAAACGAGCATATTTCTATCTTAGATCTTTTCTTCCACTTGAGGCATCTACTTCAATTTCAATCTCTTTGTCTATTTTTATGTATCATTACAACAAATCTACAATAAAATGATAAAAATATTAAGAAAAAAATGAAAACATATACATAATATATTATATATTATAAATCTATAAATTATAAACATACTCAATCTTTACCAAATAACTAAAATTATTTATAATTTTTGTTCTAATTGTTTCATAATTTTCATAATTTTTTTCATGATTTTTTTCTATTTTTCGTTAATTTTCAGAATTTTTTTCCCTTTTTTCTGCATTAGTTTTTTGAAAATTACATTATTTTTTCAAAGTATTATTCAAAAAAATTTTCCCTAGTTTTTAAGTATTTTTTGAAAATGTTTTTTTATCATTTGAAGAATTTTTTCACAACAAAAATAGGTAAAATGAAAAAAATACCTTTTGAGTCTCTTCTTCTTCATCTCTCCTCTTCAATCCAGCCTTAAGAATATTTTGGGAGGGTTATTTTGAGGGTTTTAGGATGTAACCCGAGAAAGAGGGGGTTTTATAGGGCTTAAAATCACAAAACTCTAAAACGGTGTCTTTTTGATTCATGGAAGACCAAAACGACGTCGTTTTGGAGGTGACTTTTTTTTTATTTTAAATCAGAACCTCAAAACGACGTTGTTTTGAGGGTTTTGTTTTTTTAAAAAAATCAAAACCAATCCAAAATGACGTCGTTTTGGGTTGGATCAGCCGAATACGTCGTCTTCCCCGACGCGCTCTTCCTGCATTTTGCCTGGTTCCGTCTCTCGCCGCTTCTCCCGCCGTTGCTTTGCCATTCTTCTCCGATGAAATTTTTCCATTTCCGACTGCGAATCCGGCAAAAAAAAGGAGAGGAGAAGAAGAGGAAGAAGGAGAAAAAGGGCGTACTTGACTCGATGCCTGCTGCTGCTGAAACTGGAAGTCGACGCCTGCTGCTGCTGAAACTGGAAGTCGACGCCTGCTGCTGCTGAAACTGGAAGTCGACGCCTGCTGCTGCTGAAACCGGAAGTCGACGCCTGCTGCACCTCACCCGCCCGCGCCTCGCCTGAAGCGAGCCGTTTTTCCCGGGAGTGGTGGCGCTTGAGCTTTAGGCGCGCCTGAGGCGCGCCTTTCATAACTATGGTTTTCCCTTAGATTACTTTATGATTTAGAATGAAGTAAAAAATTTGCTTATTACTCTTTTAAAGTTAGGAATTCAAAATTATTCATAATGGGTAACTTGAGTCAGAATATGATTCTCTGATCAGTAACTTCAAACAAGTTTATTATTCATAAGTGTAAAATAGTTTTTAGTTTTGGCTGTGGAGGGGAGGCAATCGTTTGTTGGGTAATGAGTGCTAGGTCTGTAGGATTATAGGGTATGTTCGGTAAATCTTGGTGGAAGGGCTTAACCAAGACTCCAATATGTCTCCTAATCACTTCTTCTTCTATAATTTTGCTAATCCAAAGGAAACTGAGAGTATATTAGGTTTGAATATGGTTATCATAGTTTTTAGCTCATCATTTAGGTCACTAATAAAAATAAAAATTCTAAATTCTCTTATGAGCCTCATAATATTGTTAAATAAAACTTTAATTTTAGTTTGAAACTCTTCAATAATAGCTATTTGTCTTAATTTAGTGAAAGCTCCTATTGGATCCTCATATGCAAAGGGTCCAAATTTGAACCTAAGGACTTGAGTGAAATCTTATCCTAACAATAACTCCCAAAAGGACCCAAGTTCTTAAACTATCCAAACCAAATTAAAGTCTTCTTTTCCATTTGGAAGTATTTAATATTTAATTTTTGATCTTCAAGAGTGTGAAAATAATCAAAGAATTATTCAGTTTTAAGGATCAATCTATTGGGTTCGACTCATCAAATGTTGGATAAATCCAACCTAAGAGTTCTAGCTTGTTTTCTTCTATTTCCCTTAATCATTGTGTTAAGAAAAAATTGATCGTGGATGTTGAATGATTCTTCACTTCCTTTTATGTTATTTTTATAAATTGTTAATCATATAAATTAAAAGCATGCCTAAAACCCTAGCTCCACCAGGTCTAGACAAAAGTACCTCATTTCTCCCATAGGCCTTTGTACTGGGTCGTGTCTGACTCGATACATGGCTCGGTAGACCCAGGCACAGCATGGCACGGGCATGGGCACGAGTCTAGACCATGCCATGCCGGGCCAGGCACGATCAAGTTGGGCCATGCCTTGGGTCGGACTCGAGCTTCCCGACCCATTTGACACCTCTACCTCTCACTTTTGAAAATTATAGATAATATATTTAATATCTTAAATTTTTGTATGTTAGATTGTTAAATTTTTTTGTTTTATTTTAGATTTCTGAATGCTTGTGATAATGCTAAATATCAAAAATATTTTATTTTTATGTTTGATATATTTTACTCGATTGTATTTCATTAATAGATAAAATTTATGAACAATATTTAATGAAAATATATAATTTATGTATATATATATATATATATGCGTGTGTGTATGTATGTATGTATATATTAGATAGAGTGTCCCTCACAAAAAAAATCCGTACCTTAATTGTGCCTTACTCTTCAAGGTCCCAAATGATTTTTATGGCTCAGTACATTTTAAGTCTCAAATAACTATGTTATTAATTACTCATAGCTATTTGCCAAGTTGTTGAGTTGTTGCAATATGGCTTCAAATATAAATTTTTGTTTGTTTTGTTCCTCTTGTAGGTGAATAGTTTTCTTTTTGAACATGGAGACTATATCGGCCAGGAGATCTTGGCATGTCCCATCAGCCATGATGCAAAACCCTTGATACCACAATTTTGATTGCTGAAAATTTTTAACAAATAAACTGAAATTGGCACTTCGAGGAATTTCCTCCTCCAACTTGTACATACAATGTTCTACCACTACTCTGCTAGTAACAACAATAGACATACTCATCACATGGCCATTACATAACTCAATTAATCGATCGACTAAATTAGTTAAACCCACTTAACTCACAATAACTTCAAACAAGACTCCTAATAACTAAGGATCATGACATAATATATGATGGTGACAGCTATACTGTTTTGGCCTTATTTTGATCCATAACTAAAATTTCATTCAATCTATTATTATTGAAATAGCGAAATTTTTGGTATAGGCTCCTCAGAAGCACCAAAAGTATGTGGCTCATGTTCTTGGTCTACCAATGTCGAAAGTTGTTTGCAAAACTAGACGAATTGGTGGTGGGTTTGGTGGAAAAGAGACAAGGTCAGCTTTTCTTGCTGCAGCTGCTTCTGTTCCATCTTATTTGTTAAATCGGCCAGTGAAAATTACCTTAGATAGAGACATTGATATGATGATAACTGGGCAGCGCCACAGCTTTCTCGGGAAATACAAGGTTTTATTTTTTTTTTGTTTCAAAAATAGTTTATGATCCTCCATTCCATTGAGATCATTTTGATGCGCATGGGATGCAAACTCTGTTTATATTTTGTGGAAAACATGAATAAAATGTTACTTATAAACATTCTAAAGGTACTCCTCTAATATGCAAATCACAAAATATGAGATTATAAAAGTAAGTTTTTATTTTCATTGTTATTACTCTTCTAATATGCAAATCACAAAATATAATAATATGTCTAATATATTTTGTCATGCCTTGTATTTTTTTTACTTGTTTATTGTTGAATTGGGTTGCAGTTTCAACTTGTTTTTAATTTATAATTTTTTTTATTTTTTTTTTGTTTAGGGATGGGAGCACCCAACATATGAGTTGCCTCAGTCATTTTTGTTTAGTATATATGAGCACTCTTTGTATATAAATTGTATTTCATTTTTTATAGTAAATATATTGATTTTTCAATATTAATTTTTATTTTGTTTCAAAGAAAAAACCCTAAAGAATATAAATTATATGGTTTATAGAGAGAAACACATGCACTATAACATCATAGTGCAGATGTGTGTACTATGAAGAAGAAGAAGAAGAAGCATATGATACCAAACCCTAGGCATAGAAAAAATTATGTCTCTCTTTTTCCTTTTTTTTTTCGTCGCATGCTAGTTGCATGCGACTTATAATGGCCGCCACATCTCATTGAAACATTGAAAGAGCTAGGCATGCCAAACACTAGGTATTTTTGTTATAGGCATGCACAATATATGTGCAAGGAATAAGAAGCAAAAAAAGGTAGGTGCAGAACTTTGTTGTGGTATTTGTAAGTGATACCAACTTATTATTGGTATCAGATGGGGGAGCAGTGATATATTGTTAGTATACAAATGCAAAAATATTTTCTTATAATACACATATTATAGGAATAAAAGACATTAGAAAAAGTTATTAATAATAATTTTTAGAGAAAGATTGAGAATATTTTAGAGTAATGAGAGAGAGACTATATTGTCGATGCTTTTATTGCAAAGAAATACAACCCACAAAAAGTAATAATAATGAGTATTAAACACAAACATTTCTTATCTTATTAATTAATAAATTTTAGGAATTTAATTTTTAATAATATTTTTTTATTAGTATTATTAAAAAAATTTTTGTTAGATAATGACTTATTTTCTATGTTTGTTAGGTAAGGACTTTTATTTTTTGTTGTTGTTAGGTAGGGACTTATATATTCTTTTAAGTCTTATTTAAAGAGGTAGATCTTTTTTTATTAACAAAGAAAAGTTGATGATCTCTTTAATAAATTATTATTTGAAACTTGTAAGATAGGTTCTTTAGGAAAGAGAGAAATATGGGAAATCAAGCAGATTTTCCTATTAAACAATCCGTGACAAGATCCTATTCGTAGATCCTTAATAGGCTAATTACCAGAGCTATCTATGAATTCTCCCTTAACTCATCTGTTGTAATATTTATTAAAAAAGAGTATATAAAATTTCTCTCTCAGGCAATATAAATACTCTTTATTCTTCAGGCATTACTGGTCTCATGATACATTCGTTCACTTTATAGTCCTTCTTTATTGACTCAAGAATTAATAGTCACATTATAGTTAATCATTTTTTTTTTTCTCTTTATTCATTGAGTATCACATTAACCAATAACAAGCTCTCAAAAACTAATAATCATAGTAGCATTCAGTTTAATTCTTTACTATTTCTTACATTTTATTTATTCATGGTTGTCCTGTTAGTCTTCAATCTATGAGTTATCTTTCTAAAAAAATCAATTTTGATATATTTTTTACTAATATTTATTTGTAAAATTATAAAATTTTTAGGAAGATTCTTTTGGGATTGAACATGAGGGATCATATACTTTTTTATATATGGTAAGATATTATATTAATTATTTGAGTACGATTGATCTGTTATTTGTACATTCTTGACAGTGTCATCTATCATTAACTAAGATGAGAATACGGTACTTTAGTCTTAAGAGTGTTATTATACTAGAGTGGGAGATATGTCAATGCACACAACTCCTACAATTTGTGCAATGTACTTAGTCTTAAGAGACTACTCAAACATAAGTTGTGCATATTACTCCTAAAATGAGCGGCTATCTGTTATGACTCTCTGGCCTTATCTAGTCTCAATCCCATAAGTTGAGAAATGACATCTTATATTTGCAGTCTTGGATGATTAAAGTGATGCTATGAGCTCTTATAATTTCTTACATTTTGCTTAAGATGAAAATATAAAAGATAAATTTATCTCAATGGATTGCCATATGACAATCATTAGTTGGAAGTTAGTGTGTAACCATGCCTCATTTGTCTCATCACTAGGAGACTCTTTCGTAAGATGATCAGACTTTTTATGACTAAAACATTATATATGAACTCTAGTCGCTCACATTGTGTAATTCTGTTATCCTAGCCTTTACAATGTAATAATAGAGATCTTAACTACCTCCATCAATCAAAATACATATAAATCATACCACAATACACAATTCTACATGGTTTCTAATAATTTTTTGTTGGTCCTTTCTTTTCTTCTTTGACAATGCACTCATTGTGCTACTACACCCACTACATAGTAAACACTCACTATGCAGTGGTCACACACACTTCTTTACCATGCACGTGCGTGCACATGCACCACAAGAAAAAAACACACTGCACATTTTCACATTACCCATAATACATACTACTTTGCACACATTCACTGATGTCATCACAATGGGCATTGATGTTGCACACCTTCCGCATTGCCAATAGTGGGTTTACCTTATCATGCACTCACATGCACACACATGCACGCACATATTTTCATATTGTGCATCGACTTTACCAACTATATTTATTCACTCACACATTACACACACACACACACACTTTGTATTCTTATTTATGGGGTTTGCATGGCCGGCTCTGATACCATTAAAAATATCAATAATGATAAAAATATTTAATGTAATATCACTTTCATAACATTAAAATAAAAAATACCTAACCTATGTATATTGTTGTAATTTTATTCAACTTTTAAATTTTCTATTACTTTGTTTGATGGGAGCATCCATTTTGTAGGCTGGCCAATTATTATTTTTTCATTGTATAACAATGATATGTATTACGTTATTGGTGTTGATTGATACTATATTTTATTTTATTATGAATTTGGATTTTAATAAGGTAACAAAGTGATACCCTATGGAAAAATAAACCCTAGGCATGTGTGGGTAAGGACTATAAATTCTATGTGCATCAACATTTTATTTCTTTCTCATTATTATTGTGCATTCATTGTGTGCAACATAACATACGATAGCTGATGTCTTCGTCAGCACCCATTGCATCGACAATGGAGAAGGTTCATTGCCAGATTTACAGTGACAATAGTTTATTAAAAGCACGTCTAATGCATGGTAGTAGATATAGTTGGTGGAAATAGGTGTGCATTGGTGACATGTGGTATGCAATAGTGTTTTTGATCAAAAAGCTCTAGGTGGCAAGGTGGCAATGGCACATGCTGGTGATTGATGGTGGATGGCAGAACACAGAGGTGGATGATGGTGCATGAACGAGTTTTGGGTCGAAACCCTAAATAAGGGTTTTCTAGATTTATTTTACGAATAAAAAGGAATTATGTGTAGTTTTTTTTTTCATTTTTTTATTATGATCTGGATCATTATAGTAGAGGTAGCTAAGGGATAGTCATGGTCCAATGTACTCATTGTAGAAGGAAATATAATACTATAAATAATTATTGAATATTATTATTAGTGAGGAAATTGAGAGCATTACACATAGTGAGAGGAATAATTCGATTATTGGAGTTATCCAGGCGTTCTCACAGAGTTCATCCATCATGATACTTACTACCAGTGTTTAAAAAAATGTAAACGAGGCATGCCTTGGGGCGTGTATCAAGGTGAGGCGTGCGCAATATACCTCGAGGCACATGAAAAAAGGCGAAACACTTGATAAACATATGCCTTCTTCTGTGATGTGTTTCAAGGTGTGTTAAAAAAGAATCTTTCATGCCTTTAAGAAGAAGGTGTATCCCTATGGGGTGTCTTCAAAAAAATAAAAAAAAAGTTTCCGTAAACCCTAAATAGTGGCTATCGATTTTTCAGCACTGCTTGAAAATTTTGACGCCGAAGTCGACTCCAAATCCTATGCTGATGCTCTCCGCTCGAACATTAAGAACTCCTACAGGTTGGTGGATGTGTTTTGGGGGTTTAATACCAAAGTTGCAAAAGTTTATTATTAGAGTCTTTAGTCTTGTAGTGTTTCGAGATATGACAGAAATTGTAGCACATTTGAATTGGTAATATTTTTATTTTTGTAAATTTTTATACCTATATTTTTATTTCAATGTTAGAGAATTTTATAATATTTAAACATACTTTTATTTATTTCATTATTTGTAGATACATACAAAAAAAATAAACTTGAACATCTAAGATTGAATACTCTAGTATATGCAAGGTAAAATATTATATTGAGAGAATAAAGTCTACCGAAGAAACAAAATATTGATCTAATTTTGATAGAGAAGATTGATTCGGATGATGAGTGAATTACGGAGAAATAAGATCTACTCTTTCCTTTTGATCTTTGTTGGCTTATTAATGATGAGTCATTTAATGTTAATACTATTAGAGTTGTGTCATTCAACTCTCAAGAGACTCAAGTATCACCCGATCAAATAATTTCTTCACATTCCTACAAAAGAAAACTTAATGAAATATTAAGTACACAAAAATTGAAGTTATAAATTTGATTAAATTTAATAAAAAAACTTATAATATTAATATCAAATTAATTATTTATATTTTTTACAAGGTACAAGTAGAGGCAAATACAACAAAAAGTTCAAATTGATACTAGTTAATAAAAATGAAGATTTAGATGAAATGGGAATACATGACAGTGAATTTTTCCTACTTTTGATATATTGGATGAAGATTATGATGCCATTGAAGAGGATAATTTAATTTAAATTAATTTATTCTTATTTTTATATTATGACTTTGCTATGATTTTTTGTGAAAGTTATAAATAAATATATATTTTTTATAATTCTAATGAATTATTTTTTTATCTTTATTTATGCTATTTTTTATATATTTTAAAATATTAATTAATTATATATTGTGATACTAAAAAAACCTACGCCTCGATGCCTTAAAGGCTTACGCCCCATCTCACGAACACAAAAATATCTCGTCTTACGTTTTCGTCTTTTAAAACTTTGCTTACTACAGAAGAGTATACAAAATTATTCTCTAAGATAATAATAGATTTAAATTATTCTTTTCTTTCAAGTATTATTAGTTTTTTTACTCTTACGTTCACTTTAGACTTGAATAATTAATACAAGAGTAAATTATTATATCGATAGTAATTATATTTTATTATATACATATATATTTCATTCTAAAAGTATTATTGTCATTAATGATAAACATTCAAAAATAATTGAACATGATAATATCTAATTTGGTTCTTTATTATTTTTTTATGTTTTTTATATTTTTGATTGTTTATTAGTTTATTATATGTTAAGTCTTTTTAAATAATTTAATTCTTATTTTATTTTTTTCTTCTATTGATATTTATTTGTAAGATCAAACAATTTTGAGGATGTCTATATTTAGAATTTAGTAAGTTGGATTATATGTTCTCTCTTTAATAATAATATCTAATTCTAGATGTTCTCTCGATCAAAGTGTATCAGATCAAATGAATCCATACTCAAATCAGATTGACATGTTGGATAGAAAGTTTTGATAAATTTTTATAACTAACATGTCTTATATTTTAGGATTGAAATATTTTTAAAATTAGATTAAAATATTCTCAACATGACTAGTGTTAGGTGACTAAGCTGAGAATACACAAATAATGAGTTCAAAACACTCAAGTATCTAGTGAAAGCTTTTATTATTGAAGAAAGAATATATAATCCAGTCTTCTCAATCACAAATGGAGTCTTTCTTAGAGTCTCATGATCATGCAAAATTAATATCAATGGAAATAAAGACAAACTTAGAGTTTAGTTGTTTAAAAAAATGACTCATAAAGATTAAATTAATAAGACAATCAAAAATAAGCATAATACAAAAAAGTAATGCAAATTCAAACTAAATAGTATTGTACCCAATAATTTCGAATATTTATTATTGGTTATAATAATATTTAAAGAATAATAAAAGAATATTGAAAATCCAGTACTATTATTAGTGATATAAATATTTGATCATGTGTTAATAATATAAAAGTCTGAATTAGAATTATGAGTAAGACAATAATTAATATCTAAGTAAAGAATGATCTATTGCTATCTTGAAGACAAGTTTTGTATATTCTTTCTATTAAGTATCATAATGGATGAGCTCTGTAAGAACTTTTAGATGAGTTTGATAGTTAGCATGTCTCTCTTATTTTTGCATAAAGTTCTCGATCACCTCTCAAGAAATAATATCCAAAAACTATTTTTAGCACGACCTATTCGCCTACAATGAGTATATTGAATTAGAGTTATCCTCTATCTACTTCTAAGATATTAATCCACACTGATTCCTCCAACAAATACTATTTCAAATCGTGTTAGGGTTTAATCTATCACTTTCTTCACTTCTATCAAAAAGGACTTAGGGTTTCTACCACACACCACCACGCGCACCACCACATGCACCACCACACTCCCCACCATAGACACAACCATACTCACCACCATACACACACAACCATACTCACCACCGTACACACAACCATACTCATCACCATGTACATTACCATATTCGCTACCACGTGAAACACCGTGCTCACTTTCACATGCATCACCATGCGTACTACTGCACACACCACTGGATGCCTTTGCACTGTGCAAATTATTGTGTGCACACAAATAAAAACTGTGCACCTACAATGTGCATCATTGTCCTCACCTTGCACATGCTGGTACAATACACATACTTTTTCTCTACATGGTTTCAAATCTCACTCTAATACTATGTACAAATTGAGATGCAAAAGATAAAATAAATATTCTTGTCAAAATCATACATCAAATGTCCTTATATAATAAGTAGAAATGATTGAAACAACTCATATATCGGGCACTCCCATAAAAAATGCAAAAAAAAAAAAAAAATAAAATAAAAACCACAATAATTCATAAATTGTTCAACAAGTGAAATCCCATGGAAACATTTTATCATTTCCAGAAAATTGTGGCTAAAGATGATTCTTTTAGGTGGGTTTTACAAATGATGGAAAGGTGCTTGCATTAGGTCTTGAGATGTATAATAATGCTGGAAATTCCCTAGATTTATCTCTTGCTGTGCTTGAACGTGCAATGTTTCACTCAGACAATGTCTATGATATACCAAACATCAGTATTGTTGGAAGGGTTTGCTTTACTAATCTTCCAAGTAACACTGCCTTTCGTGGATTTGGAGGTCCTCAAGGCATGCTTATAGCTGAGAATTGGATTCAAAGAATTGCCGTGGAACTGAAAAAGAGCCCAGAAGAGATAAGAGTAATTTATCTATTCTTGTTCATTTGTTTCATATTCTGTGCAGAGTCTCAAGTATTCACTAGTATTTTGATCTTCTTACTATGACATTCTTTTAGGAAATTAATTTCCAAGGCGAAGGTTTGATATTGCATTATGGCCAGAAACTTGAGAACTGCACATTGGCCCAACTGTGGGATGAACTTAAAGTAACTTGTGATATTTCGAATGCTAAAAACATTACTGCCCAATTTAATCAGCACAATCGGTGGAAGAAACGTGGTGTTTCTATGATTCCCACAAAATTTGGCATATCCTTCACTACGAAGATGATGAACCAGGTAGGTGCAGAAGTTATATTTCAAGTTGTGGTCTCCGATACATGTGTCAAATTGGAAAACATTGGTTAGACTAATTCGCCTTCCAAATTATTAAAATCCAACTCCATGTAAAATAATATAGAACACTCAATAAAATCATCAAACAAATATTGCACTTATATAACAAGCAAAAATGACTGGGATAATTTATAGATTAGGTATTCTCATCAAAAAACATAAACTAAACATCAATAAAAAAAAAACATAAAGTTATAAACTATAATACACTCCCTCAAATGATATGCAAAGGGCTAAAACACTAAGATTTGTGAAGAAAAAGGTAACTTTATGGTTGGTGCATTATCTAGATATACTGTAATGATAATTTTATTATAGATTTTCTTATTAAGCAAGAAGTAGTTAATCTTTTTTGTGTTTCGTACACTCATCCAACACTAGATTGAAGGCTACAAGCCTTGTTGCATGACTTTTATAGGATTCCTAATTCATTAACTCACAAAATCAGAATATAATTCACATATATAATTAATAAAATTACTCTGTTATCAAGTCTTCTTTAGAAAAACAAAGAAAAATTTATAACACAAATGAGGTATTTTCCTATGAAAATTTCACAAACCAGACTCTTTGTGACTTTTTCAGGATTTATACTTTCTTTCACAATTTGTAAAATATATATGAATGTATTATTGGGCATCCAGGTGACTACTCTATATACAACTCCTTAATGTCATAAAGAAATCTATTCTTCATATCTAGCTGGTGTAATCTTTATTTATAAGATGATGTTAATGAAATAAGAATTTATATTTAAGTCAATTTGGTCATTGAAAAGAAAGTACCTTGGTAATTCACACAAAATATCTAATTGAATTTCTTTGTAATAAATTTTATCTTAAGATAATTTATCTTTTTATCTAGACATATATTTATTGTAAACATTCATTTGCAATTAATAGCAAATACTCCCAATAAGATAGATCTTAAGATGAGATAATACATCATAAGGAGATTTAAGTATCCTAGTACCATCAAAAGATATAATAATGAAAAAAAAAAATAAAAATAACAAAAAATCAAGAGTACAATAAAATATGTGAAATTGAATGTTGAGTATAAGTTCTATATTCCTTATGGAGAACAATTGAAAGATCAAGATCAGGGAGAATAATTGTAAGATTATCTAACTTATCAATAAACTTATCTCTGGTATGAGTAGGCTTGATATGTTCTATTCTTCCAACAAATACTATAAGTTTTAAGTTGTCAAGTCACTCAATTTGTGGCTAAACATGAGTTTGTACTAGGATAGACCCATGAACTACTATATCAATTGGGTTTGTAGGAGAATTCTCTTTAAGAGAAATCTCAATGTCTTTTTAATTTATACCTATTTGTAGATATAATGATATTATGAGAATAATATCATATTGTGCATTGTATCAATAAATTTATTTATAGTTGATGGGTGATCTTTTCTACTAATTGGTGGTCTAAGTTGGATAACATGTGAGGAAGGAAAAGTAATGGGTCCAAGTATAACTTTTGAACTCACACTCTTCCTAGTCTCATTAAAAAGTAGAATTTATACCAAGTACACAAGAATTCTGTTTTAGCATGAGAATTATGAAAGATTAAAATCTCGATAACTTTATTTTCAAAAGTTAGAAAAAATGTGTTTCGTGATTCTAATTAAAAAATGAGTCTTGCTAAAAAATGCAATATCAACAATTATTAAAGTTCTATTAGTCATTGTTAAAAAAATATTTGTATTATTTTTGAGTATTAGAGCATTTAAGAAGGAATATTTTAAGGTTATAGGAACTAATCTGTCTCATATTAGAGATAAATTGTAGACAAGAAAAATACTTCAAAAAATTTTTAGAAATAAACTATATAATATCTTTTAAGATACAATATTTGAAAGAACACATGTTAAAAAAAATAAATAAGAGGATATTTAATTAATGAGATAGTTTATAGTTAAAATCATATCTTTCAAAAATATTTCAAAATATTTATTCTAGTATGCACGTCTAAGTTATTTCAATCAGGTATCAATTCCTCCCTTCAGGACCTTCATTCTATATGGGTATGCTAGTACACGAAGTCTGATGTATAATTTTGTGATCCATGTAATAAGTGTTGAATCGGCTTAATATGTATTTTAATGCATTATCTTTTTTTATTTTTTTATTTCTATAAAATTAATTTTTTATCAATTTATGAAATACCTGAAAAATAAAAATTATTTATGATCTACCACGAAAAAGATATACTCGTATATATTTTGATGAGTCGTCAATAAAAATAATAAAATATGAAAAATTCTTTATGATGTCATTTTTTTCTACAATAAGTAAATTATAATCTCATGCATCTGCATACTGATATCATATCATTGCTCCTAATTGATATCAATTGTGAGTTGGTGTCATACACATAATTTTGACACCAATAATAAGTTGATGTTACTCACAAATATTCAACTAATTTTTTTTTTTTTTGCTTATTTTGCTTTGCATGCCTGTTGTGTGTGTTTGTTGTGCATAATGCATTACCATGTGTTAGGGATTTCTATGTATAGGTTTTCTATGCACAATAAGTGACAAAAATATAGTGTCTAGGGTTTCTTTCTTTGGGCATTGTCGTATGCTTCATGTAGTGGGTGAGCGATGGAGGAAGGGATAGAGGGTGGAGCACACCTTTTCTCATATGCCTTTTTCTTCATCTATTTACATTGCACACATGTGCACTATTTCTCAATGCACACGTCCTTTCTCTAAAAAATCTATGATTTGTACTTTATAGGATTTTGGCATTGATATCATATTAAAATTAAGTCACAAAAATAATGACGACATCAATGAAAACTTGCTATGAATATGTACAATGAGATGTCCTAACATAATAAGTAAAATGGATTGGGATAGCTCACGTGTTAGATGCTCTTTTCCATAATAAAATAAGCAAAAAAAATATAAAAACTAAATGATGAACTATTTATTGTACAACTTTTACAACTTTTTACAATTTTTTAAGATCAAAGAATTGGCTTCATAATTATTCTTACAAACTATTCATTGAATCGGTATTGTGCACGACTAGGATGTTTTTATGCATGTGTGTTTGTGATGATAATATTAATTATATGTTTTTAAATGGTTGTAGGCAGGGGCTCTTGTTCATGTTTACACTGATGGAACTGTTCTAGTTTCTCATGGAGGTGTTGAGATGGGGCAAGGGTTGCATACTAAAGTTGCTCAGATTGCTGCCTCTGCGTTCAGCATTCCTCTTGCTTCCGTATTTATATCAGAGACTAGTACCGATAAAGTTTTGTTATATGCTTCTTTTTTTATCTTTTTCCAGTTGAGATTTTCCATGCTTGTGATACCCTATCTAAATCATTTTTTTCATGACATCTAAAATTTTATAAAATATACTGTTATTGACTAAAAATTTTATAATATATTTGTTAATAAACAAGTACTATAATATTGTAATTTTTTTTCATATATGTTATTATGTATTAATGTATTATTTTGATAAGCTTTGATATCGGCATATTGTTCATCTTGACATGTGCAATTGCATGTGTGATCTTATGACCAATGTTTACAGTAGTAAGAAGGCATGGTACCTTTTTTTTCCTGGATTATAGTGGACCAGCCTGGGTCCTAGGCAGAGCTGGGCTTGTTATTTGTACACCTCTAGTTGTCTTATAAGTAGTGTTGAGCATATAGGTGTCAAACGGGCTAGACGGCCTGGACCTGGCCCGAAGCCCGGGAAGGCATGCTATAGTGTTGTGCTCGGGCCCGTGCCTGGTGGACCCTTGGTACGAATCGTGCTGTGCCATGCCGAAGGTTTTCAGCCCCCATGCCGTGCCAGGCACGACACTGGTGCCTGGCACGACATTGGTGCCTGGCACATGGGCACGACATGGGAGACCTTGCACCAAGCTACGCCTGATGGGGCGGCGACGGTGCTCCATCCGAAACCTTTTTTTTTTTTTGAAAAGACCTGACCAGAACCTCTTGACCAACCCAGCCCAAACTAGCCCAAACCTGGGCAGATTCTGGGCCACGGGCCACATGCCATGCCAGGCCTACCCTCCAAGAAATTATGATGTGCTAGGCACGGAATGGTACGGTAGCATGCCATGCCTAAGATGGAATGCCTGCCTGGTTGGGCCCGAAAAAAATGGGCTGGGTCATCCCAACCTGTTTGACACTTCTAGTTGAGTATTAGAGTGATCAAAAGGTTGGTGGTGCTCCAAGTATAAATTTTATGCCCATATATGTTCTATGCAAAGTTTTAAAAGCGTGAAAGCATAAGGAGAGACATTTTTGTGTTCGTGAGGTGAGACGTAAGCCTCGAACCATTAATCCGTAAGTTTTTTGTTACGACATAAGACATAAGTTTAATAAATTTTAAATTTATTAAATTCTTTATTTTTATATTTTTTAATTTAATACTATTTATTAATTAATATTATTATCAAATTTTAATAAATTATGATAATTTATTAAATAAAATTTTTTAATTTGCTATTGTCCTTGCCCTTGTCCCTCTCTCTTGCTCCTCGCCCCTCTCCGTCGCCCCTCTTTCTCATCCCACTCTCTCGCCCCTCTCCCTTGCTCCTCTCCCTTGCCCCTCTCCCTCACCCCTCACCCTCACCCCTCTCCCTCACCCCTCACCCTCACCCATCTCATCTACTCCACAGAAAGCTTAATGGAGCTTTGTAGAGCTCCAGCGAGCACCATCGTGGAGCTTGATGGAGCTGCACGAGCTCCAGTGAGCTTCAACATGGAGCTCCTTCGAGCTCAATGGAACTCGCGTGGAGCTCCCTCGAGCTCATTGTAGCTCTCGTTGAGTTTCGTCGAGCTCCACAGTGGAGCTCCAGCAAGCTCCAATGTGGAGCTCGAGGAGCTCCGTCGAGCTCTAGCGAGCTCAATCATGGAGCTTCGTCGAGTTCGATGTTTTTTTAATGCCTTTAGGCATTTTATGAATGCCTCTCCTTGAGGTACGTGTCAAGGCGTTAAAAAAATATCTTTAAAAATACAGTTTCTATGTAATAGTCTTGAGAATTAACCAAGATACCACACAAAAATCAATAATAGTTATGGAACAAATTCTCAATTTAATTTTTAGGTTAATTTGATATTTTTGATCTTCTTAAAATTATTTAATTTTATTAGAAAATGTTACCCAATACACAGTGGAAAAATAATTGTTCGGGTTATTAAAATTTTTAATCAAACTACGTAAATAAATATATTTATGTTTTTCTACTTATGCTGGAAAGTATAAAAATAAACTTCATAATTAACACATAATTATAATAAGTATTCTACTCCCAAAATTAGTAGAATATTTATACACACACAGTTTTCATCTCTAAATCATTATGGATCAGATGAAATAAAAAAAATTTAAAAACATATGAAGAATCGTGTTTTCAATTATGGATCCAGTATTTTAGAAGAAATTTGAGCACTACTATCACAGCATGAGCATAACATGAACATGACACGAGCACAACACGAATATAGTAAGAGCACAACACAGTTACAATTTCTCTAGAACACCACATAGACTCCATAGGGACTAGATACAAACTTCGTACGAATCTAATAATCCTCATAAATATAAACAAAAAGTGAGAGTAAACTTTATTTCTTAAATATTACAGAAATTTAGATTAATTTCTATAATATTTAATAAATATTCTAGAAGAGTAATGCAAAAGCCCATAGTACTGCATAAAAAAACAAAAATAATTTCCATTTCTCTAAATAGAATCACACATGAAAACAATTCACGTGTACTCACTCTTCACAAAAATGCACACATAGTTCACTGTTCATGCACACAACACGCACACAATGCAACACACAATAATAATTCATATGCACCTTTTCTTCACCAAAAACTCACACACTATTTACTTGTATCCATGCCACAAACTTCTCATGCACCAAGCATTGTTTACGAACACGCATAGGAATTATCTCATGCTTCACGCAAACACTGTAGGTAGGTTCACTGGATAAATTCATAATTTGCAAAATATGCAAATGGGATCTCTCCCATTTTCACAAATACTCACCATGCACCTTTTCAAATTTCGTGTGGTGTGTGTATTTTGCGTTTCCTTTTTTTTAATCAAGCATAAGTTTGTTCATCCTCGTTTCTCTACGCGCACATGTTTTTATAAACCTAAAAACTGGTTGTTATTTTTTTTTATTGAAATAGATGTCTTTTAAATATGAGCACTTGCTGTTATTTAAAAAATTAAAACAAATCAAAAACTACAAAAAAAAAACCAAAATGCATAATATTTTGGTCTGCCTAAAATTAGGCATACCTAATAAATAGTTTATGTTTTCTCCCAATAACATTTGAGCAAGAGGTGATGGTCATCATCATCAAGGCATCCTTTTTTGAAATATCACTATGAAAAGTTTGCTATGCTATTCATTTTTTTTTTAACTGATACACCATTCACATGTGAATAAGTAATAAATAAAAAAAATAATCTAACTGAAATTTTTTTAGTCACTAGAAAAAAAATATATCAATAATCAATTTCATATATCTGAGTGTAGTCTCTTACAATAAATTTGATATTCATTCATTTTATTTTCTCATCAAATCTAGCCTTCATAGTAAATGTTCATTTGCTCCCAACTATTAATTTTTTTTAAAATTTATGTATATGTTCATAAGTTTGATTGCTAGTAATAATATGATTTTAATTAACATTATTTGTTATCTGAATAATCAAAAGTCTTTGAAATAGAAGTGAGTCCTAAAACAATGAAGAAAAGAAAAAAAAATAGAAAATAAATAATTCAACTGCGAATAAGTTAGTATCTAAAAGATAGGATATTAAGTAGATTACTCACGTTCCTTCATCCTTCTACAAATCAATAGGAATGTCAAGGTATTTTTTTCAAAGATCAACTAATTGCAGTGATTGTTCCACTGAGTGTAGTTAGAACAAACATATTTTCCTAGGATCAACATATTTTAAGTTGTCCAACTATCTACCCTTTGTGTCCTTTGGGGCATTGAATGACTAACACCCCCTTATGTGTCTAGACTTTAAAGCAGAATCATTCTGATCAATAATTTTAGGAAGTGATGAGACATTCTGATCAACAACTTTATCAATTTTATCTGAAAATATATTCCATGTGACTGTTAGATTAATTGTAGATTTTTGTTATGATATTTTTGGATAGAGGGATTCAATAGTTCTAGACATAGAGGAAGTCATCATATCATTTGTGATTAGAGGTATAGTTCCAGCAGGGCATGATGATGAATGACAAAAGAGTAGGAGGGGAAAAGAGAAGCAAAAGAAAATATCATATATTATTGTTAAAATGAAGTGCAACAATGTAGAAAGATAATTCATAAATAAAACTTAAAAATTTTAACATAGAAATTTAATAATAAAAGTGTACAAGTGTGTGCCCTTATATAATGAGAAAAATGGATTGTGACAACTCACATATTATGTGCTCTCATCCATAATGGAATAAAAAAAAGAAAAAGAAACTATAAAGTAAGTTGAAATTGATAAAATCATAATATGCCTTTCAAATAGGTACATAAATATCCATAACATCAAGTTTAGAGGAAAAAAAAGTTAAGGCTTCTTCAATATCTTTGTTACGATATCCATTGACTGATCTGTTATCTGAATATAAGCTATGATAATTGTTACATCTTGAATCTTTTTGAGGAAAAAATAGTTCATCTCTATGTATTTTATCTACTCGTAAAATATTGGATCGGAGGCTATATGTCCTATTCTATTACTATTACAATAAAGAGTAGTAAGAGAAGGAAGTGGATATTAGATATTCTTGAATAGTTGTCAGATCTAAAGTATCTTGAAGGTAATCATCGCCATTGTCCTAAACTCTTCTTAACTTTGGATCTCCATACAATCATTTATCATTTATTTTTGTAGAAGATATGATTATCTTCAAGAAATGTATAGAAATTTATAGTAGGCATATTTTCTTGCAAGTTGATACCCAACTCGGATTTGGATACTTGCTAATTATAAGTGTCCGTGATTATTGAAAAAGATCTTAAGTTTTAGAGATTTCTTCATATAACTTAGCATGTGAAGAGTTGCATCTAGGTAAACCTATTAGTGAAAATCTAGGAAACAAGTAACTATACTGATCATATTAGCTATATAGTTTAATGATAGTCAAATAGTTAATTTTTTATGATAGTAGTATATAATACTAGATGAGTTGCATTAGAAAAGAACTCGACCCTTGGGCCAATTAGAGTATCCACTAGAGTACAAATCAACAACCTAAACTCTATGAATATATCAATTGTATATCTCTTTTGGAGTAGGCTATATCTATCTCAAGAAAATATCTGAGTTTTTCATTGTCATTTTTTTCAAACTATGATTGAAGGTAATCTCCAAGTTAGATGATTTTAATGTCTCTTATAATCATAATATTATTCATGTACACACTAGCTAAAATTATTCTAATATCAACATTTTTTTTGAAAAATAAAAAAAATATTTATAATATACTTATGTAAACAAAATGAGATGATTGTCTGTGAAAATCTCATAAATCAGGCTCTTGATGATTATTTTAGGACATATAATATCTTTTATCATTTGTAGACTATGTTTGAATATGTTGCCTAAAAACTAGGCAACTGCTATATTTACGTCTCCTTCTTAAAGTCACAATAAAGAAATTTATTCTTCATATTTAGCTGATATATCCTTTATCAATTAGATTCCATTAGTAAAATAAGGATGCATATGGATATCATCTTGGATATTGGAGGGAAAGTTTTTTGATAATGCACATCAAATATATGAGTAAACCCTTAATAACACGAATCACCTTAAGATAATCTATGTTTTCACCTAAGCTATATAATCAGTAATAGACTTCAGGCCATGTTTGAGGGGAGGACTTATATTTATTCCAACATGGTCTAACAATAACTTTGGTGAGATAATATCTTAGAAGGAGACTTGAGTATTCTATTACTATCAAGAAAAGATGTAAAAAAAATAAATAAAAGAAAGATGAATGCATGAGTATGACAAAACCTATTATATAGGGTGCTAAGAACAATTCTATTTTTTTCAAAAAGTGATCAGAAGATCGAGATTAGATGTGCTAGTTGCAGGAACATCGAGCTCCTTAGTAGTCTCTCTTATGCTTCAAACAAGTTGCTTATGTCCACTGCTTCTAGTATAGTCTCTAGGTTCTAAGTGGTAAAGTCTTCTAGTTTTTTGGTTGGCTCATCATGGACTGGAATTAGAGTAAACTCATATACTACTGTGTCGTTTATATTTGAGGTATATTTTCTTTCTCGTGAAACTTTACTCTCTCAAGAATCAACGTAATTTATAACTATTAGTACATATGATAACTTTACTGGAGTAACATTATAATATGAACCAACAAATTTAAATATAGCCGACGAGTGACTCTATCTATAAAAATTAGGTTGATTTATTAGGAGCGTGATAGTACATGAAGTTTTGTGTATGATTTCATGATTTATATGGTAGGTGCTTAATTTGTCTGACATATACTATAATATATTATTACTTTTAATGAAATATATGAAAAATAAAAAAAAGTCTATGATCTAACATGAAAAAAAATAATCACATAAAGTATGTATAATCATTAATAAAAATAATAATATACCAAAACTCTTATTAGGTATTGTTTCTACTAAATTCTCATAAGTTTGAGTATATCAAATTGAATGAGTTATGATTCACACAAATTTGTTATAAATAATAGGAATCTCTATTATATTTTCTTAATTGATATGCATGATATATAGGGTGGTATAGCCACACAGTGTGGTGGTGGCAAAGGCACAAGTGGTGGTACTTGTAGCAACGACACATGGTGGTGGCAATGGGGGTGCTTGTGGTTGGTGGCAACAAGTGTGCATGACAGTAGATGCATGATGGCGTGCAATGGTGCTGTGTGGTGGCAATTTTTGAACAACAATCCTAGGCATTGCATGGTGGCACATGGTGGTGCACGATAGTGCATAGCAGGATGTTTGGTTAGAAAACTTAACAAAGGTTTTAGAAGATCTGTAGGAACTATAATTATGTAGCATAGTATATAGAGAGATTTTCATATCATAGTTTGATGGAGAACCATAATTCAGTATATCTATTATAGGAGGATAAACTATATTAAAAAATAGTTGGATATTATATATAGAGAGGAGGTCAAAAACTTTACATAGTATTGAGAGAGATTTGTTGACTACTAGAGTCATGTAGGAGTCCTCACATAATTTATCCACTGTGATACTTATACTTGCTAGATAGGAGTATAAATAATACCTCTCTATGATGACTATAGACTTTTGTATTATTAATATGAGTCACCACTCATATCACTATTAATTATATATTATTTAATATATTTTTCTTATGTTCTGAAAATATTATTGTAGCCAATAATAATTATTTGAAAGTTATTAGATATAGTAATATCCAACTTGATTCTTTATTATTTTGTCATATCATACTTATTTCTAATTGTCCTATTAGTTTATTTTCGGTAAATTATCTTTTCAGATAACTTTATTTTGATTTTATTTTTATTCTTATTAATATTTATTTATAATATTGGGAGACTCTGAGGAAGTCTCTATTTGAGATTTAACATGATGAATTATATATTATTTCTTTAATGACAAAATATCTTTCTAGATATTTGAGTTTATTGTATCTTTACTTATGTATTCTCAGTTTGGTCATTCTTCATTGGTCAAATTAAAAATATTTTATCCTAGTATTATGAATATTTTGACTCTAGAATTTGAAATATGTTAATTAAGAAGGCTTAACAGAGTTTCCTTTCCCACATGTTAGTCTACTTAAAAGTAGGAATATATTTGATCTGATACAATCAGACGTATGAGGATCTAGTAGAAATGTTACCTAAGTGAAATTTAAGTTTATTATCATTTTTGTTGATAAATAATTGATATATTCATAGATATATCAATTTTAAGATAAATCATATATATTATTTATTTTTCAAAATTTTATGAAATATAAAAAATCAATTTGTTGATAACTGCTTGAGTCTTTATTAACTTCTTATATCATACTTATTTTTAATTATCCTATTAGTTTATTTTTTGTAAATTATCTTTCCAGATAAATTAATTTTGATTTATTTTTATTTCTACTGATATTTATTTATAATATTGAGAGACTCTGAGGATGTCCCCATTTGAGATTTAGCATGATGAATAATATATTATTTCTTTAATTGCGAGATCTTTTTCTAGATATCTGAGTGTGTTGTGCCTTTTTTTATGCATTCTCAGCTTGATCATTTTCATTGATCAAGTTAAAAATATTTTATTTTTGTATTATATATATTTTGACTCTAGAATATGAGATATGTTAATTAAAAAGTTTAGTAAAACTTTCTATCCCACATGACAGTCTGACTTGAATAGGAACACATTCGATCTGATACAATCAGACATATAAAAATCTAGTGGAAATGTGATCAAAGAGTAATTTAAGTATCTTATCATTTTTATTGATAACTACTTGAGATATACATTGATATATATCTCTTTTAAGATAAATTATATATTTTTTTTATTTTTCAAAATTTTATAAAATATAAAAAATCAATTTGTTGATAACTACTTGAATTTTTATTATTTTCTCATATCATACTTATTTTAAATTGTCCTATTAGTTTACTTTTTGTAAATTATTTTTCCAGATAAATTAATTTTGATTTTATTTTTATTTCTATTGATATTTATTTACAATATTGAGAGACTCTAAGGAAGTCATCATTTGAGATTAAACATGATGAATTATATATTAATTCTTTAATGAAAAGATCTTTTTCTAGATATTTGAGTGTGTTGTACCTTTATTTTTGTATTCTCAGTTTGGTCATTCTTTATTAGTCAATTAAAAATATTGTATTCTAGTATTATCGATATTTTGACTCTAGAAAATGAGATATGTTAATTAGGAAAACATAATAGAGCTTCCTGTCCCACATGTTAGTATGACTTGAGTAGGAACATATTCGATTTTATACAATTTGACGTATGAGGATTTAGTAGAAATATGACCAAAGAGGAATTTAAGCATCTTATCATTTTTATTGATAACTACATGATATATACATATATATATCTTTTTTAAGATATATTATATATTTTTTTATTTTTCAAAATTTGCATAAAATATAAAAAATCATTTTGTTGATAACTACTTGAGTCTTTATTACCTTCTAATATCATATTTATTTTTAATTGTCCTGTTTGTTTATTTTTTATAAATTATCTTTCTAGATAAATTAATTTTAATTTTATTTTTATTTTTATTGATATTTATTTACAATATTGAGAGACTTTGAGGAAGTCTACATTTGAGATTTAGCATGATGAATTATATATTATTTCTTTATTGGCAAGATCTCTTTCTAGATATTTGAGTGTGTTGTGTTTTTACTTATGTATTCTCAGTTTGGTCATTCTTCATTGGTCAAGTTAAAAATACTTTATCCTAGTATTATCGATATTTTGACTCTAGAATATGAGATATATTAATTAAAAAAGCTTAGTAAAACTTTCTATCCCACATTCCAGTCTGGCTTGAATAGGAATACATTTAATCTGATACAATCAAGCTTATGAGAATCTATTAGAATTGTGACCAAAGAGTAATTTAAGTATCTTATCATTTTTGTTGATAACTACTTGATATATACATAGATATATCTTTTTTAAGATAAATCATATATTTTTTCTATTTTTCAAAATTTTTATAAAATATAAAAAATCAATTTGTTGATAATTGCTTGAGTCTTTATTACTTTCTGATATGATACTTATTTTTAATTGTCCTATTAGTTTATTTTTTATAAATTATCTTTTCAGATAATTTAATTTTGATTTTTTTTTATTTCTGTTGATATTTATTTATAATTTTGAGAGACTGACGAAATTCTCATTTGAGATCTAGAATGATGAATTATATATTATTTCTTTAATGACAAGATCTCTTTTTAGATGTTGTGTCTTTACTTATGCATTCTCAGTTTGTTTACTTTTCATTGGTCAAGTTAAAAATATTATATCCTAGTATTATCAATATTTTGACTCTAGAATATGAGATATGTTAATTAGAAAAGCTTACTAAAGCTTCCTATGACCTATCCAATATGTCAGTTTGGCTTGGGTAGGAACACATTCGATTTGATACAATCAAACGTATTAGGATCTAGTAGAAATGTGATCAAAGAGGAATTATTAAGATAAATATTTTTTAACTTTTTTGTTGAAAAGCTTAGTTAAGCATCTTATCTTTTTTGTTGAAAACTACTTGATATATACATAGATATATCTTTTTTAAGATAAATCATATATTTTTTCTATTTTTCAAAATTTTCATAAAAAATAAAAAATCAATTTGTTGATAACTGCTTGAGTCTTTATTACTTTCTCATATAATTTTTATTTTTAATTGTCCTATTAGTTTATTTTTAATAAATTATCTTTCCAGATAAATTAATTTTGATTTTATTTTTATTTCTGCTGATATTTATTTATAATATTGAGAGACTCTGAGGAAGTCCTCATTTGAGATTTAGTATAATGAATTATATATTATTTCTTTAATGACAAGATTTCTTTCTAGATATTTGAGTATTTTGTGATTTTACTTATGCATTTTTAGTTTGGTCATTCTTCATTGATCAAATTTAAAATATTTTATCCTAATATTATAGATATTTTAACTCTATGAGATATGTTAATTAGAAAAGCTTAGTAGAGCTTCCTATCTCATATGTCAGTTTGACTTGAGTAGGAATATATTCAATTTGATATAATATGACGTATAAAGATCTAGTAGAAATGTGTTCAAAAAGTAATTTAAGTATCTTATCATTTTTATTGATAACTTCTTCAGATATATATAGAGGTGTCAACTGGGCCGGGCTGGCCCAGCCCGGCACGATTCGGCAGTGCTTGGGCCAGCTCGGCACGGAAATTTTCCGTGCCCGGGCTCATGCCGTGCCGAGGCCAACTGGGCCTCATGCCTAGCCCGGCTCGGTACCGTGGCCCGTTGGCATGGTACCGTGCCGAAATCAATTTTTTTTAAAATTAGGGTTACGGGGGTGCCGAAATCCTAATTTTTTTTAATTTAGGGTTCGGCCCGACTGGCCGAACCCGGTGGATCGTGTCGCGGGCCCATGCCGGGCTGAACCCCCACAAAACCATGTCGGGCCAGGCACAGCATGGTACAGTAACCGTGCCTGGCCCGGCACGTCCCATTTGACACCTTTAGATATACATAGATATATCTCTTTTTAGATAATTCATATATATTTTTTATTTTTCAAAATTTTTATAAGATATAAAAAATTAATTTGATTAAAATATAAAAAATTGGTAAGTTACAAAGCATTATAATATTTTTTTTTGAAAGATATGGTTTTAACCGTAATGTACCTCATTAATTAGATAATTTTTATGTCATTTATCAGTGTATATCATTTCAGATTTTATATCTTGTTGAAAAGTTATTTTGTTTGCCTTTCTTAATTTGTGCATGTATTTATTTTGTTCTCAATTAATCTCTAGGATTGAGCTAGTTAACATCTAGGAACTTGAGATATAACTTCTTTCGATATTCAGTATCAAAAGAGGATACAAGTATTTTTTGCTAGAGATTGGTAGAATTTTAGTAATTGCGGATATTAATTTTTTTTTTGACTAAGACTTATCCTTACATGTAGATATTGAATCTAGATATTGAATTTGGATCCATTATTTTTCATTACATGTAGCCCTGCTTGGATAATCCTTTGGTAGACAGATTTAGCCATCTACTAAATATGAGCATGTTAGTATTCAATATAATGTTACTCCCATGAAGTCATCATATCTATCAATAAATTCAAATCATGTTAATTCTAAAGAGAACAAGATTTCTCATTTTTGTAGATCTTGTTAATGCTCAGATGACATAATAGTTCATGAGTTGGTAGCTAGGAAACATATCCACCCAGGACTTAGAGGCTATACCATGAGATAAATACTTACACACTGTGCTTAGACCATAGACGAGCCTATCGAGGAGTCATATGATTATGTAGTCAGCCTCTCTCATCTTGACCTTCTAATTACTTTATAGAAGGAATAAATGAGTTATGCTCAACACTTGATTTTATAATTATTATTGTATCTACATCTTATTATTTTTTTTTATTTTATTATTTCTCTCAATGATACTAGCATATAGAAGTCTCCTTTTGAAGTATTATTTTATCCAAGTAGGTGCTAGGTTTTATTGATGGAAGAGATGTATGCCCTCTTTTTTAATCAGACTTGATAACTAATTTCAAAACTTTTGGGAAGGTTTGTCATTAATTGTAGGTTTGTCATTGATAACTAATAACTACTATGATATTTGGTGTGGACTCATAGAAAGTGGATTCACCTAGATATTTGGTATGAACTATCATAACACTTATATGCTAGTGGTTAAAATAATATTAATATGAATTTTTATTTTTCTTGCAATATCTCATAGTTGGAGGATACATTAATTAGATATGAAGAATACATTTCTTCATGGTGACCTTGAGATAAAGACTATATGAAGCAACTACTTGGGTTTCGAGCATTTCAGTCAACTATAGGTTGCAGATTACGAAAGACATTTTAGAGCCTGAAATAGTCACTTAGAGTCTGGTTTGAAAGGTTTTCATAGATAATCATCTCATTTGTGTTATATAGGTGTATTACTTACTTTTATTTGTTTATTTTAGATAAGTCTAGAAGAATAATTTTGTTGATTGTCTACCTGAATGATATTTTAATTATGAGAGATAATAAATTGAAAATTATAAAACTCAAGGAATACTTTTAAGTATAATTTTAGATGAACCTTGGGAGACGCATATATTTTTTTGGTATAGAGGTAATTTATTCTGTGAGGGATATAATTTTATCATAAATGAGATATATATTTGATATTTTTGTTGAAGTCTCTCTTTTATAGGAGAATATTAGGAAATATTAATTATTTGACTATTGATGGATCATATATTACATATATAATTAGTATAATTTGTTATTTTTTAAATTCTCTTCAGTAGATTTATCTTGATATAACTCTTCGCATATTGAGGTATATGATGAAATATCTTAGATGTGGGATATTTTTTCAGAAATTATGGACACTTCCAGTTGGTTGGATATTCATATTTAAGTTAAAAATTATTATGCATTAAAAGGAGGTCTACAATATGATTTTGCACTTTTTTATGAGTCAATCTCATCTTCTATAAAAGTAGTATGAGAAAATTATTTGGAGATATAGTGGAAATTCAAAGTGATTATAACAATTACTTTCGAGATTCTTTGGATGCATCATGTGCTCAAGGAGATCAATTATGCATTTTCTTCTTTCACTATCCTTTATTGTGATAGTCAAACAACACTGCATATAGATTACAATATAATATTTAATGAGCAAATGATATACATAGAGATAATTTGTTTATTTTTAAGTGTAAAAATTTATGATGAGACCATGATTACAACACACATTTAGGCAACAAAAATAGCTAGTGGACATATTCACGAAGGCTTTGAAATGATATCAACTTATAATTTTTTCTTCAAAACTTTATGATGTGGGGCTGTGGGCTTGTATGCACAAACTTGATAGGAGATGTTAGTCTTCTTTTTTATTATTTTTTGTTTTTTATATTTTTAATGGAAGAACCTGATATATAGATTCCCCAATTACTTTTGACCATTATATTAGACCAGTTGATGCATTGGATTTTTTTGAGTGTTATTGCATTTTATATATTAGTGTTATATTACTCTAATAAGCACTACAAACAATTGAGAGATTTTAGTTATCTATCAGATCTATCTAAAGGGTCCTCATAGATCTTCCCATTGTAACCCCTATTGAATTGGATTATTCTTGATTCTTTACAAGTAGACTGCAATAGGTCCTTCCACTCCATTAGGTAATATAGTTCCTCTGTCTTGTTTATTTACTTCACTTTGTTGGACTATTGATCTAAGGGCTAATACATATATTATTGATCATTCTATTTTTACTATTTTTTGTTTTTATTATTTAAATATTATCATAATCAATGGAAATTATTCAAAACCTATTGGATATGGTAATATCCAACTTAGTTCTATATTTTTTTCACATTTTATTTATTATTGATTATCTAGTTAGTTTTTTTTATGTGAGTTGCATTTTTAGGCGACTCAATTATAACTTATTTGTTTTTCTTTTAATATTTATTTGCATAATTAGAGGACTGAGAAATATTTCTTTTAGGATAGTGCAAAATGGACAATGTCTTCTCTCATAAGATAAGATTTTGTGATAGGTATTTGAGTGTATTATACTAAGCTTGGTTATCTCTATTTTGCCAAGTTTAGAATACCTTATCTTACTCTTAAGGGTATCTATACTCTTGTGAGATATATTAGTTAGGAATACATACTAGAATTTTTTATCCTGGATAGTAGATTGGTGTTACTAAGGATATGGCTTTTAATATTTAATTATTTTTATTGATAATTTCTTTTGATTTACACTTATACTTTGTGTTTGATCATAAATATTTTTTTATTTTTCAGGTATTTTATAAAATAATAAAAACTTAATTTGATCAAAATATTAAAAAAATAAGAAGTATGGATTTATAAGAATATATGTCAGATAGATTTGACATTTACTATTATATAGATTGCATGATTATTTATCAGATTTATTATGCTGGCACACCTTTACAAAATAGCATGATTGAAAAGAAGAATATACATATAATTGAAATAGCTCGGACACTCTTATATGGATAAGTGTTCCGAAGCAATTTTCATGAGATATAATTTTAATTGTGAACTACTTTATCAGTTGGTTATCTCTTTCATATGTATCCAAGAGATAGTTTAGGATCTTAGGCTATCTCATAAAGTTTTTGAAAGTATTTGTTTTGTTCATGATATTTTTTTAGGATGAGATATATTGATATCTAGGGTTTTAATATATGTTTCCTTGGATACTTTAGTACCCAATGAGAGTACAATTATTTGTCACCAGACACTGATAGGATTCTAGTAAGTGTTAACCCTATATTTTTTATGTAATAGTTATTTTTTTGGCGTACTTAGGAAAAGTAAGAGTCCAAAATATACATTTGGATCATTACTTTTTCTCATGCCTTGATAGTCCCACTTGAAACTCTTACTAAGAGAGAAAGTTACATGTCCACTATATTTGAACTTATTGGTCTATATTATGATAATATTCTTATGAAGTCGTCATATATATTAATAAGTACACATATTGTTTTATTTATAAATAGTGAAGTTTTCTCAAGATATAAAATCTCTTTCAAGTCCAGATGATATAATATCTCAAAAGTCTAATCTAGTTCATGCTTATAGTCCATCTATGATTGAGAGACTTGATCTCTCAGAATTTAGAGTCTATACTAAGAGGATGAGACATACATAATATGCTCAATACTAAAGATAAGTTAATTGAGATGTCAGATAATCTTATAGTTAACCATTCTGTTATTGACCTTTCGATTGGTCTCTGGAAGGGATAGTGAACTTGTCCTCATCATCCAATTTCATACATATTGTCGTACACTCATTTTATTTCTTGTAATATTTTTCTTGATGATATTATGATACATATGTCTCTTTGTGAGACATTACCTCACTTAGGATGACATCAGGTCATGTTTGAAGAGGTAGGTGTCTTCCACTATAGTGAGACTTAGAACTATTATTAAGACCTACAAGAATGTATGTTGTTAATTGATTATGAATTTTCATTATGAATACATGTTCTTGTGGAAAGGTAGACCACCTTAAGGTGAGACTTATAGCTAGAGTATTTACTCAGATATTTGATGTAAATTATCATGGTACTTTTTTTGTAGTAGTTAAAATGGTCTTCATATAAATTTTGATTTCACTGATTGTTGGAGGATATATTAGCTAGACATGAAAAATATTTTTTTTCATAGTGATCTAAAGAGGAGGTATATATGGAGTAGTCACCTAGATTTCTAGCAACAAAATTAGACATTGTTTGTAGATTATATAAAATATTATATGGCTTAAAGAAGTCACTGAGAGCTTAATCCATGTGGTTTTTACAATCACTTTTTTTGATTTATAGTTATATATATATGTTATTAACTTTTCTTTATTTTTTTAGAGTTCTCTTGGCAAAATAATTTTAATTTTTGTGTACATGAATGATATTTTAATTATGAAAGATGATTAGTTGAATATTATCAAATTCAATAAATACCTTCAATTATAATTTTAAATGAAAAACTATGAGACACTCATATTTTGTTGCTATAAAGGTCATGTATTCTAAGAGAGATATTATTTTGTCACTGAGAATATATGTTTAATATCTTTACAAAGGTTAGATTTTTAGGTTGTACTTCATTAGATATTCCTATTGATCTAAATATTGATTTTTTTTTGACACGACTTCTCCATGTGAATTTACTAATTATAGGAGAATTATAGAAAATATTAATTGTCTAATTATTGTCAGACTAAATTTAACCCAAGAAGTTAGTATATTTTGTTATTTCATTGTATTTATTTTTATTTTTTTATTTCATGTATTATGTATAAGAGTACTTGACGTGTGAGATGTCCCAATTTTGACTAGATTAGATTATAAGGGCTAGCTTGATTTCTTTTCGTCATGAGTGTTATTCTATTTTAATATTTTTTTTTCCTTAACCTTTACAAACTATCTTGAAGCAGCGGGAGGGGGTTGTTATAGTTTACAATCTTTTTTGTTCCTCTTTTATTATATTATGGATGGAAACATCTAATTCATGGGCTTCCCCAATCCAACGAATCCATTATATTGGGCACCTCATGTACATTTTAAATATGGTTTTTATTGGATTTTTTATGAATTTTGTCTTAACTCTTCTACAAATTCCAAATTTGATTCCTCTTTTCTTAACTTCTAGCTGTTGTTGTGCAATGGAATATCAGGTACCTAATGCATCACCAACAGCAGCTTCTGCAAGCTCTGATATGTATGGAGCAGCAGTTTTGGATGCATGTGAGCAAATCAAGGCACGGATGGAGCCTGTTGCTTCAAAACATACTTATAAATCTTTTTCTGAGGTAGTCTTGCATTGCATGTCATTGATAATTTTCTAGTTTTGATACCTGAAGGTTGACAATGAAATTATTACTCAGAGAAAGCTTGTAGTTTAATTTTGCAAAATGCTAATGCAAACACTAACAGTTCTGAAGATTGACGAATCATATAACGGTCATTCTAAAAAATGTCTATATTGTGAGCTCAATTCTACTTAACTTTGCCTTAACCATAATACATTGTAGTTAGTTATTTTGGTTTAACCCTCTTTCTTTGGTTGGATTATTAAATTTTAAATTGATCACCTCTATCCCACAATTCTTTGTTGTAAGCTTGTTCGCACCAAAATTTTAATGATCAACCACTAAATTTCTTAATAAATAATCATTTTAATCCATGTTACAATGTATAATTTTAAATTTTTTGCTTTTTCTTTTTTTCTTGCTGCTTTCATTATATTTTGATGAGAGCACTTAATATGTGGGCTACCCCAATCAATTTGATCATTATATAAGGAATTCTCATGTATGTTATTTATGTGTTGATGAATTTTTTTTTTGTGACATGTTTGTTTAATATGGTATTAGAGACAA
Organism: Sapria himalayana; assembly: GCA_029783825.1. Lineage (NCBI taxonomy): Eukaryota > Viridiplantae > Streptophyta > Magnoliopsida > Malpighiales > Rafflesiaceae > Sapria > Sapria himalayana. Next base: position 1,473,115 of record JAREIK010002830.1, read on the forward strand.
TCTTAGGAAAACCAAATTCTATGATGTGTGGAGTTACAAATCCTAAAGAGAGAAATGTGTGCATTGTTTTGGCATAGTGCACATGATCGTGCATGTTGTGGTGCACACACATACAATCTGAAGTAGGAGAAAGGGGCATACATTCATTGTGTGTGATGAGGCATAGATGCTCTCTATTGAAGATGTGAGGGAAAAAAAATTTGGTGGTGCATGGTTATCTCAGGTCTCGAAACTCTTATTTAAGTTGCAACAATTTCGAAATTTTGATGAATTTGGAATTTCACCCAATTTGGGTTTTAGAAAAACCCCAAAAAATAGGGTTTACTATTTAATTGGGGGACAAATTTCTATTTACCTAAAAAAATTTTTTTGGATTGAGGCAAATCCTAATTTTTTGGGTGGTAAATTGGTTGATTAGTTTATTTGAAGAATTTTGATATAACATTAGTATATAGATATAAGAGATTCTTCCTACATTGCACATATTCTAGGAAGAATAGACTTGTCTTATGTTGTTATGGTAGAATGATAATCTCCTAACTCACCACTTGATCCATTATAGCCTTGTCTACATATATTTGTTTTGCAGTTGATTTCACTAGGTAGAGGATGTTCGTAAAAAAACTAAGCTATTTAATAGTTACTAGATCAGATATTACTTATGGTGTTAGTATAGTTAGTTTTTTTTAATACTCTATTAGATAGATTCATATGGATGCAGTATTTAGCATCCTCGGATATGTTAAAAAAAGTCTCAGTATGTGGTATTATGTTTAGAGATCATGGACATAGTTGGATAGAATCATATTCTAGCCTAGTTGGATTTTTATAATTACAGAGAAGAGATCCATCATTCGTTTTTTGTATTTTTTTTTGTAGGTAACATTGTATCCTAAAAAAGTAAGAGAGAATTATTTCAAAATTTAGTATAGAGACGAAATATAAAACCATAATGTTAGCATCAACTGCTTGTGAGCTCAAGTAGACCAGTCACTTCTTGGAGGAGCTTTGCATATTAGTTCATAAGACGATGATACTTTACTATGATAGCTAAGTTACCAGACATATTACAGTCAACCTAATGTTGCACAAGCAAATGAAAAATATTCAGATTGATTGTTACTTCATCCGAGATAAGATCCATGATAATTCAATTAGTTTATTTTATGTTGTTTTTATTTCCCTTTTATTGTTAGGTAACACCTAATTTTTGTGATATTCCAAACTATTTATATTTAGAGTTTACGTTGATTTTTTTTTCTAATAATATTTTTGAGTTTTTTTATTTTTCACGTGTTGTTTTCTCTCCCTCTTCTTTTGCGTGTTTCTCCACAAGGCCTAACGGTTGGTTTAACATTGATAATTGCTCTCTTTGTACCATTTTATTTTCTTGCTCATAGATTTTTGTACCATTTTTTTGATAATTATTCTTTTGCGTGTTTCTCCACAAGGCCTAATGGTAATCTTTCGAGAGTCATTAGATATGAAAATATTCAACTTTGTCCTTTAGTTCTTTAACATAACTTATTTATATATAATTATTCTATCACTCTTATTTGTATCAAAATAATTTAATTTTGACTTTATTTTTATTTTTATTAATATTTGTCTGCATGATGAGAAGACTCTGAGGAGGACCTTCTATTTTTATGTTGCTTTTATTTCTCTTTTACTGTTTGGTAACACCTAACTTGTGAGTTGTTCCAAACTATTTTAATTTAGAATTTATGTTGATTTTTATTTCTAATAATATTTTTGAGTTTTTTTATTTTTCACGTGTTGTTCTTTCTCCCTCTTCTTTTGCTTGTTTCTCCATAGGGCCTAATGGTAGGTTTAACATAGATAATTGCTCCTTATTTACCATTTTCTTTTCTTGCTCATAGATTGTTGTTGTTATACCCAATGGTAGGTTTAACATTGACACTTCTTTTGAGAGTCAATGGATATGAAAATATTTAACTTTGTCTTTTAGTTCTTTAACATATTTTATTTATATCAAAGTTTTAAAAGGCGAAAGCGTAAGGCAAGACGTTTTTGTATTTATGAGGCGAGGCATAAGCCTCGAGGCGTTGAGGCGTAAGCTTTTTGAACATCACAATATATAATTAATTAATATTTTAAAATATATAAAATAAAATAACATAAATAAAAACATGAATATATAATTAATTAATATTCAAAGGGGGGGGGGTGGAATCGGAATTTTCGAAGGGGGGGGGGGGTGTATTCGGGAATTCGAAGGGGGGGGGATCGGGATTTCGAAGGAGGGGGATCGGGAGGTCGCTGAGGGGGGGGAGGAATCGGGAGGTCGCCGAGGGGGGGAGGAATCGGGAGGACGCCGAGGGCGGAGGAATCGGGAGAAGACATACCTGGAAATCGGGATTTCGTGCATAAATGGTTGGCCGCTTGAGGTAGGGTTTCGGCTTTGAGCTTGAGGTAGGGTTGGCCGCTTGAGGTAGGATTTCGTGTATAAATAGTTTGAGAAAGCTTTTGATTTAGTTATCCGCCACCTCAACGCGTTTCTTCCGACGCCTCAACGCGTTTTTCCGCCGCCTTGCCCTGAGGCGCGCATCAAGGCGCGCCTAGAAAGCACCTTTGAATACAATGATTTATATATGATTATTCTATTAGTCTTATTTTTATGAGTTTTTTTATTAAAACAACTTAATTTTGATTTTATTTTCATTTTTATTGATATTTGTTTGCATGATGAGAAGACTCTTAGGAGGACATTCTTTGGGATCAAGCATGATAAATTATATATCTTTTTTTTACGGTATGATTTTCTTCTAGATATTTGAGAGTGTTGGACACTTTACTTGTGTATTCTCAACTTGGTCACCTATCACTTGTAAAGTTGAAAATTTTCTACCTGAGTCTAAAAATATACTTTTACTCTAGTGTGTGAAATATTCTAGTTAAGAAAACATATCGAGACTTCCTATGTTGCCCTTATAGACTAGTGAGAGTAAGGATCCATTAGATATGGTGCATTCAGACATATGAGAACTTAGTAGAGATGAATCTTGAAAGAGTTTCAAGTATTTTGTTTTGAGTTTTTTTGGGGGAGATTAAACATACATGCACAATGGAATAACTAAAAAACCACCTAACACAAACAAGGATCCATGTGATTCGATCAGATGATTTGGAGATAGAAGAATTCCTTATTCACAATGAAAAACCCATGTTCCACCGTCTCATGCATGCGTTTAAGCCTCCTTTTTTGAATTAGAAAAAACAGCATGGTCACTCTATTCTCTATAGCCATCCACACAAACAACCCCTCCTAGAAATTGAGAGGTACACCAAAGTTTTAAAAGGCGAAAGCGTAAGGCGAGACATTTTTGTATTTATGAGGCGAGGCATAAGCCTCGAGGCGTTGAGGCGTAAGCTTTTTGAACCTCACAATATATAATTAATTAATATTTTAAAATATATAAAATAAAATAACATAAATAAAAACATGAATATATAATTAATTAATATTCAAAGGGGGGGTGGAATCGGAATTTTCGAGGGGGGGGGGGTGTATTCGGGAATTCGAAGGGGGGGGGGGGATCGGGATTTCGAAGGAGGGGGATCGGGAGGTCGCCGAGGGAGGGAGGAATCGGGAGGTCGCCGAGGGGGGGAGGAATCGGGAGGTCGCCGAGGGGGGGAGGAATCGGGATGTCGCCGAGGGGGGGAGGAATCGGGAGGTCGCCGAGGGGGGGAGGAATCGGGAGGTCGCCGAGGGGGGGAGGAATCGGGAGGACGCCGAGGGCGGAGGAATCGGGAGAAGACATACTTGGAAATCGGGATTTCGTGCATAAATGGTTGGCCGCTTGAGGTAGGGTTTCGGCTTTGAGCTTGAGGTAGGGTTGGCCGCTTGAGGTAGGATTTCGTGCATAAATAGTTTGAGAAAGCTTTTGATTTAGTTATCCGCCACCTCAACGCGTTTCTTCCGACGCCTCAACGCGTTTTTCCGCCGCCTCGCCCTGAGGCGCGCATCAAGGCGCGCCTGGAAAGCGCCTTTGAATACAATGATTTATATATGATTATTCTATTAGTCTTATTTTTATGAGTTTTTTTATTAAAACAACTTAATTTTGATTTTATTTTCATTTTTATTGATATTTGTTTGCATGATGAGAAGACTCTTAGGAGGACATTCTTTGGGATCAAGCATGATAAATTATATATCTTTTTTTTACGGTATGATTTTCTTCTAGATATTTGAGAGTGTTGGACACTTTACTTGTGTATTCTCAACTTGGTCACCTATCACTTGTAAAGTTGAAAATTTTCTACCTGAGTCTAAAAATATACTTTTACTCTAGTGTGTGAAATATTCTAGTTAAGAAAACATATCGAGACTTCCTATGTTGCCCTTATAGACTAGTGAGAGTAAGGATCCATTAGATATGGTGCATTCATACATATGAGAACTTAGAAGAGATGAATCTTGAAAGAGTTTCAAGTATTTTGTATTGAGTTTTTTTGGGGGAGATTAAACATACATGCACAATGGAATAACTAAAAAACCACCTAACACAAACAAGGATCCATGTGATTCGATCAGATGATTTGGAGATAGAAGAATTCCTTATTCACAATGAAAAACCCATGTTCCACCATCTCATGCATGCGTTTAAGCCTCCTTTTTTGAATTAGAAAGAACAGCATGGTCACTCTATTCTCTATAGCCATCCACACAAACAACCCCTCCTAGAAATTGAGAGGTACACAAGTGTTCTAGCACAAGATTGAGTCTCATAAAAACCCTTGCAGCTATTCTTTATTTAAAGTGAATGATCTTTATTTAAATCACTGTATTCAAAGGCGCTTTCCAGGCGCGCCTTGATGCGCGCCTCAGGGCGAGGCGTCGGAAAAACGCGTTGATGCGTCGGAAGAAACGCGTTGAGGCGGCGGATAACTAAATCAAAAGCTTTCTCAAACTATTTATGCACGAAATCCTACCTCAAGCGGCCAACCCTACCTCAAGCTCAAAGCCGAAACCCTACCTCAAGCGGCCAACCATTTATGCACGAAATCCCGATTTCCAGGTATGTCTTCTCCCGATTCCTCCGCCCTCGGCGTCCTCCCGATTCCTCCCCCCCTCGGCGACCTCCCGATCCCCCTCCTTCGAAATCCCGATCCCCCCCCGCCCCTTCGAATTCCCGAATCCACCCCCCCTCCTTCGAAAATTCCGATTCCACTCCCCTTTGAATATTAATTAATTATATATTCATGTTTTTATTTATATTATTTTATTTTATATATTTTAAAATATTAATTAATTATATATTGTGAGGTTCAAAAAGCTTACGCCTCAACGGCTCGAGGCTTACGCCTCGCCTCATAAATACAAAAACGCCTCGCCTTATGCTTTCGCCTTTTAAAACTTTGATTTAAATGAAGATCCATTGGATCTTAAATACTAATTTTGAGCCTAAAGATTAGTTTCCGGCTCATTGGATGTGTGTGACCTTATATTTTCACATAATATTGGTAGTGGGATGAAAACTTATTTTGAGTCCACGGATCATAGTTGCCCTAGCAAGGCATTATGCCACCAAAATTATATGGATGTCAATAGTTTGATATACCTAATCCATAATAAATGTTATAGTCATTTTGTCTTATGATATCCTAATTGAACACAAGACATGGACTAAGTCATCCTTATAAAGTTCAATTATATAGTTTCTCGATCTCCATGTGAATTGATAATACAAATAATAATAATATCTTTGTTAATTTATTTGAGCACAACTATGTATTCTAGTCTCACATGTCGTGGGGCTCAAAAATATCTTTCTAAAAAGAGAAACAAGTCCCTTTCATTCATTCACAATCTTGGATGTGATTTATTTTATTTCAAAATACATGTTTTACTACCCTATTACATATGATGTTGAATTATGTCAAAATATAAAATTCTTCATGTAGGGACCTAAGGTGGTGCTAGGTCAAAGGATATGCAAAAGGCATTATTATGATAAAAGTACTTATGATTTATTATTCATCTAGTATTTTCATGGTGGTCAATCCAATATAATGTTTACTAACATGTATTATGAGTTAACTTAATATCACATATTCATAATCGGTAAAACATAATCATCAATCATACCTCAAATTAGCCTTCATTTATTATTTCATTAACAATAATCAATTAATGTGGACAATTTAGAATATTATTTCATGTCAAGTTTAAGGTTATACTATCAAGTCATGCATTTGATGATCATGGGTGGAATCAACTATTCATTAAGTAAATTATGAAATTAAAATAAGTTGACAATGAAAATGCCCACCCACCATGGAATATGAAAGTAAAAACATTTATACCTTTACCCTTTGGCATGTCACTAATATTTAGTTACCTTTATCAATTAATGTTCTCTTTTATCTTGAATATTTTTTTTTTCATTTGAGATTACAATTTTTTTTTTCAAATATTTCATAAAATATAAAAAAATAAATTTAATAGAAAATGTTATACTTAATACATAAGACTCTCATTTTACCAGTAAGTCTAGTATAAATTAATATCTCGGCGGCCTTACCCGTGAAAGTCACAGAGGATGTATTTGATGAGTTATAAACCTGAGACCTACCACCCTTGGATGATGACACTTGTTATTGAACCAAGGCATGACATTCAATATATGCATGCAACATAAGGATTTTTCAAGTAATTAGTCATTCTAGTATTTTTCGTGTCTTAATATTTTAACTTCAGAGTTCTTTTATAATTCTATTTGTTAATGTCTATGAAATCATACAAAAAACTTAATTTAATAAAAATATTAAAAAAATAAAAAGTTATAATATATTATAGTATATGTCAAACAGCTTCAGCACTTACTATATAGATTACAATATCTTATACCAAACTTTCTATGTTGGTACATGCATACAAAATAGTGGTGCAAAAAAGAAGAATAAATATCTATTTGAAATAGCTCAGACTCTCCTCTTTGTAAGGAGTATTATAAAGTATTTTTGGGGATATTTGATTTTAACTGTAAACTATCTTATCAAGAGATTGCCTTCCTATGTTCTAACTTGGTATAGTTCATTTGAGATTTTACATCTTGTGGAGAGATTGTTCAACTTATCTCTCATGGTCTCTGGAGTACTTTCTTTGTACACAATCTTTCTTGAGGATGAGATATGATGATAGATAATGTCTTGAGTTCTATTCTTCTTAGATAATTTAGTACCCAAAAATAGTAAATATTTTTTATCAAAACCTAGTAGGAATATGATAATAGCAAGTATTGATCTGACCTTTTCTAAGCATGACTCTTTTTTTGTGAGCCTAGGCTAGACATAGTGTGAGTCCTAAGGTTGTTCCTGGACTCATCACTTTTGTGTTCTCCCTAGCAGTGCCACCTGGATTACTAGTTGGCAAAAAGAGTCACTTTTTTGGCTACATATAAACTTGTTGGTCCATAGTATGTTGTAACTACTATAGAGTCATTATATATGTATCAACTTTCACAGATCAAGTTGATTCTAGGGAAGGTTAGGTTTTCTAGGAATGAAAATCTTCCTCGAGTCCAATGACACCATAATGCACGAGTCCATACTAGTACATTCTCATGATATGCTAGAAACTAGAAAATGAGATAACCAAAGACTTATAGTTTATAGTAGAAGGAGAAATTTGCAACCTACTTAGACAAGAGATGAATCTACCAAGGATCCATATGATTTTGTAGTTAACTCATTTGATTTTAACCTTTTGATTGCTCCTTGCAAGAAATGTAAGAATTATACTCAATACTTGATTTTATAAGTTTTATCATATTTATGTTTTTTTTATTCTTTTATTGTATTTCCTTTTTTTTTATGGTGCCAGCATACTTAAATATCTTTCTAAGACACTATATCATTAAAGATAGTGCCTCTTAGGTTTTTATTCAACTTTTATGTTTTATTTTATATTGTTTGATGGGAGTACTCTACATGTGAGTTGTTCTAATCATTTTTACTTATTATATAGGAGTGATGTGTATGATATTTAAAATATTGAGTTTTATTGTTTTTAGTTTTCTGTCTCTAAATTCTATATGGTATCAGAGCTAGTTTAAGTGGTTCTCCTTTTTTTTAAATTTTCTGTCACCAATAGTGCAACTACAATGAGTATAATAGTGAAATAGGTGTGCATGGTGGTACACAATAGAGCATGCGATGGTGCATAGTTGGGAATGTGATGGTGTATGCAATTGGGTGTAGTAGGGTGTGTAGTTGTGAGCATGGTGATGTGATTGGTTGGGCACAATTAAGATGCTTGGTGGTTCGCATGGTGGGGAGCCTGGTGGTTTGCATGGTGGTGACAAATAGAAACCCTAATTTGGTTTCCTTTAGGGTTAGCTATAGTTATTTTTAGAGGAACTACAATTTTGTAGTACATATAAATTCTCATAGTAAAAATAAATAAAAGAGAATTTCAATCTAGTGTACTTATTGCAAGAGGATATGACACATAAGAGACAATTGTTGGATAATATATTCAGAGAGGATACCAAGAACATTTTATAATAGTGAGAGAGATAGATTGACTGGCAAAGCCTTCCAAAAGTTCTCATAGAGTATATTTATTATGATACGTACTAGAGATGAGTATATAAAACTTTTTTTAAAGTAATAGCAAATCATTTTCTTTTTTTATGTATCATTAATTATTTTATTCGCACTGTCACTTCAAACTCTTGAATTATTGATACAATAGCAAATATTAGCAGAACTAGTAATTGTACTTTATTCTCTATTTTTTTTTGTTATTGTGAGATTATTATTATCACAAATAGAAAATGCTCGAAAGTCATTAAATATAGTATTATTCATATTGATTTTTTGTCATATCCTTGTATCATGTTTATTCTTGATTGTTATGTTAGTTTACTTTCAATGAGTTGTCTTTCCATTAGAAAATTCAATTATAATTTTATCTTTATTTTTATTGATATTTATTTATAGGATTGATAGACTCGGAGATAAACTCTATTTATGATTGAGTAGATTGTATTGTATGTTCTCTCTTCAATGGTAATATATTTCTTTAGATGTATGAGTATTTTTTATCTAATATTAGTCAATTTTCAGCTTGGGAATTTATTATTGGGCAAGTTGAGAATATTCTACCTTAGTCTAAATAGTATTTTGACCATAAAGTGTGAGGTATATTAGCTAGGAAAGCTTGCCAGAGTTACCTATCCTTCATGACAATCTTATTTGAGTATGAATTCATATGATTTTATACACTCAGACCTATGGGGACCTGGTAGAGATACAATCATAGAAAAATTTAGCTATTTGATTATATTTCTTGATGATTACTTAAGATATACATGGATATATATTTTTTTATTATATGTTACATATTTTTTTTGTGTTTCAGATTTTTCTCAAAATGATAAAAATTTAATTTGATAAAAATATTAGAATAAAAAATATATATCAGAAAAATTTAACATATAATGTACGAATCATGAGATTATGCACCAAACTTCTTGTGATGATAATCTCTAACAAAAAGGAGTAGCTGAGGGGAAGAATAGATACCTGATTAAGATTGTTTGGGCATTCTTGTTTGAAAAAAGTCTTCCAAAATATTTTTTGGGAAGATGTAATTTTAATTATAATTTATTTCGTCAATCATATATCTTCTTTTTTTTCTTTTTCAGTAAATGTCTTTCTAGATCCTACATCATGGAGAGAAGTTATTTAATTCGTCTCTCAAAGTTCTTGGATATACTTGATTTATCCTTGATTGTTCACTAGGATGGGACAAACTAACATCTAAGGTATGCATTATGTTTTTCTTGAATATCCTAATATTCAGAGAGTACAAGTATTTCTCACTAGAGACTAATAGAATTTTAGTAAGTGCAAATATTATTATTTTTTGTTCATGACTTATTCTTTGACATTCTTGGGAAGAGTGTAAATGCAGATGTTGCACATGAATTCATTATCATTCTTCTTTTTCTTATAGTCCTATCTAGGCCACCAATTAGTAGAGAGAGTTACTTATCAGTTACACATGATCGTTTTGGTACTCAGTATAACATTACTCTCATGACATCATACTTACTAATAAATACAAATCATATTGAGTCTAGAGAGAGTGAAACTTCTCAAGTAGGGAGATCTCATTCAAACCTAGATGATGTGGTATTATAGGAGTATGCACTAGTACAATCTTATGTTGAATCATGTCGATGAGTCAGATGATCCTGTTCTCATTCACTTTGATCTTCATCTTCTTATTGCTTTCCGAAAGGCGGAGGAGTTGTGCTCAACACTTAATTTTATAGGTTTTGTTAAATTCACATATTATTTCTTTTTTTATTTTTTTTATTACTTCTTTTGATAATATTAGCATGCCCAAGTCTCTTTCTAAGATATTATCTAATCAAAAATGGTGGCAGGTCATAATAGATGAGATACATGCTCTCTATTCTAATGAGGCATTGGAATTAGTACCATGATATTTGAGAAAATTATTATTGATTGCAAGTAGGTGTTTATTGTGAGACATGATCTAATGGGAAGGTAGATTATCTTAAGGTGTGACTTATAGCAAAGGGATACACTTAGATATTTAGTGTGGACTATTAGGCCATTTTCTTAAGTGACCAACATGATCTCAGTATGTATTCTTATTTCTTTTACAATATCTTACAATTAAAGGATACATTAGCTAGATATGAAGAATGTATTTTTCACGGTGATATTGAGAAAGAGATGTATATGGAGTAGCTACTAGGATTTCTAGAGGTACATTTTGTTGTAGTTTAAATATTATGTAAGGTATTGTACAGCTTGAAGCAGTCTTCGGGATCTTGGTTTGCAGGGTTTTTATAAGCAATTATATAGTTTGGATTATATATGTGTATTATCAACTTTTTTTTATTCTTCTGGAAGGGGCCTAATCGTTGAATTATTTTGTTGATTATTTACATGAATAATATACTGATGATGACAGATGATGAGTTGAGAATTTTTCAACTTAATTAGTATATTCAAACATAGTTTCAAATAAAATATCTTAGGAAACTCAAATATTTTTTAGCATATGAGTGATTTATTCTACAAGAGGTGTCACCTTGTCACAGAGAATGTATATATTTGATGCTCTTGTAGTGGTTGTTCTTTTGGATTATACTGTAACAAATATTTCTATTAATCCAAGTATTGACTAACTTAATTTTTGATATGATATTTTCAATTAATTTTACTATTTATTGGAGAATTATAGGAATGATTAACTATTTGACTATAACCAGATCAATTATAAACTACATTGTCAGTATATCTAATCTTTTCTTAGATTCTCTTTGATAAGTTCACATTAATGCAATTTTTTGCATACTGAGATATGAAAAGAAGTTTATAGGATTTGAGATCATTTTTAAGGATCACGAACACTTGCAGTTAATCGGGTATTCAAGTTTGAGTTGAACACCAGCATGCACCAAAACGAGATCTATGTTAAGATTTTATAATTTTCTTGAAGGTAATTTTGTTTCCTTAAAAAATAAGAAGCATATAATTATTTTAAAATTTAGTATAATTACATAGTTCATAATAATGATGATAGATACTTGCAGAAAGATGCAAGTAGTGTTTTGTGTACATAAAACTTTGCTAGATTTCTAGTAAATTTGTAAAAAAAAAAGAATTAGAGGTGTGATTTTTTTTATTCTTTGAAGTAATTACAATTTTGTGGTACGTATAAATTATCATAGTAAAGATAGATGAATGAGAGCTTTAATCTAATATACTCATTGTCAGAAGATAGGTCATACCAAACTTATTTGCATTAGATTGATGGAGATTGTGATTCTTGTGCGTTGTCTCAATTTTTTTTTCTAATATATAAGAATAACATATATTATGATTTATGTTAGTAAAGGTTTTAAAGAATTTGGAAAGAAAAATGACCAAATTTCTGTGGGGCAAGAAGGAAGGAAAGCCAAAATTGCACTAGCGAAAATGGAAGGCTCTTTGTACCTAAAGAAGAGGCAGAGTTGGGATTCTTCAGTTTAGAGGACATAGCTAGTGCATGGGCTTGTAAAAGCTGGTGAAAGCTAAAAGAAAATAATATCTTTTAGACAAGATTTATGCGAGCTAAATACGGATGGAAAAAGGAGGCACACAAGATCACGAAGAAAGCTTCTAAGACTTGTAAGTCCATGATAAAGCTAAGTGTGTTAGTGGAAGCACATTCCATACTAAATAAAAGTGGCTAAAATGGACTCCAAATACACAAGGTAACTTCACGCTAAAATCAGCAAAAGAACTGATTAGAAATAAAGGTATGAGACATCATATTTTTAAATGGCTATGAAAAAGTGACACTCCGCAAAAAATAAAAATATTCATGTGAAAGACTCTCTCAGAAGTCACACTGGTGGACTCTAATATTCAGAAGAATGGTATAAGAATAGCTTCAAGGTGTGAATGCTATTTCTCAACGGTAGAAAGTTTAGATTATTTATTCTCATAAGGAGAAATAGCAAAAGAAATATGGGTCAGCTAAAATCTATTTTTCAAATCTAGTTGGAAGAATATAATTTAAAAGATAGGCTTATAAGCTGGAGCATGAATAACTTCAAAAACAAGGTTAGCACTTGGCTAGGACGTAATGTTCTATTGGTTGTGATTTGGTGTATATGAAAAACAAGAAATAGGAATAGATTTGAGGGGGCTCGGATGAACTCCTAAGAGATATTAAAGAAGATAAAAAGAGAGATCTCAGGTATTTCAGCCATAAACTCGATTAAGGTTAGTAATGAGGAAACTCTGAAAGACTTGAAAAGTGAATGATGCTTGTCATTTAAAAAAGAGAGGTGACAGAGCTTAAAAAGCATTAAATGGGATAAACCACTTAAAGGTAAGCTAGCTCTCAACACAAATGGAATTTTTAATAGGGATATGGGGGTTGCGGGAGGAGGAGTGATTAGGGATTCGCAGGGCAAGATAATAAAAGCATTCACAATGACAAGAAGGGCCAAATCAGCCTTACATTCTGAGATACATGCCCTTCTTAGAGGGCTTTAAATGTGTAAAGAGTTTATGCTAAAAGATATTCAAATTCAAGTAGACTCGAGGCTTCTAGTTGGGCTAGCTTCAAAAAGCTTGGAAATATAGAAATATGAAGAGGGAAGGGAGAAGAAGGGAAAAGGGTATAGAGGCTTGCGATAATTTCTATTCTCTTCATATACTGTTTGATTTTTTAACTTGCGGGTAAAAGCTAAATAAACGGGTCATGAGTTCTAGAACAGGAAAGGGTAGGATGGGAAGAAAAACATAAAGTAGAGGATTGGTAATAGATGTGGCAGAAAGTTGCCTTAACAGGATTACTCAGAATGAGGGTTTACTTTATACATGTTAATTTAAGCTGATTGGCTCTGTAGTTAAAGCTTGGGTTGTATTTTTTGCAGGTTGCAGCAAGTATTAGCCATGTAAATATTGATTAAATATTGCTAGAAATGTTTTCTAGGTCTTGCATGGTAAGTGGCAGGTAATTCTAAGAGATAGAGCAGAAGCAAAAGAGAAATAAAGGTTACCAGGATAATAGAAATGGAGACATCTTGACAAATTATAACTAGATTAAAAAGAAGCATGGAGATAGCATTACTAACAAGCAGCAGCCAGCATGGTAGATGACTTCAAAAAGAGATGCAATACATAGAGAAGGGGCAGACACCTCAATTCCTTCCACTGCCTGGAGTGAAAGCTGATGCATTTTCACTTGAGAAATTTTTTCTTTGGGACACATGTAACAAAACATTTAAGAAGTGGATTTGTCCACTTATCTACTTGGTTTATCATTACACTAATGTGATGCTAGGGTTATGTCAAGATATTGTTATGGTGAATGCTGAAGTAGCTGAGTTTCAATTGCTAATTGTTATGGTTGACATTTCTACAAGCAAGTTTATTGATCAAAATGGGCACGGAGTTAAAGTATCATATTATGTACTGTTCTAAGTTAGAGTGCCTATGTGTTGGTTCAGGTGTAAGAGGGTAAATGGCATTATTACTTAGATTGTAAACAATAGTATTCCTTTGCCAAAATAGAGGGTTATAATAATAAAACAAAAAATATATATATTATGATTTATGTTAGATATTGAGTATTGTTTTTTTTTTTCAGCTTATACTTGTTATTTAATAATCATCTTATCTTATTAATCTTAAAACTGTTCTGAAATCATTATGTGCTTGAAATTGTTTCCAGTTAGCCAGTGCATGCTACATGCAGCGGATAGACCTTTCTGCTCATGGATTTTATATAACTCCGGAGATTGGCTTTGATTGGAAAACTGGTAAAGGATGCCCATTTAGGTACTTCACCTATGGAGCTGCCTTTGCTGAGGTTGAAATTGACACACTAACTGGAGATTTTCATACAAGGGAAGCAAATATTATATTGGATCTTGGGCATTCTCTCAACCCAGCAATTGATATTGGACAGGTTTCTATTTCTTTCTTTATTTTCTCCATCCTAGATTTCAAACTATAAATTTTATTTGAGATCATTATCTCATAAATATCTATCAGTATTGTGCAGAACTCAGAATTATTGCATTTGATGTAGGTTATGCAATAGGCTCCAATCTTTTTCTTTTTGTGGCTTGGTACAATGTTTCTTAACTGGTTTTTTATTTTTTTTATACAGTTTATAGAACAATATGTTATCTAAAAAATGTTGGAACTACTTTAAGAAATAGGTGTTGTAGAAGTTTATCAATGTTATCAATTAATGTGAAAATAAAAAACTAATAATAATTCTCAATAAATAACATCATAGAAGCATGTCCTTATAGTGAAGCTACTATCTAATGGAGAACCTGCCCAATCAGCATCTTACAAACTTTCAAGATGCAAATGCCCATTCTAATAAGGCTTATGTCTGGGAGCTTTCCATACGTATAACAATTTCCCAGTGATTCACTTAAATAAACTGGCCGATCACACTAAATGGATATGCAATGTTTGGGTAAGGTCGATGCATGGCATGGCTAGTCTCTAAATGGTCTGCCAATTTATCGGTCTATTGTTGGGAGCAAGGTATTCAAAGGCGTTTTCCAGGCGCGCCTTGATGCGCGCCTCAGGGTGAGGCGTGGGAAAAATGCCTTGAGGCGTCGGAAGAAAAGCGTAACATTATGAATCACTTCTCCAGTTTGAATCGATCGACCTTTGCGACGTCGGCAACCAGTTTGAATTACTTCTCCAACGGCGATCTCGTCTCGGCTCCATCTCCAGGTATGTCTTCTCTCCCGATTTCTCATTCTTCATCTCGATCAGTGTCGTCGACCTCCCAATCTGTGTCGTCGACCCCCCCCCCCCCACCTGCAAATCCCGATTCCTCTCCCCCTCGGTGACCTCCTGATTCCCCTCCTTCGAAATCCCAATCCCTCCCCTTAGAAATTCCGATCCCCCCACACCTGGCAACCTCCCGTGCCCCCTTTCTGAAATTCCCCCCACCCGGCGACCTCCCAATTCTCTCCGGCGCCCCCCGTGCGAGCTGCTCCCGATTCCCCCCTCTCACCTTTCTTTTTTTTGTTAAATAATTTAAAAGAGATTCATCCAATCTCTTTTCTTCTTAATTTTTTTTATTTAAGGTAATTGGAGCTTCAGCTTTTAAGTTTATCATCTTTTTTAAAAAAAAAAAATTCAAACAGCCTTAAACAGCCTTCCGATTTTTTTTTTAAATTCCTCTAAAAAAATATTGACTTTTTAAAATTTAAACCAATTAAATTCTTAATTTCATTTTTAAATTCCTCTAAAAAAATATTGGCTTTTTAAAATTTAAACCAATTAAATTATGAATTTCATTTTTAAATTCCTTTCAATTATGTATTGTTATTATTTTTTAGTCAATTATATTGTTATATATAAATGTGAATATTATTATTGGTGTTTTTTTTAGAATGAGTTCCTCCAATTCAAAAAATTCAAGAAGAGATTTTGTGTGGAAATATGTTATTAAAGTTTATGGGGAGCAATATTTGAGATGTAAATTTTGCAATCAAAGATGTGCGGGAGGGGTGAATAGACTCAAGCATCACTTAGCCGGAACTCATCATGGTATGAAACCGTGTCCCAAAATTAGTGAAGATGTTAGATTGGAATGCAAAGAAGCATTGGCCAATTTTAAAGAACAAAAAATTAAAAGAAATGAATTGCTTCAAGAAATTAGTATGGGTCCAACTTCAATGCATGAGAGTGCTTTGTCCAAAACAATAGGTGCCTTAAGGAGTAAAAGTGGGAGTGGGAGTGGGGAACCTATTCCTAGGGGACCCATGGATAAATTTACCACTTCACAACCTCATCAAAGTACTTTGAATTCAAGGTGGAAGCAAGAAGAAAGGAAGGAAGTGTGTCGAAAAATTGGTAGGTTTATGTATTCAAAAGGTCTCCCATTCAACACTGTGAATGATCCTTATTGGATTCCCATGATGGATGCAGTTGCAAATTTTGAGCCCGAGTTTAAGCCTCTATCTATACACGAATTGAGGACATGGATTCTTAAAGAAAAGGTGAATGACTTAAATATCATTATGAAAGATCACAAAAAATTTTGGAAACAATATGGATACAATTATGTCTGATGGTTGGACAGATGAAAAGAGTAGGTGTCTTATCAATTTTTTGGTGAATAGTCCTGCTGGCACTTGGTTTATGAAATCAATTGATGCTTTTGATACAATAAAAAATGAGGAATTGATGTTCAGATATCTTGATGACGTGGTTGAAGAAATTGGGGAGGAGAATATTGTGCAAGTCATTACTGATAATGCCTCTAATTATGTAAATGCTGGAATGAGGCTTATGGAAAAAAAGAGAAAATTGTGGTGGACTCCTTGTGCTGCACATTGTATTGATTTGATGTTGGAGGATATTGGAAAGGTAAATGTTCATGCTATTACACTTGCTCGGGCTAGGCAAGTAGTGAAGTTCATATATGGGCATACTTGGGTTCTTAGCTTGATGAGAACATTTACAAAAAATCATGAACTTCTTCGTCCAGCAATTACACGGTTTGCTACTTCATTTCTTATTCTCCAAAGCCTTTATAAGCAAAAGCAAGCTCTTATAGTAATGTTTTCCTCAGAAAAATGGTGTTCAAGCAAATGGGCTAAAAAGGTAGAAGGTGTGAAAGCTCGAAGTACAATGTTGTTTGATCCAAATTTTTGGTCTCATGTTGTTTTTTGCATAAAGACTACTGTTTCATTAGTTAGTGTCTTGAGAGAGGTTGATTCAGAGGAAAGACCAACCATGTGTTATATTTATGAGCTGATGAATTCGGCTAATGAGAAGATTACATTTAATTGTGGGGGAGTGGAGAGAAAATATGGCCCAATTTGGAGGAAAATTGATGTAAGATGGACTTCGCAACTTCATCGACCTTTACATGCAGCAGGTTACTATCTTAATCCTCAATTGTGGTATGGGGATAAGTTCTCTAATGTTGATGAGGTGAGGAAGGGATTATTTGAATGCATGGATAAGATGTTGGATTATCAAGAACGTTTAAAAGCTGACATTCAATTGGACTCATTTGATCAAGCAATGGGTGAATTTGGGAGTCGTATTGCAATTGATTCTAGAACATTAATAAGTCATACAAGTTGGTGGATGTGTTTTGGGGGTTCAACACCAGAGTTGCAAAAGTTTGCTATTCGAGTCCTTAGCCTTACTTGTAGTGCTTCGGGATGTGAAAGAAATAGGAGTACGTTTGAATCGGTAATATTTCTATTTTTGTAAACTTTTATACATATATTTCTATTTCAATGAAGAGAACTTTATTTCATTTTAACATATAAATTTTTTAATTTTATTATTTGTAGATACATACAAAAAAAAGAAATAGACTTGAACATCAAAGGTTGAATGCTCTAGTGTATGTAAGGTACAACACTAGATTGAGAGAACGAAGTCTACAAAGGAAGCAAAATGTTGATCCGATTTTGGTAGAGTAGATTGATTCGGATGATGAATGGATTGCGGAGAAAGAAGATCCCCTCCTCCCCCTTGATCTTTGCTGGCTTCAAGATGATGAGTTATTCAATGTCGATGCTATTAGAGTTGTGTCATCCAACTCTCAACAGACTCAAGCATCATCGGATCACATGATTTCTTCACATTCCTACAAAAGGAAACATAACGAAGTACCAAGTAAGTACTCAAAAATTGAAGTCATAAATTTGATTAAATTTAATAAAAAAACTTATAATATTTACACCTCATTAATAATTTATACTAGGTACAAGTGGAGGCAAAGACAAAGAGAAAGAGTTCAATTTGACACCAATTGATGAAGATGAAGATTTACATGAAATGGGGTAACATGATAGTTGACATTTTCCTACTTTTGATATATTGGATAAGGATGATGATGACCTTGGAGTGGAGGATTTAAATTGAAACAATTTACTCTACTTCTTATTTCATGACTTGGTTATGTCTTTTTGTTAAAGTTTGAAGCTATTACTATAGTTGAATCCATTTTATATTTTATGACTTTGTTATGGTTTTTTGTGAAAATAGTGAACTAGTATGCCTTTTTTAAATAATTCTAATGAATTATTTTCATGTTTTTATTTATGCTATTTTATTTTATATATTTTAAAATATTAATTAATTATATATTGTGAGGTTCAAAAAGCTTACGCCTCGAGGCTTACGCCTCGCCTCACAAATACAAAAATGCCTCGCCTTACGCTTTCACCTTTTAAAACTTTGGTTGGGAGTGGTTGCTATTGGTACAAATTATAGTGGCTGATTTAAAATGGGCAAAACATAACGAGGTAACTCACAAGTTGGATGTTTCTATCAAAAATAAAAAAATAATATAAAAATAAATAATTAAATAAATTATATTACTTCTTATCAAGTTGGTGCATATAAGTTCATAATATCAAGCTTGAAATAAAGAAATATAAGTTGAAGTCTCTTTAAGATCTATATAAAGATATTTATTTATTGTTCTATTATTTAAATATATAATATAACAATAGTCTCATTCTAGATCTATTTTAATAGTGAACTATCACTTGTAATCAAAGTTTTAAAAGGCGAAAGTGTAAGGCGAGGCGTTTTTGTATTTATGAGGCGAGGCGTAAGCTTTTTGAACCTCACAATATATAATTAATTAATATTTTAAAATATATAAAATAAAATAACATAAATAAAAACATAAATATATAATTAATTAATATTCAAAGGGGGGGTGGAATTGGAATTTTCGAAGGGGGGGGGATCGGGATTTCGAAGGAGGGGGATCGGGAGGTCGCCGAGGGGGGGAGGAATCGGGAGGTCGCCGAGGGGGGGAGGAATCGGGAGGTCGCCGAGGGGGGGAGGAATCGGGAGGACGCCGAGGGTGGAGGAATCGGGAAAAGACATACCTGGAAATCGGGATTTCGTGCATAAATGGTTGGCCGCTTGAGGTAGGGTTTCAGCTTTGAGCTTGAGGTAGGGTTGGCCGCTTGAGGTAGAATTTCGTGCATAAATAGTTTGAGAAAGCTTTTGATTTAGTTATCCGCCGCCTCAACGCGTTTCTTCCGACGCCTCAACGCGTTTTTCCACCGCCTCGCCCTGAGGCGCGCATCAAGGCGCGCCTAGAAAGCGCCTTTGAATACAGTTCCTGCAATTAATAATAAATTTTTTCAAATGTCATTATACTAGTTTCTTAGTCTCAATAAAGTGAATGATATGTATCTCTTTCATTATGACCCAATATCATCCTGAATGATATGTCTTAAGAGACGTAGATATCATAGTATCGTCAATAGAAGTAATGAAAGAAACAATAAAATTAATAATGCCAAAGTATAACAAAACTTGTGAAATTGAGTGCTGACTACATATATTATGTCCTTTCCAGAGAGCAATTGAAATGTCAAGGTTAGAAGAGCCAACAACAAGATCTTTGGTTCCCCAATATGCTTATCTCTGGTATGAGCAGGGTGGACATATCTTTCAATCTTAGTATAAATTCTAAGTTCAAGATAATCAAGTCTCTTAATTATCTATTCATTATGAGTTTTTACTGGCGAAGACTCATAGTCTACTGCGTTATCTCAGGCTCAAAGAGATCACACCACACGGAAAATTTTACTCTCTCCAAACTCAATATGATATAAATTTATTGATAAATATGATGAATCAATGGGAGTAACATCATATTGAATAGTAAAATGCGCAGCTGTAGTTGATAGATGACTCTTTCTATTAATTGGTGGTCTAGGCAAGATTATATGTAAGGAAGAAAGAATTATAGATTTATGTGCAATATTTGGATTCAAAGTCTCCCAAGGCTAAGACTCATTAAAAATGAGTCTAGGTCAAATGACTTCTTGGCTTGGTATAATGTTGTTTATCTAATTTTTACATAGTTTATAGGACAATATATTATCTAGAAAATGGTTGAACTAGTTTAAGAAATAGGTTTTGTCGAAGTTTATCACTATTATGAATTAATGAAAAAAATAAAAAATACAATAATTCTTAATAATTATTATTATATGGGAACATTCTTATAAAATAGGCAAAACGGATGGATATAGTTCATAGGTTGGATACTCCATCAAAAACATAAAAGCTAACATAAGAATTAAAATAAATAAGTAGATTTCAATACTCCTAGTCAAGATGGTGTGTACAACTTCACAACACTAAGTTTGGAATAAAAAAAGTAAGTTAAAACTTCTTTAAGGTCTTCTTAAAATTAAATACTGATTGTTTTATTGACTGAATATATATTATACTAATTATTTCATCCTGAATTTTTCTTGACAATGAATATTCATTTATAATCAATAATAAATTTTTTTGATTGTCATACTAGCTTTTCATTCTTATTAGAGTAGATGACATATATCTTTTCAATCATAGCATAATATCATTTTGAATGATATAATGTCTTAGAATGAGACTTGGATATAGTAATACATTTAAGATAAGTAATGAAAGAAGCAAAAAAAAAAAGGAACAATGAAAGAATATGATAAATCTTATGAAATCGGGTGTTTAGTATAATTTATTTATCCCTTCAGGAGAGTGATCGAAATGTCAAAGTCAGAGAAGATAGTTGCGAGATCATATGGCTCCTTGGTAAGCTTCTCTCTGATTTGAGTAGGTTGGGTATGCTTCCTTCTTCTAATATTGACTCTAAGTTCTAAGTGGTCAAGTCTTGGATAATATCGACTCTAAGTTTTAAGTGGTCAAGTCTTGGATAATATCGACTCTAACATCATAGTGAATAGCCAAATTCTTAGATATAGTAAATAGTTGACTCTAACTACTAATTGGTAGTCTAAGAAGGGAAGGGCTACATATAAGGGAGAAAAAGTAATTGATTCATATGCACCAATTGGATTCACAGTCTCCTTGGGATCATTAATAATGAGTCTAAGTCAAATGAGTTCTTAGCTTGGAACAATATTTTTTAACTGATTTTTACATAGTTTATAGGACAATATATTATCCAGAAAATGGTTGAACTAATTTAAGAAATTGTTTTTGTTGAAGTTTATCACAATTACAAATTAATGCATAAAATAAAAATATATATTTTCTCAATAGATAACATCACATAAACACGCTCTTATAAAATGGGCAAAATGGATTATGGGCTATGGCTGCCCACATGTTGGGTGCTTCCATTAAAAACATAAAAGATAACATAAAGATAAAGTAAAAAAACAAACGACAATACTATCCTCTTCAAGATGTTGTATAAAAGCCTACAAAATCATGCTTAAAATAGAGAAAGGCAAGCTGAGGCTTATGGTAGGTTTTCATTAAGATGTCTACTCATTGCTATAATATTTGCTATAACAATGATTTCATCATGTATTTGTCTAAATGATAAACATCCACCTACAACCATTTTCTATACTCTCATAAGAGTGGTATGAATGTATCTCTTCCATTATGACTTGATGTCATTTTAAATAAAATAATATCTTAGAAGGAGATTTGAGTATACTTGTACCATCAAGAGAAGTAATGAAAGAAAAAAAAGTAGAGCAATTCAAGAATACAAAAATTTGTAAAATCAGGTAATAAGTATTGCCCCTTTATTTTTTCTAGAGTAGAGGTGTCAAACGGGCTAGTCGGCCCAAGCCTGGCCCAAGGCACGGTCTGACTCTGTCGTGCCTGGTCAGGCACGGCATGGTGCAGACCCATGCTAGTGCCCATGCCGGGCTGACTCACGGCACAACTTGTGTCATGCTGGGTCGAGTCTTTGGCCTGCATGCCTTGCCAGGCATGACCTGGGTGCCTGACACGTGGGCATGACATGGGCGACATGCCTGATTGTCAACGAAATGATGCCTGACAGGGGACAATGTAGCGTCGCCCAATGGGCAATGGTTCGGCAGGCCTAATATGAACGGCGACACATGTCTCTAATCCTAATTTTTAAAAATTTATTTAACCTAAATTTATCTCAACCTGACCTAATCCGGCCTGAACCTGGGTTGATTTTGGGCCACGGGCCGTGCCGGGCCTTCCCTCCAAATAACCATGTCGTGCCAAGCACGTAATGTGAGCCCCTGGTGGGCCTAGAAAAAAAAGGGTCGGGCTAGCCTGACCAGTTTGAAACCTCTATTCTAGAGAGCGATCAAAAGGTCAAGGTCAACGAATTTGGTTGCGGGATCAACTATCTTTCAGCAGGGTCATTTGGTATGAACGTGTTGGGCACGTCTTTCTATCCCGATGTATACTCTAAGTTCTAGGTAGTCAAGTTTCTTAGTTATCGACTCAATATAAGTTTGTACTGGTAAAGATTTATGGACTATTGTGTTATTTTGGTCTAAAGGAGATCTCCCTACTTGAGAAACCTCATTCTCTCTATTCTTATTATGTTTGAACTTATTGATATATATGATAATTTCATAGGTGTAACATCATATTGAGTACCAAAATTTGAAGATATAGCTGATGGGTGACTCTCTCTAGTAACTGTTGGTCTAAGCATGACTACATGTAAGAGAGGAAGAGTAAATAATTTAGATGCAAAATATAGATTCACAGTCTTCTTAGTCTCATTAAAAAATGAATCATAGTCAAGCGAGTTCTTGGCCTGATATAATATTTTTTTAATTAATTTTTACATCGCTTATAGGATAATATATTATCCAAATAGTGGTTAAACTAGTTTAAAAAATAAGTGTTGTAAGTTTATCCGTATTAAGAATTAATATGGAAAATTAAAATGTAATAATTCTCAATAACATAAATACACTTTTATAAAACTGGAAAAATGGGTTGGGGAAAGCTTACAGGCTAAGTGTTCCCATCAAAAATATAAAAGATAACTTAAAAATAAAATAAGTAAATTGTAACACTCTCGTCAAGTTAGTGTGCATAAGTTCAAATCACAGAGTTTGGAATAAAGAATGACAAATTAAAAAATTTTCAAGGTCTTTGTGAAGATGTCTATTGGTTGCTCTACTATCTGAATTAATGTTATGGAAATGGTCTCTTCCTAGATTTTTCTCAATTGTGAACATCCAGTTACAACCAACAATAGACTTTTCCAAATGTACAAGTATAACTTGGGTTGAGGCCATGTACTAGTTTCCTACTCATTAGAGTTGAGGTCATGTATTTTTTTTATTATAACTTGATATTATCCTGAATGAGATAATACCTCAAAATTAGATTTGAGTATGCTAGTAATGTCATGAGAAGTAATGAAAGAAAAAATAAACGAACAATTTGAAAGTATAACAAAACTTGTAAAATCAGACATTGAAAACAACTCTCATATACCTTTTGGGGGGCAATCAGAATGTCAAGATCAAAGGAGCTGGATGTGGGATCATCTGGTTCCCTTGTAGGCTCATCTCTCATTTGAGCATGTTGGACATGTCTCTCTCTCATGGTAAGACTCTAAATCTTTGGTAGTCAAATCTTCTAGTTATTGGCTCAATATGAATTTGTATTGGTGAAGATTTATGAACAATTGTATTATTTTGGCCTGAAGGAGATCTCTCACATAGAAAACCCTCACTTGCTATAGACTTATTATCATTTGAATTTATTAATAGATATTATGATTCAATGAAGGTGATATTATGTTGAGTACCAACATACTCAAATATGGCCAACAAGTGACTATCTCAACTAACTAATGGTCAATGCAAGGCTACATACAAGGGAGAAAGGATAATGTATTCATGTGCAACATATGGATTCACAGTCATTCTATGCTCGTTAAAAAATAAGTCTTAGTCAAACGAGTTCTCAGCTTGGTACAGAGCATTTTAATTGATTTTTAGGCAGTTTATGGGATAATATATTATCTTGAAAATGATTGAACTAGTTTAAGAGATAGATGTTGTAGAAGTTTATCGTTGCTATGGATTAATGTGGAAAATAAAAAATATGATAATTCTTGATAAATAACATTGTACAAGTATGTTCATATAAAATATGTAAAATATATTTAAAGCAATTCATAGGCTCTCATCAAAAAATATAAAAGATAATATAAAAATAAAATAAATAAACAAACTGCAATCCCCCTCTTCAAGCTTATGTGTACAAGTTCACAAAATGAAGCTTGGAATTGTGAAAGGCAAGCTCAAGCCACTATAAAGTTTTTGTTTAAGTTATTTACTCATTGATCTATAGTCTCATCTTGGATTTATCTTAATAATAAGTACTCATCTACAACTAACAACATATCTTCTAGGAGGTCATCATACTAGTTCCCCACTCTCATTAAGGTGTAGGGAATATATCTCTTCTATCATAGAATAACATCATTCTGAATGAGACGATGACTTAGAATGAGATATGAGTATGCTAGTTCCTTCAAAAAAAGTAATGAAAGAAACAAGAATATAACAATGCGAGAGTAAGATAAAATTTATAAAATTGGGTACTAAGTACAACTCATTTATCTATTCTTGAGAGTAATCGAAAGGTCAAGGTCTGAGGAGCAAGTTGTAGGATTATTTAGTTTCTCGGAAGGCTCATCTAGTATGAGTAGAATGAACATATCTCTCTACCCTAGTATAAACTCTAATTTATGGGTGTTGAAATATTATAGTTGCCAACTCAATATGAGTCTATACTGATGATGACTTGTGGATTACTACATCATCATGTCCTAAAAGATATCACCTTACTTGGGTAACATCACTCTCTAATAATAAAACTTATTAGTAAATATGATGACTCCATATGATTAATAGTTTTCTTAGGCTCGTTGAAAAATGAATCCTAGTCAAAAGAGTTCTTCAATTGGTACATATTTTTTAACTAATTTTTACATAGTTTAAAGGAAAATATATTATCTAGAAAATGGTTGAACTAGTTTACGAAATAGTTGTTGTAGAAGTTTATCAATGTTATGAATTAATGTGCAAAATAAAAAATTTAATATTTTTTGATAAATAATATAACACAAGCATGTCCTTATGAAATAAACAAAATGAATCGAGATAGTCTACAGATTGAGTGTTTCCATCAAAAATATAAAAGATAACATAAAATTAAGATAAAATGCAAATTGCAATACTTCCTCTTTATGCTGATGGGTACAAGTTCATAATATAAAGCATGAAATAAGGGAATATGGCTTGAGGTTTCTTTATGGTAATTGTGAATATATCTACTGGCTATTTTGTTGTCTGAAAATATGTTATAATAATGATATTTTCTTGGATTTTTTATTAGTCAACACTCACATACAATTAATAATGGACCTTTTCGAACGTCATTATACTAGTTTTCTATTCATTAGAAAGGAGGACATGTATTTCTTCAATTATGATCTAGGACTATCTTGAACAAGACAAAGTTTCCAAAGAAGGCTTTAGTATACTAGAACTATCAAGAAAAGTAAAAAAAATAATAATGAACAAAATGAGAATATGATAAAACTAGTAAAATTGAGTGTTGAATACAATTCATTTATCTTTTCCGAAGAGCGATTGGAATGTCAAAATTAGAGGAGCTGGTTGTGGCATCATCTAACTCCCTGGTAGGCTTGTTTCTTGTTTGAGCAGCTAGGCATATTTCTTTCTCATTGCATAGACTCTAGGTCCTAAGTGGTCAAGTTTCTTATTTAGTAATTCAATATGAGTCTATACTAGTGAATGCTCGTGGACTACTATATTATTTTTTCCTAAAGGTAATCTCCTTATTTTGGAAACCTCACTCTCTTTAATCTCAATATTATCTAAATTTATTAGTAGATATGATATAATAATTCTATAAGAATAATATCATATTAACTACCAACATGCTCAAATGTAGCTGACAAGTGACTTTGTCCATTAACTGGTGGTCCAAGCAAAGCTAGATGCAAGGGAGGAAGAGTAATGTATTCAGGCGTAACATTTGGACTTATAGTATTCCTAGATTCATTAAAAAATAAGTCTTAGTCAAACAAGTTTTTGACTTGGTGCAATATTTTTAATTGATTTTTACACAATTTATAAGTAGTATATTATCTGGAAAATGGTCAGACTAGTTTAAGGAACATGTGTTGTAGAAGTTTATCATTTTTAAGAATTAATGTGAAAAATAAAAAATATAATAATTCTCAATAAATAATACCATACAAGCATGTCCATTAAAATCGAGAAAAATGGATTAGGGCAACCTGCAAGTTGGGTGCTCATGGAACTGATAAAAATTGTGGACTACTACATCATAATGGCCTAAAGTGATCTCCTTGCCCGAGAAATAATATTTTTTTTAGACTCAACATATTCTAAATTTATTGGTAGATATGTCAAATTAATGAAAATAATATCATATTGAGTACGAATATGCTCAGCTATATAAAAAATGAGACTAATAACATATTCTAAATTTAGACTCAACATGTGACTCTCTCTACTAATTGGTGGTCCAAGCGGAGCTACATAAAATGGAGGAAGATTACTGGATTAAAGTATAATATTTGAGTTAATAATTTCCCTAGGCTCATTAAAAAATGAGTTCTGGTCAAAAAATATAATATTCACATGTATTAAAATCATTCTAATATCTGGTGAAATAAGTAATTATAAATAAGTAATTATTTAAGGAAGATATATCTAAAAATCCTAGATGTCAACTCATTCCTTCTTGAAGAGTGATTTAGAGCAAAATAAGTAATTATAAAAATTTTAGAATGTTGTAAGAAAGATGTAGGTTGAGAAATGATAGAAGAGGGTATATAATTGATGAGGTAGATTATGATTAAAATCATTTATCTCCAAAAAGTTTTTTGAATATTCTTTCTAACTAGAAGTGTTCAAGATTTCTTTATCAATTATTTATTAATTCTTTCAAAAATTTGATTTTGTTAGTATGCGCTGTCATATGAAATCTAGTATATAATATTATAGTTAATACTGTAAGTTTTGAATCAGTCTGACATATTTTAATTTATCATCACTTCTCAAAATTTTAATATCTTTATTAAATTAATTTTTTATAATTTTATGAAAAATCTAAAAACTATAAAATTTTTGTGATCTATCTTAACAAAGATATACCAAATATACCTCATATAATTATTAATAAAAGTGATCATTTGTCTAAATCCCTATCTAGTCATATCTCTACTAGGTTATCGTATATATTAGTGTATCAGATCGAATATATTTCAACTCAAGCTAAACTGGCATGTAGGATAGGAAGTTCTAGTAAATTTTTCTAACTGATATATCTCATACGTTAAGGTTGAAATATTCTTAAAACTTAAGTAAAATATTCTAATCTTGACTGATGATAGATAACTAAATTGTGAATGCATAAGTAAAGGGTCAAACTAGCAATGTCAAGTGGGATGAGCGGCCCGAGTATGGCATGAGGCACAACTCAATTTGACCATGCTAGGCCTGGCAAGACATGCTCCAGATCCATGCATAGACCATGACACGGATCTGCATGCCAGGTAGTGTCGGCCCATGGCACAACTCGTGCCATGTTGGGCCAGGTCTAACCTTGCCTCGTGCCATGCCAGGCACAACCTGCATGCCAGGTTCGAAGGTATGGTTCACGCAAGCATGGGGCAAGAGTTTTTTGTAGACCCATTACCCTTTTTACTTGTTATGCTAAATGTAATGAGATATCTCACGTGTCATTTTTGAGTGTATGATGAAAATTGTTAGAGAATATAAAATTCAAAATAAAATTTTTAGTATTATATTCGATAATGCATTTAATAATAAAGTAACGATTAATATATTTGTTAGAAATATTAGAGACGTATCACTAGGAGAGATTTTCCACGTCAGATGTATGTGTCACGTGATTAACCTGATTGTACAAATAGGTATAAAGGTATATTTCCCCACTTTGGATAATATACGTAATGCACTAAAATATATTCACACATTTCGCAGACAATATGAATTTGGTAGTTTTTGTTTGTATGTGAATCTCAAGAAGAAATAATTTCAATCGGATGTGAGATATTGTTAGAATTACACGTACCTAATATTGGAGCCAAGTGTTAAATACAAACACGTGATATCCAACTACTTTAATAGTAAGAGTGACGAAGTTTTTATTGACGACAGTGACTGGGCTACATGAATTTTATTTATGAAATTTCTAAAGATTTTTTATGACAAAGCGAACATGTGTTCGTCAGTTTATACTCTCACGACTAGCATTGCACTAAGGTACATATGCAACATTAATAATATTTTTAGGAAGTATCGAGCTGACCCGACACTTAGCTATATGATTGCAGAGATGGAAACCAAATACTTAAAATACTTGTCCACCATTCCATCTCTTTATTATCTCGCTGCATGCATAAATCCTAGGGTTAAGGTGAAAGAGGTAGATAGTGTTTTGACCTACATTTCCTCGTACATGAACCTAAAAGTTCAACCTGAAAGGTTCATTCACGAGAAATTGACTGTGATTTTCATATACTACGATACTAGGTATGGTGGTAGTAGTGAGGCTGTGAGTATGGATATAGATACCATCTTTGGAGATGATGATTTTTTCATTCAGTTAGTGAGGGGAAAATGACGGGGTGGACTAGAGGTGTCAAACAGGCCGGCCCAGCACGGCACGGCCCATTTTTCACGAGCACGGTCGTGCTACCGTGCCATGCCGGGCACGGTTAGATTTAGGCGGGCACGCCTTGCCAAACACGGTCGTGACTCGTGTTTGGCAAACACGGTCGTGAGTCGTGAGTCACGACTCACGTCACGCCTCGGCACACGTGACACGCCGCCAGTGCCATGCGTGCCTGCGTGAACCGGCACGGGTCGTTCTTAACCCGGGCACGGTTTAAGAATGTGCCGGGCCGGCCCAGGCACGGCCGAACCTTGCCGTGCCTCGTGCTGGGCCGGGCCGGCCCGACACGTTTGACACCTCTAGGGTGGACCATAGCATAGGAGCTAGCTTTATCGATATTTAGATACCGATTACTGCTCAATCCTATCACATTCTGATACTAATAATCTTAATATATTTTAGTGGTGGTAATCATATGAATCCATTTTTCCCGTACTATCTAGGATGACACGAGATCTACTGACTTCTTCAGTGTCAAGCATAACACAAAGTCTGTTTTTTCTATTGTAGTGAATATGATTTCGGATAGGAGATTATGATTACGTCCAAGTATTGTTGAGGCATTAGCATGCATGAAAGACTGGGAGGATTCAAGGTTTAGTATTCAGGATCGTGCTGCGACAGGGATTGCAGCCTCAGCAAAAGCGGAGGAGTTGATTGCTGATGATGATGATTAATATGATAGTAATTTTGATGTTGTGGTTGATGATGATCATTATATGTCGATGGACGATTGATGAGATTGGCCATTGCAACGCCACATGTCATTGCCACTTGATTTTGATGCCACATGGTTGATGATTGCGGGATTGCGACATGTCGACACGCGATACCCGACTGCAACACTTATATTACATTTATGCTTATGTTTATGAGTTTTGTGTTATTTTTGATTTTGATTTTTGATTTCGATATTTTATTTTGTATACTTTTTTATTTACGTTACGTTGTATTTGTTTTGGTTTGAGATTGATCGATTCGACGTTTGATTTTCGTTTCCCTTTTTGACTTTGTAATTTTTGTTAAAAAAATTTTTTGTTTAATTTATTATTGTGTTTATAAATTTCATTAAAAATTATATAAATTAATTCTAATAAATTATAATCTAAATCTATTAATGAATCTAATTAAAAATAAAACATAATTTATAAAAAAATTAAACTTTATAATTATTCAACAATTTTTAAGTTATAATTTAAATATTATCTAATCTAATATATATTTTATAAATACATAAATATTAAAAAAATAAAATTTAAATTTTTTTAAACTGTCCCGTATGGGTTTGATTTGGCTCGTACAGGCCTAACCCGACATGGTAAAATAACTAGCCGTGCCGGTGGACCGTGCTGAGCCTGGCCTGAAGAAACCATGCCAGGCCAGGTATGACACGGAATTAGAGGTGTCAAACGGGCCGGGCCGGCCCGGCCCAGCACGAGGCACGGCACGGTTCGGCCGTGCCTGGGCCGGCCCGGCACGATAAAAAAACGTGCCCGGGCCCGTGCCGGGCCCGGGCGAACAAACCACGTGCCGGGCCGTGCCCGGCACGGCTCGTGCCTTGGCACTGCATGCCGGCCCGCGTGCCTGCGTCGTGAGTCGTGAGTCGTGACTCGTGACCCAACCGGGCCCCGCCCCCGGTAAAAAGACCGCGGGTCGGGTCCAAACAGACCCGACCCGACCCGACCCGCCTGCCCTGCCTTGCCGTGCGCCCGTGCCCGAGCGGGCCGGCACGGCACGGCACGGCCTTGCCGTGCCCGCGGGCCGTGCCGTGCCCGAATTTAAAAAACCGTGCCGTGCCCGGCACGGCACGGTAGCACGGCTGGGCACGTGAAAAACGGGCCGTGCCGTGCTGGGCCGGCCCGTTTGACACCTCTACACGGAATAGTAACCGTGTCGTGCATTGCCCGGCACGAAAGGACGGTCGGGTTCACTAAAAATGAGTCAGGCCAGCCCGGCCCGGCATGTTTGATACCTCTAGTTTGAGACCAACTCGCACTCGACTCGATTCACCATCACCGTCTCGGTCTCACCCTCACCCCACCCCCTCATTGGTTGTGGAATTGTGAATTATTTATTTTATTTTTTTTATAAATTTTAAATGTTAAGTTACCATTTATGTGTTGTGATATTATATTATTTATTTATTTCATATATATCACAAAAAAATAAATTCATTAACACAAATAATAAGATATGCTAAATAATAAAAAATATCAAATGGACACATTCATCTCATTATTTATCATTCAATTCAAAAATAAATAAAAAAATATAGTCACAACTCACAACAATAACATAAAATAAAATTATCAATATCAATCGTAATAATGTAAGCTCATTGAGTGAATATCTATAATCATTGTATTCCATGTTAATCATATAATTGGCATGAACATGTCTATAATCATTGTATTTTTTTTATCACTTTTTTTTATATTCTTGGATAGTAAATTCGAGAGTGAATATCTATGCAATATGTAATTGTTTTCTTTTTAATTTTTTTGTTGAGTTCATTGTTTTTGATATTTTTATGGCAAATGACGTTATTATATAGGCCAAAGATCATAACAATAATAATGTTGACCTTTTCTCTTTGTCACGTGTCTTATATATATCAGAGTTTTGTCATAATTTATTTTGTCATTTATTTTATGAAATAATAAGATTGTAATATTATTTTTTATTCCACTAGTTTTTTATGCAGGATCATTAGACCAAACAGATGAATTCCTAGTAATTAAGTGAGATGTATTGTATTTGTTATTCTCAACTCACATGACCTCTTATAGATATATGACGACTATTGATCTACTTGTGACTCACTCTCGACTTGGATAATTTACTGGATGGGCTAATGATTTTAGAGTTGAGCATTAGATGAGTATTTTTTATTGATTGTGAGACATATTTAGGAAAATATACTAGAGTTTCCTATCTGATAAGTTAGAAGAGTATTGAAAGTGACTCATTCCATCTAATTTACTTAAATATTTGGGAATCTTATTGGATGATCATACATTATGACTTGTAAAATTTTATTATTTTTATTGATGATTATATTAAATTTATATAGTTGTTAGTGTTTAAGAAAAAATCTCATTTTTTCTTATTTTTATAAAGTTTTATGAAAAAATAAAAACTCAATTTGAATGTTACATTAAGATATTAATGAGTAATAATGTATTAGAATATATTTTCTCGTTAATTTTTTTGTTTCTTCGAATAGCACAAGATGGTTCCTTAGATATCTTGTGCTAGTACTCCTGCACATAATAAGATTGTTAAGAGAGAATTAATATCTAGTTGAGATTCCTAGGACACTCATATTTTATAGGAGTGTGCCTAAGCATTTTTGGGGAGACAGTATCTATCGCTAACTTATTAATCAAGCATATATCATCTTCTTGTCTCTTATGGCTTATCCCATATGTGTTTCTATACCCATGATTAGGAAAGATGCTATTATTTTTTACTTAAGATTTTTGGATATACTTGTTTTGTTTAGAACCTCTCTTCAAGTAGGGAGAAGATGGAAGCACATGCGATTAGATGCTTTTTCATTGGGTACTATAATACTCATAAGGAGAATTCTTATTTTAATGACCCAATCCAAGCAAGCATACATTTATTCATAATAGTAGTTGACTTTTTTTGTGTCCAATTATTATTCCTCATTGAATAATGGTTGACATTGCTCATGTGCATACCCTTGATATTATTAGTATGATTGATTTTGAGGAAAGTAGTGACATCTCTCATAAGGCAATGCACCTAGGAGAGAAGTTGAGTGTGAGTTTCCAACTGGACACGATGTGTGAGTATATAATATTAGTTGTATATGTTATTGATATTCTAATTACAAGAGATGATTAATTGAGTATATTTCAACTAAAATTTATTTTACAAATTAAGTTTTAGATGAATGATTTGGAATATCTAAGGTATTTTTCAATATTTGCGTCGGATGCTCATGAGATTAGAGGTGTCAAATGGGTCAGGATGGCTAGTCCCAACACGAGGCACAACATGGTTCAACCGTGCCTGGGCTGGCATGGCACGCTACAGTGTCATGCCCAGGCCTGTGTCGGGCGCATCTACTGCACAAGCCATGCTGTGTCAGGCTGAAATTTTTGGCCTGCATGTTATGCCAGGCACGACACTGCATGCTTGGTACGTTGGCACGGCATGACACGACATGCTTGGTACGTCGGCACGGCACGCATGACCACGCACCGAGCATAGTCACAATGAGCCGACGCCCGATGGACGAGGCTCGCCAAGCCTCGAAAGGGTGAAGACGCACGGCAGTACGGCGGCACACCATGGAAACCTTAATTTTTAAAAAAATTAGGGTTTGACCCGACCCGAACTGGGCCGAACCGGACTGAACCTGGTGGATTTCGTGCCACGGGCCCATGCCGGGCCAGCCCGGCACGACTCAATTGACACTTCTACATGAGACATGATTTTTCTCTCATAGAAGATATATTTTAAATATTTTTTTTGACCTCGATATGTTGGAATGTTTATCTACTGACTCACTACTTGGTCTAGGTGTAGATTCATGTACATTGGTTATTTCATCAATTGACTCTACTAGATAAATATGATTATATAAAAATTAAATTATCTAATAATAATTATGTTTGATATTACCTATGTTATTAATATAATTAATTATTTTTTAAATTCTCCTAAATAATTTCATATTGATATAATACTTAGGATTCTCAAGAATGTCATGAAATTTACAGGATGTGAAATTATGTTTAGAAATAATGACCATAATCAGATACAAACATATTCAGATTTTAGTTGGACTTCTACAATTATAAAGAAGAGATTCGTCATAGATTTTTATATTTTTTTTATAGGCAATCATGTCTCCTGGAAGAGCAAGAGCTAGCTAGTTATTCCAAGATCTAGTATAAAGATAGAGTATAGAACTATAACATCAGCTACTTGTGATGAGTTCTGGTGGATCATATATTTTTTGGAGAAATTTTGTGTACTAGTTTAATGACCTATGACACTTTATTATGATAGTCAGACAACCCAATATATTATTGTCAATCTAATTTTTGACTAGCAAATTAAGCATATTGAGGTTGTTTTCAACTTCATTTAGTAGAAGATCAACGATAATTCGATCATTACACCTTAAGTACCTACCAGTGAGTCGATTGTAGATATCTTCATGAAGGCTCTCATATAATCACAAATTTTTTCTCTTTTCCAAGATGAGGATTTATGATATGTATGTCCTAGCTTAAAAAGAGTATTGAGTTTTTAGTTTGTTCTTTATTTTTTGGAAATATCTGACTCGTATGTTATCTCAAACCATATATGTAGGATTATATGTATTCAAAAATTGAATTTTTCACTTTTAATAAAAATTATTTTTTTTTCCCATTTCTTCCACTTCTCTCTCTTGCTCCTTCGAGAAGCAGCCCTAGGAAGGCATTTTGCATAAAAGAATCAAGTTTTCATCCCATCTAAATTACCACCTTTGATATTTTTGTTTCTATTGTTTGTTGCACATAGTGGGTATGCGACAATGGCTTACTATCGCTGAAATTCTGGTCATTCTTGTACAGTTGTGACAAGCAGCTATTATTGCTTGGCGCATAGTGGGTGTGCCTACACGCTCTTTTTTTTTTTTTGTTATTTTTTGTCACACATAGTGGGTGCACGACAATGGGAAATATGGCGCGTAGTGGGTGTACCCTCTTTCTATATGGTAC
This sequence comes from Sapria himalayana, assembly GCA_029783825.1. Classification (NCBI taxonomy): domain Eukaryota; kingdom Viridiplantae; phylum Streptophyta; class Magnoliopsida; order Malpighiales; family Rafflesiaceae; genus Sapria; species Sapria himalayana. Next base: position 1,507,926 of record JAREIK010002830.1, read on the forward strand.
ATAGTTTTTACCCACGCATACAACTCCTGGGATTTATTTCCTTAAGATATACTCTGATACTATATAGAATTATAACACAATAAAATACAATATTATTGAAGAACTACATAACACAACTTGATAACATTCAATACAACTTATACAAACATGATGAAACATTCTTATATAGCGAGCAAATTGATTGAGACAGTTCATAAGTTGGGTGCTGTCATCGAAACATAAATTAAAATAAAAAAAAAATAAAGATAGAAAAACTTTTAAATGTTAGCATGTAAAGTTAAAAATTTTAACAATGTCTATATATGGAGGAGGAAACATACACAACCTATTGGGACCAAAAATAAGTTTATTAAGAAGCCAAATTATCCTACAATTAACCCTTCTAGTCGTGATTTTCTGATTGCTCTTAGGAATGCACAAAGGAGTTGTACTCAATTGATTTTATGAGTATTGTTATATATGTTTTTTTATTCTTTGATTTTTTTACTTCTTTTGACAGTATTAGGATACCCAGTTTATCTTTCGAAGTATTATTTTACTTAAGATGATATTATGCCATGTGGTAAGATATAAATACTTTTATTGATATATATATATATATATTAATACAACTAATCTAGTTGACTTTACTACTTATAAGAAGATCATAAAAAATATAAATTATCTAATTATTATCAGATTAGTTTTAGTTTATACAATCAGTATAGTTAATAATTTTCTAGATTCTCTTTAAAAATTTCACTTGGTCGCAGCTCTTCACAGAATGAGGCATGTGAAGAAGCTTATAGGAGTTAGGATCTCTTTTAACTATCATGGGCACTTGCAGTTTGTTTTATATTTAGATTTTATTTGGAGATTAGTTGCACTGATATGAGATCTATGATACTTTTTTTGTGTTTTTTTTGCAAGTAATCTTATCTCTTAGAAAAGTAGGAGATAAATAGTTGTTTCAAGATACAGTCAAAAGTTGAGTTTAGGATGATAATAACTATTATTTATGAGATATTGTGGATCCTACACATACCTGTCGAGATTGGGTATCCATCTTATTCCATTATTTTTTACTGTGACAGTCAGATAATGGGGTATATTATTTTCAATCTTGTATTTTACGAGTGGATGAAATGCATAGAAATGACTATTTTTTTTCTTAGAAAAGAAATATATTATTAAATTATTATTACAACATATATTTAAATAATGAATTAATCAACAAACATTTTTACCAAGATCTATAAAAATCCCAATTTATCTATTTTTCCTCTAAATTTGATGTTTTGGACCTCTATGACTTAGTTTGAAGGAACGTTTATTGTTTTATTATATTTATTTCTTTATTTTTATATTATGGATGAGAGCACCCAACTTGTGGGAACTCCAATTTTACTACCTCATATAAATGTTAGCTTGTACATATTTTTTATGATGGTTTTTATTATTGTTATTTTTTTATGGTCTGTTTTTCTAATAGTTATTCTCATCCCCCATAATCAACACCAATGGTTTTGACACTATGTTAATATGAGAAAGTATGAATAGCATAATCACACTTTTTTAATCACATGGCATAAAAAAATACAACTCATGTAATTAAAACACATAATACTGTAAGTTTTTTACTGTCTATATTAAATACAAGCTAAAAATACATGAATATTATTATGTTTTATATTTAATTTTGATTTATTTTTTGTCCTTATTTTTTGGATGATACTGAGAATACTTGATATGTGAGTTATCTCAATCCAAGTTAGAAATTATTTATAGCCTCTTGTGTATTTTATTTTTATTGATTGAGAGTTTATTTTTCTCAATTTTCTACAAATACATTAAAACATAAAAATGAATACACATACGAGAATATATATATATATATACATATACACACACACATATATGTGTGTGTGTGTGTGTGTGTATGTATATGTATATCTGTATATGTATATATATGTATATCTATATGTATGTATATATGTATATATGTATATACGTATATATGTATATATAAGTATATCTCAATAAAATTGAAACATCATTTTCATTTGTTCTTTCTATGGCAGAATGGGCCAATTGAAGACTTAAGCTAGATTTTTTTATATTGATCAATCAATGCAAACTCATGATGGGATTTAGAATGTTCATCATGACTCCAACAAAATTGTGTACGTGTTTATTTCAGATTGAAGGAGCATTTATACAAGGATTAGGATGGGTAGCCTTAGAAGAACTGAAATGGGGGGATCCTGCTCACAAGTGGATTCCATCTGGATGCTTGTGGACTTGTGGACCCGGAAGTTATAAGATTCCTTCAGTGAATGATGTTCCATTCAAATTCCATGTTTCCCTGCTTAAGGTATATTTTGTGCATGCATTATAAATATGCTGATTTTTTTCTACAGTTTCCTTCTCATTTTTCTGTTGAAAGCAAGATAAAACAAGGTATGTTATCATGTGTAATGGTGTTTGAGTTGTTTGTGTTTTTTGCTTTATTTATTTAGTGATGAGAATAATCAACATGTAGGCTGCCCATGTAGGTTTTGTTTTTTATATATAGCAAGGTTTTATTAGCTTTGATTTATTGAGAAATATTGTATTACATATTGTTGGAGTTTATGGATGTTTCTTTACATGATATCAAAGCCTACCATGCAGACCCTTGAAGTATATTGTGAGAATAAGTTGTATAACATTGATGCACAATGCGTTGAAGTTATGTGTGCATGTGTGTAACGATTGCAACCAATTGAAACTTTTAATTGTGTAAGTTATTGTTTGTGCAGTGTAAGTCTGTGCAAGGTATGCACGAGGTGTGTGTGTGTGTGTGTGTGTGTTGGTGATAGTGGTAACACAAAAGGTGTTTTGCATACTATGTGAGTTGGTGTGGAAGCAGTGGGAAAACCCCTAACTATGTGCCAAATGGTCTCATCTCTACAATTCCTGTATCTCATTCCTCCATTTCAGGTTTCAGGCATATTGATTCAAGAGCCAAAACTTATGTTATAGATGAGTGTTCTTTTTTAATTATAATTTTTTCTTGTTTTTTGAATATTATGGTACCTAAAGAAAATCTTTCAAAAGTCATTAGATATGATAAGATTCATCTTGACTCAATATTTTTTCTATGTATTTTGTTGATTCCCAATTATTCTATTAGATGTTTTTTCGTGAATTTTTTTTCTAGACAGCTCAATTTTGAGTTATTTTTATTTTTTTTAATTTATATCTATATGATTGGAAGAATTTGATGAAGACTTTTTTTGGAATTGAGTTAGGTGGCATATTTATTTTCTATCCTATGGTATGATCTTGTGATAAGTATTTGCGTGTGTTTGATTATTTGTTTGTACATTTTCAATATTGTCACTCATTATTGATCAAATTAAAAATATTTTATCATAGTCATACAAATATATCTATCCTAAAATCTGAGATGTGTCAGTTAAAAAAATATATTAGAGTTTTATATCATACTCATCAGACTAATATGAACAAAGACCTATTTGATTTGACATACTCAAACATATGTTGACCTAGTAGAGATATGACTAGTGAGGATTTTAGGTATTTGATTACTTTTATTTATGATTATTTATGATGTAAAGGTATCAAATGGGTCGTGTCATGCCAAATCATCTTATTTCCATGTGGCCCAGACATGCCACCATGTCATGCCGGACACGACATGAGATCCATCTTCTGTCATGCCTGGAATGGCATGGCATCCAAACCATTAGGTCTGATATGGCGTGTTTGGCTAGCATTAATGCCATGTCGTATTGGGCTATGGCGAGTCGTGTAGAGTAGTTCTGGTTCGTGTCAGGCCATGTTAGATCATGTCAATTTTTGTTTTTGGTAGAAATCCAATTAAAATATTTTAAAATTTTAATATTATATTTTATTATTTATGCAAAATATTTAATATTATATTTAAATGAATTAAAATAAAATAAATAATTAAAAAATGACATTCATCTCAAATAAAATATTTATTATTTAATAAAAGTGTTTAATGAAAAAAAAAGTATTTCGTTTTATAATAAAAATAGAATATGATATATACACATATAATATATAATGAAACATAACTCATAAAACTATAAGTGCATAATGACTTAATCGACAAAAATAAAAAAATAATGACAATATGATATCATATGAAAAAAAATATAATCAAAAAATTATACGAGACATCAATCGGTGTCTATGATATAATAGTACAGATGCAGATGTAAATCATCATCATGTATGCATCTAAAAGTATCACAAGTGTTGGTCTCAATATTATCGATCTCTATGTCCCTTGAATTATCATCCACCAACAACTCTTGCATTTTATCCAAAATGTTTAACTTCTTATTTTCTTAGTTTTTTATGCATGCAAGTACCTCTATGATATTTAGTCGCAATCCTGATCTTGTATCTAAAATAATATTGGCTATCATTGTAAAAAAAAAATTTTGATGTTAAACTAGACATCGGAGGGGTCAATAGATCATGTGTCATCTTAGATAACATGAGATATGTATATTCATATAATTTTTACCAAAGTAAATTATTCAAATTCTTTTTATTATCATGTGATAAGATGAAACGGTAATCAATATCTAAGTACTGAGACAGCTCGCTCTTATTTTATAGACTGTCTCATCATTTTATTCTGGCTAACTGATAGGAGAAATTATCTTTGAATATGATATTCATATATAAACTAGAAGACCAAAAACTTACCCTGGTTGATGAAAGAGAAATTTAAGAAATTCAATTGCATAGATAATTTCTCCCACAATAAAAATCCATGAATCTTTGGTCTTTTGGGACAAACAAATCTTTGAGATCAAGATGTTGTCCTCCTCTGCAGTCTGCTCAGCACATCCATCTCAGAATATTGGATAAAGAGAAAGGAATGAGTTTTAATCTCTCTTTTATATAAGGGTTGCATTTCGTCGTGTTGAGAAGACCCCTCTGGGACAATCCCAATTCAGAGCCCAATACTAAGCCTTAGATTATCTTAGGTGATTTTAATTCTCCACATCCACTATCTGACCTAGACAAAATAGGAGGGTGAATTGTGACAAATTATGAATGATCGGATTTTGTAGATTGCTGCTCCAACCTAGACCTTGAAGATGTTCAATCTTCATAATCCTTTTACACATGGACAAATAGAAAAGTATCGAGTAAATTTGATAGGACACTAATAAATCATTATTGGGCTAAGCTATCCATAGGCAGTCATGCACATTTCTTCCCTCCAGATATCAACTATGATTACATGTTTAGTGGTGGTCACTATAGCAGATAGTTCAAAGGAGAGGAGAGTCATTCAAATTTTGTAACATGTGACTTTCCCATCCTGATTTAATTCTGATCCTTAGACAAATTTGAAGTACCCTGATAGAGGGCTCTCGGATGTACTCTTTAGTCAACGAGCTCAAGTTGTTGAAGGATCCTCTAAAGAAATTAAATGAGTTGTATTTTGGGCACATAAGCACCAGGGTATCCTTATTGAGAAAAGAGTTACATACACTTTAGGGAAAGGTGCTTCAATCTTCGAATTGTCATACTCTTTACAATGAGATGATATTTTTAAGATTTAAGCTGAGGAAACTCAAAGAGGCTGAGCTATCTTTCTCGTGACAAAAAACAAAGATAACTTACTTCAAGCGAAGTGACCGCTGTATGAAATTCTTTCATTCCTTAATGAATGCAAAGTCAAAAAAGGGTAAGATTATATCTACACTTGATCTTAGCCAAAAGGCCGAGAAAGGTTGAAAATGGTAAGATTATATCTATTATCAAGGAAGATAGAACGATCTCCTCTTCTCAAGAAGAAGTAAACAATGAATTCGTGGAGTACTTCAATTCTATTTAGGGAATATCTAAAGGAAGGCCAACCATCAATGTTGAGATAGTTACGGAAGATAAAATAATAAATGATTCTTATTACCCTAAACTTTCTCTCACTTTTTCTAGTGAAGAGATTTAGTAAACTCTTTTCTCAATGAGAAATTGTAAATCTTCTGGGTCGGATGAATTTACAGTGGAATTCTTTAAACACTACTGGGAATACATTGAAACGGATCTTATTAATGTCGTACAAAATTTCTTTTATAATGGCTTAATGCTGAAGTAAATTAACCATGCATATATAGCCATCATTCCAAAATTCTCACATGTTTCTACTATTAGGGACTATAGGTCTATATCTTATTATAATGTTATATATAAGTTGATCCCTAAACTTATATCTAAGATGTTTCAATTAGTCTTTGGAGATATAATTGATCCTTCCCAATTAGCCTATGTGAAGGGAAGACTTAATTTTGATAATTCTCTCCTTGCACAAAGTTTTATTAGAAAATATGTGAGGAAATGAATTTTTCCAAAATATTTCTTCAAATCTGACCTTTAAAAAACATTTGACATGGTCAATTGAAATTTTTTAATGGAGGTTTTGAATTTTTCCAAGACTACTAGCCATATTTTTTTTATTATTCTTTTTGTAAACAAATATGGTAGGAGATCTCTCGAAAGGCGCAAATCAAAGAAACGAAGGACTCCATCTCCAGCATTTTCAAATTATTGAATACAGAATTTTTAGCAAACTCTCCAAGGAATATTGTACGGACAACTATATTTGTAGCAACAATATACTATATATGGTATGAGAGAAACAAAAGATTCTATTAAGAAAATTCAGCGACTCTAGCACGATCTTGAGAAAAAATTTAAACATAGATTTATATTGTATTTGACAAAATATATTATAATCTGAAATTAGACTAGCACATTATAGATATTCTTAGTGCTTTTATTATTTATCAAAAAAAAAATAATAATATATAAATAAGTTAATTTTTTATGAATGAAATATTCAGGTTAGTATTTTTGGTTCATGCACGTGTATATGTATCTCAAATTATTTTCCACATTTTTTACTGTAATCCTATGATTCATACATATATCCAAGCAATAGCGAGATGAAATGAATGATCAATATTTTAAATACTTAGTTTTCATCTTAATAGTCATGATATTAAATATAGGGTGACTTTTATATTTGCTAAACATGTTACTAATATTATATATGCATCTAAGTGCAATACAAGTGATTGGAGTGTACACAAATGAACACATATTTATCGTATTATAAAAAATCTTTAGAAATATTATAAATAAAATTATTATATCAACATCAATAATAAATTTATCATTCTTACTATTGATTTTGTTCGATATCATTTATTTGTAGTCAATATATGACTCTAATATTAGCTAGATGTAATTCTAATGATGTTTTATAATTATTTGAAAATTTTTCTTTTTTAGACCCGCTAACAAATAGCTAGATGTAAACTCTTATTGTTTGTTAGGTATCTTAAGGTATTTTTGTAAATTTTTTATTTTTTCTAATATGAGGAAAATAGTTTTCATTTTTATCTGTATTATCAGGCTAATTACATAATACATATACCAAGCATAAAAAATCTTACATAATGGTTCATTTCTAATGATTCTAACAACTTTACTAATAGTTTTTCTCTTATTAGAAGTATTATCGAAAGTCATACTAATTTCTTTATTTTAAATATCATATTTCCTAAAGATTTTTATCATATACATATATATAGCAGAGTCATCATGAAATTGAAGGATCTTAGGAAATTTTAAATTTTTTTTATTAATTTTTTATTTTGAATCTATATAGTAGGCAATGATACATACAATTGATCCATCATTGCTACTAATTCATATATTGAACGTCAGAGATACTACTCAATTATATTTCTTAAATTCATTAATTATTAATTATTTTTATAACTTATAATATTTTATTATGTTATTCTTTCTTATGAACTTAGGATCCTTTGAAAATTTAATTGGAAGACCAATAATTATAATTAATTTGGATGTCTTCCCTCCTAAAATTATTATTATATATAAAGGAGGTCAATAAAGCTGAACTAGTTCCAACTTGAAAGACCCTACTCAATAGTTGAGTTTTTTTTAATTTAATACATCATATTTTTTTGTATATTAATCTACATGTCTCTTAAAGTGTCTAGTGTTATATACATCCTATCATATTTATCAATAAACATAAAATTTTTATTTTTTATTATTTTAAAATGAGTCTATGCTACTGAAGTTTTCTCAGTTTTTTTTTTAATAGCAAATGAATTTGGGTTGAGACTATTAGAGAAAATATAGTCTTGATCTTGAATCTTTTGGGTAAAGTTATCATTATTATTTATATTTATTTTAAAATCATTATCGTTATATTTATTAATTTTTATACATTTTTCTAATTTATAAATAAAAATAATAACAAATTTACTAACAAATAAAAAAAATATATTGTAACCGCAACCACTTTGTTGTAAATGTAGTCTATTTTTTGCACCACCTTTGATTTCTACTAAAATTTTTATTCACAACGTGCACAATGTATGAGTAAATTAAATATAATAAAAGTAAAAAAATTTAAAAATAGAATGTAAGAAACATAGGAGGAAAGAGGGGGGAGAGTCGCAGAAGATGAGAGATTTAGAGAAATGAGAATAAAATTTATAAAAAATCTAATATATATATATATATATATATATATATATATATATAAATAAGATTAAAAAAATTTTTATTTTTATTAATTTTGTATAATTTATATGACCAAAAATTCAACAGTCATCGATTTTCTGACGTGTAGCCATGGAAATAATTCGATGCCTTTTTTTAATGTTTTTTAAAGGCAGCAAAAGTGATAGGTGATACTTGTCATTGTCCATGTCGACACTCATTATGTGAAAACATAATAGGCAGTTGACTTTGGTCCAACCCCAAAGGTCCTGAACAGGAACAAGTGGCCATGTAAGTCAAACCTAGCTTATATTACTATTTTGTTTTAAACTAGCTCCGTCGATTGGTTACTTAACTAGGTTTAACCCATGACCCATGACCCACCTGTGCCTAGTAATGGGTCAGTACTAGTGGATCATGCCATTAGGCTATGAACATGAGTCGTGTCTAGCTCGACACAAGGCACGACTCACTTTGCCCAGTATGATATGAGCTTTACCTCGAGCCGGTACATTCTAGGCCCAAAGACAGTTCTGGACACTCCTGTGCAAGGTCTGGCATGACTAATTCATGTCATGTTAGGCCCAACACAACATGGTCTGAAGCTTTTTTAGAGAGATGATTTTAGCTACAAAGTACTTCAATTGAATGTTCTCTTTTATCTTTCTCAGTGTATACCTTTTTAGATTATGCATCATGGAGTGATCGTTTAGATTGCATCTTAGATTTTATGATAGTACTTGTTTTGTCCATGATATTTTCACATGATGAGATAAGTTGATATCCAAGACTTTAAAATGTGTTAAATTTAGATATTCTAATACCTAAAAGAGTACGAGTATTTTTCACGAGAGATTAATAGGATTTTAATGAGCAGAGAGAAAATTACTAATTAGTGATATTTGATAATGTTGGTACTCAGTATGATTTTACTTACATAGAGTAATCATACCTACCAAGTACTTTGTACTAGTACAAAGTACAAATTGATATTCTAACCCAAATAACTTGGTAGTATAAGAGTTTGTACTAGTACAAACTGATATTGAGTCGACATTAAAGAAATTTAACTACCCAAGATTTAGAGTCTATACTAGGAGAGTGAGATATGCCCAGTCTTATCAAAACAGAGACAAATCTTTTGAGGAACTAGATTATCATGTAGTCAATTCTCTGATTTCGATCTTTCGATTATTCTCTAGTAAGGACATGAGAGTCGAACTCGGTATATGGTTTCATAGGTTTTCTCATACTCATCTTTTTTTTTTCTTTTATTTCTTTTATTTTTTCTTTTGATGGTACTAGCATATCTAAGTCTTCTTTTGAGATATTATCTCATCTAGAATTATGTCGAATCATGATAGAAGAGCCACATAATATCAACTATAATGAGACTTGAGATTTAGTATCATGACTTTTATGAAGGTCTATTATTGGTTGTAGGTGGATGTTCATCATGGAGACATGTCTAGATGGGAAAACATATTGTGTCAAGATGAAACTTGTAGTAAGGAGATATTCTTCGTAGGTGTTCACAGAAAACTTGATTTGTGAGATTTTTATAGACAATCACTTTATTTGGGTGATACTTGTATGTTTATAATTTTTTTCTAGAGGAGTTTTGATGACATCATAATTTTGTAGATGATATTATGATGAAGGTACATATCGAGTTATGAATTACTTAATTTAAGAAGTATCTTCAGACACAATTTCAGATGAACTTTGAGAGGCTTAAATAATTTCTTGGCATAGAGGTTACATATTCTATGAAGAGATATGTACTTGATACTCTTGTAGTTATTAGTCTATTGGGTTATACTCTCATAAATATTCTTATTGATCCAAGTATTAACTTTACTTTTGATGCGACATTTCTAATTGACTCTATTACTTATAAAAAAAACATAAGAAAGATTAAGTATCTAACTATGATCAGATCAGATATAACATATGTAATCAGTATAGTTAGTTATTTCCTAGATTTTTCTTGCTATGTTCACCTCAATACAACTATTTCCATGCTGAGGTATGTGAAGAAGTATCAATACTTGAGATTTTTTTAGGGATCATGGGCATTTGCAGTTAGTTAGATATTTAGATTTAAGTTATGCTTTAGCATTCAATAAGATGAGATTTTTGACAAAATTTTGTACTTTTCTTGGAGGTAACATTGTCTCCTAAAAAAGTAAGAAACAATCAATTATTTTGAGATATGGTGTAGCGATAGAGATTAGAATGATGATGATAATTACTTGTGAGATTCTTTGGATATGATATCTGTTTGAGAAGATTAAATGTTTACTCTCTTCTTTCAATGCCTTTTGCTGTGACAGTCAGGTAGTAAGACATATAGCCTTCAATCTAATCTTTAACAAGCAGATGAAGCACATTGAGATGGTTTGCTTCTTACTTAGAGAAAAAATTAAGATTGAAACCATTACTACTACATACATTCAAACAACAAGATTGTCAGTAGATATTTTTATGAATGTCTTAAAAAGATCTCATCTTACATTTCTTTTCTTCAAGATGAGTGTTGTTGACTTATATGCATCAGCTTGATGAGGATGTTGAATTTTTATTCATCTTTTTTTTTTTTTGATATTTTTGATGGGAGTACCTAATCTGGGAGTTGTCACAGATTTTTTTTTTTTTTACAAGTTTTACTTTTAGGTTGATAGTAAGTTGTCATATATTTTGAGATTTTTATCTACTGCTTTCAATGATTTTTTTTTATGGTTGATTCTCTTTTGGCTGATTATAACTGATAAATCAATTAATTTTGATGTTGTATTCCACGCAATTATTCAGTGGTAGTTACATGCTATTACTTATTTGAATTGGTTAATTTCTGTTACAATTTCATTTACTAGTCGCCAAAAGCTTGAGTATTTGTTGTTGAAGCTATCGATTGGTGTTGATTTGGAGTGGCCTGCAATAATAGGTGCACAACCCCTGACTTTTTTATGACATATGATTGAACATAATGCTGGTATAGTGCTTGTATCACATATAAGAAATTTTGAGATTTAGTAATTTTAATAATATTGTATTTCTCTAATACTTTTCATCTTTAATGGATTATCACTCAGTAGTTGGGCTGTTTTGTAGTTTATCTTCATGTATTTTTATTATTTACTTGTTTTATTGTTATTATTATGGTTTTTTTTTTTTTGTATTTTTGAAGGGAACATCCGACTTGTGCGTTGTTCTGATAATATTTGCTCATTATATAAGAGCATGAGTTTTATATTATTATTATTATTATCAAGTTTTTTTATGTTATACAAGTACCAGGAAGGAAGACAACATTGTGTGGTGGTGATGTGCAGTTGCTATGAGATGGTGAAAAAAATAATGTGCGAGGGCAGTGCACAGTGCAGTGGCATTGTACAAGGATGGATGAAGATTGTGTGGTTGCTGTGCGAGAATGGTGCAGTAGCATTGCGTGAAGATGATGGTGCTGTCATGCTGTACAAGTGTGCAGTGCAGTAAGCACAGTGCTGTGAAAGCTGTGTTGTGCGCAGCGCAGTGCAGTGAGCATGGTTCTGAGTGTGCACTACCCTGAGTTGACAAAAATACCCTTTGACAGATGAGATCCATGAAGAAATTTTATACTTTTTCTAAATGCTAATTTGTCTCCTAAAAAAATACATTATAGAATATCATTTTCAGTTAAACTACAATAGGAAAATAGGGTGAAAATAATATGTTTGGCTTGGTATCAGGAAATGCACTATTCTTCGGGTAGTAGCAGGGATGTTCTGGTGCAACCAATCTCGTCTGATACAGGCAACCACTCTTTCAGATTTCGTAGATATAAAACATGTTTGTAAACCAAGTTCTTGCTTTCTGCCATTTGCAGGGGCATCCAAATGTGAAAGCAATTCATTCATCGAAAGCTGTAGGCGAGCCTCCATTTTTCCTTGCTTCTTCAGTCTTTTTTGCCATCAAAGAAGCGATCATGGCTGCTAGAGCAGAAACAGGCCACCACGGGTGGTTTCCTCTTGATAATCCTGCAACGCCGGAGCGGATCCGCATGGCTTGTTTAGACCAGTTCACTTCTCCATTTATAGGCTCTGATTATCGCCCCAAGCTTAGTGTCTAAGTGTGCATATTTTAAGCATGTTGTCTTCTCCATGAACTTTATCCATCTGTAAATGAGCTACAATAAAGCTTGATCACGTATGCCTCTGTTCATGTGTAAATTGGGTTGTAGTGAAAGAGAGAAAATGGAAAAATCTTTTAGAAAAACGTAGTGTCATTCCCTCTGTAAAAATACATAAGTTTCCTTTACTTGTTTCATTTCTTTTTTCATGGAAAATTATTGATTTAAGTCAATGTATTTGGTAGTCTTTTTGTCACAATATATGAGCCTCAGGGCTTGGCTCCATGGCCAGAGAAGGTAACTTCTATTTTCTCAGCCACATGATAGGTGATCTAGCAAATACCCTGAGGAAGCGTATTCAATATCCCTGGAGATCGAACTCGTGTGTTCATGATTAGAACATTCATCATCTTTTGCTAATCGCATTTTCATAATATTGATAATTGGTGGAATGATTATGAATAAGAAATCTGAAAATTTCCCAAAAGATGCACAAAATTGTGTGATTGTTATTTTAATTTTATGTTGTACTTTTTCATTAAACTATAAAATGATCGTCTTATTTTTCAATTTTGTTAAATTGTTTCTACTAAATGTATGATATTTTGTTGTAGGTCTTGTTTGTTCTTGCTAGTTACTATCATTTTTGATGGTGATATTTACTTTTAATACATTCTTCTTATCATCACCATTTATCAAGATTTATTCTAATTATATGGAGTCAGTTGTATGGATCTTATTTTTTTAATAAATCCTATTAAAAATTATATTAATTATTAATTTTTTATTTGTTAAATCATTGTCTATAATTTTTACTTAATTTCTCCTAGATTCTCAAAGTATAAAAGTGATATTTAGAAAATTTTGAAAAAAAAGAAAAGCTAGGAAAATAAGACTTTGAGCCAAGAGCAACAAATCCTAATGACACAACCCATGAAAACATGCCCATGGCACAACTCGGCACAAAAGGAACCATGCTTGGAATAATGTCAAACTAGTATGTGGCATGCTCGGACCATGTCAGGCTAGGGTTTCTAGCTTGATTGTCATAAAATATGTGGCTTGATACATTGACCAATGTGATCTAGATTTGGCCCGGCTTGCCAATCCATGCTATCCAAGACTCGACCCAAGCTAACATTGACTTGACCTAGGCTTGCCTAGATCAAACTAGGCAAGCCTTGACCTAATTTAGTCTAGCTTAGAATGAATCATGCTTTCTTGCACATGATCTAGGCTAGCCTCGGATGAACTAAGCTCGCTTGGATGTGATGTAGGCTATCCTAGAATGAACCCAAGCTACCTAGGCTAGCCTTGATTCGAATTGTGCCAAATGCACTAGAAACATTATCTAGGTGGTTTTGGTATGATGCGACCCAGCCTGTCATGATCTGGCATGAGAATGACTCGGGCAACTGGTGAACCAAAATTCCATGTTGCAGTATCATTTTTTTTTTTTGGAAACATGCTTCCACGGCATGACCTATGCTACAAACCATGTCGTATACAAATATACACACAAATACACACACACACACACACACACACACACACACACACACACACACACACACACACACACACACACACACACACACACACACATATATATATATATATATATATATATATATATATATATATATATATATATATATATACACACATTTATGTGCACAAATATTCTTTAAAGATGTAGTATGTTCAGATGCACGGATGCAACATTGTACTGAATATATATATATTTGCATATATGTGAACATATATTCTATATAGATGAATATATATTCACAAATATAACATATATATGCATGTATGTAGTATATCTATGCATATATATGTACTACATATATATGTAGGACATATATTTGCATCTATGTGCATATATATACTTATACTACATATATGAATATATAAACTAAAAAAATGCAATATTTATATTCAATATATATTTTGAATATATACTAGATATATGTATACATATTGAATGTATACATTAGCATATATACAATATATATATATATATGTATGTTTATTTGTATGTATACATATTGAATGTATGCAAATGTATATATTCAATATATATATTTACACAGAAACAAACAAACATAAAAATTATTATATATATTTTCAAAGACCAAGTAGGAAAGTTGCGACTTCATAAGAAAGTTGCGACTTCATAAGAAAGTTGCATCTTCAACCTTCATCTTTGTAGCTTGAGGTTGCGATGTTAGAAAATAGTCATGTTTTTGTTCAACATCTTGACCTTTCTATAATACAAAGTTGTGCTGCTAGCAAGACCACGACTTGAGCTTAATCTCTCTATAACACAAAGTTATTATAATAAGAAATAACTACGACTTTATCATTTTTGCAGTTCCAAGAGAAGAGTAACACTGTTAGGATGTTATAGTATTTGTATTTGGCTTTTGCATATAAGTCATGGTTATGTCTTCCTTTGAGGATAAGAATTAAGACCTTGTAAATAATCATATTCAAGTAATGTCTCTATAATAATGAATATTCCAAAAGTCACAACTTTGAATATTTGTCATAGATTTAACATGAGTATTTGTTGCTTTGTAATTTTTTATAGCTTAAAATTCATGGCTTTATAAAACTATCACTACTCTAACTTGAGACTACCGATCCAGATAAAAATATAATTGTGGCTCTATGAAATTAGCAACAACCTTGAGCACTAGTGGGATACTTAGTTGTTACGAGGAAGAATTAATGTCATAGTCATTAAAATTTTCCGAGCTAAGTATGCCTAAAAATATCTCTACTTCCTCTAATATTAAAAATTTTCCGAGCTAAGATAAAAATATAATATCATAGTCATTAAGAATGTGTTAAATAATAAAAATATTATATTACCAAGTTAGTAGTGTCATGAAAAATAAAAATTTCCACTAACCATTTAGGTAGTGTTTCGGTCAAGAATAGTTACGAAAACTATGAGAGACTTATGCATCTACTTCCTCTAATAAATATCTCTAGAAACTCATTAATTTTATTACTATTCATCAATGTTCTTCCAAATACCAAAATTATGAAATTAATTCATATTAGCTCCCATTTCCACTTCTACACATCATTAACCACCAAAATACATAATAATATTCAGTAAATTAAATACTAAATATTGCCGAGACTAGATTAAAGTTGAAAAAACTACTAGAGTTTGGAGTCATGTCTTGCACTTGGGAGTCATGACCCAAGGCAAAATGAGTCATAACCTACTTTAGAAGGTTGTGACAGGAGACATTTGCTTTGGAGTCATGACCTATAGTGTAAAGTCATGACTATTGTTATTTTGTGAGGGTACCAAATTTCATTGGATTGATATAATCTCAAAATTTCATTGGTGAGTTACACTCATCCAATATAGTTGCACAAGTATATGGCTCATATAAGTAGTAAGATGAAGATAAGTGGATATCAATCCCATAAGAATTGAAGTAGTAGTTTGAAGAATCAACAATGACTCTATGGATTGGTCTTTCTACATAACTCCCACACTATTGTGAAACTCTTAGATTAGATATTCTACTTAACTTTCACATTACACAAAGATTAGTTCTTCTAGAACAATGATTAAACTTACCTCAACTTCAAGAATTTAAATATTAATTTATATCATGTGTAAAGATTAGAAGGAATATTACTTTTTTTTTCTCATACTATATGAGTATGTCTTAGGACTTACATATACAAACATAAACTCATGAAAATCCTAAGCTTCGATTTTAATTTATTTTTATGTTTATCAACATCAAACACAAATATAAATATAAACATAAACTCATGAATTTATTAATTTATCACAATACAATACATTCACTAATCCTATACATCAATTTAGTTGGGCATTAGAGAGAAAATCATGGGAAATATGTTTATAAACATATGGTAGATTTGAGAGTTTCCAATGAACATCCAAATAAAAATTTAAGTAAATATTCTTAGTTCTAATTGAAGATTTCTTATGTTCAACTAGGATTATCCTAAATGGGGGTCAAATTAAATCAGCTATAAATCTTGGTATTGTGGTTTCATGTTTCCACCAATTTCTCTCTTTTTTTCTTTATTTTTTCTAAGTGTTACTTTTATACTTCAAAGATCCATATGATATTTTAAGTTTAAAGTTATGACATAGACTAGAGGTCATGACTTTATCAACTCTTCGAAGCTTCTCTAAAGCATTGATAACGTAATATTTAGAATGATCATGACTAATTCCTTTGCTCACTATAATACAAAGTTTTGGTGATTAGATTGGTCACAACTTTGATCTTGGATTTCTAAGCAAAGTGTCATGATGTTGTGATTGTCATAACTGATATAATCGTTCTTTGTAATAGAAAGTTGTGGCCCTAGTATTAGCTAAGACTTTTTTCTAAGTTTTCTAAGCAAAATGTCACAGCACTAGAATTATATTATAGTCATTAAAATAATTATTCTTTGTAACACAAAGTCGTGACTTTGATGTTTTCTTTTTATATTACAAAGTCACTGAATTAGATAAGCAATGACTGGAGTAGTTTCTCATTGAAATGACAAATCATAGTGAAAAATAATATAATAACTTAAAATACTTAGTATTTTGGCTCTATATCAAGTAAGTTTCAACTCTAGAATCTTATCATAACTATTTGCATCAATAGGATACTTAGCTTATATGATGAGAAACAAATATTATGACTACTATGTATTTTAGAGAGTGTGATTGAGACTCCAATAATAAATATAACATGATCATGATTGTTATGTTTCATAGTGAAATAATTATGATAATTCAGTGGTAGAGTCATAGTATACGAAAAACATCACAACTTTTTATAGAGTTATGGAAAAGAAATGATTGAAGTAGTTTTATATTAGAGAGAATTATTAAACCATATTCTAACATGTGTCCTAGTTTGAAATGTCGCATCATAGTTAACTCTTCTTCTTTGCTAATTAATGTAATACATGCATTACCTTTATGTACTATTATCCTCTAAACATGAATACATTTATTACTTTTTTTTTGCCTTCATAATCACAAGTGAATTTCTCACTTGTTTTATCATCTCATTCTCAACATCGATCTTGCATCCAAGACTATTTATTTGTCCTTTGATAATACCATTACCAAAAATATTCAAAGCATGATTCTCACCCATTTGTATAGTACCTCTTGATATTAGTTCATATTTATGTAACCATTCTTTTCAAGATATCATGTGTCATGATGCTCATGAGTCTAGTCACTAAACATTAGCAAACTACTTTCTGCTTTTGACTATTATTATTAATGCCTTGCCATATAGAATGTTGCCATCATCATTGATACTAGCAATATTTCTTTTAGAATTTGAAGACACATTATCACTTCTCTTTTTATTTTATCAATAATATTTTTTCAAGTGTCCTTTCTTGTCATAGTTATATTAATTATTATTCTTCTTACTTCTTTATTTTAATCTACAATGATTTTGACTCCCATTGGTGATTTAATCTATTGATGTCCCTCATATGGTAACTATAAAAGCTTCAACTTGTAATGAACATGCATTCATGTCTTTATTTTGTGTCTATTTTCTTCTTCTAAGATAGCAGTTGCAATATCTTTGAAGACTAGATAATCCATATTGTAACTATTCATTAGATTGATGATGAGTTCATCATACGAATCAAGTAGTCTTAGAAGTAGAATTTCAGCATTTTAAACTTATATTTTATGATCCAACATAGTAAGTTGCAGAAATAGAGTATCCAAGGTATTGATATGATCAGTTACTATAATAGATTATATCATTCGTATAGATATAGTATAGAGTCTCTTCTTTAAGATCTTATTGTGAAGTAACTATTACAACTTGCTATGGTGCTAAAAACCTATAGTTCATGACATTATCCCAAAAGCTAATTGGGGAATTGTCTTTCATCCAAAGTAGTCTCACTAGTATATGGGTCATTTGAGTAGTAAAGTGGACTTAAGTATAATATCAATCCCATAAGGATTTTGTCTCTAATTTGATTAACTAATAGTAATATAACTTTTTTTCTATTTGAGTAGATAAACTTGGATTTTTGGAATGATAATCATACTATAGGTGTACAAGATGTTATTAAGTAGTTTTTTAGGCATTATTATGTTTTGTTGTTGGGTAAAAGATAGATCTGTGTTAGTACCCCATATGCCCTTTTGACATACAAGGTGATGACCATTAGTTTATTATCACTATCAATAATGATCTCATCATAGTTGTCGCCTTAGTATTTTAATATAAAAACAACATATCATTTCATTCACTAATCATTCACAATCTATTTCATTTATTCAATGCGTCAACTGCACTTGATGATTTCTTCGAATATGAACTTCTATTCTCGAACCTCTAAATATCTTCATAGATATAGAAAATATGGTACTAAATGTATAAATTAGTAGAAATCATATAACAAAAGATGACTCCTATGGGTGTCCCCACCATATGAAGCACTTTAATTTTTGTGTGTCTCATGAAATATCTATCACCATCCAAAATAAATGACACATAACTCCAACACTATAGTGAAACCCATAAATTAGGCATTCTATTTAATGCTCGAATTCCTCAAAAGTTAGTTTTTCTATAATATACATAATGGATTGTTCATAAGAGTGCTTGTGCTTTCGGTTTCCTGAGCATCATACTCACAATAATTAATTTACCTTAATTTTAGGCTTTTACACAGATTTATCTCATGCATTAAGATTAGAAGGCCTATCATCACCTTCTTACTTTATCTAGTGAGTATGCCCCATGGCTTATCTATGAGATTGATACTTATTTTAATGATTTAATATGATGTTTTGTTATGATTTTTTTTATTATGAATGGTTTCATAATGAAATAAAATTGAGACTAGGATTCTAACTATTGGTGGGTTCATACATGATTAGAGTGGGGGATAGAGAAAGATAAGTCACAAAACACACTCATGCATATGAAAGAAGAAAATAAAAACCCTTCCAACCATGATGAATGAGACAAGCTCATATCTCAAAACCTAAAATTAAGATAAATTTAATCATTATAAGTATGATGCTTATGAAGACAAAAGCACAAATACTCATATAGGCTAATTCATTATGCATATCTTGGCAGATCTAACCTTCAATTGATGTTGAGTGGCAAATAAAAATGTTCCTATGGGTTTAACCTTTAGTTTGAGAGTCACTTACCATAATAGTGGATAGTGATAGGTAAGCCACGTATCATGTAGGTTCGAAGGTGATTCATATGGTGGTGACCAATATGTGAGTTATTTTGAGAATAAAATTACTATTGGTGAAACACGAGATAAAATATATGTTAATTATATGAATATGAAGCTAATGAAACTAAGAGTATAAATACTTCTTTTATCACATCAATTCTCATTGAGAAAGACACTAGAGGTTTGGGAATAAAAATATATATTCAAAACAACCATTAAGGGCTATTATAGAGTTTCCTAAAAGGCAAGAACTTGTGAATGACCTCTAAGCATAGATAATTTATTTTCTTAGTGTTAAAATACCGAAGGGACATTTATGAAGGGTCATCATTAGAAATATCTTAATAGTTAATAAACACCTTATATTTTTTGTAAGAAAAGAGGTAATTCTCAATTATCTAGCCTTCATTCTATGACTAAGCAAAATCACAACAAGACCATTAAAAATTTCATTGCATATAAAAATGTCAATCATACATAGAATATAGGATTTATGACTTTAGTCATAATTATCTTGCCTACTAAAATAGGTATTAATTATCATTGACTAATCTAACTCTAAGTGTAATCCATACGTGATCGATATCTAGACTAAATGTATACTTTATTACTTTTATTACGTGTATACTTGTTGAACGATGTCAGTCTAGTGACCCTTTTGAAATAGCTCTTGGGATACACCTAACCATAAAAATTATGTATTGTCACAATGTCACAACACTAGATCCAAGTGAGGAATTTTCAAAAATTTTGTGAGTATTATTATATCTACCATTTTTAAATGGGTTGAGGAGCTAAAACTATTGTTTGTCTTGAGTAGAATTCTCCATATAGATTTTAAGATATTAAAAAAATCATCAATATTGGATGAATATAGAGATGTCAAATGAGTTATGTCGTCCTAGCATGACTCATTTTTGGGTGGCCCAGTCGAGCCACCATGCCGTGTTGGGCATGATCCAACATGAAAGTCATGTCATGCCCAGCACATCATGACTGATAGTATGTTTGGCCCAATATGACATGATTCCTAAAAAGACTTGTGTTTAATGTGTTGGGTCATCTTGGGTCATGCTAGATCATGCCAATTTTGTGGGCAGCACCACCACAGACACTATTCACTGGCCACCACCACCACGCACCAATGATGGATCACCATAGAATCATACAAATAAAAATATAAAAAAAACAAAAAAACTAATTACATGAGCAACACACATCAGACATAATATTAATGAAGCATAAATATAAGACCAGAAATATATGTAAGTATGCAATATAAAATGAAAAAAAAAATTATTTAAAACTAAGGTTTAAGAGATAGACAAAATAAAAATGATAAAGAACAATAATATCAAAAAAAATACAATCATAAATCATAATCATAGTATTGAATGTGAATCATATCGTATGAAAATAATAATCATAAAATAAATATAACATTAACAAATAAATATGTAAGTATGTCAATTAGTATCTACATGCAAATCATCATCATGTAAGTACTTGATGGTATGGGTATCACTAGTGGTGGCCTCGATATTCTCTAAGTCACACATATCATCATTTGCTAGCAACTTTTGTGCTCCTACTCTATCTTGAATGTCTAACCTTAAATCTTCTTAGTCCTTCATGCATGCAAATTCTTCAATGAATCTAGTCATAATCTTGATCTCCTATCTGAAATGAAATTGGCTGTAATAGAAAAAACAGACTTTGATGTTGTGTTAGATACCGGATGAGTCAATAGAACTTGTGTTATCTTAGACAACATGAGGTAGGTGGATTTATATGATTTTCATCATAGTCAAATATTAAGGTTCTTATTATTATTATGTGATTGGATTGAATAATAATTAGTATTTAAGTGCTAGGGTATCTCGCTCTAATTCGATGAACCACCCCATTATTTTCCCCTTGCAAACTAAAAGGAGAAATCATTTTTGAATATGATGTCAATATTCGTACATGGAGTCTGACTATAACAACTACTATACCTAGTATCATAATATATAAATAAGTTGGTCAATTTTTCATGAATAAAACCTACAGATTGATGTCCATGGTTCATGCATGTAGAATTGTATGTCAAAGTAGTCTTTATCCCCTCCACCTTAACCTTAGGATCCATGCAGGAAGCTATGAAATAAAAAGATTAAATGGTAGATCAGTACTTTAAATACTTGGTTTCCATCTCAACAGTCATAACACTAAATGTAGGGTGACCTCTAAACTTGTTAAATATACTACTAATATCACATATACACCTGAGTATAATGAAAGTGGTGAGAGTATAAACAGATAAAACACATGTTCATCATGTCATATAAAATTTTTATGAATTTCAGAAAAGAAATTTTTATATCCCAATCAGAGTTGTCAATAATAAGTTCATCACTCTTACTATTGATGTAGTTAGATATCACATGTTCGTATCTAATACATGACTCCAATATCAATTAAATATAATTCTAATGATGACTCATATCCTTTTGGAGTTTCTTCTTCTTTAGACCTACAAACAAACACAAACTATCAAACTCCTATTTTATATTAGCCATCATAATATATTTTAGTGAGTTTCTTATTTTTTCTAGTATGGAGAAAATAACTTTCATTCTCGCCCATACTGTTAAGTTAACAATATGACAAATGTACCTAATGTGAAAAATCTCACCTAATGGCTTATTTCTAATGGTCCCAACAAACATACTAATGGCGATGCTATTATTAGATATATTGTCAAATGTGATAAGAAATATTTTATTATGAATATCATAATTTATAAAGATTCTCATCATGCACACATATATGGCAGGACCACCATGTAGATGAATAATCTTAGGGAATTATAAAGTTATTTATTAAGTTTTCATATAGAATCTACATATTTCTTATATTCATTAATTATTAATTATTAATTATTTTCTAACTAGTAATATTTTATTATGTCATTCCTACATGTGGTCCTTGGAATCATTGTATAAGTAGATTGAAAATAAGTCTACATGATACAGACTACCTTAGGATCCTTTAAAAATCTAATCAGAAGACCCATAATCATAATTAGTTTGATCATGTCTTCCCTCCCTAAATTATTGTGGTATATGAAGGGGGTCAAAGAAGCTAAACTAAATTTAGCTTCATTAACTCAACCACTCAGTTGGGTTTTCCTAGGATCTAATGCATCATGTTTTTTGGTGTATTGATTGACATGTCTCTCTAGGTGACCTGTGCCACCTGTACTCCTACATATATATAATTTTTGATAATACATATAGTGTGTCGATTCTTCATCGATACCCTTATAAACTTTATTTTTTAATATCTTATAGTGGATCCAAACTATTGAAGTTCTTCTAATTTTTTATCTTTTAGATATTTAAATTTGCGTCGATGCCATGAAAGAAAATATAGTTTTGGCCTTGGACCTTTCCGCAAGGTTATCATTATTATCTATATCAAAATTGATGCTAATTATATTATCATTATATTCATTATTAGCTATTAATTATTTTTTAGTTTTTGTTTAAAAAAATTATTTTTTTAAACAAATAAAAAAATACAATGATTTCAATAGCATTAGGCATAAGCAATAACTACAACTAGAACTACTACTTGAAAGTTGTGATTTTCTTTGTTGTAAAAAAAATATTTCACCATTCCAATTTCCAATTTTCCAAGGGTATAATTGTCGGGAGAATAAAAACTCTAAATTGATAATGAGAGAGATGAAGAGTAAAGGAGAGTAGAGGAGAGGAAAGAGATATAGAATTGAGAAAGAAAAAATTTAAATACTTAATATATATTTATAGTTTTTTTATTTAAAAATCATATTTTATATATATATTTTGATTTTTTAAATATTTAAATGGACAGAAACCTAATAACCATCAGATTTCTACCCCTAGACATCAGAATTAATTTCAATGGCCAAGATCTAGCTTTTTTTTTATTATTTTTTTTAATGGGAACGTGGATGCACCTACCCAAAAATGAAAAATACTGTTATGATTTTTAAGCACATAAGTGTGTTCTCTTTGTGCTATGCATAGCTGAATTGGTCGTAGCTAATACATGGACTTGTGGTGAGTCCACGTCCCATAGCCAAGAGTTTTTGGGACTTATGTCCCAATGGCATCTACCACATCAATGTGGCAGGTTTCATTAAAAAATCAGCCATGTGGATGTGGCAGATATATAAAAAATAAAAAATTTTGAAAACTAGTTTTTAAAAAAATAGGTGTGGTCTTGGGCTAATCCCAGAAATTCATGTCGATGGAATATGACAATGTACCAGACATGTGGGTCATGCTTGGTCTGGCATGAGGCACGATAGCCTCTAGCCTAGCATGATATGAATCATGCCTCAAGCTGACATGACCTAGATCGAGGCATGGTTCTGGACCATACCGTGTCGAGCTAGCCACAACTCAGTAGGGTCATTCCTTGTGTCATGTATGGGCTACCCGACCCACTTGATACCCCTAGATGAATAATCTTTATAACTCAATTAGGGTACACTGGTTAAATATCATACAACAAAATTCATCTAAATCAGAGCTTATCAAAGAAAAAATGAAAATTGGAATGATAGTACAAAACCTTTTGAATACTTCATAGTATTTTTGTAGAAGAAATTGATCATGCTATTGCTTGAACTTAGTTCTAGTAGGCTAATTATCTATGGAAGCATTGCTCGTTAGCTTATCCAACTCATTGAGGTCTAACATTATCTTTTAACTAGTTCACTCCAAGTTGAAATTGTGTTTATATATAGTATATAAAAATTATGTTGCATCTCAACCATCATATTGCAAGCATCTCCATACAATAAATAGTACATAGCTATTCACAATATTATTTTACATGTTATTAGACAAGTTGAAAAAGTATTATAACAATTTAAAACGAATCCTTTCATTTGGTTTGCACTACATTAATTGGCACACAATTAATTTGACAATTAACTAACTCAACTTATCCAATTGTTTGTAGATAATAAGAGGTAGCTATCTTGTGTCTAACAGCAAATTTAAATAGAAGGCTCACAAAAGTCTTATTACAAAAGTTGTTTCACCATCACTTATAATAGCTTTAAATACACCAAACTTAAAAATATATATGTAATGAATTTGACAACCACTTTATAGCTATTATAATTAGAAGTTATGGCGATCATTCAACTTCAAAAGATAATCAACTTCCATAATGTTATATATTCAAATAATATAATAGGGGAAGGGTCCCAAGACATCCATCAGAAAAACATTAAAGATCACTCTCACAATGACATAATTAATAGAATTATATTTGTCACTACCAACTTACCAATCTCTCAATAATTATGACAAGCCTTTTATAGATTGTTGTTATCATTGACTTAATTAGGCCAATAGCAACAATGAATGTAAAACTTTCAACCTATTTTTTTTGAGTAGCAAAGTTACCTGCATTAGAATGCCAATGAATTCAGATGTCATGTTATTCTTCTGCAAAACATCCAATCCACATAATACTTGTTTGACTCCTTCCCATGGTAATCTGCATCCTTAGACAAGAAATTTTTCCTTCTTTTTTAGACCATTCTTTAGCTAATTCACAGGCTGATAGATTGTTTGAAATCAGTGCAATTCATTGAGTAGAAATTAAAATTATAAATGGCTTCCCCATAAACATTTCATGTATATAAAGTTTGGGAAAGATATATTTTATGAATATGCTTCTAAAGCAATATAATATCTACTTTTCCACTCCTTTTTTTCATTTATTTCCAAGTTGAACTCTTTAAGCATGTGTATCAGATGCATAAATCTTTCCTTAATTCTATTTTATTTAAGAGATGTTCTAATATCAATTGTGTTAGTGAAGTGCGCTAGAAGAATAATCAGAGTGATGTTAGTTTAATGTTTATGAAATAAATGGTATTTTATTATTATTTTATTGATAAATAATTTTATGAATAGTTAACTATGCTTATAACGATAAAGTATATAACTTGATAGTAAAATACTAACTAAATGAATACTATTCTAAATATCCCTTGTTACTCATTTTTTATGGAGTAATAATTAATTGAGACAAATATAGAGTCTAACTAATGATTATGATATATTGATCATGAATATGAGAGATTACTTTATCTCTTAGTTATCTGTTAGATGACAATATATTGGACTAACTCACTATAAATATACTATATAGAATAAATATCATAAGTAGTTCTTTATGGTACAATATATTTAGTCCTCATACATAAATTCATATTGGATTTCTACTTGAGAAATTCTATATTTTGACAAATGCCATCCATAATATATACTATTATTGGTTATAATATATACTATTATAACCAAGGTAATAATATATACTATTATTGGTTATAAAATGAATCATGCATAGGAATGTCTGAATGACTGAATGACTGAATGAGAAGGAATCTGGTTTTTTTTTAAAATGGATAACTATTGGACCCTCAACATGTGAGATTAAAAAATGCATGAGAACAAATATGATATGTTGATGCTCTGAACGATCTAACTCTTATTCTCTGATATGATTAAGATAGTGTTAAAACTCAAATATTTGAATATGATCCCCTCGAATACCAAATGATGAACCTCAAAGAGAAAATCTCAACATTATGCAACAATTCCTTCGATATGAATTAGGTATTCAAGATTCCCAATGTAACCTCTCTCTGATACCAAAAAAAAAAGGATTTTGTGTGAGGATTCCCCAATGTTAGTTTAGGGTTATGAAAGACGGGAGAATCAGTCTCTCAGAAAAGAAGCTTACCCTCAAACAAGAGAGTGAGAGGGAGGGAGGGAGGGAGGGAGGGAGGGAGGGAGGGAGAGAGAGAGAGAGAGAGAGAAGCTTAAGAAACACATACAGAATAAAGAGTATAATATTTTCACATCTATTCATACTTTGTGGCAGAGTAACATGCAACTCTTTTCTATATTTCGTTTACAAGCATTCATATACTAAAGTAAAAAATATCTTTAACTTAAGTTCTAAGTCATAAATACATGTAACATGTTATAACTTCATACATGTTGCGTTCCCAAAGAATAGGTCACAAGAAAAAGCAAACGGAAGGATTTAGTAGCAACAAAGACCACCCAAATAGTAGAGGACAAGTTGCCCAACAACCCACTTCTCACCGTACTTGGGTGATTATTGGTAGCTACCTATGTTGGACAATTACTTAGAGATTTAGAAGAAGAAGAAAATATAAGGAATGGAAATTAAATAAGAGGGTAGATGGAATGAAAATAAAAGTAAAAGAGAATAGAAGGAATGAAAATAAAAGAAAAAAAGAAGATAAAGTATAAAATTTATAATTACAACATAACAATACATTAGAACTTTACATACCTTAGCAATTCTCCTAGCATTTAGTGAAACTTCATAAAGCTACATGAATTACTAAATAAGAATGAAACCAAACTTTTAATCATTGCAAATTTTGTAGGCCATGAAATGCAACATCCTTGGTTGTTTTCATTGCACAAACTTTGCAAAAATTAACCATTCTCCACAGCCTCTTCTTGTATCTTATAACTTATTAAATTTTATGGCTTCATTTGGTCCACATTTGCTCAACATTTTTGGAATATGATCAATTACTATAGTTTGGTAAACACATTTATAATCTAATAACTAGTCTAGGAAACATGCTTACCATAACAAGGTAGCAAAGGAGAATACATGGATGGATATTCTCAGTGTTTATGATCAAATAATGCCAAATATCATAATTTGAGGGGTGAACTATGATGGAGAAAAAGATTGACATAACTAACAAAATCTTAAAGATTGCAAATCATTGGGAAAAGAACTCATATTTTGAATTCCTACAAATTGGGCCCAAGATATAAATCCATACCAAAAAAATTGATTTGAATGATTAATCCCACAATTAATCATAATTAAATACTAATTATTTTATAGTTAGTTCTTCTATGAATGTTTTTTTTTCAAATATAATACTAATTATCATAATAAAAATAATAAATAACAAAATTTGAAAACAAAATAAAAAAAATAAAATAAAAAAGTAAATTAAATATTTTATTTAGTATTGATGCATACATTATATATATATATATATATATATGAGTTTTTTAGTTATTCCTTTTAATTTTGAGTAAATATTCAACATTGGATTAGAGAATATAAAGTCACCAAGTCAAAGCACATGAATAACCAAATTGAAAAAAAAACAATTTCCTAGAATGGTAAAATAATAAGTGAGGATCAGCCGCTTGCTATATTTTTACATCTCCACAAAAAACATTCAATTTCATGTAGAAATCACTAAAAATAAGTTAAATATACATACTATATGAAAGTAAAACTGCCTTACATTAATAAAACCAAGAGTTTAGGGGCTTTCAAAATGAGATTCTGTCACATGAAGTTTTTGGAATCTATTCAAACATGATGGCATTGAATCATCCAAATGAAGAGTATTCTTAGTGTACGTGATGATTTTTTTAATTGATAAAATATTTTTCAAAAGAATAACTAGGTCATAACTTTATAACTCATGAATTTAAATAAACTAGATCAGTCTCGAACATGAAAATAGAAAGAACAAAGAACTAAACATCAAATATTTCTTATGCGATAAACTAGATGAGTGTTACGAAAATATGTAGAGATCAGTATCATACTAAATCTTTACAATATATTGATGAAAGTAATGAATTTTCTAAAACAATCATAAAAAAATAACTCAAGCATACAAACTAAATGAAAGAGAATAAATTAAACTACAAAAAACAATTATCATGATAATTTAAGTAGGGACTTTAAAAATTGAGAAATTACATAATGAGTAAATATTCTAGAATTTGACTAAATTAGTCAAAATACTGATAACATAATATTATCATTGGCTCATACTTCTAAAAATGTTGCCTATGTAGTGTTTCAATTTTATATTTTCAAATGATGACTAAACTAAAGATGAAACATATGTTGAGGAGTAGCATCTTGTTCTATGGTACCATGATTGGACTAAAGTTGGAATACATGCTAAGAAGATGTGCCTTGTTCTATAGTGTCATAGCTGGATTAAAGTAGAAATAGCTATTTGAGTTTAAAGTCATGTGTCGGACTTTAGAGTCACGACCAAAATGGAGTCACTACTTATTTTGGATGGTTGTGACTAGAGATATGAACTTTGGAGGCATGACCTAGATTATAAAATTGCAACTAAACTTAAGTTGTTACATGTGTTGTGGTGTTGTGACCATTTCTCAGGTATCACGATATCATTGTTGTCTTAACTTATTGTATGTTGTTATGACTAGTAACTTAATAATTTAAGTCATGACCTATTCTTTGATGACATTACATGAATGAAGTTGTGACACATTATGTGTTGTTATGACTTAGCTAAACTACTTAAGCTAAGTCATTCAAGAGTCTTCCATAGAAGCCAATAGGTCATGATAAAAAATTGTGGATTCACAATCCAAGCAAGTCTTGGCTTGGCAGATAGGGAGCCATCAATTGGATGTAAGATTCACTTTGCTGATACATCTATTTCTCATGTAGAAGAAGACACTTGGTATATTGACACATGCACATCAAATCACATGACTCCTCTTCAATGCTAGTTTGTTTAGTATGAGTTGTTTGAAGGAGGAGATATCATTATGAAGAATGGCCGGCTTAGGGGTTAAGATAGCTGGTTATGAGAATGTGAAGATGAGAATGCAAGATGGGACAACCAAATACCTTCTAAAGGTGATGCACATTAATAGTTTTAGTAGAATTGTTATGTTAGCGAGTTTATTGATGAATGTGAAAGCTCATGGGTGTGGCACTCCACTATTAGCTTTCACCCTCAGATTGATGTGAAAACAAAATAGGTAAATACATTAGCAGAGCTATATTTGAGGTATTTAATGAGTGCTAATCATACAGACTAGGAGAAGTTGATGAATATGGATTAGTCCTCTTACAACTTACAGAGGAGTGAGGCAATTAAGAAAAGTCAAATTCGAGATAGTCATAGGACAATAACCGATGACTCCTCACACCCTAGCTGGATGGTATATAGAGAAGAATACAATAGCCTATGCTAAAGGATGACATTAGCAAGCAGACACAGCATGCTCATACTTGGGGAAGGCTACTAGAAAGATGAAGAAGTTAGCTGACAAGAAAATGAGACATGTCAAATTATATGTTAGAGATTTTGTGCTTGTCAAACTCATACCACAATAATTCAAGTCCTCTTTAAAGGTATATAAAGGGCTTATAAGGAATAATGATGGCACCTTTCATTATTAAGATGGGTTTGTAAGGTGTCATACAAGGTCAAGCTACCATCAATGCTAAAGATTCATTTTGTCTTTAATATTAGTAATATCAAGCCCCACCCATAATAGTAGCGACATATTTTGATGAGGAGATAGACTACATCGTGGTAGACCATAACATGAATATGAATAAGTTCTAATTCTTTAAGGAACATTTAGTGAAATAGAATAGATTATTGGAAAGTAAAACCAACTAGGAGCTAACAATGACATTGTGGGAGTTCCAAGAATAAATCAAGTTGTTTTAAGTAGAAAGATTGATGAGGATGTTGATATATTTGGTGGGCGAGAATGTCACATCATCACTCATAAAAAGTCTTTATCTCAATCAAATGGAGACAAAAAATGCTTAGGGAGTTTTATATAGGAAGGTGGGATGCCTTTAGAAACTTGGAGAGACTTCCCTTTTCAAGAAAAGTGTGAAAGATTCTAGAGGATTATAAAATATCTAGAACCTTCTAACATTCTAAAAGATCGTAAAGTATCTAGAATATTCAAAGGTTCTAGATAATTCCATAGATATATATAAAAGATGTGGCTATCTCTTGTTTGAACCTATTTATTCAATAATAAATATTTTATTTATAGTATTTTTTTGAGTTCTTTTCACTTCTTATCTATTGATAAAAAACTAGATATCACTTGCAATGCAAACAAGAGGTTGACATAGTAACATCTGAGGGGCAAAGTTATCTAAGTGCTACACATAAATATAGTAGAAAGACTAAGTCCATGATACCTACCTTCTTACAATCTAAGTAATTTATTAATAATGTTTCTATTAAAATATACCCAAATTCCTCTCAAATAATCTTTCTTTTATAATCTAAATAATTTTTTTAAAATATCCCCATCTTTAATATACAACAAATGACAAAAGAAAATGTATTTCATCACATAACAAAAAGAAACTTGGGTTTCCTCCAAATCAATGCTATATTTAATATCTATAACTAGACATTCACCAAAGTATTCTTTTAATTGATAATCCTTACAATTCTTGTCGAATTCTTTGTGTAATATTTTACATATTGTATCCTTGTGTTTTTAATGTCTACTAGAAATACTATATAGAATACTACCTTAATGATAATTTCTACATAGATAGATAGTATTGAATGCTCAATTTTGTTTCTATGTTTTAGCCACAACTTTATGATGTGCCATAGCTCATTAGGCTTCCTTGATCTCCTTTTTGCAATTGATCATATTCATTTTAGTTATTGGAAATTGTGACATATCTTTATCTTTAAGTATAAACAAGTTAGTTTCTTCATATCTAATTTAAAATTTTCTTATCCCCTCTTATTCCACTTCATTCACTTTTCTTGATTCAATAAGCTACTTGGTGAATATATCTTCGAATGAAGACATGAAGGTTGGATAAGAACTATCATATAAATTTTTTTATGGCTCCCAAATATTAGATCTACATGGCTTATTATATTTTGAAAATATATCTAAATTAAGTTTCCATTAGATGAGATAGAAATCACAACTTAGTACAACATAGGCTTTATTATATTGATAAATTGAGTTGTGCACGTTCATCTTCTACTGCTAACGTTCTTCTATTTTGATTTTCTTACTTTATAGGTGGAAATGTATTAGCTCAATCCCAGAGTTTTTCTCTGTTGATTTGTGGCTAAAAAAATAAAATACACTAAACCAAAAGATACAAAAGTAACATAAGAAATGCAATATAAATCAAAATACAAAAACAAGAAAATATTATCCAAACTACTAAAAATAGAATTATCCTTTATCAAGGATAGTTATGTCAACTAAAGTTGATTAACTAAACTTCACAATCACTAGTAATAGTGCAAAAAATTTATTGTAGCTTTGTTATGATCCTTTATTTTTAGGATTAAATAATCTCCCACAAGTATTTGAGTTATACAATTAGTAAAGTAGACATTTGTATATATATCAATCATATATAAATTATGTAGGTAGTTTTACCAAATAATGATGAGTCAACTACTACTCTAGTTTAAAGGATAAAACTATGTTTTTGGTAAGACTCTTAGATTTTAGAGTTAGTCCATTTTATTATGTATGATGGCCTATCTAAATTATATGGTTGCTATTATTCTTGGTTATAAAATGAAGGTTAACTTATTATAAAAATACTATAGTACTCTATTAGTATACAAGGTAGTTGTCACTTATTTAGCTCTCCCCAATGATGCATATATACAGGTGTCAACCGGCCCGGCACGAGGCACGGCATGGTTCAGCTGTGCCTGGGCCTGCCTGGCACGGAAAAATTCTGTGCCCGGGTTAGGCGCGTGCCGTGCCTGACCCGGCATGGTTTGGCACGCGGCATGGCACCCCGGAACGGGTCAGTCCCGTGCCGGGTGTCCAGTGAGCCCGACCCCAGGAAGCCCCTCCCGCAAAAAAAGACCGTGGGTCGGGTCTGATTCGACCCAACCCGCTGTCTTCCCGTATCTCGAACCGCTCGGACAGGCAAGCCCGAGCGGGCCAGGCAAGGCACGGCCCACCGTGCCTACAGGCCGTGCCGGGCTCGGCTATTTTTAAACCGTGCCCGGCCCTGCACGGTAGCACGAACGTGCCATAAAAAAATGGGTCGGGCCGTGCCGGGCTGGCCCGTTTGACACCTCTATGCATATACTATATATATATTTGTATTCTCCAACCTCAATTATCATAAAAACATGAACTGATAATGTATTAAAAGTATTTATATTTTTGACTTCGTAAGTACCATACTTGCACAATTAATATATGTTTTTCCTCAGATATTACTAGTTGGAGTCATACGATAGAAAATAACTCACAAAAGTATCACCATATTATAAGTTGCCTTCACAAACATGTGTCTTATGGTTTACATATCACCAACTACAAAAATGACATGTTACTCTCACATTAAAGATAAAAACTCTTAGAATAATATATTATAAAACCTCACATCAATTGTGGATCAGTTAATCTAAGATATGTGTAATGGATTAGTTTATAAAAGCATGCATGCTTTTGACTTCATAAGTATCATACTCACATGATTCAACTTACCTCAATATCGAATTTTGATACATGTGTTTGTCGCATGCATCATTATCAAAAAGATTGTCACTTACTTCCTACTATTATGCATAAATTTGCTTCAGGACTTTCTTATTATCATCTACTATGATAACATGCTGAAACCTACTAATAGTAAAACTTTAGTTTCAGTTCTAAATAAATATCATATCTATCAATAACCAAACCACAATAAAAATCCAAAACGAAAAATCCAAAACTATGTATCTATCACATGAAATAAAAAATGCACATCCTAGATCTCAATTTAGTTTGGCATTGTGAAAGAATTCATACAAGATAATTCAAAATATATCTTATGAAATTTCAAGTTCCCAAAGATATCCCTCGAGATTGTCTAGGAATCAAACCTTAAACTCATATTTCTCTTTCATCCACCTCAAATCTACCCCTAGGTAGGAGTTAAAATCTATACTACTCCTTTAGTGTTTATACTTATGTCATGTGTCATATCTTTGCTCATGGATCTTCCTTAGGTTTAAGTGATTTTGTGCTCCCCAAAACTCTACATTTTTTTCTTTTTTTTTCATGCTCTAACTCATCTCCCTTTTCTCACCATGATTTTTGATTTTATACCCAAATGACTAGGTATGATTTTTAAGTAGGAAGTCCAGGTGCTAGAGAATATCGTGACTTTATCTTTACATCTCTATAACACGAAGTAGTGATGCTAAGAATGAGACAATAATTTGGCATATTTTTTGCTTTATTTTTCTATGACATTAGAAATAGCGACAGCTTGTGTAATTCATTTCAATAACACAAAGATGTTTCACTAGAAATAAGTCATGGTTTTGATATCCTTTTTGCATTAGATTGTTATGGCATTAAGAATCATAATGGCTTATACATTTCATCTCCATAACACAAAGTCATGCCACTATGAATGATCATAGCTCATGCATTTTATTTATGTAACCCAAAGTCATAACACTGAGAATGGTTGCAGCTTTAGTTTTTTTTTAAGAGCAAAAATACAAAGTATTGGAAATGGTAATGACTCGAGTAAATGTTTTTTATAATTTCTATAACTAAAAGTAACTATGTTGGAGAAAAGTCACGTCTTTTTCCTTAGTATTTATGTCTCTATCATGAGAAAGTCATGATTTTGAAGAATACCATTTATTTTAGCACTATTAGGATACTTTGTTATTATAACATAATATTAATATTACAACCATAAAAAATAGTACGAACTAGTGTGATTATAACTCTAAGAAAGTTGCATAGTCAAAAAGGATATGTTTTATAGTAAAATAATTGTGTCAATCAGATTATAAAGTTTTAGAATAGAATGATTACCATTACTATTTGTATATAGCTTTGGTAAAGAATGAATGTCAAAACTATCATATAAGCTCATTGAGATATAAAAAAGTTGTAACACAAAAAATATTATGACTTACATGATATTTTTCTCTTCTCGTACTCAATATATCCACCAAGTCTTATATTTTTTATAAAACTACTCACATTTACTATTATTCATCATAATCAATTAAAATTATAATTTCATGAAATTATTTTATTTAAATTTTAAATACATTTTTTATGCAAATATAACATGCATAATCAACAAAAATAACTAGCATTATTTTTTATTTGTCATACTGGATATTGATTGTTATGATATTATTATTTGACATTGCATATACCATTTTTTTTTTGATGATTTGGTATGTATTTGCTATTGTGTTAATATGAATTTGAGTTTTTGGGGATAAGATTTTACTAAATATCTATTTTGAATATATATTATAAATGTTAATGAAATCATAGTTATTTTGGGTAAAATTTGTCAGCTTATTGGAGTGAATCCATGGAAGGGAGAAAAGTGATGGAGAGTTATACAAATTTTTCATGTCATGACTTAGGTACACTTTCTATGATCTTATTGAATAGTTAATGTATCCTTTCTTGACCATAACACTATAAAATTAATCATGACAATCAATGTACATCATGATTATATTATCAAAATGACAATTATTTTACTATGTAATACTATCTTTGTAGCTATGATATTTTTTTGGAGATGCACCTGCATTTTCTCTAAAATACATAATAGTCATGATATTATTTTTATATCATAGCATCCAAGTACCCCACTAGTATAATTAGTCATGATAATTTCCAATATTATGATTTATTCAATATAGAGCTAAAACACTAAGTATTTTGAGCCACGTCTTTATTTTCTATTGTAACTTTTTGTTCAAGAGAGTATTTACTCTAGTAATGGAATTTTCAACATTGTGACATTGTTCTCCATTGACAAAATATCAAAGCTATAACCATTCTCAATCCCATGATTGTGTTTAAGAGAGTAAATGTATAAGTTGTAGTAATTCTCAGAATCAAAATATTTTACTCAAAAGAGAAAAGATCAAGTTGTGATGATTCCTTATCTAGTAACATTTTGCTCTAGAAAGAAAATATCAAGTCATAATAATTCCTAGTATGGTGTCATTTTGCTCCAGACTAAAAAGAGCAAAGTTATGGTAATTCCCAATAGTGTTACTTTGTATTCTAGAAAGAATTTATCTTAGTTGTGGCATTCATAGCACTGTAATAATGTGCTCTAAAGGGGAATTACTTGACTCATCCCATTAAATTATATCATGAGTTTCATACTCAAGAGAAGATCTTACAATACAATAAATCATAACATCTAGTCAGCAATATGATTTACAACTTAAAGAATTGCATGGATCCCCATAGTATACAAGCAATAATTAAAGAGAAATTCACAAAGGAGTAGGGGAATTACATTTCAAGCCAAGAGAAAACAAACCCCCATAACGATGTGAATCTAACCCTCAATAAGGGGTAAATTCAAGGCTAACATGAGTCATTTTTTGTTTACAATTAGGTTTTGAGACCTAGACCCTTACTTGGTTTTCCTTGAAAATTCTCGATTCCACAATATACCTATTATGACTTTGTGAGGGTATCAAAAATATCATTATTTGAAATGATCCCAAATTTTCTTTAGAGTTGGATCTCTTATCCGACATTGGTTCACAAGTATATAAGCTGAACAATTAATAAAATTGACATAAGTATATATATTGGTCTCATAAGAAATATATAAATAGTTTGATCAACTAATAGTGAAATGATTACAACTTGAATTGAATAAATATAGTTGCTCTTCGAAAAGATACTAAGACTCTAAGATTTGGCTCACATCTTTGTGTGTAATCATGTTTCTTTTGTATTTATTTAAAAGTGAATTTATATGTTAGACAAAAGGTAGATTAGTGTGAAAATACTCATGTGTTTTCTTAGCATACAAGGTGGTCGACATCCT
Organism: Sapria himalayana; assembly: GCA_029783825.1. Classification (NCBI taxonomy): domain Eukaryota; kingdom Viridiplantae; phylum Streptophyta; class Magnoliopsida; order Malpighiales; family Rafflesiaceae; genus Sapria; species Sapria himalayana. Next base: position 1,544,593 of record JAREIK010002830.1, read on the forward strand.
TGGACAATCACTAAAAAGGTTGTTTCCCTTATAGACATCTCCTCGATATTTCAATACTAAAGCAATACTTCATTCCGTGTAAGATTCGGTTATATATCTACACCTTTTAGGCAATATATCAATTACAATTGATGATTACTTTGAATATGTACTTCTTTTCTCTAATCTCTAATTATCTTAAACACACAAAATAATGTAGTATTAAATATATTTGTGCTTTCAACTTTGAAGGCATCATACTCACTATAATTAGCATACATCATCCCGTGAATCTCACCTTTGGAAATAATACAAGAGAAAAAAACTTACATGATTATCATCACCATTCTTGTATCCCCCACTTTCATATATCACACCACATAATTATCACCATCTACCACACACAAGTGGGGAATAGTGATTTGGCATGTAATTTCACAAGGATAATTACAATAATTCAAATTGGTTAATTAATCTACAATAAATTAATCCCTAGTAATTGTGCCAAAAACTTATTGCAACATATGGAAGGTACCAAAACTATCATAAATATACATGATCCAAAAATATTATGGGGTAATGATTTCTCAACTAACATAGTTCCACAAGTATATGTGTCATACAAGTAATAAAGTGGACGTAAATATAAATATTGAACCCACATAAATTATATAGGTAGTTCAATCAACTAACAATGAACTAACTACTCTAGTTGAATATATATACTTGATATTTGAAAAGATACTTAGATTTTATAATTAGAAGATGTCCTTGTACATGATAATATTTCTCTTTTGTTTGGTCAAAGTCATGTTTTATCGACAGGCAAAGAGTAGATGGGTATGAAAATCTCTATGTTACCTCTTGGGCATACAAGATATCCATCATCCTTAGACTGTCACTACAAAAGATGATCTCCTATACTTGTTCCCTTATTATTTTAGTACTAAAGTAATACGTTATTCTATGCAAGGTTCATTCTCACACCTACACCTTTTAAGTAACATATTAACTACCCTTATTATTTCGAATTTATGCTTCTATTCTCACCATCTAATCATCTTAAAGATTCAAAATAATATCATATTAAATATATTTATGCTTTCAACTTCGTAAGAATCATACTCATAGAAATTAAAATATATATTCCCATGAATCTCACATATGGAATTCATATAAGAGGGAAAAACTTGTAGGGCCATCACCACCATTTTAGTCACCCACACTTGCATGTATCACATGAGATAGCTATCATTGTCCTCAACATGGGAGTAGGAGACATTGATTTGGCATGCATTTTCAGAAGGGGTGCTATGTCAACTCAAGTTGGCTAATCAAACTATAATAAAATAATTCCTAATATTAGTGTCAAAAACTTGTTATGACTTTTGGAATGTGCCAAAACTATTATTAATTGACATGATCAAATAATCTTATTAGGTGAAAAGCTCTCGACCAACTTAGTCTACTAGTATATGAGTCATATAAGTAATAAAGTGGACATAAGTCTCAATCAATAATAATCCCCTTGTAGTTATCATGTCATAGTTGTCACTTCAAATATTTAACATCAAAATAACACATCATTCCATGCAAATATCATAATCACTTCTATATGTTTTAGGCAATACATCATTTGCCCTTAATGATTTCTTTAAATATGCACTTCTATTCTCAAACATTTAATTATCTTAAAGACAAAATAATATGTTACTAAATATGCTTATATAGTTGGCTTGGTAAGTGACATACTCTCATTGATTAACATACTTTTCCCTACAAATCTCACATATGGAAGTCATACAAAAGGGAAATACTTGCAGAGGTATCACCATCATACTAGTCTCCTCAACTTGTGTGTATCTCATGATATACCTATCAACATCTACCATTGCCGGTATATTGCTCACACATTTTGGTGAAACTTCAAGGTCGGACATTCTATTTAACTATTATATTACTCAAAGGTTAGTTCTTCTAGAAAATATACAATAGATTGGTATTAAATATATTTATTATTTCAACATTGTAAGCATCATACTCGTTTCAATTAAATTTACAATAATTTTAAGCCTTCACATATTGGTTGATTTGATGTGTTGAGATTAGAAGGAATGTAACCTCCTTCTTACCATATAACATGAGCATGTCTCATAGCTTATGTATCATCATATATCATGGCCAATATGTATAAACCTATGTATTCAAAAAAAAACCCTATGTTTGCTTCTAATTTATTTTCATATCCATCAACATCCAAATACAAACATAATAACAAATATAAACTCATAAAATTTAATAAATGAACACAACATAATTACATTTAACAATCATAGATCTCAATCTAGTTATACATTTGGGAGAAAATTGTATGAGATGTATTGAGAGATATTTCAGGGATTTGAAGGTTGTCAAAGTGTGCTCAAGCAAAAATCTTAGTAAAAAAATTTTAATTTAGGAGGAAATTAAATAAGAATCAGATTTAAGTCACCTAGGATTATTGGCATGAGTGATTCAAATTTCCCTAATTTTTCTTTCTTTCTATTTTTTTCAATTAATCTAAGTATCACTTTAATATTTCCAGGGATCCATATGATATTTTAACTTGGAAGTCATGACATAAAATTGATATCATAACTTTATCATCTCTTCAAATCTTCTCTAGAGCATTAATATCATGGTATTAGGGATAGTCATCATGAATATATTTCTACTTTATAACTCAAAGGTATGGGTATTGTCATTAACCATGACTTTTATCTTGGCTTTTTGAGCAATGTGTAATGGCACTAAGATTGCTATTAAAGGTCAGAGAATACACGTGATTACTTGAAATAGTTGTGAAGATTAGTCTACACATTGCGTGAAAGGAATAGACTTGTAAATGACCCATCAACGGAATAATATGTGGTCTCGAAGCTGAAATACTAAAGATTATATAATGAGAGAATTATCCTTGGTAGTGATTGTCTAAGGATATAAGCTACCTTGCTAAGAGGGCAAAAGGGTATTTTGACACTCATCTTTCATTTATCAAACAATTAAACACAATATTACTCAATCACTATAGATACATCATCATACATAAGAATGCAAGCCAAATTTATAGTATAAATCCCTTTCCGAAAACTAAAGGATATGTACTCAACTCAAGTATAGTTAGTTAACTACTAGTTAATTAAACTGTATATATAATCCCTATAAGACCAATATCAAGACTTAAGTTTACTTTACTATATGTAGACACTCAAATATATTCTAGGAACTTCATTGGATGATAACTTTTAGTATCATAATAAAATTAAAATAAGTTTTTAGCACCATTATTATAGATTATTAGTTTGATTAGTCAACTTGTCCAACAACCCAATCACAACGTTACCTTGATTGATTATTGGAGGCCAATTTTGTAGAAAGCTACTCTATGATTCAAAAGAAACAAACATAAAACACAAAAATAGAAGAAAAAAAAAAGTGAACATAAAGTAGAAAACTTATAATTAGTACATAATAATACATTAGAACTTAAAAATACATACTTAAGCAGTGTTCCTAGTAGTTAGTGAAACTTCACAAACTAGGTGAATTACTAAATAAGAATGAAGTCTTACTATAATTCCCTCCCAATTTTTGATAGGCTATGAAAAGCAATTTTCTTTGATGGTATGACTATGTAGCCTTTGCAAATATTAATTATGCTCCATAACTTCTTCTAGTAGGTTATAGCTTAATGAATTTTATTCCTTCATTCAGTCCACATTCACTCATCAATATTTTAGGAATATGATCAATTACTACAGTTTAGTCAACACGTTAATTACTTAATCACTAGTCTATGAAAACAAGGTTGCCTTAACAAGGTGTTCAAAAAATATCCATGGATGACCATTCTCAATGTTTATGATCAAAATAATGTCAAATAACATAATTTGAGGAGGTGAACTATGTTACAAATAGATCAACATAAACTAAAAATCTTAAGGGTTGCGAATGCTTGGATAAAGAATTTTTATCATGATTGGGTTCTAAATAACTACAAATTGTGCTTAAGATATAAATCGATAAAAAAGTTTATTGAAAAATTAATTCCATGATTCCTCAAAACTTTTATAAGCCTCACTTCAAATTTTTTTCAAATAATAACTTTCAAAATTTGATAGATCTAGTAATTAACAACTAGTGAATCATATATGTGTTTGTGTTTGTGTATTTGAATCTACATGTGTGTGTGTGTAGTGTACATGTCTGTATTGAAAATATTTTAATATGTTATATATATATATATATATATATATATATAAACACACAAACACAACTATATTTTCTATTAATGTACATATACCCCAAAATTTATGTATCTACATACATATATAAATTGTTGTATGACAATATTTATACATATATAAATATATATATATAAATTTATGTATCTGCACACAAACACACATACACAAAACTTTACTACATTTAGCTTCACATATATGTATATAATGCAATATATATATATATATATACAGACATACATGTACGCACATTTAGATTAGTACCTATATACAAAATGTAATATTGACGTGCTCAATCATAATTAATCCAATAAAACAAATACCAATGAAAACTATATTTAAATAAAACAAATTTAAATGGTTTTATAGCTCTACACAAAGTTTAATAAAATAAATAAAAGAAAACACAGTTTAATAAAAAACAATTATTAAACAATTATAAACGAAAATTTAGTTTAACAGGCAGTCATTAAGTCAACCAAACCAGGCGGCAGCAGTGAGTAGCCGGTAGCGCATGGCATGACATGACATTCCAACACCCAATGTGGAAGGAAAGAGGAAAGTTCATCCGGTATGTGGTCGCTCCGTTGGCCATTAACACTACCGAACTATTGACTGTTTCATTCGAAGTCAAGTCTATAATTTTGTTCGTTTCACAGATTCAATATTTTACGAAATCTAATAACCACGAGTCCGCATCATCTTCCCGACAGGACCCTTAGATTGCTCTTCGATTTAAGAAAATTCTGATTGTATAGGACATTTTGACCAGAAATATTCATAGCGATGTGATTCAAGCTATATAAATGCCATGCAGGATGAACCACAATGGCACAATCCCAAACTAAAAGCTGATAACTTTCCCTGCGATACTCCTGCATCAAGATGAGGATGGAAACTAAAGGAATCTTCAAATATCTGCTTCCATTTGTTTATGCATTATCATTTGGCCTTCTTTCTATGGTTTGGGTTGCAGATGCTCGTTATGTCTTCTCATCAACACTGCCGCCGGAATCCTCCTCCCCGTTACCTACTCCGAGTGAATCGCATCCGGTTCCTGGGTTTGAAACTCCATCTAACTCACCGCATTTTTCAGTTTTGCCGCCTCACATGATAGTCCCGCCAGGCGGTGATAATCTTTCACCCTCACCTTCATCAACTGGTCTGACATCCCCCAGTCCGAGATCCATGGTCTCCCCACCAGATTTCACAACTTCACCTCAAGGTTCGCCTCTTTCACTGACTTCGCCGCCTGTTCCATATCAATTTACGCTCCGTCCATCTTTCGGTTACCCCTCGCAAGCTCCATTCAGCAATGGAATGCCTTCTCCTTCACCGGCCGAAAACACACTGCCGAAAGTCATGCCTCCAACACCGCTTTCAGACGAACGTGGTCACCCACCATCTGATCTAAAATCCCCCACTCCGAAATCCATGGTCTCCCCACCAGATTTCACAACTTCACCAATAGGCTCGCCTCATTCACTTCCTTCTCCACCTGTTCCTGTTCAATTTACGCTCCGTCCAACCTTTGGCCACCCCTCGCAAGCTCCATTCAGCAATGGAATGCCTTCTCCTCCAAAGCAATACTAGCTTACGATTTGCAAATTTTATAAAATTTTGGCTTCAATTTTATTTTGACTAAGAGTAATCCTATTTGTATTAGCACAATAAGTTTTTATAATGTTTATCACAAAAATATTAATAAAAAATGCACACTGTGCTAAAATTTAAGCATCATCGTTGTTTTGATTTTCTTATATTTGAATCTGTGCTTGAATTGTCATTATTTTTTGTATACTAAACCTGACTTGTGAGATTCAAAACTTCCACTCAGAAGCCGGCATGAGGCATGAGCAAAGGTGTTATGGTGCAGTCTGCACTCTGCAGATGATAATTAATTAAATTATAAAAGCAACAATTTTTTTTTTGAAATTGTTGATTTTGATGCGTCCACACATAAATATGAATTTTTTTTATTCCTTTTAATTCTGAGTGTGAATTGCATCCACACTCAGAGCCCGGATTTTGAAAGAGTAATTTTTTTTTTCTAAAATGCATTCTCTTCTGTCTTCACTCTTGTGCTTATCTACTTTTATATTATACAAATTCCTTAAGTTACGACCCAATTGACTAGTATATTATTGGAGGATATCATGCAAGATAGCATCCAAGGCTAAAAACAAAATAACTAATTATCAATTAGCCTAGATATAAGTCTAGATATTTGGTATATAAGTCTAGAATACAAAACTTCTAAATGCAAGGAGCACTATGTGGACTTTAAGTAATTTTCTAGCATATTCAATTTTGTCAAGATGGAGTACTATAAAAAAATTAGCATTTTCGTACTGCATGGAGTATATAGAAATATTTTGGCATAAATTCCATCAAACCTTGCTTTCATATAAATTTTTTTCTTGGGCAAGCATAAATTCATGCATTTTTTGTCAGTTTCCATTAGAAATGTTGCTATGGACACAATGGCTTTCTATGGAACTTTGGTGGTGCTAGGCCATGGCTTCCTTCTTGCCTTCTCTATAGTGTTGCGCTTCCCTCATTACTTTGATCATGAGCCTTTCTTCATTAAGTAGCTCAAATCTCAATGTATTAGAGCTTGTATATTGTGGAAAAGGAAGGGAAAATTGTTTGGAACCCTAGGGTTTTCTCCTTTGTGGCTTAAATAGCCACACAAGATCATGACTTTGTGTTTTGTCAATTTTTTTGAAAGTCATGGTATTGGTTGATGACTGAACCTAACCCAATCTAGCTTGAACCTAGGCTAGCTTAGTCCTAACCTAGGCTAGCCTGAACCTGACCCAAGCTAGCTTGAAATAAACTAATCTACCTTGGCCTCACCCAGGCTTAGCCTAACATACGCTACCATGGAACAAACCATAAGGGCCAATCCTGAACTAAGCTATCTTGCCTTGACCCAAGCTAGCCAAGAACAAACCAAGCTAACCCATGCTAGTCAGACCCAGGCTAGCCTAGCTTGACCTAGGCTACCATGGAACAAACCATTAGGGCCTAATCTGACCTAGGCCATCTTGGCTTAACCCAGGCCAGCCGAGAACAAACTAGGCTAACCTGACATGACCCCAGCTATTCGAAAACAAATTAGGCTAACCTGGCATGACCCAAAGCTAGCGTATAATGAAACAGGCTAGCAAAGACTAAACTTAGGCTTGCCTAGATAAAACACATGCTAGCATGGTATGAACTAGGCTAGACTAGACTAAACTTAAGCTTTCTTGTAATAAATCGAGTTATATTGGTCAGGTCTGACCGAACTTAGCACGACCCAGCATGACCCAATACAACTCAGCATGAGCTTTTGCGGCATCTCCTAACAGATTGCTTTAGGCAGGCTAACATATTTATAACACTTATATTCCTTGGTGCCTTTTCATAACTAATGAACTTTTACTTTAAAAATTTGAAGTCAAACTTATTTCTCATCTCGTTTGCAACATGTGCATATTCATGACATCCAATTACTTAAACATAGGTTTTTCTCAACTTTCTCTGCTACACCAACTCAAAGGGTGTTTTATGCTTCATAGATGACATGTGAGTATAGTTCTTCAGATAACATATTCCTACTTATTCAAAAAATTAAGGCTTCAAGCTTATCCAACTTCTCATGCACATTGATTTTTATATTATAATTTGATTTTACCTTTATGCCACTCCATTCTATTGTAGTGTCATATTGATCATCATATTCTGAAATGCCCTATTCTACATATAATCTATCAATTGTAGAGTATTTTGCACTATTATCCCTCTACAAAATTTTTACCCTGTTAATAATCGATTTTTTACTAATACTTTGAATTTCATTAACTTCTCTAGTCCTTTAGTTTTTTTTTTTTTTGATGAAGAAAAATCACATATATCTAGATCATCCATCGACAAAAGAAATATGCTATGTCGATCTCCCAAGTGATTCCTCTGGTATTCTTTTGAACAGCTCACTATGTATTAATTAAGTCTATTAGTATTTTTGATCTTATGGTTGTCATTTTAAATTTCTCTTTTTAATTCCATATAGACGGTCCACATGATAGTCAAGCTCTTCTAAACATTCTAGTACTTCTTCAACCATCCTATTCGATCATATAGTTCTCATATAATTTTCATTGATATGCCCAAGTTATTTATGTCATGATGTGGTTTCCTATTATGATACTGTGTTTCTATCTCATGACTATATTTTCATGACTCAACTCTAAATTTTTTTAAGGGCTATTTTTTTTTCTTGTCATGATCTTAGATTTATCATTCATGATCCAAAACCTCTCATGGCAAGTTTGGACTTCAATCATTGCCTTCAATTTACTTGTAGTGACCCCAAATTGTTGTTCTTCTAGGCCTTGGTGTCTTCTTGTCATGGCTCTAAGTTTCTCAATCACAACACTAAGCTTTTATTCTTTTGCCAAGCCTTCTAGTTCTCTTGTTGCGTCTCTTGGTCTCTTTGTTGCAACTCCTATGGAACATCACCATCTTTCTATTTCCCATTCTAAATCTTCTGACTAATTTTGTGTCACACTGTTGTATTTCAACATCCAGACACTATGTTCCAAAAACTTCATTTCACACATAGCTATAACTTTATATTTCTATAGTTCGACACCTTATCCCTTGAGCAATTACCATTGCTCTCGCATCTAATTATAACTCATGTCATCACAAAAAAATATCAGACAATCATCCATCATTGAACTTAATAAGATTAGATTTCTACAAAAATTATGAATGTGCATCATCCTTTATGAATTTTTATCTTTAACTTCCCATGGCTAATTATCTCAACCTATGAGTCATTCTCACACCATCACATCTCCATAAACCAACTCATACTAAGCAAACCAACTATGATGAGGATCCATTTGATATGATATGCTTATCTCAATATACCAAGTGTCTTCTTTCATATTAGCAACACGTGATTTAGGAAAATACATTTCATGATTACCAATTTGCCAAGCCAAGATTTTCCTAGAATGTGAATGCATATTTTTTTATCATGATATATTGGATTGTTTAGCAACCCCCCCTAGAACTTCCCAACTAATCTACTTTATTTTACTTCAACTCTAGCTTATCCACACTATTCAATTTTTCTATTGTCTCTAACTTGCCACTAGGCTTGTTTATCATGTGGTCTTCATTTCTCCACCTCATAGATAGTACATTTTTATAGTATTTCATCCATCTTCTTACACATATCATCCAATAGTAGAGTTGCAACTACCCTTTTGATAGTAATATTATTCTACTACCAATAATGTTAATCATATTATCCCACAAATCATGTAGTGAATAAAGAAGGGTGGTAGTCTTATCATCATCAATGATCTCATAGCTAATAGATGATATTTGATTAATCAGTATCTAAAACTCATGTAGATGTGATACAAATATGTCATCACCCTCCATATGTAACATATACATCATTCTTAGGAATAATTTATTGAGTAGGAACTTGTACCGACAGAGCACCTCTTAACTTCTTTACAAGTCTTGTGGTTTTTTTACCAGAAACATTTACCAATAACTCATCTAATAAATATAGTCAAACTAAGTTTTGTGATCTTCAATATATCCTTTTCCATTTGATAATATTCATAGATGATATCTAATTTCTAATCATTGCTTCAAATAATCCATGACAGACCATGAATCCCTTTCAAAATGTTGATCTTTCATTTTTAATTTCTAATCATGGCAAAGGAGATCATAGAATAATAATATATGAATCAACCATAAAGTGTAGATGACAAAGTAACTAAAAAGGTATGAGATTATAAATGATCCTCATGTATAGTTGAATTGTTGTCTTAGTGATGAATAAAGGTTGGGATGTTTGTATAACATCCCAACCTTTATTCTATGTATAACATAAAATAAGTCAAGCAACTTAATGGTATCCTATAAATTAAATGAACAAGCCATGTACATAAGATTGTTTAACAATCTAAGTAACCATATTTCTTAAAGTGGGTTGACTTTTTTTGAATAGCCAACTTCCAATATAATCTCTATATGATTAATATATGGATGAAAGTCTATTATATTACTTGTATGACCCGGACAAAAGGTATGCCAATGAGCCTTTCCGAGTTACTCATTTTCACAACCATGGCAACATGACATGGTACATGCTAAAAATTGTGCTATGGTGGGCATGACACAGTGGCCTAGATAGGCCTAAAAAATTGGCAAAACTATCATGATAGGCCTATTTGACACTTCTACTCATCCCAATGATTATTCTCTCATAGATGTCTCATTGATACTTAATTACTAAAACCAAAAATAATCTCTATTTGATGAAAGTTAATTATAAGTTCATACCTTTTAGACAGCTCATTAATTGCTTTTGATAGTTATTTCATATGTATATTAATTATTAATAGGAACCAAATGAGGGAAAAAAATTTAAAGGGTTGTCACCACTTTTTAAGTCATGATCACCCACACATATTTTATGGATTATCTATCATCCTCCTCCATAATGATGATGCTACTCACAAATTTAAGGTAAAATAATTAAAAGAATATTCTATGAAATGTCAACATCAACTAAGGATTAGTTCTTCTAAGCTATATTCAATAGAGTAGGAAATAAATTTCTTTCATACCTTCGGCTTCATAAGCACCATACAAACATAGATTAATATATCTTAATTTTGGGTTTTAATTAGAGGTATCAAATGGGCTGGGCAGCCCAGGCCCGACCTGAGGCACGACCCGACTTGGCCATGCCAAGCCCAACACAACACTACTCAATGTCGAGACTAGCCCAGCAAGGCATGGTCCATATCCATGCCTAGACCCATGCTGGGCTGGCTCTCGGCATGGCTCATGTTGTGTCATGTCGTGCCTTACTGAGGTAAACCATACCTTGTGCTAGGCCATGTAGGGCCCGGTACCATGGCCTAAAGACATGAGATTTTGGTATGCCTCAAATATTTAAAAAACAAAAAACTAGAAGATCATAAATAGTTCGAACTCACTTTAATATAATACAAAATAAAAATATTAGGGGTGCCGAACAATACACCAAAAAACATAGTGTATTAGATACTAGGCAAACTCAACTCAATATTGGGTTCTTTGAGGCTAGATCCAGGTCAGCCTCAATATTGACCCCCTTCATATACAATAATGAGTTAGAGAGAGAATACATGCCCAAACTAATCACCATGATGGGTCTTTCAATTAGATTTTTGGAGGATCCAAGGGTGATTAGTATCATATAGATTTATTTTCAGCCTATATATCATAGGATTCTTAGGTCCACATCTAGGATTGATATACTAAAATACTATAACTTAGAAAAAGAAATAATAATTAATGAATTTAGGCATTATAGTGGAGTGGTGTCCGTGACATTCGATATTTGAACTTGTCACAATGATACATCTTCTTCATGCCTCACCGCCCACTATATAAATTCTAAATGGACAATAAATAAAAAAATATTAGCTCAAAGATTTTCTATCCTCATGATAGCCCGACTATTTATGAGTATATGATAAGAATATTTAAAGAATATAATATTCAGAATAAAATATATAGTATAACATTCGAAATGCATCTAATAATGGACTAGCCATTGACATGTTTGTTTGGACTATTAGAGATGGGCCATTAGAAAAAATTTTTCACGTCAGATGCATGTGTCACATCATTCACCTCATAGTACAAGCAAAGATGAGAGTTGTTTCTCCCACTTTAGAAAGCATACGTAACTTAATAAAATTTCTTTGTACACCTCACAGATAATAAAAGTTTGGTACTATATGTTTGTTTTTGGGTCTAAAGAAGAAGAAAGTTCAATTGGATGTGAGATACCATTGGAATTATACATATCTTATGTTGAAATCATGTGTTGGATATGAACACATGATATCTGACTACATCAATAGTAAGAGTGATAAATTTATTATTGATGGCACTGACTAGGCGATAGAAATTTCATTAATAAAATTTTTAAAGATTTTTTATGACATGATGAACATGTGTTCATCAAATATACTTCTATCACTTGTATTGCACTCAGGTACATATGCATCATTAGTAGCAAGTTTAGAAAGTTTAGAGATAACCCAACACTTAGTGATATGGTTTTAGAGATGAAAACCAAGTACTTAAAGTGCTAATCCATGATTCTATTACTTTATTATCTAACTACCTGCATGGACCCTAGGATTAAGGTGGGAGGAGTAGAGAATGATTTGACATATATTTCTTTGTGCATTAACCATGAAGACTAACCTGAAAGATTCATTCACTAGAAGTTGACTGAGCTCTTTACATACTATGATACTAGGTATGTGGTGGTGGTAGAGTGAGGCTCCAAGTATGGATATGGATACTATATTTGAGGACGATGACTTTTTTCATTTAGTTAGCAAGAGAGAAATAATGGGATAGACCATCAAATAGGAGTGAGCTATCTTAGTACATAGATATTGATTACAGCTCAATCCTATCACATACCGATAATAAGAATCTTTATAATTTACAATGGCAGAAATCATATGAGTTTACCTATCCCATGTTATCTAAGATGACATGGGATTTAATGACTCCTCTAGTAGTGAGCATAGCATCGGAGTCTCCTTTTTATATTGTAGTGAATGTAATTTCGAATAGGAGATCGTATTACGGCCAAATATTATTGAGGCATTAGCATGCATGAAGGATTGGGAGGATTTTATCTTGGGCATCCAGGATCATACTGGGACTGCAGCAAAAGCGGATGAGTTGGTTGCTGATGATGATTTGTAGGATATTGATGATGATTGACGACTGATATGAGATTGAGGCATTAATGATTAAGCTTAGTGCCTGAGCCTACTTTACTATCTACAGCCTACTACTATTAATACACTAATACTCCTCATTAATCATATGCTAACGATATTTATCATTTTCATTTATTATTTTTAGATTATCTTTATTTTTTTTTTCTGTCATTTGACTTTGAGGCTTAATTCCGACACTTATATTTTTGTGATTAGCATTAATTTGGATTTATGTTTTATATTTATGAGTTTATCTTTGATGTATTATTTTTTATCTTTTAATTATTCAATATTAGCCTCGCTTAGTCACTTTATTTATTGTTATTTTGTACTTTTAACATGTTTTTAGTTATGAGTTATTAGTTGTTAAACTCAAATGTTACTTATTAATTTCTAGATTTTAGTTGTTTATATTTTATTAATTTAATTAATTAATTATTAATTAATTATTATAATTTTAGTTATTAAGTATTCTAATTAAAATTTTTTAATAATTTTGAATTTAGATTAACATTTTTTTCTAAAAGGCATAAACCCAGCACAAACGAGCAAAATCTAGCAACTCCAGGCATGACCCAGCCTAAAAAAGTTAACAGTCAGGCCGATGGGTCGTGTTGAGCTAGCTCTACTATCAAGCTACCTGCATGGACCCTAGGGTTAAGGTGGAGGGGGTAAAGAATATTTTGACATATATTTCCTCGTACATCAACAAGGAAGACCAACATGAAGGGTTCTTCACAAGAAGTTGAATGAGCTCTTTACATACTATGATACTAGGTATGGTGGTAGTAGTAGTGAAGCTCCGAGTATGGATATAAATACCATAATCAGAGATAATAACTTTTTCATTCAGTTAGCAAAGGAGAAACGATGGGGTGAACCATTGAATAGGAGTGAGCTATCTCAATACTTAGATATCGATTACTGCTTAATCCTATCACATACCAATAATAAAAATAGTTATATTTTATAGAGGTAGAAATCATATGAATCCATCTATCCTATGCTATCTAAGATGACATGAGATTTATTGACTCTTCTGGTATTGAGCGTAGCATCAAAGTCTCTTTTTTTATGTTGTAGTGAATATGATTTTAGATAGAAGATTGAGATTACGCCTAGATATTGTTGAGGCATTAGCATGCATAAAGGATTGGTAGGATTCTATCTTGGGCATCTAGGATCATGCTGGGATTGTAGCAAAAGTGGAGGTGTTGGTTACTGATGATGATTCGTGGGATATTGATTATGATTGACGATTGATATGAGATTGAGGCATTGATGATTGAGCTGAGTACCTAAGCCTACTTTACTGCTTACACCCTACTACTATTGATACACTAATACTGATATAATCATTGATAATACACTACGATATCTATTATTTTTTATTTATCATTTTTGGATTGTCTTTATTTATTTTTTTTTTCATTTTACTTTGAGGCTTAATTCAAACTCTTATGTTTTTGTGATTAGCATTGGATTGGATTTATGTTTTATATTTATTAATTTATTTTTGATATATTATTTTTTATCTTTTAATTATTCAATCTTGGTCTCGCTTAGTCACTTTGTTAATTGTTATTTTGTACTTTTAACATGTTTTTAGTCGTGAGTTATTAGTCGTTAAAACTTAAATGTTGCTTGTTAATTTTTAGATTTTAGTTGTTTATATTTTATTAATTTAATTAATTAAAAATTAATTAATTAATTATTATAATTTAAGTTATTTAATAATTTAAATTTTTTAATAATGTTGAATCGGGATTAACATTTTTCTAAATGGCCCAAACCCGGCCCAAACGAGCCATATCCAGCAACTCCAGGCATGACCCAGCCTAAAAAATTAATAGCCGAGCCGGTGGGCTGTGCTGAGTAGGCCTAATTTTAATATATAATTTTATCTCATGCATCATGGTCAGAAGAGATATCACATCTTTTTTACTATATACTTAATTGAGTTTCATAGTTTACCTATCACTATTCACCATGATAACATGCACAGACCCACTAATAGTTAAATTAATAATTCAAATTTTATTTAATCACCATTTCCATTAATTATAACATAACCTTCTTGAGTGATTAGGATGTCTTTGTCTTCTTGCAATACTTTAATGCTAAGATAATAAGACATGAACCTAATATTAATTATTACAATCTCCTTCATCTCATTCTTAAACTCGTTGAACATTTTTGGATTGCTACCTATGAGAATCAAGTCATCTACATATATGTATACAATCAAAATATCACTATTTTGGATTTTAATGTAAAGGGCATGCTCATATGGATACTTGGTGAAATTTTATTCTTGGAAGTATTAATCAATTTGAGCATTCCAAGCTCTTGGTTCTTGCTTCAAGTTATCTACTTTAACTTTAAAGCCATGTCTTCTTTTCCCTTTACATTTAACATTGTTGGTCGTAGATGTAGACTTCTTCTTCAATTATTACTTTAACTTTATTTAGAAAGAAAATTGTCATATCAATTTGATATATTCTCCAATTATTTTGAGTTCCCATGGAAATAATTAGGTTAATTAGTTCTAACCGAGCAAGAAGAAAAATATTTCATCATAGTCAATGCTGACTTTTTGGCTATAGCATTTCGACACTAATTTTGTTTTGTATAATTTGACTTCTTCTTTGGTATTTTTATTTGCTTTGTATACTCATTTCATACTAATAACCTTATTTCCTTTTGGAAGTGATGCTAGCACTTATGTATTATTTTTTTTAATCGCCTTTATTTTTTATCCATAACATCTTTCTAGTTCTTGTTTTCCATTGCTTCTTGGAATTTGATAGTTTCACATTCAGCAAAGAAACAAAAGAAAGTAAAATTTTCTTTATTTTCAATTACCTTATAAAGTTCTTGTAAGGTTCTGAATGGTGAAACTCTTTCGCTTAAGCTTGCATCTTCATGAATACTCACAACTAGTAAAGTTGGTGGGGTAGTAGGCTCCTCTCTTGTGTGCTCTATCCTTGGATGCTCGTATCACCTAACATGGAAGAAAGTTCTAGTCTTCATTCTATTGTCAACAATCTCATTCTTTTTCTTTAATAAATATGGCAATTTAACTGATTGTATTTTTAATAGTAGGATTATAGAGCATATAGCCTTTTGAGTTCACATCATAACCAATGAAGATATATTTCTGGCTTTTATCATCTAACTTGCTTCTTTGCTCATCTGGTATATGCATGTGAGTGATGATCTCAAAGACTATTAGATAGGAAATGCCCAGCTTCTTTCCACTCCATACTTCTTGTGGTATTTTTCCTAACAAGCTTTTGTCAGAGATTGGTTGGATAGATGAATTACACATCCAACTACTTCTGCCCATAACTCCTTTGAAAGTCTCTTGTTATTTTGCATACTTCTCATCATGTCAAGAATTATTCTATTGTTTCTTTCTATCACTTTATTTTGTTGGGGATCTTGGCACCATCAGAGGTCTTCAAATTCCATGATGATCACAAAACCTTTGAAATCTATTTTGAGGTGAATTCTACTTCACAATTTGATTTCATAACATTGATTACCAGACCATTTTTCTTTTTATAGCAAGAGCTTTAAACTTCTTAAGAGTTTCAAATACCCATGATTTCTTTGTCCAATATTACACCCATATTTTTTTTTGAAAATCATCTATGAATAAATTGAAATAGTTTCTCTTACTAGGTGAGTTTGGCTTGATTGGACCGTACACATCTTTATGTATGAGTTCTAGTGACTTTTGAGCTCTTGAGCTTGACTCCTTTGGAAAGCTCTTTTTGAATTACTTACCAAATAGAAACCCTTTACACAATTGATCAGTCTGATTAATGGAGGGTAATCCTCTTATCATTTCTTTCTTGGAGAGTAATTATAATCCTCCAAAATTGAGATACCCAAATCAAAGATAGCAAAGCAAAGTTGTCTTTGCAACAAGCCTTGAAATACATTACAAGATCATTTTGAATGTTGAGCATGAATATTCTATCTCTCAACATTAGTAAAATGAAAATTAAATTACTTTCACTATATCTTGTAAAAAGGTTAAAATCTTTCAAGTGAATATCATAACCTTTTTCTAAGAAGTGTCCTAGACTCAAGATATTACTCTTTATATTTGGAATGTAATAAACATTGGAAATAAATTGATTCTCTCCATTCTTTAATTGAATAAAAATTTAACTTCTGCCTTTCACAACAACCTTTGATTTATCTCCAAAAGACACATTGCAGCTTATTAACTCATCTAGCTCCATGAACATACTTTTTTTACCCACATATGATTGCTAACACCAATATCAAGGTTTCTTATATTATCTTCACCTTTGCATGATCCTTGTAAGCCAACAATAACGTTTCATCTTCTTGACTCATTTCTTCAATGTAGTTGAACTTCTCTTCGACTCTATTTTGTGAGTTGCTCTATACTGAACATTCTCTCATGACCTCTTGACTTGTCATACCTTGATCTTGAATTGATTTTCCCATGACCTTTTATTGAACAATCTTTTCTTTGGAAGTTGTTATTGTCATCATTGAGACTCCAACCTCATCCATGTCCATATCCAAATCCTCTTCCTTGTTCTTGACTGTGACCTTGTACTTGTTGGATTCTATTATTTTGAACATTGCATTCTTAAGTTGAATCAATTTTAATCTTGAATAATTGTTCTGTTGTTTCTTCCTTCTTCTTTTTCTTTTCTTCGTATGTTTGTAAATAACATAATAACTTCTTCATTTTCATGACTTCCAAGTCTTTAGTTTCTTCGATGATAGTAATAATAAGAGCAAATTTTAAATTTTTTGATCGAAGAATCTTTCTTTTCCATAATTAATATATAATCTAGATTTTCATCTTTTATCTTTAGTTGGTTAGTAACTATCAAAACTTTAGAGAAATAGTCAAAGATAACTTTATCTTCTTTCATATAAAAAGCTCCAAATTCAGCTCTTAAATTTAGAAGGCGCGCAATCTTGACTAGATCTACTCTTTTATAAGAGGCTTAAAGCTTCTCTCATGCTTCTTTAGCCAACTTTGTTACTGAGATCTTCTCAAGAGTATCTTCATATAAACCTTGATAGATTAGTTAGAGAGTCTTCTTGTCTTTCTTTCTTGAATCTCTCAAACTATCTTTTTGAACTTAAGATAGAGTATCTTCATTCTCTAATTCTTTGTAGTCTTTCTCTTTTATCTCATACACAAATTGTGATCCAAAGAGGGCCTTCATCTTTATGCTCTCATTGTCATTGTTAAACTTGTTGAGTTTTGGGACTTGAGATGGAACTATACCACTTCTCATCATCTTTGTAGAATGGATCTTTAAATTGGGATTTCAATGCTTTATGACACCAAAAAATGGCTCAAGATTTCAACTCTCTAAGTTAATGAGATTTTAATAATAGTTTTTTTGATGTGGAAGATTAGTTAATACTGCAACCACAAAGCATACGCAAATTTATAAAGTGCAAATAACCACCCTTTGATACTACTTAGTTGAAAATAAAAAAGATAATACTCCAACAAAAGAAAAAATGAAATTAAAAGATAAAGATTATAGTATCACTCACTTTGGAAGTTATTATTCTTTCTTTTATTTTAATGTTAAAACAAGTAGGGGAGAGGGATGTTTATACTAATACTTGACAAATCTCAACTACATATCTTTTAACTATATATTTAATATTAATATAAGAATTAATAAGATAATTAATGATATTAAAATCACATAGAATATTCTAAAAATGAATTTGAATTCTAGTCTAGGCTTTACATGGAGTTTATGATCCAATAGGTCTTCAATCTATGACTAGGGTTGTGCATGCTCGTTATGGCTACTCATCACCACTTGCATTAGAATCCACCACCACGCCGCCTACACAGAGTGACTCGCCTCCATTTCATGGGTTTCAAACTTCAACCAACCCACCACATTTTTCAATCTTGCCCCCTCACATAATTCTGCCATAGGCTCTTGACAAACTTTGAGAGTCACCAGTTGAAAAACCAATGCCTAAAGTCATGCCTCCAACAACATATTCAGGTGAACACAATTACCCACCACCTTGTCTAAAATCCCCCAATCTGAAATCTATGGTATCCTCGCCAGATTTCACAACTTCACCACAAGGTTCGCCTCATTCACTAACTTCTCCACCTGTTCTTGATCGATATCTATTGTATCTATCCTTCGGCCACCCCTTACAAGCTCCATTAATCTATGGAAAGCCTTCTTTTCCAAAGACATACTAGTTACGATTTGCAACATATTTTTATTGTTGGTTTCAGTTATATAAAGAGGATATGTATTCTGATTTGAATAATAAGTTTCTCTAATGAAACAACCCAAATATTAATTAAAATGACAACTTGTTTAAGCATCATTGCAGTTTATTATTATACCTAACTTGCTAGTTTATCATTAAATTTTTGTTTTTGGTAGACACTAAAATATAATAGTTGGTTCTTCTATTGGAAATATTTTTCAAATCAAATACTAAATTGTGATAAAGAAATAATAACTTAGTTTGAATTTTTTGTTAATTTCTTTACATGCATGCGTTTTTGATAAATAAGAATTTTTAGTTATTAATTTAAATTTGGTGAATGGATATATATTCATCATTATATTAGAGAATACAAAAGTTATCAGCAAGTCAAATCACATTAATAATCTAATTGAAAGGGGAATTCATGAACTTTTGGCCGATGTTTTTGAAAACAATAAAGTTAAGAATGAAGAATTTCATTATCCTAAAAATTCCCAATATGAACATTATATAATATTTTGTAACATAAATTTTCCTCCAACAATTGCTATAAGTATGAGTTTTGGATGGGCACCAAAATGCTCTACATGTTAATATTTTTTTTTATACCAAACTAACTTGTTGCATAACTATATGAATTTTGGTAAATAAATCCTCTAATAATAATTTCTATTTTTTTTATTACATTAGAGGAAACAACTCAATCATAAACATGTAATACACCCCATTCCAAAGTCCTATCATTAATTGATTTCATCATGTCTTCATTCTTTCTATTTTTATACTATTTGTTTTTTGAAAGATATAAAAAATTAACACAAACTAAACTAAGATGGACAAACTAACTAGGAAATGTCTAAGTGCAAGAAAAGAATTCTGCAAAATTTTGCTAGTTATTCTTATCCCTACCATATTTATAATGGGTTGAGAGAACCTTTTTCCTGGTCTTCAATGGAATGCTCTATATAGATTTTATGATTGCCTATTAAATTTAATAACATCATCAATATTTAGATTAATAATTTTCACAACTCAATTAATGTATGCTTGATATACTTCATATAACAAAATTCAACTAAATCATTGCATACCCAAGAAGATATGTAAATTGGAATGATAGTGCACCCCCTTTTGTCCTACATTATATTATTTTTGTAGAAAAATTTGATCATTCCGTTGCTTGAACTTAGCCCTAGTTGGCTAAGCATTTATGAAAACATTGCGCCTTAACTCTCACAACTCATTGAGTTCCAAAAATCATTTTCTATCTTGTTCTCTCCAAATTGAAATTGTGTTTCTAAATAGTTTGCCATTATTTATATTTAATCTCGACTGGTATATTACACATTTTTCCATATACTAAATAGGCTAATAGATATTCATGGTATTATTTTATATGTTGTCTGACAAGTCCAAAAAGAATCATAACAATTTAAAACCAATCTGTTCAAATGGTTTACACTACATTCATTGGCATACCTTTTATTTCACATTTAGCTAGCTCAATATACCCAATAATTTGCAGAAGATAATAGATAGATATCTTGTGTTTGAAACTATATTTAAAGTGAATGTTCACAAATGCTCAATTTTAAAAGTAACTTTCATCATCACTTATAATAGCTTTCAGTATCCTAAACATTGAAACAAATGTATTTCATAATGAATTTGACAACCACTTTATGGTTATTATAATTATAAGTTACATCATCATTTCACTTTTAAATATTGTCTACTACCACCATGATATATATATTTTGGATTTGAATCCTAGAAAACATGTGGTTTTCCAAATTCTTATCAAACCACGATGTTAGGTATTCAAATATCAGAGTAAATATCTTATTGCATTTTTAGTGAGTTCCATCTATAGTGGATCTGTTGCCTGAAGCCTATGCAGTCTCCCATATATCCTACACCAAAACAAATGCAAGGAAGAAGAGAGTACAATTCTTTCTTTTTGAGCACATTTAACAAGCACATGTCACATCACACAAAGTGATGTGACTTTTTCATTAAATCATGTCAAAAAGAAATTTATTTGTTATATTATATATATATATATATATATATATATATATAATCAAATCAATTAAATTGATTATTTATATACATATTTAAACAAATAAATAAATATTTTTTTGTATGGTTTATGATGTTGTTACTTATGATATTGGTTAAGGGTAGATGTGTCAAACAGGCTGAGCAGCCTGGACCTGGCTCGGAGCCAACCCAGTTCAGCCATGCCCAGCCCAGCACGACATGGTCTAGGATTCTGCCTGGGCCTGTGCCTGGTGGACTCTTGGCACGATCGGTGTCGTGTTGTGCTGAGGGATGTAGGCCAACGTGTCATGTCAGGCACGGCCCGGGTGCCTGGCACCTGGGAACAGCATGGGGCACGACCTGACATGTGCCCCAAGATCAACCAATCTAGTCAGGACAGAGGATCATGCCTGACTCGATGCCCAATGTGGCGACAGTGCGAAGCCCTACATTAGACACGGTGATGGCACGATGCCTGGCAGGCGATGTGGTGACGGCACGATGCCCGACAGGTGACGTGGAGACGACGCGATGCCCGACAGGTGACGCGGCGACGACGCGATGCCCGACAGGTGACGCAGCGACGACGTGATGCCCGACAGGTGACGCGGCGATGACGCGATGCCCGACAGGTGACGCGGCGACGATGCGATGCCCGACAGGTGACGCGGCGACGATGTGATGCCCGACAGGTGACGCGGCGACGACGCGATGCCCAACGGGCGATGCGACGAGCCAAATGGATAATCAGGAGGGCCCGCTCAGCTTTGGGGATCACCTGTATTTTCAAAATTTCAGCATGAACCAGCCCAAAATCAGACTAATTTCAGGCGGAGAGTCGTGTCGGGCTTGCCCTCTAGAGAACTGTGTCGTGCTAGATACGACATGGTTACTATAGTGTGTCGTGTCTGGCACGACACATGAGCCCATACGAGCCTAAAAAAATAGGTCGTGTTGGCCCAACATGACCCATTTGACACATGTAGTTAAGGGTATGGAAAGGACTCAAACTTAAATAAGATTTTGGGCTTTCAATTTAAATTCAATTCTATAATTTATATTAAATATAATTAATTCCACTATCAAATTATATTTGTACTCTTTCACTTATTTGAAATAATTCGAGCGTGTTATTATTTAATACTTATTAATCTCTCCATGTTAAGGTTATAGATAATTATTGATTATTAAATTACTGATAATTTTATTTAATCAAAATATTATTTGATATGCTAGATTAATATCTACCTGCATGATTTGACATTATCAAAACTTATTAGTATCCTAAATGAAGTATAATCAATCTTTTTAATAAGATATAGATTCTATTTATAATAATATTCATCATACAACTAATATAATTATCCAACGCACTATGCTTATCAATCAATTTATAGATATCACCCTATATAAATTAAAATAACTATTAATAAATAATTAAAATTTTTAATTATTTCATGATTAAGAGTAATAGTATTTATAATGGCCATGGGGTGTCAATTATTTTATGTGTTAGAATAAAATAATCAACCCAAGGCAGTCCCATTTAATACACTCAAATATACTAGTTCAAGAAGTTAAAATTTTATTATTTTTCATAGTCAACATAGACCTAGTATAATATTTTGCTGATGTATCACAATGGTATTTTCAATTCCAGTTAGATTGTGGATAGAAGGATTATATTCTACAAGAACTAATGAATAGATTTTTTGTGCATAAGCCAAACTTTATGCACTAAATCATCTACTTTATAAATGTGCATTATATTTAAATACTAAATTACTTCATTATGGATTGTCATAGAATTAAAATAACAAAATACATTTAATAAACATTCATTAGAATCAAATAACTTTCATTATAAAAATAGTTCCAATAATATATTCAGCCAAAATAATTGGGGAAGGGTCAAATGGCATCCATTCATCAAACATCGAAGATCTTTGTAACAAGGAGATGATTAAGTATAATTACTTTCCTCACTTACAACTTACCAATCTCCCAATACTTATGGCCAGTCTTTTATAGATTGTTGATATCATTAACTTAATGAAGCTAATAATGACAATGTTTGTAGAACTTTCAACATGATTTTTTATGTTGCTAACAGACCACTACGTGTTTTAGAATGATAATGAATCAAGACGTCATGTTATTTTTCTTCAAAACATGGCTTCTAATTATTTGATTAACACAATATTTTTATATGTATGACTCCTTTCCAAATTATTTTTCAGAACAAAATGAGAAAACTTTTCCTTCTAGTTTAACCAATTTTTTAGGTATCTCATTTGCTGGAAGATAATTTGTGGTTGGTGCCTACCATTGAGTAGAAATTGAAATTATAAATGGATCCCCCATTTCATGTATAGAATGATTGTAATAGATAGATTTTATGACATTTTACTCAGGTGATACAATACCATACCCCCTATCCCTTTTTTTATCATTGTTTTCTAAGTTGATTCTACTAACAAGTGTATCCAAAGCATTAATCTTGGTTTTAATTCTTTTTTTTTCTTTAAGATATGTTCTAATGTGTGATTGTGTTAATGTTATGCCCTAAGTTAATGATGTAAGCATCGTCATTTGATTGGTGCCTACGAATAATGACTCAATAGCAAATTCTTGAAGCTAAAGTTGTATCCTTAGTCACTCATTATTGACAAAGTAATAATGAATTAAGACTAGTATAAAATCTAATTGATGATTTTTTTTATATTGATCATGAATATCTAACATTAAGTTAGCTGAGAGGTATATGAAGGAGAACAATATATTAGATTGACTCAATGTAAGAATTCTATATAAATTAAATATCATAAGAATGTTTTATATAATAATATTTTTAGTTCTCAAACCAAAATTCATAATAGATGCCTATATGAAAAATTTTATATTTTGACACATACCAACCTCATATGTAGCAGGGTATGAATACATATTGTTATTAGATACAAAATCAATAATGTAAAGGGATATTTGTGAATAGGAAGGAACTTGTCTCTTTTTTGAAGAGGGATAACTTTAGGCCCCTCGACAATGAGATTGAAAAGTACATGAGATCACAATCTAATGCTTTATTACTTTGAACTACCAAACTCTAATTAATAATGTAATTAGGATAAGTTGATAGCTTTTGTAAGAGTCAATAAATTTGACTCTTTAAAATTAGTAAGCCTAATAATGGTATCATAGAATACATGACATTTTAATAATTTGTTAATCACGGAATTATAATATACAGTTTTATTTAAGGTTATTAATTCAGTTTAATTTAATTTGATTAAATTTAGATTGTGATTATCAAAATTTTGTTATTCTGTTAAATATGAAATTATCATTATGTGATTGATAGGATAACATCATTTATATGTGTGTCTGTGTGTCTGTGTGTGTGTGTGTGATGTTGTATATACATGTGATGTTACACACACACACACACTTGTTTTATTATTTATTAATGCATTAAAATTAAAATCCATATCATAAAATTTATGTCATGAAAATACATACCAAATTTATACATGTGTGAAGGTATACATCACTAAATATGTGTTCCCAAATTATAATGCATTAGATAATGTTTAAATTAGTATGACTTATAAGGTTATCAAAATGATTTTCAACCTTCAACATTAATGAGATTTTTAAATAAAAAGATGTCAAATGTTATTGTGATCCATGAGGTATAAGAGATGTAATTAAGTAGCAAGAAGTTACCAACCTAGATAACCAAACATTAGGTAATATGCTATACCTTACTCAAAATTAGTTGAAAATTGAATATTGGCCTTTTGAAGTTCTAGTGTTAAAATATGTGATTAATATTTGAGGGTTTTTAGTGAATAATAAGATTTAGTAAGAAGTATTTCTAAATCGATAAAATTTAATAAAGTATAATATATGTGATTTATAGATAATTGCATCAAACAACATATCCAACTTTTCTGTGTGATCAATCCTTGAGAATGATAAACTCAATGGAATAAATTTCTTACAGTAGTAATATGGAATCTTATGAATTATGCCTAATCAAGAGTGGAAATTAAATATACTAGAGTAACCTGTCCCTAAGAAACATTCTAACAATATCCCTAGAACCGAAAATAATACCAATAGTAAGTGTACAAATAATTTTCATCATAAGACTAGTTGGATGCTAGCTACCATGAATTCTAAACTTCATTAGCAATTGATTGACGTGAAGTCATTATCTTTGACAAGTCTATATTAAAAGGTTTGTCACCATTAAGACATTTCTTTCCAACTAGATGGTTGCTAAAAGCTTAGTCAACCCTCATGTTTTAAAAATTTAGGATTGTGAAGCTTATGTGAATGCCCACATTTCTAACAAATCAGCTTTCAAATTAGATAAATATTATTTCATGGGATATCTAAAGAAATTGAAGAATATTACTTTTATAATTTTGAAAACAAAGTGCATTATTTAAAATGGTATATTTAAAGAAAAAAAAAAGTTTTTATCTAAAAGGACTAGTGACAATAAAATTCTGCTTGAAAAAGTTTAATCACTACCAAATAATTGAACTGAATATGGATACTTAATAGGTCTTAGAAATTGTTGATGATCAATATCAAAGAAGATCAAGTAGGTAGGATATGTCAAAATGTCAAGAGATATATTTTTTATAACTGATAATTAGAATATAATGTTTATTGACCATGATGAGCTCGCATCCAACAAATATGTCATCTCAAGTCTAGACACTAAGTAATTCATAGAGGCCAGGAAAATTGAGATGCAATTCATGTATGAAAATAAAGATTAGAACTTGATTGATCAACTTAAAAGTATAGAAACTACTTGATGCAAGTAAATTTTTGAAAAAAAAAATTTAATGTGGATATTTATGTGTATTTCTTTAACGCACATTCGGTTGCAAAAGATTTAAAGTAGGCTCATGCTATTTACAATGATAAAACCTTTTCACTAGTCAGTTTGCTTAAATCGAAAAGAATTTTTGTCATTCTTGCATACTATGGTTATGACATATGGTAAATTAATATCAAAATAGCTTTTATTTATAAAATAATTGAGGATGTGTACATGACCACAGTTTTTTTATCCTAAGAATAATAGAAATGTATGTAATCTTCAAAAATCTACTTAAAGTAGGCATCTTGGAGTTGGAAAATCTTCAATTTGTTGGAATAATTAAATTAATTAATTTCTTAAGAAATGAAGATGAACCTTTTGTTTAGAAAAAAGTTGGTGGGAGCATAATAATTGTTCTCATGCTTTATGTTGATATCATGTTACTCATAAGAAATAATATTCTTTCCTTGCAAAATTTCAATTGTTGGTTAATAAATTATTTCTCAAGAAAATATTTTGGCAAAGCTACCTATGTGTTAGGTATAAAGGCTTATAGAAATTGATCTAAAAAGCTTATTGGTCAAAGTCAAAGTACATACATTGACAAAGTAATGAAAAGCTTCACTATGCAAAATTCCAAAAAAGAATATTTTTTATCAGTCTCATTATATAGGTCTAAGTAAGTGTCAGTGTCCAATGATTCTCGATGAGTGGGACTTCATGAGTATGATTTTAAATGCTTATGCAATTGGATTTATCATGTATGTGATATTATGTGTGGGCATAATTCTTCATATGTTATGAATGTATGAAGCATATACTAGTTTGATCATTATGAAAGTCCCTAGACTTCAATAAAAAATAACACTAAGGACTTGCAAAGAACTAAGTTTGTATTGTTGCTATATGGAGATAGGACGTGAACTAGCTGAAAATAGTTACACTAAGTTTGTATTGTTACTATATGAATTGAAGGGCAATTTTTGAGTGACACTCAATTTATATATGGTATAAAAATGTGATTTTAATACTAAATTAAATATGGTTTATGTCTAATAAAACTATAAGATTTGTTTGTAGAACCATAAAATTATACATTAAAAATATATTTTATGAAAATATACATAAGTGTCTATGAAATACATATAATATGTGCTTTAAGAAAATATATAATACTAGTTAATTTAAATAAAAATGAAAAATAATATTTATTTAATGTTATGCCATGTTGGTCTTAAAATGCATCACGATGTGAATATCATAATACTCAATGACATGTTCACATAAATATGCCTTGCATGTTTATGTCTAAAATTCATGAGATGTTGTTTCATAGAAGCACACCTCATGTGTTATGTGTGGCTTATAAATCAAATTTATAATATAAAATTAAAACAAACTACTATAAATACAAGTCTCACATGTAAAGAAAATTAGATCATTTGATCATACTGATACTTCATGAATGATATGTGACATCAAAATATATATTAAATATAAAGAAATTTAAAGTAACATTTCAAAAGTTATGTTTAGCAATATAATATTTTATGACGAGGAACGTAACATGGTATATTCATAAGTTTGTATGAAACTATAAAAATACTGTTTTTTTTTTCAAGATGGTGTATAGTGAGACAAAACCAATGTGCATGAAATCATTCTAGTTCATGTTGTTTTCTTGTAGAGTGTATCGATGGATAAGTTGTACATGAAAGCAAAACATATGATTTTTCTAGAAAATTAAGCTAATTTTTAGTTACATAACTAGTTAATTAAATCAATAGGTCATTTGATGGTTTTACGAAGTTAGTGCATTAATATTCTAAACTATCAAGCCTTATCTACTAATATGATTAGCATACCTAGACAACTTTTGTGCATAGAAAACTTGTTTCCAATATATTTTATAAATTCAGCTAACCCTATAGTAGAGGTGTCCACGGGTGCATAAGTACAAAATAGTCAATACCTTGCCTAGGTTTAGACTTATTTCAAATATATTTTGAATCATATGTCATTGGTTGATAATTCCTTCATAATGCTCACTTGTACCTAAATGGTTTAGGCCATGCTCAAAGATCTAGTAATTCCATGTTTGCTTGGACATAATTGAATCTGTTTTATCAATGATATCATCTTTTCAAAAAGCAACATCTCTCGAGTTTATAGTTTTTTTTTTGTATTTTTTGGGAACCTCCCCTATTCGAAGTTAAATTGGAATTTTCCTTATAATATATTCTCTATTTTCTTTTACTAAGTAATAGAACATTTTTAAGAGTCAATTTTATATGATCCCAACACTTTTCATTTCTAGCTTTTTATTTTTCGAGGCATAATGGGCTGCTTAACAAACTTCAAAGGTCTCTCTTCTTGAAACTATCCAATTCTAGTAGGCACTTGAGAATTACTATCACTCAACAAATTCTCAAAGAACTCTTCCTCTCTTAATTATTACAATAGATTATAAATCTATAAGCTTTACTATTTGAGGCCTAGCCTACAAATGCACACTTATTAGTATATTATCTTTATATAGGATATGGTGCACTCATGTATTATGCCATATTCTTTACAAATTGAATTGAATTTAGTAAAGAAATATTCATCACCTTTTTTTAGTAGATTTTCAACTTTGCATTTGTAAACTTTAAAGGAACTTGAAGTTTTACTTTTATTTTTCAACAAAAATACATAGGTAAATTTAGAACAATCATCTACGAATATTAGAAAATACCTATTGCCTCCTCTCATGTTAACTTGCCATTGTGTACACAACGATCACTATCTACTAAATCAAACAAATTAAATGATCTCTAAATACTATTAAAAGATTTTTTTAGTCATCTTTGATTTAATATATGTTTCATACTTTTCAAATTTCTTGCTATCACAAACAATCAAACCACATTTCATCATTCTTTTGATAGTATCTAAACTGACATGTGCAAGCTTATATATTATGTCTCAAAGATAAATAATTTGAGTCACACCTATAAGTGAATGTAGAAGCCATTTATTGATATTATCATTGATATAAAATTTGATCATCCTATCACAAGAAGTTCTTTTTCCCATAAAATTAACATAATGAATTCAAACATCACTTTGATACCCAGTTTGCTATGTAAATCTCTACTGACTAAATCTCTATTCATATCAAAGACATATAGTACTTTTATTAGGTAACCTTTTTTTTTTTGAAGGTAAAAGCAACTTCAATAGTTTCATTGCCAAGCACCTTGGATTTTGCTTCATTACTCATTTGAATCTCTTGATCTCACTTTACATTTTAAAATGTCTTGAAAAGAGCTATTTCATAGATAATATGAAAGATGACACAAAATCATATCAACATCCTTATACCTCCCTTTGGATAATACACACATCGCCCAAGGTTACAATGTTCTCCTCATCGATTATATTTATCACAACCCCTTTAAACATCCGTTCAGTACCTATACTCTCTAGCATAATGTCTATATTTTTCACTCACATAATAAAGACTTTTCTTGCCCCTAGATTACTCTTTGTTTTTCTTTGGGTTCATTTAATTCTTTGAATTTTTTTATTGTCGCTATTTTTACTTTTAGGATGATTGGGCTTTGAAACCATATTTGCTTTGTTAATCCCATGATTGCACTCTTACACCATTGTCTCTTTATCCTGATTGATTTTTGAATCTCTTCCAGAGTAATCTTCACTCTTCTGGAAAATTCCCCTTTTGGTAATGTTTACAACTTGATGGTGATTTAGTCACAATAGCAATAAACTTAGAAGGCCTCCACCATTTCAATTTTGAGAACTTTATATTTATTCATAATTGCTTACAACTTATAAATTTGTGGAAAAAGTTACTTTTTAATAAAAACTTTAAAATCTATGTATAGAGAAATAAAGAACTATCTGGTACTTTCTTTGTCAGCTATGTGCATGTTCTCGAGAGTGTCCTAAATCTTCTTGTGGAGTTGGTGTTGGTGTAGAGATCATATAACCTATTGCAAAAGACGTTTAAAATATGATTTGCACTCTTATCTCTTCTTTCTCACTGCCACCACATGAGGAATGTCATTTCCTTTGGTTCTAGTAATGTTATCAAGGTAGGATTGAGGATATAGAAGATTTTACATACTATGAGAAAGAATCTCACCTTGCCTTGCCACTTAGTGGGATTGGAACCATCAAAATGATCCAACTTTACAAGGTCTTGGTTCATAATATTGATAGTCTCTCCTTCAGTCCTTTCATTGATAAAAATAGTCTTTAATTGTTGATTGTATGGACATGAAAAAAAAATAAACACACTCGACTTCAAAGTATTTATACAATCAGAGAAAAGTGGCAAACCTGAACTTAAAGGTGAAAAAAATAAGAACAAGAAGGAAAATGAAAGATTGGCTCAAACAAGTTCTTAAAACTTTGTCTAAAGACTATACATATATATCATCACTCTAATAATATTTAGAAAAAAAATGTAAATATTTTTGGGATTGATCAAACGCGTTTACTTTTAGAGGAAATATTTTAAAAGAAAAAAAAAGTCATATAGAATACATCCAATTAAAGTTGAAATTTTGTCACAAAGACAAAAACACACTTTGTCTTCTTCAGCCTCTTATTTTTGTATATTAAACATCATTTAATTTTAAATTTTATAAAAATTTTATCGCATTGATAAATTTAATATCTTAGGTTTTATAAAGTTACATTTATCAGTTAGACTCATTGTATTACTCTCAAATTTTGTAATATTATAAAACTTAATCATGTTTTAATCACTATTTTTAAAATAAAAAATATTTACCACAATATATAGAGACACGCACACATTTAGATTGCTATATACAAATGGAATATTTTTTTACTCAAAAATAAATAAAAAAACTACCAATAAAAAATATACTGTAATAAAATAAATTTAATAAAATTAATAAAACAAAACAGAGTTCAGTAAATAAAGCCACAGAACAGGTCTTAAGCCAGCAAGCGAGAAGCGGCATTAGTGTTGACGGGCTGTTCGATTATGTTAAGATAGGGAAGTGAAGTTACGGATTTGCCCTTAATGAGCAATTATCGTGCATTACTGTAAAGTATTTCTTTTAATAAATTTACGCGTTTTAATTATCAGACTGATATATAAGCCGATATTTTTTTGACCTAGCTGCTGGATCATTATTATTGGTTTTGAATTCCTCTGCTGCGCGATAACTCTTTCTCTCTTCTTCTTCTCTGTTCATCTCTTCTTCTTAATTCTCAAGCTTCTGTTCTTGATAATTTCTTGTGTTAAACAAGAAATTGTTGTTGCAAAACAACATTGTGGTATCAGAGCGTTGTTTCTTAACTGTGATTGAAATTATTTTTGAGCAATATTCAAATCTAATTTCTCCAGTTGGGCGTTCTCTGAAAACCTAAATATATTTCACAAATTTCTTAAGATCGAGCATAGATCTAACCAGATCTAGCAAGATCTAAAGGGTTTGTGGTTTTTTAAAACTTATTTTTTACAAAGCCTGAACTATCTGTTCATATTTTTTCAAGCTGTTATTAAGATATGTTTTCAAAAACTCAAAACGCATCAAACTCGGGTTTGATTCCTATTCCCTTGTTTGATGGTGATAATTTTGACTATTGGCTTGTCAAAATGCGAACATTATTTATCTCCCAAGATATATGGGAAATAGTTGTTTCTGGATATCAAGAAGCTCCTAATTTCTCTATTCTGGAAGGTAAAGAGCTGTTACAAGAGAAGGAATTGAGGAAATTAAATGCTAAGGCATTACTTTTCATCCAACAGGGTGTAAGTAATGCGATATTTCCTAGATTACTTGGCTGTACTCAAGCCAAGGAGGCATGGGACCTCCTAATCGAGGAATACCAAGGAGATAAGAAGGCTCGAGGAGCTCTTCTGCACTCCTTGAGAAAAGACTTTGAGAATATGAGTATGAAAAACTCAGATTCTCTTACTGAGTTTTCAACTCAGTTCTTAGATATTGTTAATCAACTGAAGATTCATGGAGAAAATGTCTCTGAGACTCGATTGGTTGAAAAACTCTTAATATGCATGCCTGATAAATTTGATGCTATTGTGGCAGTTATTGAGGAGACTAAAGACCTATCAAAGCTCTCCATCCAGCAAGTTTTGAGCTCACTGAAGTCCTACGAAGGTCGATTACTGAAGAGAGCAGAAAGTTCTGCAGAGACTGCAATGCAGTCAAGATGGGAAGGCAGCCCCAATAAGGCTGAAGTGCAATACAGAGATATGAGGAACAAGAAAATTACATCAAGGTATGATTCTAAAAATAAAAATAAGAATAAAATTAAAACACACTCTCCTTCTACTCCCTCTTCAGACTCATCTAAGGAACAAGCTATCTCTTGCACTATTTGCAAGAGATTAAACCACACTGCGACAGAGTGTTGGTTTAGAAAACAAAATCAGTGCCAAAACTATAAAAAGTTTGGGCACAGTTCAAAGAACTGTAAAAATAACTACAATCAGAGTGCTGGTTTTACAGAACTGAAAAAACACACTCAATAAACACTTGGTTTCTGGACAGTGGCTGCTCAAACCACATGTCTGGAAATGAAGAGATATTTGTGGATTTACTTCCAGTAGTAAATTCACAAGTCAAATTGGGGAATGGTGAACTAGTTCAGGCGCAAGCCAAGGGCAGAGTGGCTGTACCCACCTGTTCTGGAACAAAGTTCATAAAGGATGTGCTTCTGGTTCCTGCCTTGGACCAGAACCTACTAAGTGTCGGGCAATTAATTGAAAGATGCTATAAATTAATGTTTGAAAATAAAATATGTAAAATTTTTGACCAAAATAGCAATAAACCTTCCTGGATTGTAAAAATGTCAAGTGGAAGAAGTTTTCCACTGACATTTGCAGAGAAAACAGATAAGGCATTCTCAATGAATGTCCAATCTGTCACCTCTCTGTGGCACAGAAGGTTTGGGCATTTGAATTACTCTGACCTAAAAAATATTTTTCAAAATAATTTGGTAAATGGTGTGCCCTCTAACCTTACACCACCTAATTCTATCTGTGAAGTATGTTCACTGGGAAAACAATCCAGAAGAAGCTTTCCGAAACACTCTGTCTGGAAAGCTTCTCAACCTCTGGAATTACTACATGCTGACATATGTGGTCCTATGTCAGTAAAATCCTTGGGAAATAGCAGTTATTTTCTGCTATTCATAGATGACTGCACAAGACATATATGGGTCTTTTTCTTGAAGCACAAGTCTGAAGCACTTGAATGCTTCAAGAAACTTTTACCATTAGTTGAGAGACAATCTGGTCTAAGTGTCAAGTCACTTAGAACAGACAGAGGAGGTGAGTTCCTCTCTCAAAAATTCACAGATTACTGTGAATCGAATGGAATAATTAGACAACTTACCACTGCCTACTCACCACAACAGAATGGAGTTGTGGAGAGGAAAAATAGGACCATAATGGAAATGGCCAGAACTTTATTAAAACAGAAAAACCTACCAAAGTCTTTTTGGGCAGAGGCAGTGAACACTTCTGTGTACCTGCTCAATAGATGCCCAACCAAAGCACTGGAAAACATAACTCCAGTGCAAGCCTGGACTGGTAGGAAGCCTAGTGCTAGACACCTAAAGGTATTCGGGAGTGTGTGTTACTCCCATATACCAAGTGCACATAGAAACAAATTAGACTCCAAGAGTCTAAAATGTATTTTTGTAGGCTACAGTCTGCAATCCAAGGGTTACAGACTGTACTCACCAGAAACAAAGACATTTCTGGTGAGTAGAGATATTCTGATTGATGAAAACAGCATGTAGGATGAAAATTTAATTGAAGCTAATTCTGGAACCGAAAATGGTTGCACAGAAGCTGGTGCAACCTGCAATAAATTTAAAAATGCTCCAAGGTATGATTTCGGCTCACCCTCTACTCTTACTTCTGAAATTATTTCTGATTGTGATTCTTTTACTGAACATGATTCCCAATATGAGTCCAAATCTGTTTCTGAACGTAGTGACTGTAAAACATCTAATTCTGAATCGATAACTAAAATTAGTAAACTAACTCCAGTAAAGTATAGAGACCTATCGGACATTTATCAGAGATGTAACTACACCTCAGTTGAGACACTCAACTATGAAGAGGCTGTAAAACATCAATTCTGGTTCAAAGCGATGCAGACAGAAATGTCCGCTATCGAGAAAAATAACACTTGGACTTTAGTTGACTTACCCCAAAATAAACACAGTATAGGTGTTAAGTGGATTTATAGAATTAAATTTAAATCAAACTCAAATCGGCCTGTATACAAGGCTCGATTAGTAGCCAAAGGCTACTCACAAAAACCTGGACTGGATTACCATGAAACCTTTGCTCCAGTGGCAAGGTTAGAAACCATAAGGCTTTTAATAGCCTTAGCCGGACAGAAAGGTTGGAATTTATTCCAATTAGATATAAAATCTGTCTTTCTAAATGGAAAACTCAAGGAAGAGATATATGTAGAACAACCCCCTGGGTTTGTGAAAAAGGGTAGTGAACACTGTGTTTATAAATTAAATAAGGCCTTGTATGGGTTGAAACAAGCTCCTCGTGCTTGGTATCACCAAATCAACTCTTATCTTCTGAATCAAGGATTCAGTAGAAGCAAGAGTGAGCCTACACTCTATATTAAAAAAGATAACAATTCTGGAATTTTGATTGTTTCGTTGTATGTTGATGATATAATATTCACAAGTAATAAAACAGAATTGATAATTAATTTTAAGAAAGAAATGGAGTTTAGATATGAAATGTCTGATCTAGGAAGTTTAAAACAATTCCTAGGACTTGAAATAATTCAAGACACAAGTGGTGTGTCTGTTTCTCAAACCTCATACATTAAACAAATATTAAAAAATTTCGGAATGAGTGACTGTAAACCAGTGTCTACCCCCTTAGAAGTAAATCAGAAACTTCTTTCAGCTAAGGGTAAACCAGTAAATATAAAAAATTTCAGAAGCCTAATAGGCAGTCTGCTGTATGCATCAGCAACTAGACCTGACATAGTTTTCTCAGTTCATTTGCTATCACGTTTTATGCACTGTCCGAATCATATACACTTAAGTGCTGCTAAACGTATATTGAGATATCTCAAAGGTACACTGAATTTAGGTTTGAAATATCATAGAATTAACCATACTGAAATCATAGGTTACTGTGACAGTGATTGGGGAGGAAATCCAGAGGATTACAAAAGTACCTCTGGATATATATTTAATCTTGGAACTGCTGCAGTTTCTTGGCAGTCCAAGAAACAATCAACTGTAGCTTTGTCCACTACTGAAGCTGAATATGTTTCAGCTTCAGTTGCAACCTCTCAAGCCCTATGGCTTAGAAAATTGTTGGGTGACTTAGATAAAGTCCAAAAATATCCGACAAAAATTCTGTGTGATAATCAATCCACTATATCTATTGCGAATGATATTGTAATGCACAGTCGAACCAAACACATAGGTTTGAAATATCATTTCATTAAGGATAGGATTGAATCTAATGAAGTAAAGTTGGTTTTTTGCAGGACTGAAGATCAAGTAGCTGATATATTCACAAAGGCTTTACCAAGAGAAAAGCTTATCTATCTGAGAGAAAAGCTTGGACTGACCCCAACTACATCGAATCGGGGGGATTGTTGACGGGCTGTTTGATTATGTTAGGATAGGGAAGTGAAGTTACGGATTTGCCCTTAATGAGCAATTATCGTGCATTACTGTAAAGTATTTCTTTTAATAAATTTACGCGTTTTAATTATCGGACTGATATATAAGCCGATATTTTTTTTGACCTAGCTGCTGGATCATTATTATTGGTTTTGAATTCCTCTGCTGCGCGATAACTCTTTATCTCTTCTTCTTCTCTGTTCATCTCTTCTTCTTAATTCTCAAGCTTCTGTTCTTGATAATTTCTTGTGTTAAACAAGAAATTGTTGTTGCAAAACAACAATTAGCGCGTGGTTTTACGACACTCGATTGGATTCTGAAACTGGAGCTGCTGACTCGACTTTCTCCGGCCGATGGTGGTTCCCTTGGCGACCAC
This sequence comes from Sapria himalayana, assembly GCA_029783825.1. NCBI lineage: Eukaryota > Viridiplantae > Streptophyta > Magnoliopsida > Malpighiales > Rafflesiaceae > Sapria > Sapria himalayana. The sequence continues at coordinate 1,580,896 of JAREIK010002830.1, forward strand.
TACAAGCGTGGAAGGTGGAACTACTGTACTGTTTTCGCGACGGCAACCCCATCGGAACTCGGAAGAGTCAATATTTTTTTCCGTTTCCATAAATTCAATATTTTTCTAAACCTAAAAATAACGAGTCCGTCATCTTCCCGACAGGACCCTTGGATTGCTCTTGAATTCGAGAAAATTTTGATCGCATGGAAAATCCTTGACCAGAATTATGGATAACGATGCCATTCAGTGCTATATAAATGCCATACGGGATCATCCACAAACCCAAACTCAAAGATCGTAACCTTTCTTGCGATACTCGTGCATCAAGATCAAGATGGAAACTAACAGAGTGTTCAAACATCTGCTTCCATTTATTTATGCATTTGCATTTGGCTTTCTGTGTGCGACCGGGGTTGCTCCTGCTCGTTACGGCTACTCATCACATCTTGCATCGGAATCCGCCACCATGCCTCCTACTCCTGCCGACTCTCCTCCGCTTCCTGGGTTTCAAACTCCAGCCAACCCACCTCATTTTGCTTTCTTGACGCCTCACATTATAGTGTCCCCGGGTTTAAAGAATCTTTCACCGTCACCGGCCGAAAACCCACAAGCCAAAGGCATGCCTCCATCACCATATTCAGACTAACGCAATCACCCGCCACCTGGTCTGAAGCCCCCCACTCCGAGTTCCATGGTGTCCCCACCAGATTTCACAACTTCACCAAGGGGTTCGCCTCTTTCACTGACTTCTCCTCCTGTTCCTGATCAATCTCCACTGCATCCAGGTCCACCCTTCTGCCACCCATCGCAACCTCCACTCCCTTCTCCTCCAAAGCCATGCTAGTTGCTATTTGCAACATGTTTGACTTTTCCTTTAAGTTGTATAAAAGAGGTTATGTAATCCGATTTGTGTAATAAGTTTCTCATTTTGAAATCACCCGAATATTAATCAAAATGATTTAAGCATCATTCAGTTTATTATTATTATTATGTGTGACATCCCATTTCATGTTTTGTGCTAGATTTTAATTAGTTAAATTTTGTGTCATTGCACTAAAGAGCATTAAAATGATTTTATTCCTATATTTTTTTAAAAAAAATTAATTCAAACTAAATTGATTTCCTATATTGTTTGATTTTTAAATATATATATATTCAAACTAAAATGAGCTTGATATATTTTTGGTTTGATTTTATTGTTTGTTTTTTATTTAATTTATAAAATTATGTTTTGGCCCTCCCTATAAAATAATTGAAAAAAAAAAGTTATCTAAATTTTAATATTTATAAAAAAATATGCCAAACTTTTAACTAATTGATTTTGGTCCATTCAATTATCATAACACAAATACTTTATCTACTCATTGGAGCTCATTGGTGATCCTCGAGCTCCTCGTTGGAGCTCCAACGAGGAGCTCCATCATTGAGCTCGTGGGGCTCCATCGAAAGTTTGATAATGGAGCTTGTGTGGTTCTAGGAAGCTCCTCGTTGGAGCTCCATCGGACTTGCTAGAAGGTCCTACAGGGCTTCCATGAGCTCTAGGAGCTCCATAGATGAGTTCCATGAACCTTTATGGACTTGGTCCAGGAGCTTGATGGAGCTCATCCATGGAGCTCATCAAGCTCTTGGAGCTAATCCATGGAACTCGCCTAGCTCCCGGAGCTCCATGGAGCTCATCCATTGTGCAAGATGGAGCTCACTACTCCATGAAGCTCCTGGAGCCCTTAGGGCTCGTCCATGGAGAGGGAAGATGGGAGACCAATAATTCATTAACGATGAATTAAGTATTTAGGGATTGAGTTAAGGGGTATTTTGAGTACTATATTTGAGTACATCAAAAATCAATTTGTTAAGAGCTTGGTATATAGTTTTTAAAATAATTTAAAATTGATTTCTTTTTAGAAATTATTTTATAATGAGTATATCAAAACATAATTCTCCCCAAAATTGTATTTCTAATTTTGAGTTCACCAAAATATAATTATTTTGTATTTTTGGTGCATATTTTTTAAAAAGGATTCTTTTTTATTAATGTTATAGTTGATGCACTAAAATTCAAATTTACCAAATGGAAAATGTGTTGCCCATTTTTATGCAAATAATCAACCTCATTTTTTAGGTTACCATGGCTGATATGCCGTGGTGCATGGCTAATAAGTTTAGATGCTAGGTTCGCGCTATTTGGTTTGAAAACTCACATGTTATGGCGTGGTTTTCATGACTTGGAGGGGGTGGAGAATGGTTATTGAAATAGCTTGTACGGGTGGTTTCATTTTTATCATGCGAAAAGGGAGCTTTCCCCCTTGCCCATGTTTCCCTCTTGCTCATGTTTTCTGGTATTCGCGTAATGTCCATGCGGGAGTCATGTTGGTGTTGATGCAGTGTGAAGGTTGTGCTCTATTGCTCAAGATTATGCAAGAAACATAAATAAAGATTCATGTATTTTTATTATATTTTATGCTTCATATTTGAATTTATGAATGTATAAACATTAAACATTATTAATTTATGTTTGAATATATAGAGAGAGAGACACACACACACACACACACATAAAGACACTTGGATAGTATATATAAATATATTCATAATGTAATATATATATATATATATATTTGCATGTTCATATGCATGCATATGTATATATATTTTGGAAAATATAATACACACACACACACACTTTAATTATGGACAAAATTTTTAGAAATCTAAAATAATTTAAATTCTACAATATGTTTTGGTTATCTTTTGAAAGAGTTGTAAACATTAGATTTAAAAGATTTAAATCACAAAAAAATATATAATTGATCCAATGTTGGATTGAGAAAGGTTTCATTCATGATTTTTGAGTTGTATCCCGATCATTCCCCAACAAGCGGTATCAAAGCGAGGTTTAATGACTTTAGGCAATGAATATTTATTTGTCCAGATTATTATTTCTTTGGAAAAAAATATAATTAATTGGAAATGTTTGAAAAATAAATAGAAATCTTAAGTTATTGTCTGACAAAGTTAAGATTGTGACCAGTAAAAGATTAGACAGAAACCTATGTATAACTTGAATCTTGAATGAATTATGTCAACTTTACCCACGAGCTACGAATTAGTCAAGATGAGCAAAGAAGTGATGTCTATACCCAATGATTATGGATTAGTCAGATATCCCATATTTTGGATAAACTAAGGAGATGTTTGATACAGTACTTAATTTGTTCAAACCATGGAAAATGAAAATTTTTAATGGTCTTAAATATTTAATGTGTTTGATAAAAAAATTTTGGAAGCTGAAAATTAAAAATTTTAAGTGAAAAAACTTAGAAATTATTAAGTAGATAGAGACCTTAATGGTGAAGACTGAAAATTTTAAGCAAAAATTTTTTTTAAGTTGCTATTTTGTCTTTTTTTTTTATTTTTTTTCGTTTTCTCATTCACTCAACAGTTCAGTTTGTGAATCTATTTTCTCTTTCTCTTTTCTCTGCCACCACAAACACTAACCCTAACTCTCTTGTCATTATTAATTTAAGAGAGGATATAGTAAATTAACTAGTTGTACATTAATTTTTGTTTTTATATTAAAAATTTGGATAGTATTAAAAAGTTTAGATTTTATTGGATATTTTTTTAATATTTTTATTTATTTTTTGGATTTATGATTTATTTATGGATATATTTTTAGCAATTTTATTTTTAATAATAATTAATAATTATCGTGAAAAAAAAATCATTAGAAATTCTATTTTTGTTGGTTAATATGTAATACAATAATAATAAAGATAAATATGTAAAATACATCATTTTCAACATTCAGCATTTATAGTTATCAAATAATATATTTATTTTTAGTATTCAATTAATAGTAATTTATTAAATAATTTTCAATACAAATTAAACACTTATAAAATTCAGTACTTAATTTTTCAGCACTTATTTTTCAGCACTCAATTTTTTTAGTTTTATCAAACGGACCTTTAGTATTCACTGTAATGTTGGATAATATGTATCATGTTGAATACTAATAAATATTGAATCACTAGATATAGCGAGGGGGAAAATGATATATCAAAGATGATTTTCAATAAATGGTTGGTTCATATTAGAAAAGTATTTCATGAAAATTTTAAGCATAGACTCTAAGCTGCATAAGAATTAAGACCTAAATATGTTCATGTGTATAATTTTCTTTCCATGAGAATGTTGTCAGTATGATTAAGGAGAGTCGTGCACTATGATATTTTTATCCCTTTCCCTTGATGAGATTGAAATTAATAGATCTCGATTTCTCAAATACTTGTTCCAAGACAAGTATGAATTTCAATAGAATCACAAGTTAGCATCACTTTTATTCAAATCACTCTAAGGGATTGAACGAATCAAAGGGTGAGTTGATGTATTGGAAAAAAAAGTTGACCCTTTTATTTCAGTCACTTTTGACAATCAAACAGATCAATGTGAAGCTTATATATTGAAAATAAAAGTTACTTTAACTTCAATCAATCTTGAAATCTGTCATATTAATGAGGAGCTGTTTGCTTGGAAGGAAAAAAAATGAATCTTGGGGATTTAATGAGAAAAATCTAATTTTCATTAAAAAATAAATTTTTAGAAACTATTTTTCATGTAAGGAATAAGAATTAATTTTTGGGTTTATAGAGGACAATTTTCTGTAACTATTTAAATAGGTCAGAGGGAGAGATTGTTAAGTTTGTCCAAATTTGGGATAGTCCAAGTTTAATTTTTTTGTGGTTTAAATTTAATTGGTTCGGTTTGTTTGTTTTTTTTTTTTTGTTAATTTAATTTAAATAAATAAGGGGCACTCTCATTTAAATGTGGTGTAATTAACAATAAATTATATGGTAAGTATTTATAATATAAAGACTTAGTTTTGAAAAAAAAAAGATGATTGCACACTTTTAAAAAGGTGAGGACCATTTCTTTTCTTAAAAAACATAGCCCATCTTTTAAAATGAGTTGTTAGTTATTGCACATATATCAACCACATTTTCAAGGCTAGAAATAATGGTGTTCAACAAACCCATAAACCCAAAAAATCTAATTGTCTCGACCTTATCCAACCCAAAAATAGAAAGCCTCGATATAAGTGGGTGGGTTGTGAGTTGATTTTTTTCAACCTAAATCCGTTGGATTAAATTTTGGGTTATAAATTTAAAACCTGTTAAAATTCAATCCAACTCATATATGTATATCTTAATTTTGTGTGTGTGTGTGTGTGTGTGTAATTATTTGTGGTGTTGCAATATCAAATGTATATTATAAATTGAAGCTTTGAAATGATGAAGACTTTAAGCAATCTTTGAAAGAAAATTGTCATGAAATGGAAGATTTGATTATATGAAATTTGAAGAATTTATTGAGTTGATTATTTATAATTTGGTTAAACAAGTTTGGATTTAATTTTTATTACTTTGAATTTAATTTGTATTATTTTTTGAAATAGTTTGATCTTTTTAAGGGAGTTTAAAATTAATAATTAGTCATAGTATGAATTTATGTTTAAAATGATCTGAAAAAATTAACATTTGGCATAATTACAACTTGAGGATCAACTTTTAAATTTGATAGTAAAATTTAAGCCAAATTGATGTCCTACTTGATTCCAATTATCCAACCCAACACAACTCAATTCGATTATTATTGGGTTGGGTTGGATTAGGTTACAATGAGTTAAAGGTTGGAATGGACGTAAATTCGACCAATCTACCTTGTTAAGGTCAATTATTATTTTTCCTCCAAGTCGACCAACCCAACTCATGTACACTCATAACTAACAGTGCTGGAATGGCAACCATGGCATAGCTATCATGGATGACTTGACTCATATGCAGTGGCGCATTGATGTCGTGGCATTTGTGGCCACCAAACAAGATTGCCAAATGCGAGGTTTGGCTAGCAGGTTTGGCTGCCATAGTTACTTTTGTAGTGTGATGGTGGTTGGTTTGAAACTCACACACCATGGCATTAATTGAAATAGCCCATATTAATTGAAATAGCCCATATTAATTGAAATAGCCCATATTAATTAAAATAGCCCATATGGGCTGTTATCACTTTAAAAAAGGGAGCTTTTCCTCTTGCTATGTTCTGTAAAGTTTTTAAAAAACCTTGTTGAATGTTTGGATTAGTTGATTTTCATTTTAATCATCTACTATGTATGAGGGCTTGCTCAATATTTGTGTAGTGTATGTGTGGTGTTCGTGTGAAGGATGTGTGGTGTTTGTGCATTGGACGTAAGTATTCATTCAATGCTTAGGTGCTCAAGACTATGCAGATGTAGGAAATAGAAATAAAGATCCATGTATTTTTTATTACTTTTTATGTTTTGAGTTTGAATTTGTGGATGTATAAGCATTGAACTTTATTAATTTGTGTTTCAATATATATATATATATATATATATATATATATATATATATATATATATATATTCGGAATGGAGTAAATATTTGGGCATATTCATATACACATATATGTATAAAAATATTTCGGACAATTTAAAATATATATTTACATATTTCAGACATAAAGTATAACGATCCGAAATGGTTTAAATTCTACTGTGTTTTAGTAACATTTTAATAGAGTTTTAAAATATTTGATTTAAAAGTTTAAAATCACAAGATAAGATTAATTAATTCAATGTTGGACCTAAAAGAAATTTCAGTGCCATTCTTGGACTTTTTAGTTTAGTGGTTTGACGAGAAGGAATATGAAATTGTGTACATATATTTTCAAGTAGATTATATTATAAGTAGATAAGTTTGCTGAGAAAAGCATCATTGTATAAATTTTTTATTTCATGCTAATAATGTTGCATATAAGCACAAAAATCACATAAAATAATGATGGTTATAATAAGCATCATAAAATCAAGAAAATTACTCATGATGATGATTCTCTAGGAAAGTGTCATTTATTAATCCAATAATAATACTTATAATAATGCATCATAAAATTTAATAAATTATACTTAATAATGATGCGCTAGGAAAGTGTCATTCTATTCGTCCAGAAATGACGCTTGCTAAGAGCTTCATAAAATAAAACATCATACAAAGAATTTTTTTTCTTATGTTCTTGATATTTATTAGGAGCTTGATCAATTTATAAGTTCGTGAACCATTGAGCATCAGAAAGAAATTGAAACTAGATGCAAATAGCTAGATCATCTATAAGTTTATATTTTTTTTGTAGATATGGAACCTAAGTCTAACAACAAAATTAAGTTGTTATATCATTATGTTACTACTTACATTGACAACAAAATTATAACACATCAATGTAACAATGAGAAAAATATCAATCATTACTTTCATAATTTTTTCAATCAATATCATACTGGTAATCTAACCACATGTGTCTATACAGCACAACAAATAGAGTTGCGGGGTTAAAGAATCATCCTTTCTTATTGAGCACATGTAATTGTCACCCTAACTTAATTTTTTGGATGAAACTTCTCCAACTTATCCTTGTTCATTATGCTAGAGGTTTGAAATCTTGCAAGGATAACCAAAACCAATAGCAAGTAATATTGTTTGTGATGGGCATAAGTGAGTTTGCACATGTGGATTCTACTTCAAATTAGGTTGATTTGAATCTTCCTACTATCACTTGTTTTCATTTCTTTTTAAAGCCTAAGATGGAGAGACTCATGTGCTCACTATATTGATTACAAGAACATGTTATTGAGAAATTCTATATGATACATCACTTTTATTTGATGTGACAACATGGATGAATTTATTCATTCCAAATAAAGAATATAATTATAGTGTATTCAAGTATGCCACATGTTATTAATAAAAATAAAATAAGAAAGCCAGTGTATGATCATAGTTATTAGAGCATGTTCAAATGTTATGAATATGTATGTATAACATATGCCCCATATATAAGCACATATATTTTTATGTGTGTATCACATATATCATGATTTCATGCATACATATTTTGTATATACGTAATCTATGTTAGTTTATATGATATATAAGTTATTTATTATACATACATCACAAATTCTTTGTATGCATGTACATAGTGTATTAAGGTGTGTGTGTGTGTGTGCGTGCGTGCGCGCGCGCGCACGCACGCATGCACTCACACCTCACATGTATATAATACACATATCATTTAAATAATGTATGTACATCTAAATATGGAAGTTGGTGACCAAAGATTGGGTGGCATTTTCAAAATGTTTTTTTTTGTATTTTTTACAACCTCAATGCAGAAATATCATGACATGTCGTTGATATGACATGATGTGGCATCTCGGGTGACAATGAAAAAGGATATTTTGGGTTGGTGGATTTGGTACTATTTTAGTGCACATTTCAAAAAATATTTTCTCATTATGTATTCAAATATTTTTTTAAAAAGTCTGGCTAAATTGTTTTTATGGCATTATACCCTTAGACTTTCCTTAAAGAAGTTTAAAGCTCTGGATAGTGGTAGTGCTCTAAACTAGGTTGAATCTGCTCAATTTAATCATAAATGGCCCTGGGCAATGTCAAAATATGAAGAATCACCCAAATTTGAAGTAGATTAGGACTAGAATTATTCTGTTGTGTTTTCCAACATCAATAGTATCTATCACTGTGAGTTATACCATATGCACCTTTGGCAGCTATGAGAGGCACCAAAGTTGGCCACGTCCACCACCTCCAGTACTCCCACCCGCCATGACAACCTCCACTTGTAATGTCATCAGGTTTAGTCACCATCTTCGACATTGCCATTAAATATGAAAACCTACATGAATACCATCATTGACAGTGAATTCCTCATATATTACAAAAAAGAAGCACAAGAAAAATAAAATTACATTTTCAAGTAAAAAATTAAACACAAAATTACAACCATGAATTAAAACCATCCAAACACATTACCATAGTAAACTTAGAAATATAAATATATAGTTGGGTTGTTTTAAATTGATCAAAAAATGTTGAACTATTTTATACTAAATGTCATATTCTTGTTTACATCATTTTCTTGTTTTAATGGATTGAAGTTGCAATGAACTGAATTTGTGAAACTATCTTTTTCCTTTATTCTAAATAGTAAATGATTCAATACGTAGAGTTTAGCTTATGCATAGAATATTAAATCATCAATTCTTGTGAAATATAAGTTTATTGTTCACAATCTTGATAGAATTAGATAATCTATCAGTTAGATTGTAGCCAATATTCCAGTAGATCTATCTTGACTATGAAAAATTATAAAGTTTTAACTTCTAGAGCTAGTACACTTATTTGTATTGAATGGGACCGCCAAGGTGTGACCATATTTGTATGACATGTAAAATAAAATGCATCAATGTTATTCTAAATGTTGTTACTTTTATTCTTGAAATATTTAATTCATGTATATTTTTTAATAATTGGATAACTTTATTAAGTATATGTTGAATATTTATTACTGATGAAATTCATGTCCTACTAGAAAAAGTTGATGATGCTCCCTTAAAGAAGCTTATAAGTTTTGATATTGTCAAATCCTTTAGGAGAATTATTATGTAGCATTTCAAGTAAGTTAAGTAGATAGTATTGAAAAGATAATTGAAAGAATGATTGAATTAGATTTTTAGTTATTTAGCTCAATCAATGATATCTATAATTTTTAATATTAAGAGTTTAATAAGTATTGCATAAAAATAGGCATGAATTATTTTAAATAAGTAATAAAGTATAATTATAATTCTATAGTGGTATGAATTATAATTAAAATTAATTATGGTATATTAAAATTTATATTAGGAGCCCAATATCTTATTTAGGCTATGGTCTCTTCCATAGTTGCATCCGAGTGTCATAAAAGGAGTTTTAAAAACTTTGTTTGTTTATTTAGAATATATGTGCATATATATCAAAATAATTAATTTAATTATAACTGAATAGTTTGAATTTGTTATTAAATCAAACTAATTGATTTATATTAAATTGATTTTGATTACACGCACACACACACAATAATAATAATAATAATAATAATAATAATAAATCTTTAATAAGATATTTAAATTTAAAAATCAACATTCACATCAATGCATATTAAATTATATATTGATGTTTTTTTTAATTTTAAATATATATATTTTATGGCTCGGGCGACGCTACTCCACAATTACATCACCTTCTTCATTAACCAAAACTAGAATATAGGCGAATGAGAAAAGATACAACTATTGGTACATGTTCATCCAAGGTAATATTATTTCATAATTGACATGAAACTATAAACACCACAAACAATATTATCATATAAATGTTATTATAATAGAAGAGGTTTTTGATTCAAAAATCACAACAATGATATCAGAGGAAATTGATTATAAAAAAATATTTTCGTCAGTATTCATGCTATAGTCTTTCCAAACTCTACATACCAACTTCTCCTTAGAAATTTTACAAGATGAGAATATTTATTTTCTGTGCAATAAAACTATAGAAATGAATATCATTAGGCTAGAAAAATATGGCCACTTTATTTGTGATATTGTACATCTTATAACAACATATACTACATTTTTTGAATGACATGTATCAAATGGTAATGTCAAGAGTGGTTTTTCAACACAGAAGGTCACATCATAATGATGCAAACTAGTGCATTGGTTGCAAAGTATTATAGTGAGCTCATTGCACTACCAGAAACAATGTCTCTAATAATTCTTTTTAGGCATCAGTAATGGTGAATGATGATGTTTTTGTTGAGCATCATCTTTGTGCATGTCATTAAAAGTCTTGATCCTTATGAGAAACATTATTGAAACTAAAAAAAAAATATGACTTTCCACTAAAGCGTCATTGCATATCATGTCAACACTTTCGATGATTAGCTCATAGATGATGCTTTGTGGAAGCATTACTGTTTATTTCCTTTTAATCACACCTTTTGAAAGCATCAAATTTGAACATGCTTTAGTTAAATATATAATTTTATTTCTTATTAAAATATTGAATTTACAATAATAAAAATAAAGAATAAAACAATGTCACACTATAATATTGAATAACACTTTACAAATGAATTTTCAAAAAATTATATATAATTACTATCTAAATATTGAATAAAAATTTATATATAAATTACATAAACATTATTGGATTAACAATTTAATATTCATTCAACATAAAAACAAAAACTAAAATATTATATATTAAAATAAATCATTATATAAAAAAGCCTAATACATGCTAATAATAATTTTATTTTTGAAATCTTCATGATTTTTGAAATCATCCTTAACACAATAGTTTTTATTTTTTGGCACCATGGATAACATTAATTTTTTATTTAACCTATAAACCAAAGTAAAAACAAACAATAAATTATTTATGTAATAATAAATAAGCACAATTAAAATTGACCTATATAGGTCTTAAGACCATCATCATGGCCTTAAGTTTTATAAAACACATGATTAGTGAATACTAACAAATACATAAATAAAGAACATAAGAATAAGAAGACAAAAGAGAAGGATGAGAAACACTACATCACCATTTATTCACTAATTTAATGAGATTGTTGATCGTTGTCATGTAACCATTCAAACTAGTTGCTAGAATGTGGTAGAAAATGTGTCCTAGCACCCCTATGGTGATGTTGAACATTAAAAGAAAAGAGACCAAAATGCATGTCTACAAAAATATGGATTACCCATTTTTAGTACAAACATATGCTAATCAATCACAATAAAGTTTAGATGGTAAAAAGTATCAAAGCATGGTAACAAAAAAAGTGATATATGGTATCAAATTTCTTCCCCTGGTTGGTGCCTTCCTTCTACAATAAATATCTAAGAATGAAAAACAAAAAAAAAAACACAATCATTCAACATATATGCATTTTTTATGAATCACAATATTAGTGCATAAATAATATTGGTTTATCTTCTATCATCATGAGTTATTGATTGAACACCCTAGAGAGGGGGGTTTGATGATTGTGCCCCCAAGCTCTATGAGTTAACCTTTTTCTTGTTTTCCTTGATAGCTTTTAGATCTCTTTGGAAGTGCAAAAATTACCCATTATATTGTTGTGGTGCTTGGAGAGGAAAGGATGATTCTTTTTCTTTCTTTCTTTCTTTTATACTTCATCAATTCTAGGTATTTTCTAAAGTAAAAAATCATGGCTTTAGAATGATATCATGACTGTCCTTTGGTCTCTAGAGCTCCAAGTCACAATATTGGGAAGTGATATTGACTTTGAAATGCTTCCTAAACCCTATATATCCCAAAAGATGTAGTGATAGAATGTGGTCATGGATTTTTTAATTAGCCTATATATCAAAGTCATAGTGATTGGACAAGATCAAGGCTTTGCCTTCTCTTGAGGGAATAAAAGTTATATCTTTGAAAATGATTGTAGCTCAAGTATCATCCTTTATTAAGCATTGGATAGATAAAACTATAGTACTAGAAAATAATCATAACTTTTAGCACTAGTAGGGTAGAGGTATCAAATAGACCATGTTGTACCGATATGACCTAGTTTTTTGTCTCGTCCGGGTCACCATGCCATGCTAGTTATCTTGGGTCAGGTCATGCCGACAGTTAAAAAATGAGGTAGCCCGACATGGCCTTTTGTCATAGCTTTTGGGAAAGTCACGTTGGGTCATGTTAGGTTATCCCTGGACATCCCAAGCTAGGTTAGTCCTAGCCAAGCTAACTTGATTAAGGCTAGGCTATTCTATGTTTAGTCTAAGCTAGACTATGTCAGTCCATGCTAGCTTGGGTCAAGATAATATAGCCTAGTTCATAGGACTAGGTTGTCATGAGTCAAGATTAAGCTAGTCAGTTTGACTAGCCATATTGAAATTGCATGCACTGGCAGTCATTATGGCTCATGTCGTGTCTAGCCTCTCATGCCAAAAAGTTTGGTCTTGGATGGCCCAAGTCGTACAATGAGATGGCATGTATCACTTTTAGGCATGGTTCTGAATTGTATCATATCGTGGTAGGCATAGATTAACTATGTCATGTCATAGGTCATGCCCGCCCTACTCGACCTAGTTCACACTTTTATAGTGGAGTACTTAATTACTATGACATGAAATTAATATCATAACTATTTAAATATTATGATATGAGTGTGATTGTGATCCTAAGATAATATCTCTGCTAAAAATATATATTTCATGATGATAAGATTATGCTAACAAGGTAGTAGTGTCATAATATATAAAGATTACCATAACTAATTATATAAAGTTTTGGACAAGATTAAATATTAAAACTACTTAATAAAACAAATTATTACCAAGTCGTCAATTATCTTAAAAAATACAAAGACTTCTTTACTATTTATCATAATCCATCAAAACTCGAATTTCATGAAATTATTCTAATTATTGCGAGTTAATATACTTACACATCATCAAAAATCACTCAAATACACTAGAATATTTGATTTTCATATACCTAAGAATAACACCTCTTATCTTGTATATCTTCTAAATTGAAGTAAAACTCTCTGATAATAGTTGCTTTTTTTCATTCTAAGTGCATCATAATTAGTCTTGATTTTTCCTTTCAATCATTACTTAGAAAGGTAGAATAAATTCGCTAAATACTTACTCTCCTATAAAGCTCTTCTTCATCAATATAGATCATAGATGTCATCCATCTTTTTTTCCATTTCTATAAGAAGAGTCAGCTCTGACACTATAACTTTGGAAGAAGTCTTGTTATGGATTACCTCTGTTAATTTCCTTTATCATTGTGACTTGATTTGGTATCCTCTCTCTTTACCCTTAACTTCGAAATCACTCTCTCATCATCTATGTTTATTCAGATCTTTGATAATTAGGGCTATAGTAGTTTTTATCATTGTAGAGAAGAAGAAGAATTAGAAGTATCACAAAACTAGGGTTGAGTACTTTTCATAAGATAAAGGTTTTTCACGGCTACTAAGAAAATGTCGTGCCTTTTTATGCGGCCATGGCTTTCTTTTAAAAGGAAAATCATGGTTAGGTTTGAGTATCATGACATCAATTAACTTACAAGAAAATCATGGTTGAGTTTGAGCGTTGAGATTTCGATTGACATACAATAAAGTTATAGTTGGGCTTGAGTATTTTTGAGTACCTTAAGAAAAAAAAATAAAAAGAAAAGTCTAACTGATATTATTCTCATACCTTTGTTCATATGTACTATAGTTTTTATTTTACTATCAACATGTAGTTTTTTGTAATTTATTCCATTCCCTTATTATGGCAAAAAAAAAACTTTAATATGATGCAAACATTAAATTATAAATATGGCTAAGAAAACCTTTATAAAAAAATTTAAATAGAATGGAAGAGAAGTACAAAATAGTGATCAAAATTATCAAAGCAATGTGGAAGATTTTGCTTTGCAAACCCCTTACATGTAATTAGGCATTTCTTGAATAATGAATATTTTTTTTTTGAAATGCAAGATTTTGAACTTCATACAGACTTAATTTGGGATCTAAATGTCACTATACTAGCAAAAAAATGTGGATAAATTGACTTGTGCATGAATGACAAAATAGTTTTTGTGATTAAGTAGCTAATAAGACCAAGAAAACTAGATATCCATGTTAGTTATTAAAATCTTATTTATCTAACTTATATAATTATTTTGTACATATATCTTATTCTTAATATTTATGTTGTTACTAAATGGTGAGTTGCATACTAATTTTTTAACTATAAATTTACAAATGTTCTTGATGAAAGTATTGAACTTTACATATAGTGAATTTGGGGGGTGAAATACACTGGAATATCTTAGAAAATGTAAGCGATACAAACTTTTGGCTGGAATATGTTTACAATAATTATTGTATGCTAAATAATATTATTTAATAATAAATTACAATATCAGTACTTGAATGACATATTATACCATAACCATAGCCAAATGTTGAGTAGAAGAGACAACTAAAGCAACACTTTCAATCATGTTTTCTTAACAAATATTGTGATGATAATAATGAGTGACTGACATAAAAACAAAATGTAAGGTGAAAATACAAATTTACATGGTGGTGAGAAAGTTCATTCTGTGTTTTACAATGATAGATCGATGTGGGAAGATGTTTCCTATAGTTACCGGAGCAGATGAGACTATGTTATATACTAAATGCAATAGAAGATCAAGGCAACAAGCCAACATCATGATGGATGGCTTCTAGCTTCATAATCATGTTTTTTTTTTCATTGATAGATGATGATGCTGATATATGATTCAATAGAATCATCAAAGCATAATGCTCCTATGACATTGCAAGTGATGATAGATAATGTGTGATATACTTTTTATTGTTTATGTTCCATTAGTTTATTAACATTTTATTTGTTCACAATTAATTATTATTTGTTCACAATTAATTATTAATTGTCACAGATATTTTATGATGCTTTTTCATATTTCATTGTTATTCAATCATGATAGATTGATATGTTTCATATATAATAGTGTTTGAGATATATTTTTATTGAAATTTGAATTATTATATGTATTTTATACTAATAAATAATCATGAAATAGGGTTATATAGAGTATAGACAATTCGGAAAAAATTAAATTATCTTTCCAAATACATTGTATTCGAACTAGAATATTGACCCACACCAATATGAAACTATTAGGTATGAGAGAGTATTTTCATAAAAATGCAATGAGAATGATAGGATAGTAAGATATCAAGTGAGATTGGTTGCCGAGGGCCCAACATTAACACAACCTTAATATGGCTATAATCATATTTTGTTACCAAATTAGTAATTAGTTAAAGACAAACTCAATATGCATCCCACAAATATCATAATTCTATAATAGCCCACACCAAGATGAAGCAGATTGGACATATAATGCAATTGACTGAGTGAATCATTTTGAAAGAATTGTACATAAACAATGTTTATGTCCATGCGTACTCATAAAATGATCTCAAAGTAATGACGTGATTGTTATAAGATTAAATACATATAGATGCTCTTAATATTATTGTGATTCCTAATAAATTCAACAAAATGTTTACTTTGAGATTGAATTTTAGACAAATAATTTAAGAAATACAATTTTAGAATGCCCCATATGTTAGTTAATTGTCTCTAGGAGCTCAATTGACTCATGCCTGATCATGCTTGTGTTGTGGGCAATGTCACCACAATCATCGCCCATTGGTCATTGCCACCACCACCACACACCGCCACAACACGCCACCACACTACCACCACAGAAAATTGGTTATTTGGTTTTCTGTGACCTTTGACGCATTCCAAATCTCAGGTCATAGCCATCGTGCCGGTAGACCGTGCCAACGAACCAGGCACACGGGTCGTGCCTGGCCTAGCATGTGGCATGGCAGCCTTTGGCCTAGCACGGTATGAGCCATTCCTCGGGCTGGCACGACCCAAGTCCAAGCATGGTTATGGAATGTGTTGTACTGAGCTAGGCACAACTTAGTTGGGCCATGCCTCGTGTCATGATCGGGTTGCCCGGCCCACTTGACACTTCTAGAGCAAATAAGACTTCAGTCCTAACAGGATGATAGAGTGAATGACAAATGATACATTTTGATGCTTATCAAACATCCATGAGGTGAGCGCCCATCCCCTTTTCCAAAAGGACAACCATGGTGCTGGTACAAATTTTATTATGTTTGGTGTTGCATGTGTCATAACTTTCTTTGAACACAATATGTGGATGTTAGCTCTTACCAAAAGTAATGGAAAACTATATTAAATATTAATTTTTTTACCAAGAGACATGGATATTATTGATTTATGATTATACATTTTATCTAAATTTTACAAAACATTGATACAATATGTGAATGTTTGGTATTTTTGCGGGCTTATAAAATTAGATCTCAAATTGATTAACTAATGGTATATGATTGCATTTTGTAAATTTGTGAATCAAACTAATTAAGACAACATCAAAACACACAAGAGATTGATTATTGATGAAGCAATGTGTGATAGACACATACCAATTATAACATGATCAAAGAGAATATACATGTTAACGAACTTTGTATTACCATATACATGCATGACCATTCCCCATTAGCAAAAAATTAAACAAAAGATTTACTAATTGACAATGACTTTTTCATTATCAAGATTTGGCTAGCAATTTTATTTTTAAACAACCATTCAAACAAGTATTTCAAAAATGCATTTTAGTTCAGTAAAATTTTGTAATAACAAAATGATATCTTTATCTACTTTAGCAAGAATATTTGCATTATCATTACCACATTTTTTCTATCACCTAGAAATTGATCCAAACTATTTTTTTTATTCAATACTTTTAAGCCCTATTATTTACAATAGTTTATAATCACATAAATACTAACATAATGGATCTCATCATAATTCCGAAAATAAAAATATTTGTGCATGAATAAAACTTAGATAAATAATCATCTGAGAATTCTTTGTATTGATATTGCACATATATATATATATATAATAATTGGTAATTTCGCTGGCAAAGTTTGTGATTTTATAGATTCAAAAGAATAAGAATAAGAAATAGCAAACGATATATATCCACAATCACGATAGTGTACAAAACCACAACACAAACACAAACCACAGCAGAAAATACAAAATAATGTGGTTCACTAGTCGTTCAACACGACTAGCTACATCCACCAGAAAAATACTTATGCAATTACAAATTATAACCAAAATCATAATATTTTTACAGTATGTGTAGCAATCAAGAAAAAAATCACAAAGAGAGAGAGAGAGAGAGCAAAGAAAAATAGTCCGACAAAATAGAATTCGTAGCCACGCAAAACAATAAACAAAAAACATATTAATTAATCAGAGCATGTCGGATCACTCGGACGGGCTAGGCTCTACTCCAAAATTTTGTTCGGCCCATTGACCGGGCAGCAGGAACCCCGTTATTGTGCTATTGCTGTATTTCAAGCCTCTTAATATTTTATTTCATGTACTCACATGAAAATATTAAAATAGAAACATATTCGGATATATAAAATAAATAATCAAAACAAAATTATATACGACATATATATTAGATATTATGTCATAGAAATTTCATCAAATAATGATAGATCTTATATTCGAGCCTCATCAAATGATGATAGATCTTATATTCGAGCCTCATCAAATAAATCATCTATATTTTTCAGAGGTAAAACTGTCAAAATATTAACTTATCATAGATTTCATACTAAGTGAGAGACTTGTAGATTCAATTCGCACGTGACCTCCAATCAAAAGTGTTTAAGAAAGCATTTTATATTAGAAAAATTTTGTAATACCAAAACATTCTTTTCTAAACACATTGATATCTCAAATTTTTAGAGATAACAATGTCAAAATAATAACTCATCACAAACCCCACACTAAGCAGATACCATGTGCACCACGTTTGAGTACGACCCACATTCAAAAATATTTTTTAAAAATGCATTTTATTTCATAAATCTTTTTGTAATACCAAAATGTTCTCATCTACTTTAACAAGAACATTCATATTATCACTACCACTTATTTTTCTATGTATAGAGAGCAATCCAAACTACTTATTATTCAACACTTTAAATCATAATTCATCAATTCAATTCTCTTTGCACAAAATCTTTTTGATTTTGAGAAAAAAATATATCAATATACTAAGTTCTCACACATCATTGAGTTTGGGTATGACCATTAATCATTAAAATATGCATTTTTAAACAAAAGAATGTTTTGTTATTCTATTTTACCAAGAACATCGACATGACCACTACGACTTTTTTTTCTCTATCTAGTAGAGATCAATCCAAATAGTATTATTCAACACTTTTTAAGCCAAATTTTTGCAACATTAAAGCAAAAAAAAAAAAAAGTTCACAATTCAAACCCATATTAAGTTAACAATATAAACACACCACACAACACACCCACATCCACACACACACACAAACAAACACTCACACAAACACACACACAAACACATGCACACGCGCACACACACAAACACAACGCAGATTATAAACGCTCAGAGCAGCTAACGCAGGTCAATCTGTTTGTCCAAAGTGCCTCGAATTTTTTGATGCATTGCCAAAAACTTCAGTATAACATATAGGGCAAGCCTGGAGTGTTGAAACAAACAAACAAACAAACAAAAAACGGCATATTATCACTTAAAAAGTTCAGCATTTGAAAAAAAAAAGAATGATGCTGAGAGAGGAAGTAGACCCTATTGATGCTTAGCCATTTGGTTCCACATCCAACGTGATAGTTATGCCGACATGGGAGAGTGATCCTGCGGTCGCCTCTCTTATATTCCATCTGGCAAATCACACACCTAAGAGAAGAGAGCTGGATCAGTCACTTTTGGCCACCAATATCAGTGAAAAACAAAACCCCAACGATAATCAGCCACAAACAATCCCGCATGAAAGTATTAATAGAAAAGAATATAATGAAACTTAGCTTTTATATGTGTGTATCAGAAAATATCAGTGAAATATCAAATATTTTGACAAAAGTATCGATAATATAAAAAGTATTTATAATTCATAAAAATGTCATGAAAATAAATTCTGAATATTATGCATTTTATTTTCGTCAAGTACAATAAGTCTTAGATTCGATAATTACCATATGTGACTTCTCTAATTTTTAGGGGTAAATTTGTAAATATTTTAATCTCTCCTAGACGACATACTAATCAAGAGTATTATACATTCCTGATTAGTGTGATGGCGACTATATTTGTCAAGTACAATAAGTCTTAGATTCGAGAATTACTAGATGGAACTTCTCTAATTTTTAGGGGTAAATTTGTAAATATATTAATCTCTCATATACGACACACTAATCAGGAGTGTATAACACTCCTGAGTAGTGTGATGCCAGCTAGTTTTGTCAAGTACAATAAGTCTCAGATTCAAAATTTATTAGATGTAACTTTTCTAATTTTCAAGGATAAATTTGTAAATATATTAATCGCTCCTAGACGACAGACTAATCATGAGTGTTATACACTCTTGATCAGTATGATGGCAGCTATTTTCGTCAAGTACAATAAGTCACAGATTCGAGAATTATTAGATGTAACTTCTCTAATTTTTAGGGGTAAATTTGTAAATATATTAATCTATCCTATAAGACATACTAATCATGAGTGGTGCACACTCCTGATTAGTGTGATGGTAGTTATTTTCATCAAGTACAATAAGCCTCAAATTTGAGAATTATTAGATATAACTTCTCTAATTTATAGGGGTATATTTGTAAATATAATAATCTCTCCTATACGACATAATAATCGTGAGTGTTGTACACTCCTAATTAGTGCGATGGCAGCGATTTTCATCAAGTACGATAAGTCTCGGATTTGAGAATTATTAGATGTAACTTCTCTAATTTTTAGGGGCAAATTTGTAATTATAATAATCTCTCCTATAAGACGTACTAATCGTGAGTGTTGCACACTCCTAATTAGTGTGATGTCAGCTATTTTCGTCAAGTACAATAAGTCTTAGATTCAATAATTATTTGATGTAACTTCTCTAATTTTCATGGGTAAATTTGTAAATATATTCATCTCTCCTAGACGACATACTAATCAAGAGTACTGTTATACACTAGCTATATGCCCTTTTTTTATCTCCCAACTCATAAATTTAATTTTTTTTTTTTTTGAATTAAATCGCAAATGTTTTACCCCACATGCCCATATAACTAAGACATATCTCTGTTCAATTTTATCTTCTAGATATATGATGTGTTTCATCATAATTACCTTGTATGTATTTTATTTTATAGTAGCTTAGTATTTTGAAATATAAATTATGAATAATTATCCATAATATTTCTTTTTCTACTTGCCATATAATATTTTATCACATAATATGTGTGACATTAATTTTTTTTTTCATGTGGTGCATATTAGTTTTTTAGTATATATTTTTAAAAATTTTTATCAATTATATTGATTACAAATAATAAATATCAAAAAAAAAAAAAAAATTGTTTTTAATTTTAACAAATTTATTAAAAACTCATGAGTAACTCAATAAATCATCTCAACTCTAAAAATCACTCTTATCTAAGACCTATGTCTTTGATTAACTTATAATATACACTTAATATATAAATATTATAAAAATATTTTTTTATTCTCATATTTTTTTTATTAATTATTTAACTATATAATATCTCTCGTGTTTTAAATCACAATAATTATAATATATAAGAAAATAAATTATAATTATAAAAAAGATGCATTTAAACCATTACTGATACACTGGATCTCATAAGAACTTTAAAGTTAAATATATTTAATCGCGATTAATACTTAGATGATTGTCAAGCATGAAAATTTGTCGTATGTATCTACCATGTGATTGGTTAAGAGGAATTGGAGGGAAGGTAAAAAAAATTATAAAAAAAATTATAAGTACAAATTCATTCATCTTATTCTAAAAAAATTTGTCGTATATTAAATGATCTTGTTAATCACAAGTTAAATTAAAAATTAAATGATAAAAAATAAAAGAAAATATAACGATTTATAAATAAGATACCATATAATCTAACAAAAATAAAAAAAAAATCAATAAAATAAGATCTATACATTAATATAAAATTGATAACATATAATTTTATGAACATATTGTTTATTGAACAAGGAATAAGATTATAAGAAAAAATTAAGGGCAACAATAGAAATAAAAAAAAATCAAACAAGCAGCATGACCAGGCGGGAGCCTCACGTGCTTGCCCATGTTGGGCGTGTTAAAAAAATCAAAAAAAAAAAAAAAAAGTTGTTTCCTCCGCAATTACCACCAACAACAACATCAATTCACATTAGCGTTGTAGTTGGAAACATTTAACATTATAAAAAAAATAAAAAAAAAATTAAATTTTTAGGTAAATCTTAACAGTATACTTTTTCTTCGAAGTTTATGGACAGAAATCCAACGGATATTTAAATCCTATAAAAAAAATTTTAAAAATCAAAAAAAAATCTTATAATTTAAAAAACTATTTATGAATAATGACTTAACATTTATTATTTTTTACTCTAAAATTATAATATATTCTATTTAATTCTTATTTCTCTCAAATTCTCTAAATAATTAATTAAATTTTATAAAAATTTTATTATAATATTATATAAAATATAATTATATAAATTAATATTTGTGAATGATCATTGTAGATGACAACTTACAACTTCTCATCTTCAGATTCATATCTACATTTTTTTTCCAATTCAAGTCTGAACTATATAAATTTATCTACTCCAGATTCTCTAAAACTTAAAAAATAAAAAATAATTATTATTATAAAAATGATGTAAATATTAATTTAGATAATAAGAATTCAACCAAAACATCTGAAACTAAATTATCTCTCAGTAATGGCATAGTATCAAACCTAGCACCTAAAAAATCTAAGAATAAACAAACAAAATTAATATAAACCAATTTTAAAATAATCAAAAATAAAAATTCTAGAAGAATCAAAAAAAAATTCAATTTCAATACTACCTATATATTATAGAACATATATACTTGAAAGTAGTTGTATGATTGGCTACCTTAAAAAAAATAATGAACAATGCAACAAACACAATGTGTATTATATACATTCAAACTCAATTAAGCATTGTGATCATTAAATTTAGATCAGCTTCAAGTTAAGCTATCACATTTGTTTAGTTGTTTACTATTATGAATTTATAAGAAAAAACATAGTTAGGTCGATTATTAGCATTGATCGTCCTATTATACTTGCAGAAGATGCTAGAATAAGTTATTAAATGCAAATATACTTTTAACTTATCTATCATAAGATACCTAAGACAACCTTTAGAAATGATATCCGATACTCCACGAACCAAATATTTTGGATCATTTGACAAATTTATCTCGTTATGCATATTCTTATTTTAGTATTTATTAGAGAGATTTTATTAAATCCTTATTTTGAGAAAATTTGATGAATTTTAATACATTATAGTAATCTTTGATAGAATTATTACTCTCAATGGAACAAAAACTTAAAGAGAAACAAAGTACACATTTCACAAAATTTCTTGAGTAGATACGACATTCTTTCTTTTCCATAACTCTATAAAAAATAAACATGACTTTTTATATAATTCACAACTCTATTATCAATTTGACATAATTATTTTACTGTACAGAATAAATATCATACCCACAAAATTTTCTTGAAATCATAGTCACACTACCTCTAAGATACTTTAAGAACACGATATTATATTCTTCGTCACAACAATCAATAAACCCAATGGTATAAATAATCAGAGAGCACTTACTCTGATCGATGATATTTTCAATGTCAAGACTTTGTATTTCAAAGAAAAAACACCAAAGTCGTGACCAATTTCAACATCAGGACTTTGTTTTACAAAAAACAATTATCTCAATCTACCCAATCCTAACACCACAACACTTAACTCAAAAAAGCAAGATCAAGATAATAACTAATTATAGAGCAGCAACATTGTGTTACAAAGAGCAACAATCTTATTCGTGCCAAACTCAGTATCACAATACTTTACTCAAAACCAAGATCAAAACCATAATTAATCCCATCAATACAAATACGTGTTACAGTGAGTAAGAATATTATTTGTGACCATTCCCAATTACATGATATTAATGCTCCAAAGAAAATCCAAAAGAATTATAAAATCACAACTTCAAATCTATGGTGTGACTTCCAATTTAAAATATCACATGAATCCCTAAAATATAAATATAACACTAGGAAAATTTGAGAAAAAAAAGAGAAAAGAGAACAAAATATTATGATAAAACATAAACTAAGATGTCAAAAATCATAGGTGATGATATCTTAACCTACATTAATAGCAACTCCAATGTAAAAGACAAGAAATCTTCGATTGGAATTATGAATTTTACTTAAATTTTTATTTGATGATTCATTGAGAACCCTCAAATCCATTAGATATCTTTCAATACATCTCATGTGACTTCTTCCTCAATATCAAACTATATTAAAATATAAGAGTAGAAAATCTATTATGATATAATGAATTAACGAATTTATAAGTTTATATTTATGTTTATATTTATTCATGAATCTTAATAAATATGGATACAAATTAGAATCAAAACATAAAATATTCAAAATACCCTTCAACATTGTTTAATATAATTTCTTAAAATACTATCAAGAATGATATATTGAAAATTTATAATTATGAAAAAATTATAATAATGAATTTATTTAATGATAATAAAAATAGAATTACAATCGTCACCAACATATGAATTTCTAATCAAAAGAAAACTTCATGATGATCACAGTACATTGTATTGATGATTCATTTTAAATAAAATAAATTTCATTTACTTCTATATTTTATTATACTTTAATGTTTTTATAATAATTTCATTTTGTTTCAATGATAAATTTATATGTGTGTCTTGCCCACATACATTTAAGACACTCAATAAGATTTTGATGAATTGTATATTTGATTGGAATATTGATCACAATAATTTTCTTTAACTATCAATAATTGCACAGCTAATGATGTTTTAGTCAATATTCTTTTAATAAGCATTCTAGTAGTTCACTTATATTGAATGAAAAAAAATTTTCACATGATTCATTGTGCACACCAATTGAGTCTGATAGTAAAAAATAAAATTAAAAATAATTAAGGATAATTAACATAATTCAAAAGAGTGTTGATTTTTGAACAACCACACCTAAGAGATTAGAAAAGTCTGGTGAAATTACTTATCAATTAAATATTTATTATGATAAAAAAATAATACTTGAATACAAAACTAGATACAATTAAGTATTTTTTATGCTTAGCATTGCTATTGATTATAAGTATGTCTTTTCTCGTCTAAGGCATAAAGAATCTCAATAAATATATGTTCCTAATAATTTAGATTGAAATTTAGTCAAAAAAATTTATGAAAGATTAGAGATATTTTATGAAGTTACAGCAATTTTTTCTGAGACTATGTATTCAACATCCAATTTGTAATTCTCAAATATTTATGAAATAAAGTTTTTAATATACAATTGGGTTGAATCTCCTTGGGTTGAGATTAGATTGATGACTACAAATAAAATTAAAAAGTTAAATAAATATTGAGATGAATTTATAATTTATTAGTTGTTGTAACTACATTGAATCCAAGACTCAAGATAAAGTTTATAAAATTTTATTTTTCTAAAATTTTTGTAAATAAAGATTCAGTGCATGAAATTAAAAAAGTTCAACAAATTTGGCATAGTTTAGTTAACAAATATAAGCAAAAGTATCATTCAAATAAGAATGTTAGTCAATCTTTAATTTTATTTTTTCAATTTGATATGACTGATAGTTGTAAAATATAAATATTTTTCCATTATAGTTTTGGAAATACATGTTTTTTAAAATAATTTTAATAAAAAACTTAATTTAAAAAATTTAAATTTCAAATATCATATATGTATGTATATGTGTATATATATATATATATATATATATATATATATATATATATTATTGATATAATATGTATTAAAAATTGTATTTAATGATATACAAATTTTTTTTATATATTTTTCATAAAACACTTAATTAAAATCATTATTATATATATTAAAAATTTAAATTAAAAAAAATATGAAAATAATTTTTAAACAAGGCAAAGAAGTGGGGATTGCACCACACTACCATGCCCCCTACCAAACAAAGTAGGGCTAAACTTGCAAATCCCCGAATGGGTAGGACACGAGGAGGATCAACCTGGCCCTACGCTGACCAATTGCCATGCCTAAAATCCAATCTATTGGATTTCTATCCAATAATATATATAAAAAAGTTTTAAAATAATTTTGATATGTTAAATATTTTTTATAAAAATCATATTAACAATTTTAGTTTTTAACACTTAATTTATAATCTTCTCTCTCAAAAAATATATATTACCCACTAACATTGATTTTGTAGTATTTTTTATTTATAATTTATATTGTATAAATAATAAACCATGTGAATAAATTAATATTTTATTGATGAGCAATCATTCTCAGCTTCTTGTTGATGTTGGATATTTATGGATTTGTTGAACACATAAGTTGAAGTTACTAATACACACACATAATCTAAATTTTTATTTTGAGTTTATTTTTATCCTAATGAATAAGATAATTTAAAAAAAATATCTATCTTACTAAAAACTATCTTAATAGTTAACATAAAAAATAAAAATAATAATGATTATTATAAAAATAATTTAGAACTAAATGTATAGATAAATGATAACAAGCTAACCAAAAAGTATGAGACAATATTTTCTCTCAATCAAAGTTCAAAATTAGCTCTTGTACCTAAAAATCTTAAGAGTAAGAATAAATGAACATTTAAAATATAAATTTACTAAGATTAAAAAAAATTTTGAAGTATTAGAAAAAATTCAATATAATATATATATACACTATAAAAATATATTTGCATATATGAGTATTTGTGAAACTGAACAACTTATGATATATATCGAATAATATATCAAAAAATATAATATAATGAATCTCAAGCAAATTCATCTAAACAAAGAGATTTTTGATATTGGATCAACTTCAAGTTCAATAATCATCTTTATTTACTAAAATGAGTTTCCAATAAAAAAATATGACCAAGTTCATTATGAGTTTGACTCTTCCGATTAAAATTTCAAAAGATCTTAGACTATTAGATTTTAAGCATACATATAATTAGCTTGCTTATCATATGATCCTTAAGTCACCCAATAGAAATGATATAAAAAATAATTATAAAACAAAAAAAAAATAATCAACAAACTTTGGACAAAAAGTAGATTAATCTCCATAATGTATGAGATTTATATTAGTTAAAATGATAATGCATTTAAATTCATCACCCATTTTATTAATCATGAGTGAAAAATAATGATAAAAAAATTATTATTATTTTGTAATATCTTTCATTCTCATAATGACATAAGTATTTGTCAAGAATTATTATAGAAAATAACATATAAAATAAAAATTTTTAACACTACATTTAATAATGTGTCAAATAATGATGTTACCATATGTATATTAGTAAAAATTATTATAGAATATTCCTTAGATAAGATTTTTAACATTAGTTATATATGTCATATTAAAAATTTAATAATACGAACTAACTTAAGAATAATTTCTCAAACATTAAAATATATGCAAAATACACTAAAAATATTAAAATATCTAACAAATTACAAGAATTTTAAAGTATATATAAGTCAACAAATCTTTAAAAAATTCAAATAAATGTCAAATATTATTAAAATTATATATTTTTTATATTGGATTCATGTATTAACTATTAACTATAATATTTGACTACGTTAATAATAAAATTAAAAAAATAATAATTGATACATAAGATTACAATATAAAAATTTTATTTTAAATTTACTTAATTTTTTATAATATGACAAACATATATTTGTATGTACACACTCTCACAAGATATATTACATTTAAGTAGATATTTACTTAAGGCACACCTAAAATACACCTAGGGCACCACAAGCATCAACAAAAATACTTTTCATGTAGCAAAATACAACCATTTCTAAAAGGGATAAAGGTACCAAAAAAAAGTATCTCATCCAGGCATGCCTCACATCATTGAACGAGCTATCACAGCTCAATCATTGGAATGAGTTCAACTACCTCATCCTAGGAACGTCCTCGACCACCTCATCATTTGAACAAGCTCGACTTGCTCATCCTTAGAACGAGCTGATGAAGCTCATTCTTGGAATGAGCTCGGTCATCTCATTCTTGGAATGAACTCGAGCAGCTTGATCTTGGAACTAGCTCAAGCAACTCATTCTTACAACTAGTTTGGACAACTAGCACATGTATATATATTATATACATATATATAGACATGTATACATATGCATATGTGTGTGTGTGTGTGCAAGTATATATATATATACATGTCCATACATAGATATATATATATATATATGTATAGCTATATACATTTATGTATAAAATACATTTGTGTATATATATATTTGCATGCATGTGTTCATATATATCCATGCATATGTCCATACATATGCATACATATATATGTACATATATGTATATGTATGTATATATCTATATACATGCTTGTATATATACATATATATACATACATCTATACCCACAAATATATATATATATATATATATATATATATATATATATTGAATTATTAAAATTTTATTATTTAATTTTTGAATATTAAATGCTTGTGTTGTTAAAAATTACTTGTGTACCTTAAAATTATATTTGATTGAGTGCACCTTGAAATAAAATAAGAAAACATATGAATATAAATAATATTTGAGAACCAATTATATAAAATACATCGATGTATCATACATTTTCATTAAGTAGGGAATCCAAATTTAGTCAACACTTTTCCTAGATAAGACCAATCGACTCTTGCTAGAAGTTGAAGAAAAGGAAGAAGATGATGAAATAAAAAAAGAATAAAAATAAAAAATAAAATAAGAAGTAGATGATAATGATAAAATAGAAGACAAAAAAGAACAAAAACAAAAAATAGAAGATAATGATGATGATGATGTAGAAAAAAAAAGAACAATGACAAGTAGTTGAAGAATAAAAAAAAACTTATATAAATCATGTATATATACATAATATATATATATACATTATTTTCTTATTCTACTTCTTATTCTTATTTTTATATTTAATATATTTTATTTAAGTTTATATTACATAATATATATGAACTAGATAATATTTTATAAAATACATTATTTTTATATATATTAGATTGAGAGTACCTGAAAATTAAAATGTGTCATAATTGCACATTGCACCTCAAGGCCCCAAATGACTTATGCATCTCGGTATGTCTTACACCTATTAAAACTATATTTAAATACATATATATATATTAGTAGTCCCATTAACAAATACTAATGAACACTAAAATGTTTATGTCATGACTAGAGATGGAAAAAAATTATAATATTAATACTTCATTCATCTTTTCATTACTTGATTACTTGTATTGATCATTGAATTAAAGTAAAAAGAAAAAAAAATATTATTAAATACATATCAACTAACATGAACCAACAATAAAAACTAGATTATAGAATTTATAAATAATTATATAATTTATTTAAACATTATGAAAAAAAGTATGATAGTATTAGTAAACATCTAAATACAGAGATCAACAACGTATTCATAGATATTAACTTTTCAATTTAATTAGCTAAAGGCAAAAGACAAAAAAAAATAAAATATTATCAAATAAGAATGAGCTTTTGAAGTACTTAAACACTAATTATTGTTCCATCTTATTCCAAAGTAATAACAAAAATTTAAATATTTTAATTTAGTAAGAATGAACTTTAAATATTTCAAAGTGATAATTTATAGATAACTTCAAAATAAAATAAAAGAACTGCAAATTAATGATAACATGCACAAAAATAATGATACAAAGACTATTATTTATATTTCAAACCAAACATTATAATATTGAACTAACATTTATTTGTTTAAATTTTGTGTTACTTTACTTTCCATTTACATTTTCATTCCTAGATATAATTTTTTGAATATTGTTTTGTTACATTATATATTAATTGCATTTGTATCATAATTTACATTTCAAAATAAAATATTTTTTTATTTTATATACATTAATATGAATATATATATATATATATATATATATAACTATATAATAAATTATAAATTTAATAACACCAACTTACAAACACATACACAATTAGCCAGCACCAAGTTGCATGGTTGTCACCTGCCTGGTGCCTAGCTGCCTACAAGTTACAACCTAATGCATGGGGTAACTAACTCAAGCTAATCAAGGTTAGCCGCAGACTAGGCCAGGCACATATTCTTGCCTAGCCCAAACTTACCAATTTTACGCAGTTGGAACCCAATCCAACATGGCTTGGCATGGAAAATTGCCATAGCAGGCCAGCATGTCATACCAATCGAGGTTCCCTAAAGTCTTGCTGACAAGACACAACCCAGATGGAACGACCAAGTCATGACATAAAAGGCAAAATGGCATACCTGGGACTCAAAAAATCAAGCCTTCCTAGCCTGACATGGCTCATTTTGTTAAATAAACATTAAATATATATTTTTAATACGGAAGATAAAATATCAAGAATCAGCAGTTACTCTTGCGGGTGATAATGATTTTTAATTTTTAGTTTTAGAAAGACAAACTACAGCTTATAAATCAATCATTGTATTACTTGTAAAATATAGAATCAAAAGAAAAAACCACTTTTAAGAAATGACTCTCCTCAGTTATAATTTGCAGCCAATAATTTAATTTTTTTTTTTCAAATTGATATCAGAGGGAATGAGGAGTATAATCAATAATGTACCGTTACCCCAATTAACGAAGGTGAACTACGAGAATTTGAGCATCCAAATAAAAACTCTTCCCGATTCTATGAATTGTTGGGAGATAGTTCAAGAAAATTTCGAAAAACCAAAATCTACCGCAGCATATACGACGGCTCAAAATAAGATATTGAAAGAAAAGCGATCAAAAGATAAGATGACATTATACATGCTATTCCGAGCTATTGATAAGTCGGGCTTTGAGAAGAGTGCGAAAGCAAAAACTTCAAAAGAAGCGTGGGATATCTTGTAGACTGCGTACAAAGAAGCCGACCGAGTTAAACAAGTTCATCTTCAAACTCTTCGTAACGAGTTGAAAGGCATTAAAATGAAGGAATAAGAAGGTGTGTCTGATTACATCACACATGTTCAAACCGTGGTGAATCAACTCAACCGAGACAGAAAAAAGTTATCCAATGTGTGGGTCATAGAAAAGATTCTGAGATCGTTAAACGACAGTTTCGAGAATGTTATATGTACCATATAAGAGTCAAATTATCTAGCAACGTTCAAGATCGACGAGCTTGTAGGTTCCCTAATAACACATGAATATCATAAGAAGGAGGAGAAAATACTTGAGCAGACACTTCAAACCAAAGCATCGATCAATGATGAAAAGATATTTTATTCTCAAAACTTTCGAGATAAATGACGCGACCGTGGTGGTCAAGAAAATAGTCACGGTCAAGAATGGTATCACGATGAGAATGGACAATCAAACCAACAAAATTAGTGTGAAAGAGGACGCAATCATGGAAGAGGCGGTCGGTCAAATTATTCCAACATTGAATGCTACAAGTGTGGTAAATATGATCACTATGCAAAGAATTATAATTCCGATAAATATTATAATTGTGGAAAGGTATGACATTTTGCAAAAGAATATCAAGTCAAGAAAAAGATGAAAAATACAACCAGCTTAACCACAGAAGATGAGATGGAAGCACAAGTGTCAACCGGGTGGGGCCAACATGAGGCACGACAAGATTTGGTCGTGCCTGGCACAAGAATTTCCCATGCTTGTGACTGGGCACATGCCGTGCACGGGCACGGCAAGATTAATTTAAAATTCTGTATTTTAAAATAATGTAAAAAAGAATTAAACCCTCTAACACCCTCCCCCTCCCCCTCCTGAACCTTCCCTCCCCCCCCCCTCCAAAACCCCCCTCCCGAAAACCCCTCCCCCCCCTCCCGAACCCACCCCCCCACCCGATTTTCGAACTCTCCCCCTCCCGATACAGATTCCAAACCCCCCCCCCCCTCCCGCCCCACGTGGCCTATCGGACACGTGTCCGACCTGTATCGCCGTATCCACGTATCGGAAACATGGACACGACAGTACTTAGGCGTATCCGTGCAACACAGCTTAAATCTATAAAACCCTCCCCTCCCACCTCCCTATAAATTTTATATTTTTCAAAAACATTTATTCTCTCTCTCAAATTTCTCTCAAAGCTCTTGCTCTTCTCTCTCTCGAGACTCAAAATTTCGTCATTTGGTTCGGCTTTTTGGGACTCACAACTCGGGTTTGAAAGTTTGAATTGAAATGTGGTGCACCGTGTACGTGATCTACCTCACTGCTTTATAGATATTTTAATTTTTATTTATTATGTAACTATAACTTTTAAAATAAACATTATTATTTAAAAAAAGTATTTTTGGTTACTTTCTCTCTCTCTCTAGTCTCTCTCTCTAATCTGAATATCTAAATCTATCATCGGGCTCTACCTCCTGTTTAACAAAACCCAAAAAAAATAACTAATACAAATGAAACATATTTAAATTTTAAAAATAAAAATCTTACACATAGGTCTAAGGCTGCTGAAACTTTGATTTTTTTAGTCGTCTTAACCTTAACATCTAAAAAATAAAAAACTAGGAAAATTTCTGTAGTTTTAACTCATTTTAATATAATAAAATAAAAAAATATTAAGAATGAGAAAAAAAATGACACAGTACAAATATCGTAAGAGAAATTTAACATGTAAGAGTTCGTTTGGGACTGAACACCTTAAGAGGCGTGCCAAATTATGGACCAAAAAATATGATACATTAGATCCTAGCCAAACCCAACTTAGCACTATATTTTATGAAACTGGATCGAGTTTGGTCTCAAAATTTACTCCCTTAACGTACCACAGCAAGTTGGGTAAAGAATGCATGGGCAAACATATCACATTGATGAATTTTCCAATCAGATTTTTGAAAGATCTAAGAGTTGTGAGTATCATGCAAATATATTTTCAGTTTACTTATCATAAGATTCCTAGGTTCACATCTAAGAATGACATACTAAATTTTTATAAGTTAGAAAAATAAAAATAATTAATGAATTATGACATATAGTGGAGTGGTATCCGTGACGTCCGATATCTGGATAAGTCACGATGAATCATCTTATGAATGTCTCACCGGTCACTATGTAGATTCTAAATGAACAATAAATATAAAATTTTAGGATTCTCTAATATTCTACATCATCATAATGATCTGGTCATTTTTGAGTGTATGATAAAAATTTTTAGAAAATATAAAATTCAAAATAATATTTTTAGTATCACATTCGATAATACATCTAATAATGGAATCGTGATTAATATGTTTATTAGAAATATTAGAGACGTACTATTAGAAAAAACTTTTCATGTATGATGTATGTGTCACGTGATTAACTTAATTATACAAGCAAGTATACAGATGTTTTTTCTCACGTTGAATAATATACGTAATGTACTAAAATATATTTACACTCCTCATAAACAATAGGAGTTTGATAGTCTTTGTTTGTCTGCAAATCTTAAGAAAAAGAAATTCTAATCAGATATAAAACACCATTGGAATTACACGTACCTGATATTTGAGTCATTTGTTATATACGAACACGTGACATGCGACTACGTCAATAGTAAGAATGACAAACTTATTATTGACGACACTGACTGGGCTTCAGAAATTTCAATTATAAAATTCCTAAAGATTTTTTATGACACAACGAACATATGTTCATCGGTTTATACTCCCACGACTTGTATTGCACTCAGGTGCATATGCAACGTTAATAACATATTTAGGAAGTATCGAGCTGATCCGACATTTAGTCATATGGTTGCTAAAATAAAAACCAAGTACTTAAAATATTGGTCCACTGTTCCATCTCTTTATTATTTCGCTGCATGCATGAATCCTCAGATTAATGTGGAAGGGGTAAATAACACTCTGACTTATATTTCCTCATGCAAGAACCTGGAAGACAACCTGAAGGGTTCATTCATGAGAAATTAACTGACATGTTCACATACTACGATACTAGGAATAGTGATAGTAGTAGTGAGACTATAATTACATACATAGATACCTTCTTCGGAGATGATGATTTTTTCATTTTATTAGCGCGGGTGAAACGATGGGGTGGACTATCACATAAGAGCGAGCTTTCTCGATAATTAGATACCAATTACTGCTCAATCCTATCACATTCTGATACTAAAAATCTTGATATATTACAGTAATGAAAATCATGCATCCACCTTTCCCGTGCCATCTAAGATGGCACGGGATCTACTGACTCCTCCGGTGTCGAGCGTACCATCAGAGTCTACTTTTTCTATTGTAGTGAACATAATTTCAGATAAGAGATCGAGATTACATTCAGATATTGTTGAGACATTGACCTGTATGAAGGATTGAGAGGATTTGAGATTTAGCATCCAAGATCATGCTAAAGCTGTGATAGTGACTGTATCTGCTACGAAAGTGGTGAAGTAGATTGCTGATGATGATGATCCATATGATAGTGATTTTGATGTTGTGATTGAAGATGATTATGATATGTCGTTTCACGATTGACATGGTTGCCGGTTGCCCCTACCCATTGCCAGACACCAATTGCCAATGTCACGCCACGCCACATGTCATTTGTCATTACCACTTGATTTTAATTTTTGATACCTCACGGTGACTGACACAGTTTATGATTTGTGTTATTCTTGATTCTGATTTTTGATTTCGATATTTTATTTTGTATTGATTGTACGCTTTTTTATTTACGTTACGTTGAATTTACTTTAGTTCGATATTTATTGGCCGATTAGACATTTGGTTTAATTTTGTTTTTGACTTTATAATTTTTTTAACGTAATTTTTTGTTTAATTTATTTTTGTGTTTACATTTTTCATTAAAAATTCTATAATTTAATTCTAATAAATTATAATTTAAATTTATTAAAAAATAATAAAAAAATTAAACTTTATTAATATTATATATTCAATAATTTGCAAGTTATAAATTTAAAATTTTTTAACATTATCTATATATAATATATATGTGCGGGTACGAACATTATTTCAAAAAAATACAAAAGGTAGAAACTGTATATGTATCATTTGGAGATAGCTTGAATGTTAAGATTAAAGGCCAATGAATGATTTATTATGTACAAAAGGTTGATTTCGTTGGATCATTCTAAGATGTGTATTACGTACCAGACCTCAAGAGCAATATTTTAAGTATGGTGCAACTCATGGAGAAAGGTTATTCAGTTTTTATGAAATACTAGATATTATTATTAAAAAACAAGCAAGGAAAATCAATAGCACAAGTTAAAATGGGAAGAAATCGGATGTACAAACTGAATTTGAAAAGTGAACGAGAAAACTATTTACAAGTAAACGTAGAAAATAAGACGTCATTGTGGCATCTCCATTTTGGTCACCTACATCATAAAGGACTAAACAAGTTGACAAATAAAAATATGGTACACGGACTACCAGACAGAGAATATAATAAAAAATTTTGGAAAGAATGTGTGCTGGGAAAGCATGCAAAAATATAATTTCAAAAGAATGTAGAATATTGGGCTAAGCAACCTCTCGAATTAATTCATTCCAACATATGTGGACCAATCACTTTTGAATCTTTTAGCAGCAAAAGGTATTTCATTTCCTATATTAATGATTTCTCACGAAAAACTTGAATTTATTTTCTGAAAAATAAAATCCGAGGTATTTGAGGTGTTCAAAAAATTTAAAGTGCTGGTGGAAAAGAAAACAGGTAGACACATCAAATTTGTACGATCCAATAGAGGTAGCGAGTACACTTCGATGATTTTCATGGAGTATTGTGAGGAGCAAAGCATAAGGCAATTTCTAACCACACTGTACTCTCCACAGCAAAACGGTGTGGCCGAAAGGAAGAACCAGACCATTCTCAACATAGTTCGGTCAATGCTCAAAAGCAAGAAAATACAGAATAAATTTTAGGCAAAAGCCATGCAATACGGGCCATCTATGTTCAAAATCAGTGTCCACATGCGAAATTGTATGATCTAGCACCACAAGAAACATGGAGCGGACAAAAACTGACAGTCTCTCATCTCAAAGTATTCATCAATTTGGCCTACGCACACATGCCAGATCAGCAAAGAACAAAGCTCGAAGACAAGCAAAAGATATATTTTATTAGGTATAATAAAAAAACAAAAGGATACAAGCTATTCGACCCGATATGCAATAAGATTCTAGTGAGCCGTGATATACGAGTTCATGAATCAAATGAATAGGATTGAAATAAAGCAACAAAAAATATTATCGAAGTTGGAGAATCATCAACTAATATGCCAACTATACTGAAAAATTCTAAAATCATTGATGATGATGATGAACCGCGACAACCCAAAATACAAAATTTACAAGAATTGTATGATTTGACGAATGAGGTACACCTTATATGTATTTTGATGGATTCCGAGAATATAAGTTTTGAATAAGCAGTGCAAGACAAGAAGTAGCAAACTGTCATGGACGAGAAGATTAAAGCAATAGATCACAATAACACATGTGAGTTAGCAGAATTGCCGAAAAGAACTCAGCCCATTGATGTCAAGTAGGTGTTTAAGAGAAAGATGAATGTTCAATGAGAGAATCGACTATGACCAAGTATTTGCTTCTGTTGTAAGAATGGAGACAATCAGATTGTTCATTTCACAAGCGGCTCAATTCAAATAACTGATATTACAAATGGATATCAAGTCGGCATCCCTGAATGAAGTGCTTGAAGAAGAAATTTATATTAAACAATCACCCGAGTACATAAAAATCAAAGAATAAAAAAATGTGTTGAAATTGAAGAAGATACTTTACGAGCTGAAATAAGCATCATGGGCGTGAAATACTCGTATCGATACATACTTCAAAGAGAATGAATTCGAGCAATATTCCTACGAACATGCCCTTAATGTGAAAAAGTGTGGAGATAATATGTTATTTGTTGTCCTTTATGTTGATGATCTCACTTTTTAGGGGAATAACAATGAAATAATACAAAAATTCAAGAATACTATGACACAAGAATTTGAGATGACAAATTTGGGTTTGATGAAGTTTTTCTTTGGTCTGGAAATAAGACAAGGAAAGACGGATTTCTTTGTATCCCAAGAAGCATATACAAAGAATATTTTGAAGAAGTACATGATGAAGTCTTGCAATCTAGTTTCAACGGCAATGAAACCAAGTGAAAACTCTCCAAGTTTGATGGAGTAAAACGAGTCAACGCAAGCAAATATTGAAGTTTAGCGGGAATCCTTCGCTATCTCACATGCACAAGGCCAGACCCTGCATTAAGTATCGGCATTATAAGTCAGTTAATAAAGGAGTCAATCTATCCACATTAGAAAGCATTAAAGCAAATCCTACGATACATCAAAGAAATAATATCACTCAGGTTATTCTATACAAATGTGGCAGATTACAAATTAGTTGAGTACTCCGACATTAATTGGTGCAAAGACTTGGCCGATCGGAAAAATACATCCGGTAATATGTTTTTTATGGGTAACACGGCATTTACCTAGCTTTCAAAGAAGCAACCAATCGTAACACTCTCGACAGATGAAGCTGAATATGTGACTGCATATTTGTGTGTACATCATGCGATATGGTTCAAAAATTTGTTTGGCAAGATGGAACAACAACAACTCGGTGCAACTAAGATACGAATTGACAACAAATCTGCAATTAAGTTGAGCAAGAACCCAGTAAATCATGAGAAAAGCAAGCATATTGATGTTCGCTTTCATTACATCTGATATCAAGTAAAGAAAGAAAATATAGAATTTGTACACATGGCAAGTCGGGACTAAGTCATAGATATCTTCACAAAACCAATATTTACAATATTACTCGACAACTACAAAAGATTACTCAGCATGAAAAACGACAAAAGCATTTAAGTTTATAGGGGAGTTGTTAAATAAATATTAAATGTCTTTTTTTAATACGAAAGATAAAATATCAAGAATCAACAATTACTCTTACAGGTGATAATGATTTTTAATTTTAAGTTTTAGAAGGACAAACTACAGCCTATAAATAAATCATTGTATTACTCACAAAACATAGAATCAAACAAAAATACCTCTTTTCAGAAATAATTCTCCTCATTTATAGTTTGCAGCCAATAATTTATTTTTTTTACCCATTTAACACCTCTATAAGAACACATGATAAGTTAAAAAAATAATATAATACAATTATAAAATCATTTAAGTTTTATGATTTAAAATATTAATTTAGTATATGACAAGATATTCATAAAATAAACATAATATAACTATAAATGCCAAAATTAATGTGTGAACAAAATTATAAGGATAAAATTAAATATAATTAATTAATTAATGATTAAACATAATACCTATAGAGGACAATTTTAAAAAAATATCTTATATAATTTGATCATAAGAGGAAGAGACTATATATGACTTGTTTGAATTAACAAATTAGTAAAATATATTAAAAAAAAGAAAGCCATCAAAATAATTAAGAAAAATAGTAAAAAAAATTAAAAATAAAATTTATATGAAAATCTATTAGATAGTCATGTTACTTTAAGAAATAAAGAGCATTTGATGAATTCTAAAAATATTAAATATATATTTTCATAATGATAATTA
This sequence comes from Sapria himalayana, assembly GCA_029783825.1. NCBI lineage: Eukaryota > Viridiplantae > Streptophyta > Magnoliopsida > Malpighiales > Rafflesiaceae > Sapria > Sapria himalayana. The sequence goes on from JAREIK010002830.1 coordinate 1,619,305, forward strand.
AATCAAAAATATTTCTACTAGAATCATACAAAATAAGAAAATAGTTTATATGTAGAGAATAAAGAATAGTCAAATATTTTAAAACTATTTATTAATAAAAAAGATAAAATATCATCTCGCTCAATCTCAAATGAATGCTTCTTGGAAATCCATATATTTGAGAGATTTTAATGAGTAAAATAAAATGACAATATCTCAAACAATTTTTCATAAAGTATATAAGACAAAAAATATGATAATATCAAACTCAATTAACTATCATTATAAATTCAATAAATAAGAATCAACTTAGAAGCGTCTAAATGGGTCAGCGACCCACATCAGAGCATAGCAAAGCATGACTCATAAAACTAGCCAATGGCATGGCTTGGCACAACTACAACATGGCACATTGGGCCATGTGGGTCTATTTTAGCCCGACTAGCCAACTCTTGCTAGCCAACTCTTGCTAGCCAACTCATGCTAGCCTGAAATAAATCAAGATAATCTGGAATGAACTATGCTTGTCTGGACATAACTCAGGCTATCTTGGAATTAACTCAAGCTATCCTGGAATGAATCCAAACTATCCTGGAATGAACCCAGCCTATCCTGGAATGAACCCAGACTATCCTAGAATAAACCCAGGCTAACCTAGGTTTGGGTCATGTCTGGTGTGTAGATGTGATGGGGCTGGCATGACCCAACCCAGCCCAACATAATATGGCATGACTCGGACAATTGGCAGATCAACAAGTCATGTTAGGCTGCCATTTTTTGGAATTGTGTCGCCCTTTACACGGCAAGGTGGCCCACCTAAGCTTAAAAAATTGAGTAATACCAAGTTACCGACCAGACAAAATTTATTTGACACTTCTAAATCAACTCATGCCAAGAGTATTTCCTACCACAAACCATGTGTAAATACCCAAAGCATTCTGGATAACTTAATAAGCACAATTATGATTGTGCTTAATCAACATATATACCATCATCAACCAAATTTTATCCTAATTATTTAAAATTAACTATATGAATCATGCAAATTAAATCTATTCTATAAAAAATTATATTCTCTCTTAAATCTTTTATTTTTAAATTGTTTTTTATAATTTATATATAATTCCTCATAGATATATCTCTAGTTTTTTTTCAACCTAAAAGCTAAACAATATCACGCTTTCTAATAGACATTTACAAGATCTATATTAAATTTAACCAAACTATCTCACATGGTTTTCTCTTATTATATCATTTATAATAATTATTAGAAGTTTCTTTCTAATAATTTTATTTCTAATTTTATCCCTTCTAATCTAATTAATACTAATAATTTATTCAAAAAGATGAATTGAATCCAGCTATTACATCATCTCCTTGAGAGAAAAAAATTGAAAAATAGTTCTAGACACCTCTACAAGAAAATGTTTGGTGAACTTTATAGCAATAATGATAGTAATAATGATAATTTTGAATGAAAATCATTACAACTATGCCATTGGCAATATAGTGGCTCTAAAATTGAATTAAAACAAGACAGTAAATATGTATTTCTTAATAGATAAAAAAAAAAGTATACGATTAATAAGTAGAAACAAATTTCTATTGGATCACTCATGTTCACATGAAATAAGCTTGATAATTCGAGTTGCTTGACCTAGCAAGAAATAACCAACCCAGCCTAGCAAGATAGCCCAGAAAAATGAGTCAGGCTATAGCAAGCTTTTTTCACTGAGGTGCAGCTGTAAGGATTAGCCCTAGCAGCAGTTGCACACAGATGCAACATAACCATGCAAGTTGCTCCCAGCTGCATCCTTGGGTGCAACTTGGTCCTAGCCAGACTTGATAGCATAGTCTCCCAGAATTGTTACCCATCCCAGCACAATTGGTCAGACCTAACTTGAATTACACATCATCCTTATCCCCATCTATTTCTACAAAAAAGACTGGAAAACCAAAACATTTAATCATTGATTTCAGTTTGGATGCCATTAAAACTACAGTCTCATACCAGTACCTTTGTGTTCTTGATTTCCGTCTGGAGAAGAAGCATCGCTTGTATTTTGTGACCGGTAGCAAAGAGATGAATTCCTGAGAAAGGCCTCGACTTTGTGTTCCAATTGCCTCGCCTATCTCAATTAATTCCTGAAGTTGAAAAAAGCTTACCCATTTTGTGATGAGTAATTACAATATACAATTTGACTGGTAGCAAAATACAATTGCTAAAAGTCAAAATATTCACCAAGACTTATAAAAGGTTTTAGCTTTTGGTAATCATTCTCAAGTCACACATGCATAATATGTATCCATCAACTTGCAAAGGTGTGTTTTTCCAATGTTGTATATTGGATAGGTGAACATAATAGAAGTCCATTAAGCTGAGATATTGGATGCATATACCCCATCTTGGATAGGAATTTAGAGGTGTCAAACGGACCGGCCCAGCACGGCACGGCCCGTTTTTCACGTGCCCAGCCGTGCTGCCGTGCCGTGCCCGGCACGGCACGGTTTTTTAAATTCGGGCACGGCACGGCCCGCAAGCACGGCACGGCACGGCCCGCGGGCACGGCACGGCCCGCGGGCACGGCACGGCCCGCGGGCACGGCACGGCCCGCGGGCACGGCACGGCACGGCACGGCACGGCCCGCGGGCACGGCACGGCACGGCCCGCGGGCACGGCACGGCACGGCCCGCGGGCACGGCACGGCACGGCCCGCGGGCACGGCACGGCACGGCCCGCGGGCACGGCACGGCACGGCCCGCGGGCACGGCACGGCCCGTGCCGTGCCGGCCCGCTCTGGCACGGGCGCACGACAAGGCAGGGCAGGCGGGGCGGGGCGGTTCGGGTCTGTTTGGACCCGACCCGCGGTCTTTTTACCGAGGGCGGGGCCCGGTTGGGTCACGAGTCACGACTCAGTGAGTCGTGACCGTGACTCGTGACTCGTGAGTCGCGACTCACGACTCACGACGCAGGCACGCGTGCCGGCGTGCCGTGCCAAGGCACGAGCCGTGCCGGGCCAGGCACGGCACGGCACGTGCTTTGTTCGCCCGGGCACGGCACGGGCCCGGGCACTTTTTTTGATCGTGCCGGGCCGGCCCAGGCACGGCCGAACCGTGCCGTGCCTCGTGCTGGGCCGGGCCGGCCCGGCACGTTTGACACCTCTAGATAGGATTGCTTAGAGAACAATAAAAACCATAAGAAAATTTTGTAAAGAATATGCATCAAGAAGAGGTGTTAATATGGTTGGCCAACTAGGACATAGCCTGAGAAACAACCAGGTTCGGCAGTACCTAGCCCAGCACAGCAAAGTCCAGAACCATGCCTAGTCTCAAATTGTGCTTCCCCATGGCACAGTTTTTACCGTGCTAGGCTGGTACAAGCCGTGCCTTGTACTGGGCTAGGCACGACTCGTGCATTGCCTAATAGCGTGTAGAGATGACAAATGTATCCATATCCATGGATTTCCAACCCGATATGATCCAGTCAAACAGTAAAAAATTTTGTTGACCAAATAATAGATATGGATATAGATAAAATTTAATTTTTTTGAATGAATATAGATTTAGGCGTATCTGATCCAAAACCTGTATGAATAAAATCCTTGTACTAAATTATCCAAAGATAAAACTCCACTTATCTAATGCTTAAAATTACTTTTACTTTGAAGTATCAACGGGACGTGCCGGGCTAGCCCGGCCCATTTTTTTCAGGCCCGACCATACTTTCGTGCCAGGCCAGGCACGACACGATTACTATACAGTGCCGTGCCTGGCCAAGAATGGGCCCATGGCACGATCCCTAAATTAACAAAAAAATTAGGATTTCGGCACGCACGAAACCCTAATTTTAAAAAAAATTAAGATTTTGGCGCACCAGAAATCCTAATTTTTTAAAAAAAAAGATAGGATTTGGGCAAGCCCAAAACCCTAATTTAAAAAAATTAGGGGTTCGACACCCCCGTAACCCTAATTTTTTTAAAAATTTGGTTTCAGCACGGCACGAGGCCCGATTGGCCTCGGCACGGCACAGCATGATTGTGCCATTGTCGAGCACGACACGAGCCCGGGCATGAGAAATTTCCATTTCGGGCCGGCCCAGGCACGGCCGAATCGTGCCGTGCCTCGTGCCGGGCCTGGCACCTCTACTTTTACTTATAAAAATATATTTTCTTGACTTAAGTTGTTTGAGTCACACTATGAGCTTGTGCTTAGTGAAACATAATAAGAGATTATAAAAGATATTTGTGATAAATTAGAATTATTATATAATATCACTAAGTTATTTTCTAGGATAAAATATCTCATTGCTAATATATTTTTTTCTACGATTTACAAAATTAAAATAATATTGAATGAATAAATCGGGTCCTCTAATATAATAATTAGTACAATATCAAAAAATATAGTAGCAAAATTTGATAAATATTAAACTGTAATCCATAAATTGATAGATGTTCCTTTGTTATAATATTGAACTCTATATATAATATGATTTTGCTTCGATTTTATTTTCTTTTGGTTTATTCAAATGACTTTAATGAATAAATTAACAACATTCAACAACTTTATTATGAGTTGGTAAAAAAATATTATACTACAATATATAAAGAGACTGATACAAAATTTGCAATACATGAAATGGTCAATTCAACTTAAAAAAAAATTCAATAACTATCGATAGTGATTATTAATTATTTGTGAAAAAAATAAAAACTAATAAAACTAATAATTTCAGAACTAAATTAAACTACTACTTGAAAGAAAATATTTTGCCTGATAATTCTCAGTTCGATATTTTATTATGATGAAAGTTGAATGGGATAAAATATTTTATCTTATATACTATTGTAAAAGACATATTAGTGATTCTAAAATCTATTGTTGCTTCTAAGTATACATTCAATTCTAATGGAAGATTAGTGCACCCTCATCATAATCAACTTTATCCAAAGATGATTAAAGCATTGATCTATATTCAAAATTTATTGTGAAGTGCAAGTAAAAAAACATGATAGTAAATTTATTTCATTAATTATTTATTTTTTATTACCTATAATTTCATAATATTTGTATACTTTTAATATTTGTTTGTTTTTATATATTTTTTCTAGGTGGAGATAACTTATTTATTTCAGATGATAATGCATCAATTTATGAAGATATTCACATACATAATAAGGATATTAACCCTTATAATTAATATATTTTAATTCATATTATAATTTAAGTATTCAAATATTAAATAACTTTTTTTATAATTATAAGATCTAAGATTACACATGATCGATAATAGCATTTTCATAAATTTTTATGAAGATAAAATCTAGCAAATTTTGTTAAAACTTTGTTTAGGATGTTAAATATTTTGAATTTATCAATTGATACATATATTTTGATTTATGATGTTTTATTAACTTTAAACTGTAATTTAGATTCCTAAATTTATAAATCATAAACTTATAATTAATTTTATAATTTAACAAAATATGTCTTAGCATCGCATGGATAAATCTGATATTCATGAAGAATATCCAAAATTCGATGAAAAAATATGAATTTAGATTTTTTTATCAATAGTATATGGATATGGATATTAATATGGATATATTATTTTTATTTAGGATCAAATATGAATTTTAAAAAATCTGATTCAAATCCAATCAGATATCATCCCTAGTGGCGCGATCCACCATCCTGAGGACCCAAGACTGGCTAAGGGTCATGGATCAACTCCTATCAGGAAATCACCCAACTAAGAATATTATTATTTAAAAAAAAATCAGCCACAAAAATGAATCTTGCTTATGTGGCCAATGGCAATTGGCCTGCCACATAAGCCAGCCATCCATTATATTTTCACACAAGTTCCACATGGGTGATTCGGCATGGTCTGACACGACCCTACACTTGGTCATGTCATCATATCGTTCTGGGTCAGCCAGGTGATTCCCATGCCGAAGCTTGACATGGTACGTTTGACACCTCTAGTATCAAGTAGTGAGAGTATTTGAAACCCACAAAATCATCTTCCCATATTTCACTCGCCAATCAACTACAATAATAACAATCCAATAAAAATTGTTACTAGAGGCACTAATACAGAAATACTAGATCATCATTATCAACCAAATTTTATCCCAATTATTTGATGTTGGTTGTATTGATCATACTTTTCTAATCCACTTTGTTGATAAATATACTAAATACCCATTTAAAAAACATGAAATGGAGATGGGCGTTCTAACCTCATAAGTCATAATATCAGGATCCAAGTTATCTTGCCCGGCAACCTGCAAAGTCAGCCATTGGAACCATGAAGGCATATAACATAATATAAAAAGATTTTACAAGCCAATGCACATTCATATGGATGCTGTTATCCTCTTAAATTTACAATTCAAGACTGCATATGTGTAATCTGTACTATAGATTTGCAGATTTTAAATGGTTTCTAGCACCCAAAATAGCAAATACCTGATAATCCTGGCCAAGTTGTTGCCTTCGCAGGCCTAAAAAAAAAGAACACATAATTGAGACATTATATGGAAGATTACTATAAGGTATAAACAGTAAAGGCAACCATTAGCTTACATTCTTCGGAATCATGATTATCAGGTGGGCCCATGTTGTGATCTTCGCCTCCTGCTCTCACTATGGAAGTCTGTTCAGAAAACACAGCAGAATACTCCAGAGGAACTGTATCACCATCACTTCGTTGTGTTGAGTTATCTATGGGGAAATACGCATGAGCATTATTGCAATATGGAGCATCACCAAGCTGGGAAATGCCAGGTTTGCATAAATTTTCATTCGATGCATAGAAGAAGTTATCCTACACACAATCAAACACTAGTTTAGACAACTATTATGAACTCATTATCATCGAAACTTTAATCAAAAGAATAGACACAATTACGCTATATAAGTTACCTGATCAAGGAGATCTACATTAAAGATGAAGTTTGCATGTTCATATGTGAGACCTTCAAAATATTCCATGAAGCTTCCTGATGAGTCATAAGGATAGTTAGGACCCATGTAATAAACATCAACTTGTGGATTCCAACTCATCTCAGACGCCGACGTAGTGCTAACTGCATGAAATGTGTCATCATGAGAGAATAAAATACAAAAATATTAATTGAATTGACCTAAGGGGTGGGGGGGAGGAAGCCACTTCAAATACAAATCGTGAAGTAAAACATGATTACAGAATGCTACCAGCTTTCCACATCTTCACTTGTTGGTTCCCAACAGAAGCATTCGCATCAAGGATCTACATAATCTCTAACTTCAGTTCATTTTTTTTCCATCAGTCATACAGAGAACAGAAGATAGATAATATCAGGAAAATCCCAATGAAGAACATAGCTCGAAAAACAATATGAGCGATCATTGAATCTTCTCTCACATGGCTTCCCTAACAAAAAGTTATGATATATTGAGCAAGATCACCCTTCTATATTAATTAAGAATCATCTGTACTATACACAACGCATCAAGCAAAATATGATTCAATTATTCACGAGTTCATCTACTATCGGATTTGGCTCTTTTTGAAATCCAAAACTCGCTACAAGCAACAAAAATTACAAGATTTACTCGACCTAATCATGTTTATGTTTCCAATCTGAGGATAATACTGCCTATCAACCACCTAAATTCAACGTATTTCAGTCATCGCTAATATACAGGAAGCTTTTAAATTGCTTGAATTAAAAGTGAAAGCAACCATTTCGCATGCTTAATGTTCCCATCATTCGAGTCTGAAAACAAAAAAGTTGCCGCCCAATTCATAACTCTCATGTCTAAATTAAACTGTTATGAAACAGAAAACTAAATTACAAGAAAAGCCCAGCTGCGAGAGAAGGGAGTAGAATTTTTTTTGGAGATTGAGAAAGCTGGGAGAAGAATGTATTCGATAAATTCTCAACTTGCGTTGAGAAAGAAGACTGGGGCGGTGGGGCACATGACTGCTTTGTCTCTCTGTCTCGCGCTTTCAGCATTTGTGGGTTCAAGTCGTGCCTTTTCGCTCTGGTTTCTCAGACACGCCGTCGGATGAATATTTGCGTGTTTGAGACGCATCACTTACTTTGTCATCGCTTTGGGCCAACGGTTTTTCTACATCGATTTGGAGTGTTGTCTGCAACAAATCAAAAACCGTTTCTAAGTGAGAACTGAAATTGTTAATGTAAAATAAAGATTATCATAATTGCCAAATACGGACTATCATAGTATTGGTAAGTGTGAAATGTTCTAAAAATTGATACTCTCTATTTGTTTGGCATCATTTAGATGTGTTAAAATGACTGGAGGTTCAAATTGATACTCTCTATTTGTTTGGCATCATTCCCATATATTTATAGGATGTGAGTTCTAAAAGTTATCTTAAAACTTTTAGCTTAGTATTATTTCAAAGTGGTACGATAAGATTAATTATAATAAGAGTTGTGTTCAAACTTTTTGATTAGTGTCAATATGATCTTGTTCAAAAGAGTTCAATTTCAAAGTTACTATTTAAGAATAGTTGTTGGAATGTGTTAGAATAGATGAATTTTAAGAATTAGTATCATTATAATATGTTCAAATTAGATAAAAATTAAGAATTATTTTGAAATTTTCTATTTGTTTTTAACATCACTAATAGGTCAAGTCATTGTCATTGATATGACCTAAATTTATATTAATGTCATTCAAATCATTTTGGTTTATTTGCATGTGAAGACCTCATTGAAATTTTGAGCAACCTTGTTTGGCATTCATCAATGCATAGAGACATAGCTTGACCCACTTATTTAATGAGGTCTTATTTGGCTTGGATGAGTCTTAAATGGCCTAATTTATACATCTGGCCCTGTAATACTTAAGCTTCTAACATGGCATGAATGATTTTGTTTGTTCCACCAAAACAACAAATCTATGCAGAAGTTTATTTTTAATGTGTTTTTGTGGAATTGATTTTCAAGTTATTATTATGTTCCTGAGAGTAGGATGTTATTCTTACTTGCTTGGAAAATAAAGTTTTTATATCCACGTTGGCTGGCCTCTATTAGAATCATATAGTATTTAGGATTTGTTGAGAAAAGTTATGATATTCATAATTAAAAAATATATTTTTTTTAATTGAAATAATAATTTTGATAATATATAGTTTTGAAATCTACTAAATGAAAAGATTTTGAGGTTGTGAGTTCGATTCCCACTGACTAACCAAGTAATCACTAAAATAAGAAATTGATTCATGAGATACAAGTGATTGGCTTATAGGCCGTATTGGTCCCAAGGGTCCCACTTGATTAAAAAAATTATAATACATTTGACAATCTAATATAGCATGTATGATTTTTGCATGAAAATGATGATTTTAACATTATACTAAAATACATGAATTAGAAGTAAACTATATATGACATTATTTATAATTTTTACAACCTTTTTTAACATATAGCCTAATTCTCTCACCTCTCTCCTCTCTTTTTCACCCAAATTTCTTTATTTCCTTCTCAAATATGTCTCCTTTACTATTGGATTCTTCAAGGCTTTAGGTTCTATTTGGTGAAATTTAGTTTGAAGGCACTCATTTTTTATTGTGTGTCAATTGCACGATAAATGGATCTTAAGAGGCATCCTGATGAGTTTTTGAATTTTGATTCTCATAGAACCCTGAAAAAAGTTGTCATAGCACCCAATTCACAAGTGCCGGCCAAGTTTTTTAGTGCTTTAATAGGGATATCCCTCCACATAGCCGAAGAAAAAGGATTACTATATGTTCGACCTATGATCACAAGCAATAGAATATGTGATTAAGAAAGGTAGCTCACATAGAATGATTTATGGTAAGATATCAATCGATTCATATCAAACTTCTCATATTTCATATTCCAAGTTGTTGGAGCACAAAATTAATAGATCATGATGGGTGTTAAATAGATTATGACACTCATAACACAAAGGATGATAAAATCTTCATGGATTCATACTCCAAATCCCTAGCCCATTCAACTTCCAACCACAAAATTAGAATATTTCATTGAATAGGAAATTTTTGATGATTTCATGAAGGATGATTTCATTTCAAACCCTGATCCTTGACAAAATAGCACAAAACTTATGGCAAGACCAAGTTGCCTTATAGTAGCCTATTTTTTCATGAAATAAAACTTTGGTCAACACCACAAAATTACCATATTATACAATTGTGGAGCCTTTTGATGCTTTATATGAGCACAATGACCTTGAACGAAACATTGAGCACTAGTAGCATTGTCTTTGTTGGATATTTCATGACTATGTATCCTAAATAGGCTCTATTAAGGTAGTTAATGGATGAGCAATGAAAGGTTAATATTCATGTTACACAACATCAAAGTGGTTGGATATTTTTTTGCTTTAACAATGTCAATGACATGGAAGGAATCTTGGATTCAAAGCCTCACCCAGTATTTGGTATGCCTTTGTTTTTGAAGTCAATTATAGTGAGGTTTCACTTTAGTATTTGTGAGATGGCCAAAATTCATATATGGATTAACTTGCCGAAGTTTTCTATCCATTTATGGAATCCCATTGGACTGCACAAGGTAGTAAGTTCCATAAGTATGTTACTTCATATGGATAAGCTCACATTCTATATTATTAAGATTTCTTTTGCCCTAGTACTATTGAAAGTGGATCTCAATTAAGTGCTTTCATCAAAAATTATTCTAAACTTGTCAGGTGGACCAAAAATAATCTAGCCCATAATATATGAGGATATATGCTTGTTGTGACTTTGTCCATTTAGTGGATGATTACCAAAAGAAGGCAACCTCAAAGAAGAAAGCTAAAGCTTCACTCTCCTAAAAAAAGAAATTTTTTGAAAACAAAGATAGATAGGTGTTGCAACTTTGTGAGGTAGCAAAACTTGTAATTAATTGACATGACTATAAAATCTAGGTGAGCAAGAATATCTCAGTCAATGTAGCTTTATAAATAATGAATCTCCCTTCAAACATTAAAAAATTATATACACAACATCAATATCATAAGAAAAGTATCGCATAATATCATCATTAAAACAAATGTATACATCTCAACATAGTGAAGGAGAAGGGCGATATGAGTAACTACTAAAAATAAAATCCTAATATGGGAACTTATCTTTAGAGGGTTCAAAAGGATGTATAGATCTAGAAGGTTTCTCTCTCTCTCTTCTTTCTCTTTTATCTATTTCATCATTTGAGCTATCATGTCGCATAACATCCTATTTCTGTCCAATGGAATTCATAGAATCTTCAAACGAACCAAAAGCAAAGTATATTTACTTTTGATTCTCAGTGAAATTTCCAACATATGCAATCCATTGCTTCTCCCTATAATGCACATTTCTCCATTTTTTTATCTCATCTCATGATCAATTTTTACAAATTCTCTGCAATGAACTGGTACAATTTCATAAATAAATTGGTGATTCCCATTACTACATTTTCCATTCATTTCATTATCTCCTCTAAGTTTTTTTAGAACATGTTCTTCAAATTTGTGTTGCATGGACACAAATAGAAGTTCATTCTTTGGAGATGTATCTCTCATAAAGCATATCTTCTTTCTATCTTTGCTCAATATTTATTTTATATTATTTCAATGAATTCTTCTCACTTATTATCTCTTTTCTTCAATTCTTCCATCAAGGAGATATTCACATATCATATCTCTATTTTTAAATGCTCACTTTTAATATTAGCTTCACATATTATCTTGTTGAAGATATGCATGAGTCCTCCAAATTCTCTTTTTTTCTTTGAGAAGTAATATATAATGGGGTCTAGCCACACTTCTTCAGACTATTCTTCACTCATTCCATTTCTTGCATGTCGGCTTTATGAAAGGGTGATACATTTTGCCCAATTTCAATTGACTCTTTTCCTCCAAGAGTCTCATTTTCCTTCTTGATTCATTCAATCACCTTTTTAACGCTTGTCAATATTAGTTTGGATATCCATGGGTATAGTTCACCTATATCTTTATTAATTAGAACTCCCTTGGTTTTGCATAATATTAGTATCAATGAAGGATGGATTAATTGCCTAGAAAATTTGCCTTCCAAAATATTGAGGATCAATTTCTCCAAAATTTTTTACACGTTGAATTTAGACCCTTTAAAAAAGGCAAAAAGCAATATAATCATGTCTTGAGTAATTTTGGAGACATGAAGAGTTGACTAAAAAATAGCACATAAGAAATATAACCAAACTTTGCTCTCCTCTTATTCAACATATGACATTTAATCCACTTTTTAACACCTTTCAATATTAGTTTGGATATACACGGGTATATTTCAATATTAGTATCAATGAAGGATGAATTAATTGCCTAGAAAATTTGTCTTCCAAAAAATTGAGGATCAATTTCTCCAAAATTTTTCACACGTTGAATATAAACCCTTTAAAGAAGGCAAAAAGTAATATAATCATGTCTTGAGTAATTTTGTAGACATGAAGAGTTGACTAAAAATAGCGCATAAGAAATATAACCAAACTTTGCTCTCCTCTTATTCAACATATGCCATTCAATCCACTTTTTAACACCTTTCAATATTAGTTTGGATATGCATGGGTATATTTCAATATTAGTATCAATGAAGGATGAATTAATTGCCTAGAAAATTTGCCTTCCAAAAAATTGAGGATCAATTTCTCCAAAATTTTTCACACGTTGAATATAAACCCTTTAAAAAAGGCAAAAAACAATATAATCATGTCTTGAGTAATTTTGGAGACATGAAGGTTTGACTAAAAATAGAGCATAAGAAATATAACCAAACTTTGCTCTCCTCTTATTCAACATATGCATGAATTCTCTAAATTCTCTTTTTTTTTCTTTGAGAAGTAACAAGTGATTGGGTCTAGTCACACTTCCTTGGATAATTCTTCACATCATTTCATTTCTTTCATGTCGGCCTCATGAAAGGGTGATATATTTATCCCAGCTTCAATCGACTCTTCCCCTCCAAGAGTCTCATTTTCTTTTTTAATTATTCAATCCCCTTTTTAACACCTGTCAATATTAGTTGGGATATCCGTAATCATATTTCATATCAATCTTTATAAATTAGGACTCTCTTGATGTAGCACAATATTAGTATTAGTGAAGGATGGATTAATTGCTTGGAAAATTTGCCTTCCAAAAAATTAAGGATCTAATTTCTCCAAAGTTTTTACTCATTGACTTTAAACCCTTTAATTAAGGCAAAAGGCAATATAATAATGTCTTCAGTAATTGAGGAGACATGAAGGATTGACTAAAAAAATAGAGTATAAGAAATATAACCAAACATTGCTCTCCTAAATTAATACTCCATCCCCGCCCCCCAACTAAAAGTCTTAGGTACTCTAAGATAATACTCTACATTCTCTTTTTATATATGTCAATGGTGTGGTTATTGCTTGGTAGTTTGGTTATGAGTTTAGAGATTTAAAAGTAGCATCATTTACTATTCCTCACAGCCTAAACATCTCATTTATGATTTTCATATCAAAGGGTACCAAAATTCCTCGTACATAGTATTTCTTCTCCTTCATATCCTTCAAATTGGAATACAATTTTTTAACAATTGAAGTGTTTCCTCTTTTCACATACATGCATAATTTCTCTCACTTTCTTGCATCAATTAATTTCTAGAAATGGAGAATAAATGCATTGAAATAGCATTCACCTATATAACTCTTCTTGCCCACCGAAGTCATCCATTTTTTATCTAGTTTCAGTAAGAAATATCAACTCTGGCACCACGACTTTGGTTGAAACCTCGATGATAGTCTATCTTGGTCAATAACCTTTTTTTATTTTTGTTCAATTCACACTTGTCTCTTCTAACACTTAGCTTTGAAATTAATATTTCATCTTTAATGATAGGTTGATTTTTCAAACTAATACTTTACAGAGATTTTTGTTGGTATGTGGGAGAAGAAAAATTGAAATAGTAAAATTTTATTTAGTATTAGGGTTTTTAACAAGGGGTTCGGCTTAGTCATGATCTTAATAAAATTGTCATGATATTTTACATGACCATGACTTTACATTAAAAAAGAAAGTTACAATTGAGTTTGAGTGTCACAACCTCATTCGACTTACAAAAAAGTATTGATAATATTTATATAATATCTATTTGTATAAGTATTGATAACATTTATATAAGTTCAAAAAAACTTTACAAGTGTTTATTATATTATTAAAATAAAAAATAAACTTTGGATTATCTTCCAAGCACTGTTATATTTAATATACATAGCTAGACTTATTTTTTAGATTTAGATTCTTTATTGTCGATTTCAAAAAGTCCATGTTATTTTTTCTATAAAATCCTTTTTTTCTTTCCTCCTTGTACTTTCTATGTCGGTCAATGGTGATGAATAAAATATCTTCTAATTTTTTTATGGGCAAAAATTTAGAAAAATTTTGATCTTCAAAGGCTTGGTGATATAACTTTTTCAAGTATCACAGCTTTCTTTATAGATCTAGTGATTATATTTATGATTTTTTTAAGTATCATACCCTTTTCTAAACTTTAACTTTGACCTTGTGACTATGTTGTTCTTCTTTTTTTTTCCCTTGTCATGCTCCAAATCATACTCATAAAAATAAAAATTTTGGTAGAATGACCTCTAAGGTCATTTCCATTTCTTCAAGTTTCTCTTCCTCCATCTCATTGATTTTTATTCCATGTCATTACATTTATTTTCCTATGCAATAGTTCCAATATATGGTCTTTAATTGATAAAGTATATTATTCTCAATACAAATAAATGTATTTTCCCTTCACACTATTACTCTTTTTTATCTCTATTAATAAGTCTAAAATATAGTCTTTAATCGATAATTATTCTATCTAATACAAACACTCATGTTGTGGTCTTTGTTCTAAATTTCTAATAAAGTACATCTTCTTCATTTTGAAAGTAAGATGAATAGTATAGATTGAATTCATTGTATGGTCTATAATACCACTTGTTGAGTTGAAGTGAATTCATCTATATAATTTCAAATTTTCTAGGTTTAGAAGTTTTAACTCGATCATAGAGATATGATCTTTTAATTCTATTGGTGGCTACAAAAAAAAAGAAACAAAAAATGTATACTCACAATACAAATATAATATTAATAATAAACAAAATCACATCCACACAACTTGTAACATAATTATCATTTCGCATGAATAGTTTTGTCAACTCAATTTAACAAATCAAACTATGATAATATAAACTCTGATAATGATGCCAAGAATTTATTGATTTTGTGAGGGTACCAAAACTCATAAATAATTGATATGATCATAAAATCTAGTTGCATGAGGATCACTCGGACAATGTAGCTCCATAAATATATAAGACATATAAGTAATAAAGTAAACATAAATCTAGATATCAATCTCATATAAATAATTTGATAGTTTAGTCAACCAAATAATGAATTGATGATAGTACGAGTTGAATAAATATACTTGACCTTAAAAAATTTACTTGGACTTATAGGTCTCAAACATGTCGGGTCGGGCCAGCTCAGCTCAGTTATTCCATGCCCAACTGGGCTGGCATGCCGTGCCAGGCATGACAAGCTATAGTACAGTGTCGTGCCTGGCACAACATAGTTCTTGGGAGGGCAGGCCTGGCACGGGCCCGCGGCCCAAAATCTGACCGGGGTCGGGCCTATTCAACTTGGTCGGATCTTGTCAGGTCGATTAATTTTTAGAAATCCTAGGGTTTCGATGAAGTGCCTCCGTGCCTCTGTCACCAGTCGGGTGTCAGTGCTTTCCCCATGTCGGGCATTACTCACTGCATTGAGCTTTCGTGCCTTGTCTGGCACGGCACTAGGCCAAAAACTTCATCCCAGTAGGATATGACTTATGTAGTAGGTGTGCTCGTCATGGGCCCGAGCACGACACTGTAGCTTGCCATGCCGAGCTAGGCAAGGCCGAATCATGTCATGCCTCATGTCAGGCCGAGCTGGCCCAGCCCGTTTGACATCTCTACTTGGACTCTAGGGATGAAACACATACTTGTGCATGATGATATTTCTTGATATATGATTCATATTATATTTGGTTATTAGAGGAAGGGTATATTTATGTAAAAATGCTCATGTGTCCTCTTGGTTATTGGTTGAAGGGTAGATTTATATAAAGTGATAGTCATTCGTTGGTCCTTTCACAACCATGGACAATCTCATCATCGTTGGCCCCTCATTATTTTAACATCGAATCTTTGATGAATAATTCGAGTTTGTACTTATATTCTTTAACATTTAATTATCTCAAAGACTTGAGATAATATGGAACTACATTTGTTTATACTTTTAGTTTTTTGAATATTATACTCATGATAATTAATCACACATCTTTTCAAAAATTTCATTCATGAAAATCATACAAATAAGAATAATTCATAGAATTGTCACCACCAAATGAGTCTCCCCACTTGTATATGCCTCATGACATACATGTCATCATCCACCACAGCCAACACATAACTCTCATACTATGATGAAATTCTTAGGTAAGATATTCTACTTAACTCACACATTACTTCAAGTTTGATTCTTATACATAGTACATAATGGATTGGTCATATTCATGCTTTTAGCTTTATGATTACTATACTCACAATGATTATCATACCTAAACGGCTTAACTTAATATTTTATATGTTAGTTTATCGCATGATTATGAATAGAAGGATTGTCACTTTCTTCTATTTGAACCATGTGAGTATGTCATATGACATACCTATCACTTCAGTCATGGTGACACACATAAACTGACATATTCATGAAAAATTTAATCTGAAATTCTAAAGTACATCTATATCCATCAACTCCAAATATGTTATAAATTTAAACTTAAATTCATTAATTAAATTATTATTTATAACACAATTACATAACCAACTATAAGATTCAATTTAGCCAAACATTAGTCATATAATCGGACAAGATGTGTGATAAGTCATCATGTGGATTATAGGGTTCTCAATGAACATTCAAACTAATTTTCAAGAAAAAAAGCTTAATTCCAATTGATTTTACTTGTTGTTCACCTTAGATTTGCTCCTAATTCAAATTGAGGTTATGGTGAACAGGCTTGCCGCTTGGAATGTATTGAGATCTTCTTTTTCTCCTCCTCTATTTATTTCCCTCTTGCTCTCCTCCTTTTTTATTGATTTATCTAAGTGTAGTTTTTATTTTTCAAGATTTAATGCAACATCCCAAGTTGAATGTCGCCGAGTCATGACACAAAGTTAATGCGATGAATTTATCATCTTATTGGATCCTCTATGGAGCACAATTATCATGGTAGTATGAATGGTCATAACTAATACTCAAACTTTATATAACACAAAGTTGTGACATTAGGAATTAGTCATGACTTTAGTCTTGACTTTATGATTAAAATGTCATGATACTAGAATTATTATGAAGGAATCAAGTTTTCTCCATAACACAAAGTTTGGGTACTAAGAATTAGTCATGGCTTTTAAGTTGACTTCATGTTCAAAGTGTTGTGGTATTATAAATGTTGTGATTGAATCATTACTTTTTTTAACAAAAAATCATGGCATAGAATGATGCCACAACCTATATATGTTGATGTTTTGGCTTTGGTTGAATAAATCATGACTCTGAAATGTATTGCTACTACTTGTACCAATAAGGTATTCGACTACTATGACAAAAAAAATAATGTTATGAATGTTAAGTAGTTTAGAAGTAATATGATAATGACTAAAAAATTATCATGACAATGTTAATTATGTTTAATAGTTAAATGATTATGTCAACTCGATATAAAGTTATGATATACAAAGAATATCATGATTCTTTTTAGAGTTATAACCAAGAAAAAAAATACTACACTTACTTAAGGCTAATATGGAGGGTATATATAAGACATGACAATAGAATTATCATGATTCTCCATTACTCTCTCTCATCCAAGTCTTTCTACACAAAGTCCACCAATTTCACTCATATTCTCTTTGATTTCACTAATATTCTTCATTTTCTCTTCAAAATAAGACTTTATTAAAATATCTTTGATAATTACTAGTATTCATGCAATTTTCATATTTCATTCCCCAAATGACATTATTTATTTGGTACTCTGTGTATCGAATAAAAAGATACAACCTTGTAAAAAGAGATTAACAAATAGTTTAATGGCTATTTTGTAAATCTCTTGGGATCTTCTATCGATTGATAACCAATTATTGAGGAAGTAGTTTCCACATGTAAAAAACTTGAAAAAAATAACAACTTGATATGCTCTCCTTATCATTTTGATGGAGGAGATCAAGGAAGTAGTCATTAGTATTGGTGACTCTAACTCACTAGAACTTGTTGGAAACTCAAACAAATTTTTTCAAGCAATATTGGGATTACATTCGAAATGATATTGTGAATTCCATATATGAGTTCTTTCTCAATGAGAGTTTACTTAATCAAATTAATCATTCCTCTATTGCTCTTATTTCCAAATATTTTAATGCATTCATTGTTAGAGAATACAAGCTAATTTCATGTCATAATGTCCTTATAAAATCATCTCCGAGCTCATGGCCTCACGATTCAAATTAGTCTTGGAAATATTATTGGCCTTGCTCAGGCTACATATATCATGGGAAAACAGATATCTGATAATTTTCTATTGCTCAAAGTCTCATTAGAAGATATGCAAAAAAATAGATATAAAGAGATATTGACTTATTGAAGACTTTTAACATGGTTAATTGGTGCATGAATAATTGTCGATAATAAAATACTATCTCTATCAATGTGCAAATGCATGATTTTTTTAAAAGGGAACAGAGGGTTGAGAAAAGGAGACTCTCTTTCCCCCTATTTATTCATGATTTATATGGAATATCTCTTGAGGTTTCTCTATAGAGCAGTTGAGGTAGAGAGTTTTTCATTCCACCCTGTATGTGATTCCCTTAAATCTCATGTATGTAGATGATCTCATAATTTTTATTGGAGATGATATTCCTTCTATCAATATCATTCTTAAGGTGATTAGAGAATTTTTTCGAATGGATGGACTTCTTGTTAATCCCACCAAATCAAATATATGTATATTCAGGGTTTTCATGTGGATTACTCTCATTCATTTTTAGGCATCCCACTCTCCTCCAATAGATTTAATACCTCACAATTCTACTCAATATTCAAGATTACTGCGATTATATGCCGATGGGCTATGAAGATTTTATCCATTATGGGGAGGCTTGAATTACTTCATACAATAGGGGATATATGACTACTAATTTTCCATATTTATATTGCCTACATATGTCATCAATTCAATTGAGAACTTGTGTTGAGTATGTCTTTTGGGGTACCACTTCCAAGGAAAATTACCACTTGAAGGTGTCTTGGAATAGAGTGTGTTCCCCCATCTCAAATGGTGGAATTGAACTCCTCAACATCATGGATTGGAATAAATCCTTATTTATTAAAACCTTATGGTGCATCAGCACTAAGGAGGATTCTCTCTAGGCAAGATAGATACAACATTCCTATCTAACTACTCTCAATGTTTGAAGCTATTCAGCTTTCAAAGAGAATATATCATTTTGAAAATCCCTGATTGTAATCCAAGATATCTTGATTAATATGACTGAAGTAATTAAACATGCCACTCTTATGCTACATAGGTGGTGGGTGGAATTATTCTAGGTTCTTACAACTATCTTAGCTTGTAGCATACCCAAAGAAATTTTATCTATACCAAGGTGATATTGGTTCAGAGTCACATTCCTAATAAGCATATCATTTTTTATCTATTTAGGCAAATTGGATAAGTCTATATCAAAAGGACTAGCTTTATTCCCCTCCTAAAGATATAGAATGTTAATTTTTCGATATCATAGAGACTTCTAATAACATTTTCTTTAAATGTGAGTTTTGTAGTAAAAATTTAGAAGAGATTAATAATTAATAATTAATAACTAGTAATTAATAATTAATAATTAATAACTAGTAATAAATAATTGATAATTAATAACTAGTAATCAATAACTAGTGATTAATAATTAATAATTAATACTTAATAACTAGTGATTAATAACTAGTGGTTAGTAATTAATAACTAGTAATTAATAATTAATAACTAGTAATTAATAATTAATAATCTTAAAAGGAAATATTATGTTTAATAATTAATAATTTTAAAAGGAAATATTTGTTAATAATTACTAACCAATAATTAATAATTAATAACCAGTAATTAATAATTAATAATTAATAATTAATAATTAATAATTACTAATTAATAATTAATGATTAATAACCAATAATTAATAATTAATAATTAATAACTAGTAATTAATAATTAATAATTTTAAAAGGAAATATTATGTTTACTACACCAAATTAAAACTATTTATGTTTTCAGATTTTTTTATGATTTGATGCACCGAATTAATAAATATTTTTTATTTTATACATTAAAATAGATCAATTCCAAACTATACCTCTCATGGCCATGCCAACAATAAAATTTAGACATTCGATTCAAAAAAATCATGGATCACATATAATCTGATCCAATACTTAAAATCTTAACACCAATACCCCTCACTTCACCTCCCATATAAATAAATCAATTTTCACAAGAAAAACCCTCATATTCATCTAGAATTGTTAAAAAAATAGAACTCAATAATAATATGAAAATAGAAAATTCAACTATAAAATAATAAAATAAACAAGATAATAAATGAAATACAAGTTAAAAAAATTAGGATTGAGATATTTTACAAAGGAGGAGAAATCTCCTTTTATAGAAGAAAACTATAAATTTCAAATAAATTTTCGATATGGACAAGATAGTATTTCACCTACCCACCTTTGACTTTGACATTATATTCTTTCTCTTCAAGTTCACCTTATTCAATTGTCAACTCACTATTTGCTCATGTTTTGCTAAGTCATAATAGGTTCTACATCATATAAACATGTCAATGTCAATCAGTTTGGTCATAACAACCACTATGTTCTCATCAATATGAATCTTTTGCATATCAATACTCTCTTTTAAAGTACTTTAAGTAATAAACATTATATTATATCATGATATATTTTGTATTTAAGTAAAAATTTTTACTTAGTTTAAAGCACTTTAACTATCATAAAATAAAGTAATTTTATTTTGTTTATGTCTAAGCTCTTTCAATAATATATGCAACTAAATTTTTTTGTTACTGACTTGCATAGCTACAACATAGTCTATCTTAATTGTTGGAGTAAACAGCATAGGTTAAATTTTTTAAATCTAACTCACGACTCCTCCAACAAGAGTGAAAATATATTTCATGGTAGACTTGTTATTATCAATATCACGAACATAGTTTATATCAACATAGCCTCTTACAATACGGTCCAAACCTCTATATTATAATGTAGCATTTGAGGTTCTTCAAATATATCTAACAATCCACTTTATAGTACTTCAATGCTCTCTATCATAATTTTTCATAAATGGACTAACTACTCTCACTACTTATGCAATGTTTGATCCTGTATAAATCATATGAAACATTAAACTTCTTATTATTAATGCATATGATACTCGAGACATCTCCCTTTTTTCTTCATTTATGATATGACACATACTTGAGGATAACTTGAAATAAATAAAAAGTAAGGTAGGAATTAGCTTACTACCTTACATGTTAAAGCATTATAATATCTTCTTAATATATATTTTTTGATAGAGCCAAATCTTCATGTTGTTTGTATCTCGGTAAATCTGTATCCCTAAAATTTTATTTGTTAGTCCTAAATCTCTCATAACAAAATTTCTAGCCAACTATGTCATTAATTCTTATATTTGATTTTTGTTCAGAACTACTATCAACATATCATCCATAAACAATAATATAATAATGAAGTCATTTTCATCTTCAAACATCTTATTGTATGTACAATGGTCTGAATTGAGTCTAGTATACCCAAAGCTCTCCTTGTCTGTTTTAGCAAAAAAATCTAGCTGGAGTATAAAAATGTGTTCTTCAAATTCTTCATAAAGAAATATAGTTTTGACATATGACTACTCCAAATATAGATCAAATAAAGTAAATAAAATCATCAATACTCTAATTGTTGTAAGATAAACCATTGGGTAAAAAATCTTATTAAAGTCGATGTTTTATTTCTAAGCTTATCCTTTCACCACACCTATCTTGCATGATATCATTCTACTTGATCAATATTATCCCATTTAATCTTTTAGACCTATTTATATCCAATTGCTCTTTTTCCATGTGGTATATTGATATTAGCTTCCCCAAGTCTTGTTCTTGTGTAGAGCTTCAATTTATATATCTATTACTATCATCCACAATAATATATTTAAGCTACTTATAGCTTAATGATATATTAATAGTTCTTCATTATCTGTTAGAAGATAATACATAATATTACTCTTTGTATTATACTCTATGTGTCAAGTTGAGAACCTTCTATTATGAGTTAGCTGACTAACTTATAGAGCTCATATTTGATTTATTCTTGTACTTGTTACTCTGGTGCTTCTACCATAAATGCTAGAATATCTTATGTCATATTATTTTCCACTTGTATAATTATAGTTTTTGAAACTTCTTTTAATGTACTATCATTTTCATTCATTTTTTGTAGTTTATTTTCTACAAAGATTACATAATTTTTGATAATTACCTTGAATATAGTAAGATCTTATAAGTGATCCCTTTTTACTCCTCCAGTATACTATAAGAAAATATACTTTTTCAATTTTAGATCCAACTTTATCCTTTCTTAGGTGTTATATTACATAAATAGGATATCCAAAGAAATGTAAAGTTGAGTAATCCACTAGGTTACTAATCTATATCTCTATCAGCATCTTTAAATTATTTATAGTTGATAACAACCAATTTATCACATAATATGTAATATTGGCTACTTTTGGCCAAAAAGTATTGGATAGACTTGTCCTCCTCAATATTGCTCTCATCAGTTCCACAAGAGTTTGATTCATTTTTTCAACCATTTTATTATGTTGTGCCATTTATATGATTGTGAACTAGCATTTGAAACCTTCCCACTTATAAAGAGTTAGAAATTCACCATTTGTTTACCCCTTTTTATTATTTATCCTCAAACACTTAATCTTTTTTACATATTCAAGTTGTACTTGTACTTTGAAGTCTTTAAAAATTGAAAATATATCTAATTTCTTCTTGATTGGAAATACACAATATCTTCTTGAGTAATCTTCAATGAAAGATACAATGTATATTACTCCTCATTGAGGTGTCAAGTGGGCTAGTAAGGGTAGGCATAACATATGACACAAACCTAATTTAGTCATGTTGGGCTTAGCACGACATGGTCTAGCACCATGGATAGTCCCAGACCATATTGGCATGAGGCATGGCTCATGTCGTGGTGTGCTGAAGCTAGGTGTGTCTCATGTTGGGCCGAGCACGACCTATGTTCCTTGCGCAATGCCACAATCCATCGATTTGATGACCCGTGATCAGATAAGAGTGGGTTTCAGGTGTTAGGTCATGCCCCTTCAAGTAACTACCAGAAGGGATGGTTTTCTTTTAGAAAAACTGACCATATAAGTCAAGTTAGAATTACGTGGCCGCTAGCCAATGGCCAGCAGACATGGCTGCACTACACTAATGAAGCCCATTGCATTTTTATTTAATGGGCTACAGCATTGGTAGTAATAGGTCACACCCATCACTATTGCTATATTTTAAAAAATAGATTTTAAAAAAATAGTGGCTATTGGATTATTTCCAATAGCTAAAAGCTAGAAATCTGAGTGCTATCAAATTTCTGACCAGAAAAAAAAATAAAAAAAATATAAGTTTTTTTATTACTTTCAAATCTCTATAAATAAAGATTAGGAAATTTAGAATTTTCATTCTAAATTTCATCTTCTTTCATATATTCTTAAACTCTCTCTACTCTCTAGTCTGAGCTCTTTCCTAATTCCTAAATTTAATATTTTTTTACAATTATTATATATTATTCTAATATTTTATTTATAATTTATGATTATGCATATGGGTTACGACATACGTGATGTCACTTTTAAATTGCAACTTGTATTAGAAGTGGTGTAGTTTTTTATGATAAAATGATCACTATATAGAATAAACTTATTTTTTAAATATTTTTAAGTTTTTATTTTAAATTAGGTTTATAATTTTTTTAATAAATATACATATTTTAAAAAATAGAAAATAGTGAATATAACAATAATGAATTATAAATTAATATAAAATATAGATAATAATGATAACCCTATCAAAATGTTAGAGACTAAAATTAGGTTATCTCTAATAATCTCAACTAAAACCTATTTACCACTTAAAAAAATTAAGCAAACTCCAGTAGTATGGATATAATTTAAAATAATAATAAATGAAAATTTTAGAGGTACCAATAAAAAATGGCATAATTGTATATATTGTTGAAAGATATATACATATAAGATATCAAGTGGTACTAGCCACCTTAAAAGATATATCAATCAATATTTCAAAAAATATGGTATATTAGATCCTAGACAAAATCAATTGAGCATCGAGATCATTCATGTTATATTTAGTTCAGGTTCAACTTCGTTGACCCCGTTCATATATCAAAATTATTGGAAGGAAATGAATGACTAAATTGATTACAATCATGAGTCTTCTAATTATATTTTTGGAAAATCATATGATAGTCAGTATTATGCAAAACTACTTCAAGCCTTTTTATTATAGGATTAAGTCCATAAATAAGAATGACATAATAAATTATTATAAGTTAAAAATTAATAATTAATAAATTTAAGAAATATAGTAGAGTGGTACCCATGAAGTCCGATATCTGGACTAATCATAATGATGCATCATTTGTGTCCCTCACTGTCCACTATGTAGATTCAAAATAAAAAATAAAAAAAATGTTAGGACTTCCAGAGATTCTCCATCCTCTTAATGGTTATGCCATATATGAGTGTATAATATAGATATTTAGAAAATATGATATTCAAAAAAATAAATTAAGCATTACTTTCAATATACTTCTAATAATAGAGTAGCTCTTAGTTTCTTTGTAAGGATAATTAGAGATGAGCCATTAGGTAAAAATTTTCATGTTAAGTGCATATGTTGCATTATTAACCTAATAGTACATGTGGGATTGAGAGTAGTTTTTCCTACATTAGAAAAAATAATACAACATGAGTTTAGTAGTATTTATTTATTTATGAGTTTAAAAAATAAAAAATTTTAAATATATGTTAGATATCATTGGAATTACACATATATTATGTTAGAGTCGTATGTTGGCTACCAACACATTTAATTAGACTATGCTAATTTTAAGAATAACTAACTTATTATTGATAATTCTAACAATGATATAATAATTTTCTAGTAGAGAGAATCCTTAAACCTTGTACTAACGTATGGCCTAGTTTGATATGCTACATCATTATTGAGTCTTCTCCTTTAATTAATACAACATTTGCATATTCTCCTTTATTAATTATTGAGTCTTCGCCTTTAGTTTGATATGATACAATAATTATTAAGTCTTCTCCTTAAACTTCCTATATTATTTCCTATTTATGCATGAATAAATTTGTTGTGATCTTTTCTTCCTTCATAATTACAAGTGTACCTCTCACATTATTTATCATTCCATTTTCACATGAGCCTTGCATCAAAGACTATCTATTTATCCTAAAGAAAATAGATATTTCTTCAAGTCCTTCACACATCATACCTCATGAATGGAGCATAGAACCTCTAGAGATTACTTCATATTTGTAGAATCATTTTTACCTAGATGGTAGGTGCCATGAAGCTCCAAAGTCTAATAATCAAACATTACCAAACTATTTCTAACTTTTAATTATTATTGTCACCTAGTTGTATAGGATTAGAATATTTCCATCATCATAGATACTTGTAATATTCTCTTGAGTATTGGATGACTCATCATCTCTACTCTTTTTCTTGTACTAAAAATCTCTTTGAAGTATCTTTTCTTGCCATGTTTGTACTACTTAATATTCTTCTTATTCCTTGATTTTGATCTAATATAATTCTGACTCTCACAAGGGGCATGCTCTATTGACCTCTCTCATATCACTGTCAAAGCTTCTACTTATTGTGCACTTGTATGTTTATTCACCTTGTTTCTGCATCTATTTTTTTCTTCTAAGATGATAGCCACATTATCATTGAAGATTTTTAAATAAAATCTTAGAACATTCAACTTCTTCTATTTTATGATCCAATATAGTAAGTTAAGAAAATAAAGTATTCAATTTATTGATATAATCAGTTATCATAGTGGATTCTTTCATTCAAAGAGTGTAGAGTCTCCAATTTAAGAAAATCTTATTGTGAAGTAACTTTGACTCATACAGTCTTGTGAGAGTATCCTAATTTTCTTTTGTCATATTCTTATTCACCACATTGGATAGTACTCCATTAACTAATGCAAATACATATCGATAATCACATTATCATCCATCTCATTCCACTTATATTCCGTAATCATGGTAGGTTTTTTTTTCAATTGAATTTATTTAATTATTCTTCCTCAAAATTATTTAGAATTTTATTTTTCATTATGAAAAATTACTCCCATTGAATTTTTATATTTTAAATTTTTTTTACTATGTATTTCACTTTTATAGTAAATAATATATATGAATAATAGTAAATATTCATGTTAATACACTAAGAAAGTTCTTATGTAAGTGATAGGGTCGCAATACCCTCTTAAAACCTACTAACTATGAGGTTCTTATCACACTTTTAATAGAATATTCTGAGATATGTATTAATCACAAAAGTTATTATCTCAATCCCCACCTTGAATACCACTATTATAAAGATAGAATTCAAAATAATAATTTAAAACCCTCATTTTTTAGAAGAAAAATCAGAAATCCATATAATTTTCGATGTGGCTAAGGTGATATTTCACCTAATCCGACTTGACACTTAAAACCCCAACACCAATACCCCTCACATCTCCCCTATGAATAAAGCATTTTTCTTGGGAAAAAATGCTTATGGGTAAATATTTTTATTTGATTACCCCAAATCAAAACTATCTATGCTTTGAGATTTTTTTATGGTTTGATTCATCAAATTCAAAAATATTAACATTTTTATTCACTAAAATAGATCAACCCCAAACTATACCTAATACCTCTCATGGCCACGTTAGCCAAAAAAAAAAAACATGCACACAAACCTACCCCTTGCCTTTCATGCACATTTACTATTTGCATACTATTGTATGTATATATTTATCCATACTACTATATATATATATAGTAGTATGGATAAATATATACATACAATTGCATGCTACATATATATTGTAGTACATATTTTGCCATATGAATAAATATATACACACAACAATATGCATATATAAACATATATCAATTGTAGTTAATTGGTTGAATCTGAGCAAGTAAACAAATTGTTTGTGTATATTATATATATATATATATATATAGGGAGAGAGAGAGAGAGTAGTATATATAAATATATACATACACTAGTATGTTACATATATATTGTAGTACATATTTAAGCATATGTGTAAATATATGCATACAACAATATGCATATTTAAACATATACCAATTGTAGTAATTGGTTGAATTTGAGCAAGTATAAAAATAAATTGTTGGTGTATATAATATATATAGTTGGTGCGTGTGCGTGTGCATGTGTGTGTGTTATTGTATATATACAAATAAATTGTGGTGTATATAGAGAGAGAGAGTTCGTATGTATAAATATAGACAAAATAGTATGCTACATATATATTATAGTACATATTTATGCATATATATAAATATATACAAATTGTAGTGAATGGCTGAATTAGAGCAAGTATAAAAGTAAATAAATTTATGAGTATAACTTAGCTTTTTTTCATCTCCTTATTTTTGTTTTTGCAATATCTCTGGATTCTTTAAAAAAAAAAAGACTAAGTTGGATCCTCACTCGTTCTGACATGAATTTAAAAAAAAATCAAAAAAAGACCACAGGTTGGATTATGTAGGATTGCGACCCATGATTTTTATACATCAAAAAAATGACAACGGATCAAATTAGGTTCCAATCAAACCTATTTTGAAAAAAACACACAATTATATATCAAAACACAGACACATATACATACAAGAATATATATTTTTTACACAACATCAACTCAAACCATTTTTTGGGAAAATTAATTTATGCACAAAAGAGGTGAGGTAAGGGATCTTGGTGTTAGGATTTGAAGTGTGGAATCAAATCAAGTAAAGATTTGACCTATTTTTTTTTTAATCTGAAATTTGTTTTTTTTTATTTTTTTGGATGATGTCACCAAGGGAGGGTCCAACCCATAATGTGAAGTGTTGGGTCGGATCGGGTAGGGACGAAACTCATAGTTTTTCTAATTTGAAATGTGTTTTTTTTTTGTTGACACAATTGACTGCCTGAGAAAAGAGTCATTTGGGGTTAAGCTACTTTAATGCATCAAAACATAAATATTTTTCAATTTGATGGAATAAATTATTAAAAAGTTATGTCCTAAATATAAAATTTTTGGTTTGAGATACTTAAACATAATTTTCTAATTTTAAAAAGTGGTATTATGTCTATAATCTACGATATATGAATTAGTCTAAGTAGCGTTCTTTTCACATTTCTAACATTCAATTATAATGATGCATATTAAATATTTAAAAATAAAATAATATTTTTTTTTCAAATATTTCATGATAATAATGTACTCGGAATATTTGATTATTTAACAAGAATTTGAGAATATGATATACAAAATTAACTAATTATTATTATTTTAAATAATGATTCACTTCACATAATAATCACGTCCTAAAGTTATTTGTAAGAATAATTATGAATATCAACTAAGAAAAATATTTCATGTATGGCATTTTTCTCATATAATTATTTTAATAGTATAAGGTTGTTTAAATTTATTATCATACTTATTATAAGTTGTCTTGTTTTCTATAAAATTTAATGATACATCTAATAAATTATAAGAATTTTATACACTACATGAAAAATCCCAAATAGTTAGGAAATATTCCCTAGCTAAATGGGTTATTTCCGTTGCTAAAGTGGATATAATGACGGATTAATGACGGAACATTTTCCAAGCTAAAGTGCAAGTAGCTAAAAATTAACGAGGGAAAGAGTCTTTAGCTAAAAAATTTTAGCGACGGAAAATTCTCTTTCTAAATTAATAATTTCCCTAGCTATTTTGACCTTAATTTGAAACTTCCAAAAATTTCCTAGCTAAATTAGCAATGGAAAAATCACAAGCTATTTTTATTCCAAAATTATTTTTACTATTTTATTTTGTTTTTCAAAAAATTTAATTAAATAATTTTATGTATTTATATTAAATTGAATAAAAACAGAAAATATAAACGATACTTTAGAATTAACAAAAATTAAAATCTGTAAATAAATTATTCTAATATAATATTTTACATAGCTAAAACAAAAACATAACAAAATTTTATTATATCTTATTCATCAATGTATTTAACGACAATGCATAAAGTATAATCTATCTGTGAAATTGATATTGCTTTCTCTTTCCCAGCTCCTCCGATTAACATCTTTTTGCGGCGACAAAGCTATCCTAGTCGTAGCGTATCATGTCTAGTGAAAAATTTATTCACTTCAACAAACTTCATATGGGGAACATTGCGGTACCATATTTGTATGAAATTTAAACCAGTCAATCAAATCAAAATAAATAAATAAAGTTATGTTTAGATAAATATATAATACTACAGTATATATGTACATTTATACTACAGTGTATATATACATATAAACTAGCATTTCACTAGTTATATATATTACTACATTATATGTACATATATACGGTAGTATTATATGTACATTTAAACTAAGTATATATGTACAAATATACTATAGTAATATATGTACATATATACTATGATAATATATGTACATATATACTCAGTATATACGTACAAATAATACTGCAAAATTATATGTACTTATATACTAAGTATATAAGTACATATACTATAGTATATATGTAGATATATCGAGTATATATGTACATATATACTGTAGTATTATATTTACATATATACTCAGTATATACGCACATATATATTGATACTCGGTATATATGTATATATATACTCACTACATATGTACATATATACTCAGTATATATGTACATATGCACTGTAGTATATATGTACTTATATATTGTTATATTTTATGTACATATATATAATCACATTGCCTCATATGACACAAAAATGCAACAAATTAATATTATCCTGTTTATACTTCATAAAGATGGCACAAAACTTCAAAAACTTATCTCTCTAGTTTATACAGTCATCTCTCATGTATTATAGTGCAAAAGAAGTGTTGGAAACAATGCATTCATGGGAATTAAATGAATATTTGGCATTAAACATAAAGTTGTTAAGATCACGTTCTAGTAAGAAAGGTTTCGTGTTGTGGTCTCCCATGCTATGGATTAGTTGCATACCAAGATGCCATTGGAAAAATGGCTCGTAATAGCCACAGTTCCTCACGTTCAGCCCGTTGTCAACCATGAAACTACGAACATGCAAGAGAAGGAGAACAAGCAAAATGAACACATTTAATTGAATTTCTTTAGCAAACGCAATGACTATTAACATTTCAATAGTTTAATTCCACCGATGACTAATAATAATCAGTTTCATATGTGAATAGCGACAATGCAGATCTACATGAATTAAGAGTGTCAGGAACAAACCTGTATCTGCGTGGGACCAAATTTTTTTCGTTCATCTTACAACTTCAGAAGCTAATGTGTTGCTCCCACCACCAGGAGGACTAGCCAAGCCTTTTACATACCTATAATAGGCTAAAACTCTTCTCAAAATATTCGAGTACGCACAAACATATTCACAGATATATAAAAATAGTAATTACAGACATGAACAAACAAAAATCTAAGTTATAGTCATACAACTTTAACTAATATCTAAAAGATGTCCAACAATGATGTTTAGTGAGAGTGTGTGTGCAAAAATAAAATATTTTAGGAATAATGAAGATAATAGAAGCTTGGCCTCCTTTTGATCTAGTAGAGATCGGTAAAGATGGGACCCATGCATAGGAAGGACCATGATAATGTCTGAAGGCTTGAATTAGAATTTTTTCGTGAGTCTCACATTAGATGTCCTGCAAAGATTTAATATTAGGTTAATCGGCAAAGCAAAGAATAAAACTAGAATAAAAAAAATTAATACTTCAAAAAATATATCATCTTGATTTGCTACATATAGACAAAAATCAAAAATAGTTCAGAAATAATTTTAATGCAAAATCATCTTCATAATTAGTTGTTGAATTTGTGTTAGCCTCTCCTGCGAGGTTTCGCCACTGAATATTAGAATGCTATTTGTCACATCAATGCCACTAACTGTGACCTCATATAAGATATTTGTTATTGCATTATATTCTTAGTTTCTTTCATCTCATCATTCATTTCTTTAATTTCATGCATTTCTTTTTTCAAATGAGTAATTTTCTCATCCTTCTTTTCTTTGATTTCCTGCATTTTTTTATTCAAATAAGTAATCTTCTCATTATTCTCTTCTTTCATTTCCTACTTTTCTTCTTTCAAATAAGATATCTGCTCATCATAATATCTCTATTATGATGTTTGAGTCTGGATATGGTGGGTATGAGATGGTACTGAATTTGCAACATGGTGTAAAATATTAGATGAATTTGGTCCATTACTGCATCCACATCCACCTCCACCACTACCACATTCTTTAGGCACCATCAGCTATACAAAAAATAAAAACATAGAACAAATAATAGAGATATGATGAATAACCATGCATTTTAGAATAAAACACACCAATAGATCTCAACAAAATATAGAAAGTCTTTAATAGTTTAATATTATAATAAAATTATAATAGTTTAATTATCAGCATCACTATCATCCTCCAATGGATCTTATGACATTTTGTTTGATTTCGATTGAAGTTCCAACTCATCTTCAGATAGAAATTGGTCATCTTCAATTTCTATTAGGCCACCATTTGAGTCACATAAATTTTCTGGATCTTCATCTACATACACATGCTTAATATTATTTATGTCATCTTTTTGGAATGACAGTGCAATAGCTAAGTCTGTACTTCTTTGTTGAGATGATGGTACTTCAAAATTTGATCGAGTTTTGATTTTGCAAATTGCCTACCAATCACTCATACCATGAGATAACCTTGGATATGTATAATAATATACTTGAGTGGCTTGAACTGCCATAATAAATGACTCATATCGATTATATCCGTATTTATGATTAATATCCACTAGCTTAAAATCTGAATAAATCTTTCTATCCACTTTTCGTGTATGATCAAACCACTTGCACTTTAATAATACAATCTTGTTATTTTGGAGTCCAAGATACTTCAACTCAATTACTTCTATGAGTTGACCATAAAAATCAATCTCATTTGCACTATAACTTGTGCGTTTAATGCATACACTACTATTAAAGTGGTTATACATATATAGTTATACATATATAGTTATACATATATAGTTAAACATAATGTTGTATCTTATTATACATGTATTTATAAATATAGTTACATGTGATTATATATATAGTTACACATATAGTTATACTTATATTTATACATGTAGGTATATATATTTGTTCATATAATTTTATATATTTATAAATATAGTTATGTATAGGTATAGATATAGTATAATACATTTTTATATATTAATATAAAAAAATGTATATTAAATATATGTTATAAATTATATATTTAAATATAGTTATGTATAAAATTTTTATACATATAGAAAGATATAATTATTTATAGTTATATGTTATTATACATATAGTATATATAGTTATAAATAGTTATATATAGTTAAACATATAGTTATATATAGATATTTTCATACAAGTAGTTATAAGTAGTTATACATAAATGTATACAAAGTTATAAATAAATATATAGATTTACATATTTTTATACATATATGTATACATAGATACAAATATAATTATATTTAATTATATAGAGTTTTATATAGTTATACAAATATTTATATATAGTTATACACAAATAGTTAACCATAATGCTGTATGTTTTTTTTTTGGATCAATGCCCATGACCCTCAAATTACTTTCAAACACTATTATGCTAGTTCAGAATACAAATCCCATTTGCTCATGTACATACGTGAGAGGGCATGTACACTTCCAACAAGAAATAAATAGCTATTAGCAATATCTAAAGCCATCTATCCTATCAACAAAAAACATCAAATTAATTAACTAGTTCCATACACATTACTCACACTTTTATCATTGAATGATAATAATAAAAGGATGAAATAGGTTGGCAGTCATCCAGTAGTTTTTTTTTTGTATACACTTCTGATCAAATAACATGTTGTACTTCAAGGTTAATCCTCTAGAATCATGCCATCCTGGCCCTCCAACCAGGAGGATGAACCAGAATCTTGGTATCAAATAGGTCAAGCCAATGTTGCAAATGCACGGTAGTTCTTAATGGATATTCACTAGGTTTAGCAGGATCATGCATCACCATGAAATTAATAGGCAAAGGAAATGCATGAGAAATCGGTCGAGGATTCCATTGCTGATGGCCAGGTAAATATGGAAGGGCCATACAATCACTGGGAACAATAGAAATACTTGCAGCAAGTGAGATTGGAATGTGAGTTGCTGGTGGCCTAGTAGGCTTTAAAGTAGATGGACTGGGAAGTTCCATGTCCGGTGGGCACCAATCAGGCATGTCATCATCATTTTCAAAGAGCTTCTTTTGTGGCATTCTACTCAGAAAAACTTATTTTTCTTTCAAATTTGGCAGTGCATGAACCTTGCATTCGCTAGCTTGCTCGTGCATGGGAATCACTTGAGCAGAGACAAGCAGAGGAAACCTTATAAAGCCAAAATAATATGGAACACTTTGAGAAGTTTCCATTGACTTGAATGGTGTCAAGGACTTGGTCAATGAACAGTCGAGATTATTAAATTCACCACCAGAATATTTCTTAAGAACCATAGCATTCAGCATTTTTCCTCGTGAAGAAAGAGAAGTATCAGAATCAGTTCCAAAATCAAAGTCAGAAAGATCATCATAATCATTTGCAACCATGGGTTTTCTACCAGCATCACCTAATGAAAGTAAGGCAGCTGAATCAACATGAGGAGCTGCTCCAATGGTTTGCTTGCCAATAGTTGAAGTAGTTTCAACATGTCATGGGTTTGCAGATGCAGGGAGAAAGGATGAATAATAAATTGAAGAAATCTAGGATTGTTCTATCATGGAGAGAGAGCTGGTGAACAAAAGATAGTCAGTCATAGAAAAAGGTTGGAGATCAAAACGAGGTTGACTCATCTGGATATTCATGGAATTGATGTTAGTGTTTCTACAAAAACCATGGAGGGATTCATCAGTTGTTTTGCCTATTCTTTGGGAAGCATCAAAAGAGTTGTGAGGTTTGTCACTTAAAGAGGCAATCTTGCTCTCATATGCTTTAATAATAGGACTAGATGATGGATGATTTCACCATCATGCAACACAACTAATTAACAATTCTTGGTGATTATCATTGATAGTCGTGCCCTTAAAATCCATGCTTAGCAAGAATGGTGATTATGGTTTGGTTTCGGGGGCAGACATAAAGATAAACACTCTGTGAAAGTTGTGCAAAGCTAATCCTCTCACCTTTCTTGTACCCTCTTGCAACCTCTTTCATGCTTGCCTGTTCAGAGTTCGACTCTATTCTAAATCTCTCATTAACATCCTAACATGGCAGGAACAACAGAGACATTAAAAAATACATATCATGTCTTTGTGTAAGCAAATAATGAGCAATGAAATACAACTCACCGTGACCATGGTGCACAAACTCATGAATGATGATAGGGTTCGAAGAAGTAAAACAACTAGACATTAAAAAATGATATGGTTTCATTTTGTTGAGTAAGAGTAGAAAGCGTTACCTCAAATCAAATGATATTGGATATAAGATAAGGGATGAATAGTAAGCATTAAACAATAACTATATAAACAACTTTAAGAGCTAGCACACTTTCCAGTGATTTGAAATCCATTAAACATTAAAAAAATTAATCATTAAAAAAAACTTCACACTTTTATAAATATGCAAGTGTTTAGATATAATGTTGTGTTTAAAATATTTTTATAAATGTTACATTTATATAATTATATATATGTAACACTTTTATAAATATTAATATAATATATATATCACATTTATATAAACATTATAAATATTT
Organism: Sapria himalayana; assembly: GCA_029783825.1. Lineage (NCBI taxonomy): Eukaryota > Viridiplantae > Streptophyta > Magnoliopsida > Malpighiales > Rafflesiaceae > Sapria > Sapria himalayana. The sequence continues at coordinate 1,654,699 of JAREIK010002830.1, forward strand.
TATATTTATATAATAATTTATATGTTATATAAATGTTATATAAAAAAAATATAAAAATTGATAGTTTTATGTAAATGTTGTATAAATATTTATAAACATTTATACATATATATAAATATTTATATATAACATTATATGTTTATATAAACATATCAATGTTTATATATAATGTAATACACACACACACACACACAAACACACACACACACACACACATATTAAAGTATAGACATTTATATATAATGTCATATGTTATATAAATGTATAAAAGATTATAAATAATGTTATCTATTTAGAATATTTTTGGAGACAACAAAAATAGAGCCCCTAAACATTAATTTTGTTTTTTCTTAAGTTATAGAAGTTGAAAACATTAAGCATAATTTTTTTATTAAGTTACAAAAGCAGAAAACATAAGCATAAATTTTTTTTTTCTTAAGTTACAAAAGCAAAAAACAAAATGCTTATATTTTGTATTTTAAATCTATAAATCTTTAAAAATCTAAACAGTTAAAGAACAAAGTTTACACTAACCATTTGCTATTTCATTAATGGCAGTGAGTCAAAATCATATAAGTGATGTGAAAATAGAAGAAAGAAGAAGAAAATTGAGGTAAAATAAAAAAAAATAAAAACCAAATATTCTGTATAAACCAAACTCCACCATTGGTAATGTAATTGAGAGACAAAGAAAAGTATATAGTTTTATGAAGGAGAAGAGCAATGATAATATTACCTGGTAACAAGAAGAGGTTGAATTTATAGGTTACTCCCGTGTTCTAGTTTCGCTTCTCCTCTCTTCCTCTATGAAAAATAGAAAAAATGTTTGTGATTGAATATGCCTTAGTATTTTTTTTTCACGGAATTAAGTGATTGAATTTTTCTCTTTTTTTTTATTTAAAAGAAAGAGACAAAAATATAAAAGTAAACTAAAATTATAAAAATTAAATAATTTAAATAAAAAAAAGAAATAAGATTTTTTAACCATAAATGGTATTATTTAATAAATAATTAAAATAATAATATATAATAATAAAGTATTTCATATATATATATATATATTTATTTATTTATTTATCATGGTTAACAATTTTTAAGAATTCAATTTATTTTTTATGATTAAAATATGAAATAATTATTAAGGAATAAAATTTCATTATTTTTTGATATAATTTATAATTTATATAATTCCAAAAATTATGTAAAACTAAGAAGATCAATACAAAAATATTATATTTATTATTTTAATAAAAAGCAGAATATTATAAGTTATAGTAAAAATCTTACTCAATTGTTTATTTCTTATAAATTTGAGCAGGAACAAATAATACAACTTGAATTAAAACTAGCTTAAGATTAGTTTGGTAGTACTTTTTTAAAGTGTTTATAGGCCAAAAAAATAATTTTAAGTATTTTTAGGATAAAAAAATTTCATTTGTAATATTTTAAATAACTTTTTTGAAACCCTAAAAAAACACTAGAAGTGGTCTATTAAAAACCACACTGAGATATTTATTTTTTAAATCATCAAATTTTTTTTGATGTAATTAAAACATCTATGTATTTATTTTTAAATATCAATTTATTTTCTTTTAAATTTAATGAAAAATTTGAATTTTTTGTTTCCTAAATTTTAAAATATTACCATAATCATTAAAATAATTTTTTTATTTTAAATAATATAAATATTTACTTGGTTATTCATTAATTAAGATATTTTTATAATTTTTTTTTATTTATTCTTATAATTAATTATTTTACCTTTTTAGTAGTAGTAATTTTTTGTATGTCCATTTATTTATTAAAATATCTTTTAATAATATTATACTTATATAATTAATTATTTAATGCTTTTTAAATTAAAATATTTAATTATCATAATTAAATATTTCAGAAAAATAATCTATATACTTTTTTAAAAATTTTATAATAATAAAAAATTTATCTTAGTCATTATTAATATAAATTTTTATTCGTATTTATATAATTTTGAAATTATTTTTTTATAATAAAAATTTTTATAATTATATGAAGTGAATGTGTCTTTCAAGAATCGCTCATCCATAGGACATGGGATACCTTTAATATAGAAAATTACATAAAAAATTAAAATAAATAATATATAAAAAAAATTAAATAATTAAAGATTAGCGATGAAAATTATTTCCAGCCTAAATAGCTAGGGAAAAATCCCTAATTAAATACATATATTTTGTGAAAATTATCATTTAAGGAATAATCATTTGCAATAAAATATAAAATAGAAAAAAAATCAGATAATTATTTAGCGAGGGATTTATGTCTCGATCTAATTAGCTAGGAAAAATTTATCACTAATTTCATCGCTAATTCCATTACTAAATTTCCAGGTTTTCAGTGTGTAGAAATTTACGAAAAAATTAGATACAGATTGTCTCAATCTAATTAGCTAAATAAAATATGTTGTTAATTTCATCACTAAATTAGCTAGTAAAAATCTATCACTAAATCCATCGCTAAAATTGATGGAAAATTTTCAATTGCTCATTTTCATCGCTAATCCATCAGACCGTCACTAATCCATCACAAATATTTATTTCAATGTTAAATCAAAAATCCATTGCTATTCCCCTAGCTAATTCTTTGTTATTTTGCTAGAGATTGTTCCCTAGCTAAATTTTCCTATCTAAACTGACATTTTTTTGTAGTGATATTTTTAAATAAATTAGTAGTTTTAAGAAAGTGTAATTCTACTATGATACCTAATATCATTAAAACTTTACCTACAAAATATTAAAGTATTATGTTAGATATCAAAATATATTATTAGATTTCATTACTAGTAAAACAAACGAAATTATTATAATTTCATATGATTGAGAAATAAATTTTTATTTTTTAAAATTATTGAAAGTTTTTGATTATGTTACTAGCATGTGTTCTTTATTATATACACCTACATTGAATATCATACTTAGATATAATAACAACATGATTGATGTATTTCAACAATATAAGAACCATCTCATTTTGAGTGAAATATGAGAAGATATAGAAGAAAAATAATGAAACTATTTGACCACTTTATAGTTTTACAACTTGTATGGATTCAATAATTAAAATTAACGGGGTAAAAAAAATTTAAAGTTTATAAAAAAATATATAAACCATCCATCCAAACAATATGATACTATATATGAATAATTATATAACTTAAATACTATTAATATGATAAATTAATTGGCAAAGGGGAAAGACTACCTAATAGTGGACATAAGTCTGATGATTTCTAGGAATGTTAGATAGATGTCACAAGGTTTCTTTGCCAAATACCCTATTCATACTATTGGGATGGAGGCTTTGCTGGCTCAGACCCTAAGGCCACAGGACCATATATGAGGGGCTGAGAGATAATATGAAATATTTGGGGGGATAAAAAAAACTATACAAATTATATATATAAATATGTTTAAAAAATATATATTAGTGTAAATTCAAGTATTATAACTCGATATACATTTGAAAATTATCTATTCATTAAGCAATTATTAGATGAATTATAAAAGGTTTCAAATAATTTGATCTCATTTATATTTTGAAATATTAAATAAAAGACTTCATATTTCATTTTTTTTCGTTATTATATATTTATATATATATTTTTATTAATTATTATATATACTTTTTAGAAATAAAAGAAATTTTTATTTAATACTTTAAATACTTAATACAAGATTAATTAAAAAAATAACAAAGTGACTTGATCTAACATGACTTGACATGGTTTACATAAATCATTGCACTTTGTGCTAACTTGACTCGATATGGTTTGCATATGGGCTAACATATGCTATGTTGGTGTTGTAACTTTATGAGGGTACCAAAATTTATTGTTAATTAACACAATCTCAAAATTTTATTGAGTGATTATCTCACATCCAACATAGTCCAGTAAATATATGAGTCATACAAGTAATAAAATAGATGTAAGTACAAGTATCAATCATACAAGAATTAAGTTGGTAGTTCGAGTAATCAATAGTGAATTAATAGTGATAAACTAGAATTTTTTTGAAAATAATTAGATTCTTCAATTAGCTCATTTTCTTATGTTTGATAATATTTTTCTAATATTTAATCAATATTATATTCGATTATTGAATGAAAGATAGATTATCACTATCAATGATGATTGCCTCATAATTGTCTATTCAGTATTTTATCATTGAAACCATATATTATCCTATTCATGAGTCACTGGTACATCTATTCATTTTATACAATGCATCAATAATCCTTGATGATTACTTTTAATATGAACTTTTATTCTATGATCTTAATTTCTTAAAGATGCAAGATAGTATGATAATAATTATATTTGTACTTTTAACTTTGTAAATGACATACTTATGACAAATTAACATAAATCACACATATGAAATCATACAAAAGAAATTTACTTGCATAAATATCACCACTATACATGCCACCACTTCTTATGTGTGCCTAGCGACTTACTTGTCATTGTCCACAACGGTCAACATGTGACTATCACACCATTGAAGAAACTTCTAAGTTAAATGTTCTACTTAACTCTTATATTATTACTCCAAGTTAATTCTTCTAGAATATATATAATTGATTAATTGTAAGTACATTCGAGCTTTAATTCTCATAAGCATCATACTTCTAGAAACAATGTTCTACTATTCGATCTTGTAAGCATAATATATTTATCTCAAACATTAAAATTATAAGGAATATCACTTTTTTTTATCATACCACATGAGTATGTGTCATGAAATACATATCACTATCTATCATGACTACATGCATAAACCTACAATATAGTAAAAATCCTAAAGTTAAATTCTAAAATAAATTCATGTCCATCAACATCTAAATCACAACATTAACAAAAATATCAATGACATTAAAATAATATATTTATCACACATAAATACATGATCTAACTATAGATCTCAATTTAGTCTAATATTGGATACAAATTCATACAAGATATTTTGAGAGATATCATATAAAATTGAGTGTTCCTAATACAAGCCCAAGTGAAGATCTAAGTAATAAAATATAAACTCAATCAAATATTACTCGTGTTTACCTTGAATATGTTCCTAATCGAAGATTAAAATCACACCACCTAGAATTTCTTGTTTCTCTTGGCTCAAATTATAATTCTCTCCTTCATCTCTCTTTTTTCATTTCTTCAAAGTGTTGCTTAAATACTTCAGAGATTATATGTGATTTTATAAGTTGTAAGTTACCACAATGGCTCGAGGTCCCAACTTTTGTGTTTCATTCGATCTTCGCTAGAGTACCAATATCATGATAACAATGAATGTTGCAACTCAAGTATATTCCATTTGAAATAAAATGTTGAAGCACTAAAAATGACTATGGATATTGTATTTACTTTCTATAACATAAAATTATGATATTAGAAATGATACTAGATTTAATAATTTCTCTCTAGAACATAAAGTTGTGTTGCTAGAAAAGGCTATGGTCAAAGTAAATGTTATTTGAAATAAAAAGTGGTGATATAAAATAATATTTTAACTTAAAATATGTAGTATTTTAACTCCATAATGAATAAGTCATGATTTTGAAATTTACCATGACTAATTATAATAGTTGGATTCTTGGCTGATGTAAAAAATACTATCATGACTATTATATATTTTAGAGATAGTGTAGTTGTGACTCTAGGAAAATGTCACAATCATGAAGACTATGTTGTACAATGAACTAATTATATCAACTTGGTCTTGGTGATATAATAATGGCATATAAAGATCATCGTCATGACAAATTTTGTAGCATTGTGGACAAAAAAGATCTCGCAACTACTCAATAAGATAATAGAAGATATGCTCAAATAATGATATTGGAAATGTCATCACTCTTCATTCCTTTCTTTCTCTCCTCTAAGCCATCATTGTTCACTCTATCAAATCTACTAATTTGCACCCAAAATAACTATGATTTAACTAACATTCGAAAAAATTTCTCAAAACATAAATTTAGTAGTCTCTCAACTAAAAATACAAATATGTGCAAACACACCAATAAATATGCTACAAACTACCCAAAAAATGATATATGAAATGTTGAACAGTCGATCATCTTTTTTATGTGTTGGGATAGCATGTCCCAATCTTAAAATATAGTCATTTTGACCATACATGACATGTTTAATATCTCTAATAATGATGCACATCAAAGTCAACAAGAAACAATTTTTATCAATAATATCTATTTTCATCAACAAATAGTATGGTAGTCCGATTAGCAAAGAGGAAAGACCACTTAACCCTAGATGACACAAGTTCAATCCCTATGAATGTTGAATAAGCATCTCAGGGTTAAAAAGAATTGTGACATATAAATATTTTTATTATGACTAATTTTGTAGTATTGTGGCAAAAAAAAAGATATAACAACTGCTCAATAAGATAATAAAGAATATACTCAAGTCATGATATAGAAAATGTCATGACTTTCTAGTGCTTCTTTCTCTTCTATAATCTTTTACTCTATCAAATAAACTAATTTGTACCCAAAATAATTATGATTTTACTAACATTCATCAAAATCTCTCAAGACATAAATTTAGTAAATTCTCTCAGAACATTAATTTAGTAAAATCTCTCAGATAAAAATATAAATATACGCAAACACACTAATAAATATATTCCAAACCACCCAAATAATTTGTATTTAAAATACTGAACATTTGGTGCATCTTTTTTTTATGTGTCAGGATAGCATGACCCAATTTTAAAACATAGTCATTTTAACCATATATGACATGTTTGATATCTTTAATCCTAGTGCACATCAAAGTCAACAAGAAACTATTTGTATCAATAATGTCTATTTGCATCAACCAATAGTATGGTGGTTCGATTAGCAAAGTAGAAAAACCACTTAACCCTAGATGCCATGAGTTTGATCCCTATGAATATTGAATATGTGTCTTAGAGTATCTTTGTCAAATAGCCCTGATTCATACTATTGGGACATGAGTCTTACTTGCTCTAATCTTAGGGCCACATGACCCATATTTGCAAGGCCAAGGAATAATAAGAGATATGTTAGGGGGGGATAAAAAATTATCTATTTGCATTATATCAAATAACACTAAGTGGTGGACAACACCATGCATTTATGCAACATAAGTCATTCAGAAAAAACTCCCCTATAAAGATTATCAAATAACCGGAGGTGTACTTTCTCAAATCGAGATTACTTGCTATATTTGAATTAGAATATCTAAGTAGAACATGCTTCTAATCATTGAAACACAAAGATAATCAAAAAGTACACAAATGGTACCTTGAGATAGATTTCATTGAAACCAAATAATATCTTCCTAGATTCAAGAGAACCCATCTTATATCATTAACAATATGACCATCAATACTCATATAAACCATGGCATACAAAAGATTGCCTATGGGTGATACATTGGGAACATGCCTCATGTAATCCATCTTTTTATTAGTCATATAATATTGCTCAGTGCTCACCTTAAATTACATGGATAAGAGAATTGAATTCAACTTTGTTGTATGTTTAAAAAATCAAGAGAACCCATCTGATATTATCAACAATACGACCATCAATACTCATAGAACCTCTCAAACAATCATTCCAAGAATATGTCTAACTAGGTTTGTGTCTTTCATCACAAAGATTTTTCCTAGCTTTCCTAACAGCTCCTCAATCAGAGATCTATTGTGACCAATAATTAATATATCACCTATAAACTATATTAATGTAAGATGATCTTCATATTACTAATGAAAAACAAAAACACAATGATCAGAAAATCACACCTACATTCCTTTTAATCTTAAACCCATATGTTATTCCATGCAAATGGTAGCATAAAGGTCATTAGAAAAAAAATATTTTACATTGAGTTGTTCAATTTCTAAGTCAATGATGATAGTATACACAAAAAAAAGGATAGAAAACATCTTAATGAATAGAAATAAAATCTTTTTGAAATGAGAGGAATTTGTTTAAGGTTTAAACCATTTTCTATTTCCCATTGGGTAATAGATGTTCTTCCTCATTGAATTTTTTAAGGTTTGAAACATTCTCTTGAAATCATTTTACGCATCTATTTCCCAAAAAAAAAAATTGCTTAAGATGTGTTTGCTATCCATTTCCATTTTCTAATATTTTGATCATTTGTACTTTGTTCTTCATGTATTATTTAGAAAAGTTGCTTGTAGATGACAAATAATAACATAATTACAATGAACAAATAAAAAATTATAAAAATAATAATTGTTGATAATTTAAAACAATAATTGTTGATGAACTTAACATGCCTCATTTTCTAACGCATTAATGATTTGGAAAACATGTTATATTTGATAAACTTATGTTTATAAAAAAATATAGTCAAAGATTATCTATGATTTTGTAAACTACTTTGCTTTTTGTTTGTTGATTTTTTTATCCTATATGATGTTCTATATTCAAAAATAGAGAAAAATAATTTTTTTAGTCAACTAATATTAAATCAACAAAGAAAATGATTTATATAGGTCATGATGAGTCGTGGGTATAATCATATTTTATTTTTTATTATCATGTTTATATGAGCATCAAAAATGTGATTTTAGTTTAATTTATATTAATCTAACTAATATGAAGATCACCTAATTTTGATAAAATTCAGTGGTATTCAATGCTAATTTGATTTCACCCTGGGTGGTTGTTTGATGGTAGAAATTTAATGATTCTGACCAAATTTGTTCTTCATAATCAACAAATTATTATTTTATACTAATTCTTGACACGTGTAGTCTAACTAGTGGGGATGATGAATTCATGCTTCCTTGGGGGGTGCGAGTTAGATCCTCAAGAGTTACACCTCTGAGCATGGGAATGAGGATAGCTCTGCTCCCATCTCAGGACATCGACAGTTTTTCATGGTGCCAATCTAACTCGAAAAAATATCAGGTTAAAATATATATATTATTGTATGTGATAATGATATAATTGGGTATATTTGATGACTTTATAATTATTGATGTATATGATCTTTTCAATAATAGTTTTGATGATTAAGATTCATTGGTATTGAACAAGTTTTGTTTTCATTGAATTTTATGTATGCTAGTGCTATTACAAGCATTTGCAATGGCTTTATAATTAAGATTCATTGGTGTTGGCAATATGTTATTTAGATTTCTAGTTTCATAAGATTTTCTCAAGTCCTAGTTAACTTTAATCCCTTACCTTTTTTTGATTTGGTCATATATGATTTGACAAAATAGCTTCAAGAAATAAGTTGTTCTATGGTTTCCATTAATAATATTATCGTATTCAATAAAATTATTGAAATCCTATGTCAATAATCAAATAGGTAGTGTGGTACTATGTTTCAATAATAAACTAGAATATTTATTTTGTCTTTAGACTAAAATCAAGGAGAAATATTTTAATTGAGATTGAATGCATCAAGATCACAAAAAGTAATTCCTTTTCAATGTTTACTACAGTATTTAAGAGAAGATAATGGTAGAAATATATATATATATATATATATATCAAAAACCTAGAGGAAATTGGATGAAATTAATGATGATGTCAAGAATTTTATGAGATAGAAAAATATTTATTATGTTGAATAAAAGATATTATAAAAAAATTATTAAACCCTCTATGTTTTATGGTTCATAATATTGTGCTATTATAAGACAACATGTTCATAAGATCACAACCATAAAGATGTATGTGTTAAAATAGATTTATGTGTAGGAAAACTCACAGAGGAAAAAAATATAAAATGATAAAATTAGAAAATATATGAATATTGTTCCTATATAGAAATAATCATAGAGAAATGCATTGCAAAATTTGGGTATTTAAAGAGGGCATTATACATGTTTTTAGTTAAAAAATATATTTATATTGATAAACTAATGGAGTATGTAGAAGAAGAAATATACTATTAAAAACCCAGATGATCCAAGTGAAACAAATCATGCATGAGTTGTATTAGTGGAACCAATAAAAAATCATGCATGAGTTGTATTAGTGCAACAAATAACAAATCATGCATTGAGATATAGAGTCTGTTTGATAAAACTGAAAAAATTAAGTGCTGAAAAATAAGTACTAAAAAATTAACTGTTGAAAAATAAGTGTTAAAAAATTAAGGCTGAATTTTATAAGTGTTGAATTTGTATTAAAAAATTATTTGATAACTATAAATGCTAATTCTTGAAAATAATATATTTTACATATTTACCCTATGTCTCTACCTACTTAAAATTTTAAATGAATTTTCACTTAAAATATTAAATTTTCAGCTCTCAATATTTTTTTATCAAACACACTTGAAATTTAAAATCATTAAATATTTTTATTTTTCAATGATTTGAAGATTTTAAGTACGTTATCAAACAGACCCATAGATTGATTGAATTTGCATTGCTGATGAGCTTAAACTTTGGAAAAAATATGGATCATGCTATGTATGCAACATGATATATTGATTGATGGATTAAAAGTGCCTATAGAATTGAATCATATATTTATCTCATTTAATTGAAAAGAAAATGTTTGTTTAGAGTAATTCTTATAAAATACCTTAACTCTTCTCCAAAAGGAAAATAGTGTTAAGCAAACTTATTTGATTATGGATTCAACATAGTATTACAATATAGGATATACAAGAGTATATACATTAAATGGTAGGTTAAGCTATAACTAAGTTCTAAAAGCAACAAGAGTATTTTATATACATTAAATAGTTTACATACATATTTTAATTTATGTATATATAACTCATATCTAATCTATGTATTTAATATGTGTGTGTGTGTGTGTTATGACAATTATTATTATGATAATATTTAATTTATGTTAGAATTAATTAGGTAGTTAATTTGAAAATAAATAGGAATAAGGTACTAAGAATTAATATAATATCAGTCAGTATACTTGAAAACAAAATTATTGTAATTGAGAAACTAAATTGATAAGTACTACCTTAATTTCACTCTTTATGTAATACTTACAGTACATTAAGATAGTACCTACGGTAAATTAAGATAGTACTCATCACTTTAGTTCCTTAATCACAATAATTTTTTTTCAAATATACTGACCGATATAATACCAATTCTTTGTACTTTATTCCCATTTATTTTCTAATTAACTATCTGAAACATACTTCTCCCTTTATAGAATATGATGAAAATATTATTATATGTCATAACAGTCTATATTCATTTATAGGTCATGGTAATGACAATGTGATGGAAGAATCATTATACAAAGATGAAAAGCATGTGCAACAAGTAGAGAGCATAAATGAAAATGGTATAAGCTTTAAAAATTAATGTATAATACTAGATCTAGTATTAAAACTCTAAATATACTCGTTTGTTATTATTGTAAAAAAAATTGGTTGCAAACTATAACCGAGGAAAAATATTTCTTAAAAAGAGACTTTCTTTTTTAATTCTTGTTTATTACAATCAATACAATAATTTATTTATAGGCGGTAGTTTACCCTAATAAAACCAAAAATTAAAAATTATTATCACCTATAAGAGTAACTACCAACTCTTGACATTTCATCTTCCCCATTAAAAATAGACATTTAATGTTTAACAAAACTCCCCATTAAAAACGGACATTTAATGTTTATTTAACAAAACTCCCCCATGAACTTAAATATTTCTGCCATCTTTCATGTCGAGTAATCTTTTGCAGTTGTTGAGTAGTATCACAGGTAGCAGTTTGGTGAAGATATCAGCGACTTGGTCCCGACTTGACACGTATACTAATTTTATATTTCCTTCCTTCACTTGATCTTGGATGAAGTGAAAACGAACGTCAATATGCTTGCTTCTCTCATGATTCATCGGGTTCTTGCTCAACTCAATTGCTGATTTGTTGTTAACTCGTATCTCAGTTGCACCGAGTTGTTGTTGCTCCATCTTGATTAACAAATTTCTGAGCCATATCACATGACGTACACACAAAGATACTACCACATATTAAGCTTCACGTGTCGAGAGTGTCATGATTAGTTGCTTCTTTGAAAGCCAAGTAAATGCCGTGTCACCCATAAAAAACACATAACCTAATGTACTTTTTTGATCATCCAAGTCTCTGCACCAATTATTGTCGGAGTACCTGACCAACTTGTAATCTACCATATTTGTATAAAATAACCAGAGTGACATTGTTCCTTTGATGTATCGAAGGATTCACTTTAAGGCCTTCCAATGTGAATAGACTGGCTCCCCCATAAACCGACTTACAATGCCGACACTTAATGCAAGGTCCGACCTTGTGCATGTGAGATAGGGAAGGCTTCCCACTAAACTCTGGTTTTTGCTTACATCAACTCGTTCTCCTCCATCAAACTTAGAGTTTTGCACCTGTTTCCATTGGTGTTGAAACCGGATTGCAAGACTCAATCCTCTACTTCTTCAAAATCTCCTTTATATATGCCTCATAGGATGCAATGTATTTTCTTGTCTTACCTCTAGACCAAGGAAAAACTTCATCAAGTGCAAATTTGTCATCTCAAATTCCCGTGTCATTGTGCTCTTGAACTTTTGTATCATTTCATTATTATTCCTCATAAAAATGAGATAATCAACATAAAGAGCAACAAATAACATATTATCTCTACTCTTCTTCACATTAAGGGCATGTTCATAGGGACATAGCTCAAACCCATTCTCTTTGAAGTATGTATCGATAATAGTATTCCACGCCTGCGATACTTGCTTCAACCCATAAAGTGCATTCTTCAATTTCAATACTTTCTTTTCTTCTCCAATTTTCATGTACTCGGGTGGTTGTTTAATATAAACTTCTTCTTCAAGCACACCATTCAGGAATGCCGATTTGACATCCATTTATAATATCGGCCAATTGAATTGAGCCGCTTGTGAAATGAGCAATCTAATTGTCTCCTTTCTTGCAACGAAAGCAAACACCTCGTCATAGTCGATTCCCGCCTTTTTGCTTGTATCTCTTTGCTACAAGTCTCACCTTATACCATTCTATCTCCCCTTGATCATTCATCTTTCTCTTAAAAACCCACTTGTCATCAATGAGTTGAGTTCCTTTCGGCAATTGTACTAACTCCCATGTGTTGTTGCGATCTATTGCTTTAATCTCCTCGTCCATGGCAGTATGCCACTTATTATCTTGCACCACCTGTTCAAAACTTAAATTTTCGGAATCTACCAAAAGATATACAAGGTGTACCTCATTTGTCGAATCATACAAATCTTGTAAGCTTCACATTTTGGGTTGTCGCAGTTCATCTTCATCATCAATGGTTTCAGAATTTTTCGGTATAGTTGTTGGCATAGCAATTGAAGATTCTCCAACATCAATGATATCCTTTGTTGCTTTATTCCAATCCCATTTATTTGCTTCATGAACTCGTACATCACGGCTCACTAGAATCTTCTTGCTTATCAGGTCGAATAGCTTGTATCCTTTTGTTTTCTCATCATACTCAATAAAAATATATCTTTTGTTTTTGTCTTCAAGCTTCGTTCTTTGCTGATCCGGCACATATGCATAGGCCAAACTGCCAAATACTTTGAGATGAGAGACTATCAGTTTTTGTCCACTCCACGTCTCTTTTGGTGTTTGATCATATAACTTTGCATGTGGACACCGATTTTTGAACATAGACGGTGCATTGCACGGCTTCCGCCCAAAATTCCTTCGGCATTTTCTTGCTTTTGATCATTGACCAAACCAAGTCAAGAATGGTCCGGTTCTTCCTCTCGGCTACACTATTTTGTTGTGAAGAGTACGGTATGGTTAAAAATTACTTTATGCCTTGCTTCTCACACTACTCCATGAAAATCATCGAAGTGTATTCACCGTCTCTATTGGATTGTATATATTTAATATATCTACCGGTTGCCTTTTCCACCAGCACTTTGAATTTTTTGAACACCTCAAATACCTTGGATTTTTCTTTCAGAAAATAAACTCAAGTTTTTCGTGAGAAATCATCAATAAAGAAAATTAAATACCTTTTGTCACTGAAAGATTGGCGATTGATCCACATATGTCAGAATGAATCAACTCAAAAGGTTTCTTAGCCCAATATTCTACTTTTTTTTGAAATGATATTCTTGCATGTTTTCCAAGCACACATTCTTTACAAAATTTTCCCTCGTATTCCATGTCCGGTAGTCCGTGCACCATGTTCTTCTTTGCCACTTGCTTAGGCATTCATGATGTAGGTGACCAAAATGGAGATGCTACAGTGATGCCTTATCTTCCACGTTGACTTGCAAATATTTTTCTCGTACACTTCTCAAATTCAGCTTGTACATCCGATTTCTTCCCATTTCGACTTGTGCGACTGAACGCATTTGCTTGTCTTTCAATAGTAATATCCGGTCTTTCATAAAAACCGAATATCCTTTCTCCACGAGTTGCCTCATACTTAAAATGTTGATCTTGAGGTCTGGTACGTAATACACATCTTGGATTGACCCAATGAAACCATCCTTTTGTACATATTAAATCGTACATTGGCCTTTTACCTCAACCTTCGAGCCATCTCCAAATGATACATATACAACTTCAATCTTTCACATCTCTTTGAAACAATACTTGTGCCTTTTCCCACCAAGACTATTTCCTTGACCACCGCGGCTACGCCATTTATCTCAAAAGTTTTGAGAATATAATACATTTTCATCATTGAATGATGATTTGGTTTGAAGAGCCTGCTCAAGTGTCTTCTCATCCTTCTCTTCTTACGATATTCATGTGTCATTAGGGAACCTGCAAGCTCGTTGATTGTGAACGTTGCTAGATCCTTTGACTCTTCTATGATACATACCATATTCTCGACACTATTAGTTAACGATCTCATAATCTTTTCCATGACTCGCGTATCGAATAATTTTTCTCCGTCTCGGTTGAGTTGATTCACCATGGGTTGAATATGCATGATGTAATCAGACATATCTTCTGACTCCTTCATTTTCATGTCTTCAAAATCATTGCGAAGAGTCTGAAGATGAACTTGTCTAACTTGGTCGGCTCCTTTGTACATAATCTCTAAGATGCCCCACGCTTCTTATGAAAATTTTGCATTTGCAATCTTCTCAAAGCCTAACTCATCAACATCTCAGGATATGATATACAATATCATCTCATCTTTTGATCGTGTCTCTTTCAACACCTTATTTTGAATCATCGTATATCCTTCGATAAATTTTGGTTCTTCTAAACCTTTTTGAACCACCTCCCAACAATCCACAAAACCGAGAAGAGCTTTAATTTGGATGCTCAAATTCTCGTAATTCACCTTAATTATTCCGGACAGCGGGACATTATTAATTATACTCCACATCCCTCCGATACTAAGTTGTAAAAAAAATTTACTGCAAACTATAACCGAGGAGAAAATATTTCCAAAAAAAGACTTTCTTTTTTAATTCTTGTTTATTACAATCAATACAATGATTTATTTATAGGCGGTAGTTTACCCTAATAAAACCAAAAATTAAAAATCATTATCACCTTTAAGAGTAACTACTGACTCTTGATATTTTATCTTACCCATTAAAAACAGACATTTAATGTTTAACAAAACTACCCATTAAAAACAAACATTTAATATTTATTTAACAATTATAATTTAGTTAGAACTAGAAAAATATATCCAAGCCCATTAATGTCATGGAAATACTCTGCAATTGCTAGGTCACTCATCTTGATATATAAAAATATTATTGAAATTAATGCTATTTTTAAATATGATATGCACAAAGTACATGATGTATTGCTAATGTATTGTGAAGATGGATCAATAAACTCCATATTTTCTAAAAAAAAAAATGATTAAAAACTAATTTTCTTAGAAAGCTTCAACAAAACTCTATTTCTCTAGTTAATAGAAACAGACATTCATAAATCTGCAAAGATTGAGGGTGTGAACTATCTCCAGCTATGAACTCACTAACATTTCCATTCACTTGAATTGAACTAGATCCAGGAGTCTTCTCCACCCGTCTTTCAGCCATCATCATCCTTACTTTTCCTGCAGACTCCACCATTTTGGCTTCTTTGTACATATCCGCAAGTAAAACATATACTCCGCTATCATGGGTGTCAATTTCAAGAAGTTTAAAAGCGGCTCTTTCTCCCATTTTAAGATCTCCGTGAATTCTACAAGCAAAGAACAAAGCGCCCCAAACAGCAGCATCTGGCTTCACGGGCATGCTGGCAATCAGCTCATCCGCCTCCTTCAACAAGCCAGCCCTGCCTAGAATATCCACCATGCAAGAGTAGTGCTTCAGCTGTGGAGAAAGATGGTACTTGGATTTCATCTGGGAAAAATACTTGCGCCCCTCTTCCACCAATCCTCCATGACAGCAAGCACAGAGAACATTCAGAAAGGTAATTTCATCTGGAATCAACCCCATGCTGATCATCTTTGAGAAATAGGATAGGGCCTCGTGTGAACGTCCATAAAGAGCTAGGCCTCCAACAATGGCCGTCCAAGTTAATGAGTTCCTTCTTGGCATCTCATGGAAAACTCTTAGAGCCTCTTCAATATTTCCACTTTTCACGTACATGTCCATTAAAGCCGTGCCCAATGCAACACTGAATGAAATTTTGTGTTTTTTTATGTAGTGGTGAATCCATATTCCCGTGTCTAGCAACCCAAGCTGCGAACATGCAGATAAACAGTGAATCAGGGTTACTCTATCCGGCTCTATGTTGTTGGCTTGCATGCTGTGGAACAAACGCAGTGCCTCCTTGCTTTGTTTGGCTTGGACGTGAGTTCCAATCATGGCATTCCATGCGACTATGTTCCTCTCCGGCATCTCATCAAAGAACTTCTTGGCAGCATGAAAGAGGCTGGATTTTGAATGCCCAACAATCATCGTAGTCCAGGAGAAAACAGTCTTCACTTCCATGTTGTAAAATATTGCCATGGCAGCCTTGAGATCCGCGCACTTCACATACATATCCATTAGTGTATTGGCAAGTGCAACTGTCAGACGCAGACCATTTTGTTCGATGTAGGAATGAAAGTTTCTGCCAAGTTTTAGATTCCCTAATCGTCCACATGATGAAACAACGCCGATCATTGTTACTTCGTCGGGCTTCACCCGCTGAATAATCATGTCTCGATAAACCAGAATTGACTCCTTGGCCAATCCGTTTCTAACGTACCCATTGATCAAAGTGTTCCAAGAAACCAAGTCTCTCTGAGGACTTTCATCGAACACCTTTCGTGCCAATCTCAACTCTCCCAGAGACACCAACATGTGCAATCCTGCATTATGCACAAAAATATCCTCATCAAAACCCAACTGAAACACATGCCCAAGAATCCCACAACCCACACAATTCAACCCTAGACTAGCACAAACTTGAAACAACAAAGGATAAGTATAGTAATTGGGCCAAGGCCGACCACTCCTAATCATCAGTTTATACAATTCAATAGCTTCTTTTGAATCGCCACCATCTACATACCTTCTGATAGCCACGTTCCAAGAAAATACACTTGTGTTTCGCATATTATCATGCAAAATCTCAGAGCAAAAACCAAGTCTTCTCCACTTCAATGTCGTGCTGAATGCAGCTAAGAAACGTGGAACAAACCCATTTCATACCAATCCGGCAAGATTCAATTACGGGCTGAATAACTTGCATTCGAAAGAAGCAGACCGAGGATTCGTAGCAGCACACCCAAAATGGCTTTAAGTTTTTCTATGTTAGATTTTCAATCCATTATTTAAATTATGTATATTTATATTTGCCCAAAACTACAATATTTTCCATTAGAAAATTTAACTTTGGGATTGGGTAATTATTATTAGTGCACCAAAATCAAAGATAATTATATTTGAGTACATTTAATTTTATTTTCCCCAAAATTTCAATCCAATAGACTTATGAGTTATGAACATGTCATGTTATATATGAAAACTAAGTTCTTATAATTTTTTATATAACATATTTATCACAATACTTTATATGATGATATATATAATGATGTGGAAGAAATTGAAACGTATGATCATATAGTATATCACAATCTACACACACACACACACATGTGTGTGTGTGTGTGTGTGTGTGTGATATATATTATGATGTGGAAGAAACTGATACATGCATGATGAGTATCATAATAGATAATTTATCCTTTTTTATTTCTTAGATCTCAATTAAAAATTAAGAAACAATTTTGTTTGTGTACCCTAAATATAAATTATTAATTTATGTTTTGAAACTCTAATTTTTTTATCGTTATGTTTATACATTTTAAAAAAAGTTATATTATGATGCATTAAAAATATTAACCCAAATTTTACTCATTTGAATTCCATGTCATAAAATTAACAACAAATCATTTTAAAAAATCAAAAAAAAAAAAAAAAAAAAAAGAATGTTTGGGCAGGATTTCTACCTGAACAAAGCCACAATCTTTTATTTTTAATATCAACAATATGAGTCTTGGGGCCCTGAGATATGAGCAGATAAGATCTTCATCTCAAAAATATGAGTAACGATATTAATAGAAATATCATATTAAGTATCATTTGAGATCATATTAGTATCCTCAAGGTTGAGTGACCTTGCTCATTTACTAATCGGACTACCATATTATTGGTATTTTGATTTTTTTTATCTTGATATTATACATATAAATTAAAAATTTTTAATTTCATTTTCTAAAATAAATAAGATTTTGAATGTTGATTTTATTAACAAATCTTTTTATTTTATAAAAATATTAAATTAATATTTTTGATTTATTTTATAATAAATAAAAGAATCATTTAATTTTATATTATAATAAGAATAAAATGTTTTTTTTACATTATACACACAAACATAGTTATTCATTTCATAAAATAATTAAAATGAATAAAATAACACACACAATAAACATTAAATAAACAAAACATACACATAAAATAAATAAATGTTTATAAAGAAAAATCTAATAATTTAAAAATATAATTAAAAAATAATAAAAAAATAAACAAAATGCTAAGAATTAATAAAAATAAACAAAAGGGAAAATTATGTTTGAGTACTCCAAATTATTTTCTTCATTTCATTTTATATCATTTTATGAAATGAATACCATAATATTCTAAAATTATATATATTTTAAACAATGAAGAAAATATTTTTTAATTACATTTTAAAAGCTAATCGAAACTATTTTTATATTATATATATAATGTGAAACAAAAATTATTTTATCCATTTATAAAATAAAGTTTATTAAATAATTTATTTATTATAAAAGAAATTGAAAATATTTATTTATTTGTTTATAAGATAAAAAAGATTGTTATATTTATTAAAAAAATTCAAATTTAAATTCATTTTTAATTTATAAAAACTAGAAACTAAAAAATAAATATTTGATATTATAAAATACGGATCTGATCGAACCCTTTTTACAATGCAAAATGTGTCTAGCAAAAAAGAGGATAATCTCTCTTTCTCTCTCTATCTATCTTTGTCTATCTCTCTCTCTATCTATCTTTGTCTCTCTCTCTATCTCTAGTAGAAAAACTAAACACAAAGGAAAAAGAAAAAAAAAATAATCAAAGATTTTACTTTTGAAAACAAAGATCTTGGTTGGAAAAAACTGGTAAAATAAATGTGAAAAAGAAAAATAAGATGCTTGACTGTAGTATTTATTTTTTGCTTTTGTCATGTTTAACATTTCATAAGAATTCCAATGAAACTAAGTTTTATCTATTATGTGCGTTGAACAGTTACTTGCCTTGGATAAATTGTTGGATTCTTGAATTTTACATTTTAGTACCTAGTTGGATATTTAAAGGTTGACATGATTTTTTTCTCATCCATATCAAAAGGTTTTCCATTAAGAAAAAATTAATGTTCATTGTGGTGATTTATATTGTTGTGTGTCAATGTGTGTTGTATGAAAGAGTAGCATGTGCGTATGTATAAACAGAATACAAAAGTGAGTTGGTGTTGTTCAGTAGCATGATGTATATTATGTGTATTACATTATGAATTCAATAGTAGTGCAAGAGTTTTGCATGTGTTGGCAATGTGTGTTAATTATGCTACAAGATTTGGTGAATTACACACACACATACGCACGCACGCACAATTACTTGTATGAAAAGAATATTTCTAAAATAAGGTATTGATTATAATATGATTGGTGAACTTGAAGAATCATGATAAAAATAATATTACAAAGCATATAAATATATTTTTTAAGGGTTAGTGGATCAACTTATATCTATGAATTTTTTCTTGAAAGATGAGTTGCAAGAATCATTACTTCTAAGTTAGCTTCCTGATAGCTAATATATCCTTGTTGTATCTTTGAGCAGGTTGGCCCAAGATGGTGTTCATGCAATAAATATGGTTATAAGAACCTATTGAGTGAGGATGTGAGGAGGAAAGAAAAGGGTGACTTTAGTTGGAGTCCTCATCTTGGGGAGAAATAAGATGCAAGGAAAAAGCATTTTCAGGCACTCGTAAAGAGATAGAAGGAACCATCCCTCGGGGAAAATATTGTTTGATATGATAAATATCAATTGCAAGCAGTTATTTTGGTGGATATTTGTGATGTGTTTGTATACAAATAAACTTTAAAATAAATATTTTCACTAAATTTAGATTTTGATGAATTATGACAAATAATCCTAGATTGAGTAGCTCGACTTGCTTGAGTGAGAAAAGCCCAAAATTATGTGATTTTTGTGTAAAATAGAGACTTAGCGGATTGTTGAGAAAGAAAAGAGTAGGGGACCATGTAAAGTCATAATATTTTTATATTATGACTTTGTTACATCTCATTGAGCTAAATAATAGTTTTTACATCCATTTTTAGTTAAAATTCTAAATAAATAATCATGATAATCTTTATACGACATGATTCTGTTATCTCATTGATATAATTATTTCATTATGCAACATACTTTATTTAGCTGCTAACTTTTCATGGAGTTGCAACTGTATAGCCCGTAATACTTTATTTCACTGTGAAATTATCATGACTATTAATTTCTCGTCATGACAAGCAATTACCACACAAGTGCTCAAAATCATGGCAAACCTCCACTATCATGACTTTCTCGTTATAAAGCCATCAAGTCTAAGGCAAAAATTGTGATATTATTCCCAACACTATAACATTTACCTATTAAAATTTATAGACAGTAATACTTGAGCCATGGTCATTTTAAGGGTCATGACTCTCTACTCTAGAGAAATGACAAAAGCCACTATCTATTTTTAGTGCCATAAATTTAAGCTATAGTGCTGAAATATATAAGCGATGATCATTTTTAGTATTTTGTCTTAGTGTTACAAAGACAAAATATGTAGTCATAGTCATTCTCAACACCATGACTATTTGATTCAAGAGAGAGACTAAATCTACAACTCATTCCCATTACCAAAAATTTGTATTTTAGAGATAAAATATATAGTTATGGCCATTCCGAGTGTTGCAGTCATTTGATGCAAGAAAGAGGCCAAAGCCATGACCTATTCTAAGTGTCATAATTTTGTGTCCTAGAGATGAAATATACAGTTATGGCCATTCTCAATGCCATGACATTCTAAAGTTAGAAATAGACCAAAATGTTGTCTCATTTTGAAAAAATCATGACTTTTAACTTAAATTGTATATCCAACTATTTAAGTATAAAAGTGAAAAATATGAATTTCACAAAGATGTTTTTAGGGCATGAGAAAGCAGATGAAAGATAGGGTTTTGACGACCAAATTTTTCTTAACCCTTGGAGAGAGCAATGCAAGGTACAAATATAAATCATAGAGGTCATGAATTTTGACCCTCCTAAAGAGAAAATCTAAGACGCATGACCAAATATAATGGATTTAGGATTTGATTGCTAGATATTCTAGAGGACTATTATTAGAAACCTAAAATTCCATGAGATGTATCTATAATTATCTTATATGAATTTCTTTTCAATGTCAGACTTAATTGAAGTTAGGGTTATTCTATTTAGTTATGGGTGATGATGCTTAAAAAATGAATTTTATGTTTGGATTTTGGGTTTAGATATTGATGGATATAGTACTTACATAGAATGAAATTAAAGTTTTACTATTAGTAAGTTTATGCATGCTATCATGATAAATAGTGATGGGCGGGTCATGAATTATACTCATACATAATGGCAGAAAGAAAGTGATAACCCTTTCAATCATGACATGTGAGACAAACCTATATATCAAAATCTGATATTTTAGTATGTTAATCATGAGAGTGTGATGCTTATGAAGTCGAAAGTATAAGTATTTTTATAAGCCAATTCATTATACATGTGATAGAAGAATTGATTCTCAATTGATATGAGCATTTATTGAACATTTTCTTAATAGTTTTGCCTTTAGTATGGGAGTAATGTGCTATTGTCATAGATTGTGATAGATAAACCTTAAGACATTTATGATTGTAGGTGACTTGTAAGGTGATGATAATCTTGTGAGTTATTTTTCATCATATGATTTCTACTATTAAAATTTAAAGGAAATCATATGTTAATTGTGCTAGTATATTACTTACAAATCTGAAAGTATAGATACTTTTACTACCATATTTTTTATGGCTATATGACACATAATATTAGAGAATAATAATACACATATAAAGCAATTATCAAGGATTGTTGATAAGTTGTCTAAAAGGTGTGGACTTTATGATGCGACCATCATTGGTGATGGTCCAATAGTTAATAATCATATTGTATGTTAATAGAAGACTATGATATTTCCATAATAAAACTACCTTCATTCTACAACTAAGCCCAATAACATTCATACTATTTAGATAGGCCACAATAATCCTACCTTATTTCTTTTAATTGCATGAGAAATAGGGTCTATTTTGTTGTTTATTATATATGCATCATACTTGAATATTGATACACAATAACATCCCCCCTCTCCCAAAATGGATGGCTTATTCTAAAATAGCTACAATTCTAACTAAATCAGACTCAAAGTCATAGTAATCAGCTTATGCCATGACTTTCAAAAAGACACAAAACTATGACCATTAGCCAATATTGTGACTTTGAAAAAAAATATTGGTGCAGAGTTGTGACTCTGTACAACTATTTAAATAGAGCTGCACATCGGAGCAAACCCTAAAATCCCATATAACTATTCTCCTTCCCAATTCAAAGCCCAACTCCCAAAATTCTAGCTCCAACACCCCAAAACTTCAATGCAACCATGGAGGAAGGCTCGAAATTGAGTCAATGAGAAAAGAGCGGTGAAAAATTTTTATAGGAAAGTAAGGTTTCATAGGGTTTATCCCCCCACCAATAGATTATAAAAAAATGATCGGAGTTTTTTTTTTTGAAAGGGAAAATATGTTTATTGTCCAAGAATTCTTTTCCAACCTCATATATCAAGAAAAAAAGAGATGGCATGTAAAAAAAATTCGGGTACATTTTGATAGGAAGATTCTTAATGAATTACTTTGATTGCAATGGGCTAAAGATAGCACGTGCTTAAAATCCCTAAAAATATGACCCAATTTCAAAGTAATTACAAATATGCTGATGGAAAGAAAAGGAGAATAGAGAGTAACTTTGAAAAGTGTATATAGATTTTTAATGCATGGAGAACACACTGAAGTGAGTAAAGTATGGTTGTATTTTATTTGTTCAAATATGTTGCCAATTTTCTATATTTCAGTTATCACACAAGATAGGACAATTTTTCTTTATGTCATCTTTAACTTATTATAGATTTGATGTGAACAAAATATTTGATAAATTCATTCTCAATTATCAAGAAAGTAAATTTTATAACATAAAAATTTATTATTCCTTTATTATTTTATTATGTTGCACCAAGGAGATTCTGTTGGATGATGATAGTGATAAAATGTGCCCGAGGGTGTCCTTTTTAACATTTTCAAGCTTTAAAAAAGGGCTTCAATGAGATGAAAAATAAAAGAAGCTAATTCTCAAAGAAGAAGAATCAATATATATTGTGTAAGAAGGATTATCCTCCATAAAAGTCATCTTTGAAGCTATGGAAAGAAGGGAATGAGAAAAAAGAAAAATCCCATATTGAGCATTCTCTAGCTACATAAGAAAGTTTGTTAGGTGATATTTAATGTATTTTGGAAAATATACAACTAGAAGTTTAAAAAAAGGAGGAACATCTAAAAAATGAGATCCAATCATTTTGTATAGTGATAATGGAGGAAGTAGAGAGATTAGATGTAATATGCGAAGTACATTTACAAAAAAAAAAGATGTATTTTGTGGTGACCCAAGAAAAGTTTGAAGATAAAATTTGTTTACTTTTGAAAGAGGGGATGAAGTGGCTAGAGATCGAGATGATGAGCAGATGTTAAATTATTTGAGAAGCTTAATGAGATCATCATAATGAATTTGAAAGAAGATGATGACTATGATAGATGAAATAATTGGAGGTGGCATGTAATATCAAGAGAATTAATAAAAAGAAAAATTAGGAAAATAGATTATGAACCAAAAAAACATATAGTTTACAATGAGATAGTTTCAAAACACACTAAACGCCATTAAAAGAAGACAAGACACATTGCTTGATATTTTGGAGAGATATTTGATTAGGTGAATATAAATAATAGAGATTTAAAGAGACATCCACTTCTATACCACCATTTGAGCATTAAAGTGCAAATTTCTCATTTAAAAAGTTTGATCCAACAAGAAAGTCATACTGCTAACCTCTTTCATCTCATTGACTTATACATTTTTATTTTAATTTTTATATTATGGTGTTATAAACAATGTTATGTTGAAGTTGTGTGTAGTGGATGGAATGTATACTTTTTTTTATTTAGAGAAGGAATAATTACTTTGGGATGAGTAATTACTTTAGTATATGAGTTTATTCAATATACTAAATGTCAAATAAAATTAGTTATTTTGGTGAATATTTATGATGTGTTTGCATAAAATTGATTTAAAATGAACTTCACTAAATTATGATTTTGATGGATTATGATGAAAAATAGTGAAATTATTTTATTTTTTATGTAAAATGGAGACTTTGTAGATTATTAGCAAAGAGAAAAGCAAAAAGCTATGCAAAGTCATAATATTTTTGATGTTGCAACTTTGACATACCATATTGAGCTATAATATATTTTGGTGTTAATTTTTGGCTAAAACTCTACATAACTAATCATGATAATATTCTTATATTATGACTCCACTACCTCAGTAACATAATCATTTCAATATGTAATATATTATATCTGACTACTAAACTTTCTTGATGTCACAACTTTACTAGCTTATAATATTTTTTATAGTTATAATATTAATTTTATATCATAGCAACCAAGTACCTCACTAGTGCTTAAAGCCACGACAAACTACCAGCTTTGCAACTTTCTTATTATAGAGCCGTCATATCTGAGGAAAAAAAATATGTGAAGCTATTCCTTGTATCATTACTTCTAGCTACAAAAAGTTACAAAAAGTAATATTTGAGCCATGACTATTTCTAGGGTCATGCCTATCTACTTTGTAGAAATGATAAAAGTTATAACTTATTGGCTATTTCTAGTACCACAACTTTGAGTTACATAGATGAAATACACAATCCAAAGTCATTCCTAGCACCATGATTTAATGTTAAAAAAATAAAATATGTAGTCATGACCTTTTCCAGTGCCATGGCTAACTAATGCAAAAGAGAAACCAAAGTTTCAATCCATTTCCAGTACCATGACTTTGTGTTCCATATATGAAATATGTAGTAATGGATATTCCTAGCATTATAGCCATCTAATGCAAAAGAGAGACCAAAGCCATGATATATTCCCTATGTTATGACTTTGTGTTCAAGAGATAAAATGTGCAGTCATATTCATTCCCTACACTGTGACATTCTAAAGCTAGAAAGAGACTAAAGTTATGACTCTTTCATAAAAAGTCACGACTTTTAACTTAAATTTCACCCCTAACAATTCAAGTATAAAAGGAAAAAAATATGAATTTAAAAAGTAGTTTTTAGAGCATGAGCAAAGAGTTGAAAGTTAGGGCTTTTGGAATCAAATTTTACTTATCATTCCGAAAGATTCATGAGCCAAATGGTGACACAACGCACAAGCATAAATCCTGAGGGTGGAGGACATAAATTTTAACTCTCCATTAAGGTAAATCTGAGGCACATAATTGAGTATTATAGATTTAGAGTTTCATTCCTAGGTGCTCTTGAGAGCTATTATTAGGAACCTAAAATTCTATAAGATGTATCTCCAATTATCTCGTATAAATTCTTCTTCATTTTAGGGATAAATTGAGATCTAGAATTATTATATTTAATTACATGTAATGGATTGTTAATAGATGAATTATTGTTTTGATTTTGTTATGGTTTGGATATTGATGGATGTGTCATTCATGTAGAACTAAAATTAGAATTTTATTATTTATGGGTTTATGTATGCTATCATGGTTGATAGTATTGGGTAAGCCATGTAGCACACTCATGCATAATGATATGAAGAAATTGATGACCCTTCCAATCGTGATATATGAGATGAACTTATTTGTTAAAACTCAACATTGAGGTTTGTTAATCATGCAAGTATAGTATTTATGAAGCTAAAACTATGAATACTTTTATAAGCTAATCCATTGTGCATATCGTAGAAGAACCGATCTTCAATTAATGTAGACATTTTATAGAATATTTTTCTAAAGTTTTTGTTTTTAGTATGAAGTCACATGTTGTTGTGGTAAAAGATGATTGGTAAGCCATGACACATATGTGATTGGAGGTGACTTGTAAGGTGGTGATAAACCTATGAGTTCCTAACTATCATATGTCTATCACTAGTAAGATTTAAAGAATAATATATGTTAATTGTGTAAGTATGAAACTTATGAAGCCAAAAATGTAAATCTTTTTAATATAATATTAGTTAATATCTATATGCCACATGAAGTTGGAGAATAATAATAATATACATATTAAGTAGCCATCAAAAGTTAGTGCCCTATTAGTTAATATCGATATGACACATTAGAGCAATGATGATTTATCATTTCGATAGTAAAGTATCAAGAAGAATTCTATGAGGATTGTCTAGTAGTTAATAACTACCTTATATGCTAATAGGGCACTAGAATGTTTTCATAATAATCCTACATTCATCATGTAACCAAGATCAATAAATATTCAAATTATTTAAATAAGCCATCATATATAATAGAATGCATCAGCCCAAGAATTAAAGAATCTTATCTAAAACTTAGTATTATCCTACCAACTAGAGTATTATATGACTTATAGTTTGTTGATCGAGCTACATACATAATTCCTATAGAGGTGATATCTAGACAAAGTGTATTCTATTACTTATATGACACATATACTTCTGGGACTGATTGGATGAGAGACTCTCACCCAGTGAGATTTTGATACTTTGCCTAATCCCAAAAATTAAGCATCATAATAATGTCACAATATAAATTTAAGAGTTTAAAGTTAGCAAAGTTCTATAATTGTAATAAGGTATAAGACATTAACAGTTATTGTTATTTTTGGAAGAAACTATATCATGGTAATAAGAGAAAAGATGTCATTGTTGTGACTTTACTATGATATTAAAAACATGATGGTTCTTGACATGCCACCAAAATCTAATTAGGCATATTTATTTGTACTATTTGAATTCTACAAATAAATGAGACATACAAGTAATAAAGTGAATATAAGTTTAAATATCGATCCCATATAGATTGATGATTGTACTTTGATCAAGTCATAGTAAATTGATTAAACTACTTAAGCAGACAAGAAAAAACTAGGTCTTAAAAAGATACTTTAACATTGGGATTGGTTTATTTTTTTTGTGTATAACAATATTTACTTTAAGATAGTATGGTAATGCAATAAGTGTTAGTTGGATGAAGGGAACAAAGATATGGGATCTCCAATTACCTTGTTAGCCTTAGAAGAATTATTAACCATGGACTATCAACATCATGAATGATACTCTAATGGTAGTGACTTTGGTATACATGTCACTTTCTACCAAAGCCACACATTGACCTAACAATAAACAACTTCATAGTTTCAACTCATCTAGGCAATTTGTTAACTCTCTTTGATAGTTATTTTGGTTACACATATCTTTATTCTATATAACTTATTTCATCAAGAAATTCCAACCATGAAAATAATTACAAAGGGAAAGTGGTTGGAGGGCTATCACTTTTTATCGACACTTACTCATTACTTTGTGTCTCATAGTTTACCTATCACTATCTACCATTATCAATACAAAGCTGCTATTGGATCAGTAGAATCCTAGGTTATCCATTCAAAGGCACTCCTATATCCATCAATATTCAATATATCACAAAACTATTATTATTCATTATAAATCATATTCATCATGAATAATTATATAAACCCACCCTAGGTTCCTAAGTAGCTTGATATGAAGAGAGAATTTCATCGAGGTAATTTGGGAACTATCTCATTGAAATCATATATCCCCAAATAGTTGGCATTAGTATCTAAGTTTCAAATTGGATTTTCAATCCAATTCATTTTGTATTAGTCTCTATTTTATTTCTCTACTCGGTGGCATTAATGCGCCTCCTTTCTTGTTATTTTACCTCGATATTTGATAATTCTTCACTTGAGCTCTCATTAATATCATAAAGTATAGCTTCTATAAGCTCAAGTCATCTTGATGACTATACCATCTTTAATGAGTTCAATCTAAAAAAGATGGGTAGAAGTAGCAATAAAGGATTACATTGAATCACTTCTATAACAATCACATCATGGAATGTCATAGACAGTGTCGTGGCATCATTATGAATATTTAGGAATATATCATGTCATGAAAAGAATTACGACTAACGTTAGTCATGCACTTGAGAATGATGTCACGATGTGAAAAGAATATCATGACATAAAATATCTTTACAAAATATGCTTTCATTTCTGCAATAAATATATCGTGACATGAAAAATA
The DNA here is from genome assembly GCA_029783825.1 of Sapria himalayana. Taxonomy (NCBI): domain Eukaryota; kingdom Viridiplantae; phylum Streptophyta; class Magnoliopsida; order Malpighiales; family Rafflesiaceae; genus Sapria; species Sapria himalayana. The sequence goes on from JAREIK010002830.1 coordinate 1,683,746, forward strand.
TATCATGACTTCATATTATTATGCAAGCATTATCACAACTTCATTTCAATGTAATGACTGAGAGTTAATGCTTTGCTACCATGACATAATAATAATATTGTGATAAAAAATGTATTTTAGAGCAAATACAACAGACTCAGAAATATTTTTTGTGGCTAGGAAGAGAGTGGTACACCATAGCAAGATATTGCAATACTATGTTAGAGCTATGACATATATAATGAATATCATGACTAATATGTACAATCATGACCAAAAATAGCTTGTTGTAGCTACTTCAGAGATGTGTGCTAGCATTAATAATGTCATGGTAGTAAAAATATCATGACTTCACCTCACTGCTATACACTTCAATTCTATTTTCTACCAAGTATGTCTTCTAAACTCAATTTACATTTGATTTCACTACATTTTATCAAAACCATCAAAAATCTATTTTTGCGAAATACATATCTTTTATGCCCCTTTCTCATATAAATACCACATGAAACAAGCCAAAAATATTCATAAAAATATGGTACTTTTAGTATTGAATAGACCCCCACGCTTACTCATTTTCTCATTTCCAAACAAAGAGAATCTTTCTCTTTTATTGTTGCTCTTTCCAGTTAGATGAGGTAGAAGTAAATCAATTCAAATAAGGTTGCTTCATATAAGATTTATCATGATTGAGTTTGAGTGACAACTTTTTGTGTGTGGATGAAAAGTTATGTATAATATCACTATTTGGTTTGATATCAAGACATCCTTTAGTCTATGGATTTTTGTGTATAAGTTGGTGGAATGTATAATCATACCAACAATGTAAAAAGTTTCCTTTTAAGAAGTATTATGTTTAACATTCTTAGCTGGTTATTTGATTTGGTCTCAGTAGTTGTTGAATTCTTCTGATAGTGTGGTGACATTAAAATGTCATGACCCAAACCAATTTTATGCTTTCTATTCTAGTTATTATTCTCCTTTAAAATGTTTTAGAAATATTCCATTAACTTTGAATTCTATTTCACTATCTAATTTCATACAGACTACTCTATGGGGTGTCATTGTTGTTACTGTGAATGGTTCATGCTATCAAGACTTCAATATTATTGAAAATAGTTTGAGGCAAGAATTGAAGCCTATTTCCTTTTCTCCAACATGGTAGTCCATCCTTTTTAGATTATTGTCATGCCACTCCAACAATTTATCCTTGTACATTATGTCATTGTCATAGGCTTTTTTTTCTTATTAGTTCACTCATCTGAAGAGTTTTATTTTTTTTCATACCTTATAGTTCATTTGTTTTATCACCCACCATGGATGATGTTCCAACTCTACTAGTAAATGACATCTTTTTCTAAACACCAACTTATATGAAGACATACCCAAAGATATTTTGAATGCAATTCTATATGCCCATAGTGCTTCCTCCAATCATTGGGACTAGTCATTTTTTGATGGATTTATTATTTTGTCCAATATATTTTCGATATTCCTATTTGAAATTTCTCTTTTCCCATTGATCTGTGGGTGATATGAAAGTCCCCTTCTGTGCCTTGTATTGTACCATTCTTAGTTATGTAAGTACCCAATAATTTATTATAAAAGATCCTTCCTTTGTCCCTTATAATACATCAAAGAGTCCCAAACGCATAAAGATAGTATTGTGTAATAAATTAATAACAATCATGGCACCATTTTTCTTTGTCATGATTGTTTTAACCCATTCGGAGACATAATTCACACCAATATGATAGATTTTTTTCTTAAAAGATGAAAAAAATAGCCCCAAGAAGTCTATCCCCCAAACATCAAAAATTTTCACTCCAACGATATTACTTAATGGCATTTCATCTCTCTTAGACATATTCCTTTGTCTTTGGCATCGATCACATCACTACACAATGCATTGGAATTCTCTGAATAATGATGACCAAAAAAATTATAGATAGTAATATTTTTTTGATAGTTTTATTATCTCCAAAATATCCTTTGTATGGTGAAAAGTAACATTTGAGTATAATTTCTATCTTTTCTTTGCTAGGTACGATTCTCCTTATCACATGATCCACATATCTTCTAAAAGAAATGATTAATAAAATCTACATATCAAGGAAATTTCATTTTTGGAATGTGAGAGAGGAAAAGGTATCACATTCCAAATAATTTTTTTAAAAAAATCTACATATCAGGGCAATTGCATTTTTTAAAGATAGCAGATGTTCATCCAAAAAAGTTGCTGAAATTTTAGCTGAGCTTCCTTGGTTTTCATTTGATTCAATGTGGGACAAATGATTGACTATTACATTCTTGTTTCCCATTTTTTTCTCATTGAGTTTAGGGTTTAGTAGTTAAGGAGTTTAGGACTTTAGGGGTTTAAGGTTTAGTAATTTAGGGGTTTATGGTTTAGTAATTTAGGGGTTTAGGGATTTAGGTTTTAGGGGTTTATAGGATTAGGAATTAAGGGGTTTAAGAATTTAGGGGTATAGGGGTTTAGGATTTAGAGGTTTAAGTGTTTTTTAGGGATTTCGAAGATTAGAGGTTTAGGGATTTTGGGGTTTAGGGGTTTAGAAGTTAATAGGTTTACAAGTTGAGGGATTTAGGAGTTTAGGGTTTTAGGTGTTTAGTGGTTTAGAAGTTTTGGAGTTTAGGGGTCTAAGGGTTTAGGGTTTTAGGGATTTAGGGGTTTATAGGCTTAGGTGATTAGTGGTTTAGTTTAAAAAATATATTAAGAAAAAAAAATTATTTTATGAATTTTATCTTATTTTTTAAAGTTATAGACTTTGGAAACATAATGATTTTTAATTTTTTTTTTCAAATCTAAAATTCAATAATTATATTTATTATTTTAGTTATAAAAATGTAAAGAATAATATATCATGTTTGTTCAATATAAACTAGTTTTCTAATTAATATTATAATGATGACCAAAAAATAAATTAATAAAATAAATTAATATTAATATTTAAAAATAAATAATTATTAAAATTATTTAGAATATTTAAAATAATTCAAAATCTTTGCGAAACAAATTATCAAATAATAATTTTTAACTTTTGAATTTTTGCTTCTTTTCTTAAAATTATATAGCTTTTGAATGATAAACATATTTTTCAAATTATATTTATCTCTCTTAATAAATTTTATAATTAATATTTAAGTTAAAAATAATTTATAAAAAATATATTTTGTTAGTAACAACATTGATAAAAGTATTTGTTAATAATATATCATGTTTGTTCAATATAAACTAGTTTTCTAATTAATATTATAATTATGACCAAAAAATAAATTAATAAAATAAATTAATATTAATATTTATAAATAAATAATTATTAAAATTATTTAGAATATTTAAAATAATTTAAAATCTTTGTGAAACAAATTATCAAATAATAATTTTTAACTTTTGAATTTTTGCTTCTTTTCCTAAAATTATATAGCTTTTGAATGATAAACATATTTTTCAAATTATATTTATCTCTCTTAATAAATTTTATAATTAATAGTTAAGTTAAAAATAATTTATAAAAAATATATTTTGTTAGTAACAACATTGATAAAAGTATTTGTTAATATTATAATGATGATAAAGAATGAGGCTTGGGGAGTATAAAGGTTTAGGGGTTTAGTGGATTAGGGGCTTAGGTGATTCGGGGTTTAGGGGCTTAGGTGATTAGGGGTTGAGTGGCTTAGTGACGGAGGTGATTAGGAGTTTAGTGGCTTAGCGGCTTAGGTGGTTAGGGGTTTAGTGGTTTAATATAAAAAATGAACTAAAAACAAAAATTCATATTATGAATTTGTTTTATTTTTTTAAGATTATAGCTACTAGAAACATAGTAATTTTTATTTTTTTTTCAAATCTAAATTTAATATTTATATTCAATAGTTAACTTATATTAATATTATGAATAATATATCATATTATTTTAATATTAGCAAGTTTTTTGATTATTAATATAATTATTACCAAAAATTAAATTAATAAAATATTAGAAATCGGATAAATAATTATTAAAATATTATTATAAAATATAAAATGATTCAAAAATTATGTGAAACATATATCAAATAATAATTTTTAACTATTGAATTTTTATTTCTTTTCCTAAGTTTGCATAGCTTCTGAATTATAAACATATTTTTTAATATTATATTTATCTCGCTAATAAAAATTTTATAATCAATATTTCAGTTAAAAATAATTTATAAATAATATATTCTATTTATAATTATATTGATTAGAATATTTGTTAATATCATAATGATGACAAAAAATGAGGTTTTAGAGATCAGGGATTTAGGAGTTTAGGGATTTAGGGGTTTATAGGTTTAAAAGTTTAGTAGTTTAGTAGTTTAGTAGTTTATGGGCTTAAAGGTTTATGGGCTTAGGGGTATGTGGGCTTAGGGGTTTAGAAATTTAATAGTTTATTGGTTTAGAAGTTTAAAAGTTTAGGAGCTTAAGGGTTTAAGGATTTAAAAGTTTAAGGACTTAGGGGTTTAAAGACCTAAGGGTTTATTATTGCCAACTTTTTACAAGATTTACAAAAATCTGTTTATCATTTCAATGATTAACAACTTTTTACAAATTTTACAAATTTTACAAATTTTGAATGTAAAATGTTGTTTATCATTTCAATGATAAACAACTTTTTACAAATTTTACTTAATATTTTAGTTATAATAATTTTAAAAATTTTTTATGATTGTATACTTGACAAACACGATAATTTTTAAAATTCTCATTGCTAATCTAAGAAAAGAATTTAATTATTAAAATATAATTTGAATATTTAAAATTATTTTAAATTTATGTGAAATATATTGCCAAATAATAATTTATAACTTTCAAATATTTTCTTGTTTACATAAGATTATATAGCTTTTGAATGATAAATAATTTTTTTAAAATTATATTTATCTCACTTATAATAAATTTTGTAATCAATATTTCTAGTTAAAAATAATTTATGAATAACAAATTTAATATGTAACAACATTGATAAAATTATTTGTTAATATTATTATAATGTCAAAAAAAAATGAGGTTTAGGAGTTTAGGGATTTAGGAGTTTAGAGGTTTAGGAGTTTAGGGAATTTATATTCTAAGTGTTTAGGGATTTATCAACCTAGGAAATTAGGGGTTTAGTGGTTTAGTTTAAAAAATATTCGAATAATTTTTTTTAAAAAAATTTTATTTTATTTTTTAATGTTATAGGCTTTGTAAACACAATAATTTTAACATTTTTTTTATTACAAATTCAATATTTATACTCAATATTTTAGTTTTAATAATCTGAAGAATAATTTATCATGTTAGTTCAATATAAATAAGTTTTCTGATTACTATTATAATTATGACCAAAAAATAAATTAATAAAATATTAGAAATGAAATAAATAATTATTAAAATATTATTAAATATCTAAAATGATACAAAAACTATGTGAAACATATTATCAAATAATAATTTTTAACTTTTGAATTTATACTTATTTTCCTAAGATTGCATAGCTTCTTAATTAGAAACACATTTTTTTAAATTATATTTGTTTCACACAATATAAATTTAAAATCAATATTTCAAATAAAAACAATTTATAAATAATATATTTTGTTAGTAACAACACTGATAAAAGTATAGTTAATATTATAATGATGACAAAAAAATGAGGTTTAAAAGTTTAGCAATTTAGGGGTTAGGTATTTAGAGGCTTAGGTGATTAAGGGTTTAGTGGTTTAATCCTCACCTAAGGGGAACTCCTAACATTCCCTCTTAGTACATATTTTATTATTTTAAAATATGTACTAAAAAAAATTTTCATTTTATGAATTTTATTTTATTTTTTAAGGTTATATCTTTTGGAAACACAAAATTATTTAATTTTGTTCCATTCTAAATTCAATATTTATATTTAATATTTTGGTTATAATAATTTTAAGAATAATATATCATGTTAGTGTCGTATAAACTAATTTTTTTTGTTAATATTATAGATGTGACCAAAAAATAAATTAATAAAATATTATAAATGTGATAAATAATTATTAAAATATAATTACAATATTTAAAATGATTTAGAATCTATATGAAACATATTAGTAAATAATAATTTGTAACTTTTAAAACAAATTTTTTCAATTTTTCTTTGTTTCACTTATAATAAATTTTATAATCAATATTTCAGTTATTTTTAATTAATAAATAATATATTTGTTTGTAAAAAGAATATGTTAATATTATAATGATTACAAAAAAATAAGGTTTATGAGTTTAGGAGTTTAGAGGTTTTGGCATTTAGGGGTTTAAAGGTATAAGGGTTTATGAGTTTATGAGTTTAGGGGTTTATGGGTTTATGAGTTTAGAGTATTAGCGGTTTAGGGGTTAGCAACTTTAGGATTTATGGGTTTAGGGGCTAGCAACTTTAGGATTTATGGGTTTAGGGGCTAGCCGCTTTAGGATTTATGGGTTTAGGGGCTAGCAGCTTTAGGATTTATGGGTTTAGGGGCTAGCAGCTTTAGGATTTATGGGTTTAGGGGCTAGCAGCTTTAGGATTTATGGATTTAGAGGCTAGCAGCTTTAGGATTTTTGGGTTTATGGGTTAGCATCTTTAGGATTCATGGGTTTTGGGTTTAGGTATTTTGAGGTTTAAGTGTTCTAAGATTTAGGAGTTAAAGGAGTTTGGGGTTTAGGGGCTTAGGTGTTGGGTGATTAGAAATTTAGTGGTTTAGTTAAAAAATTATACTAAGAAAAAAAACTTGATTTTTTAAAATTTATCTTATTTTTTAAGGTTAAATGGCCTTAGTAAACAAAATAATTTTTATTTTTTTTCCAATCTAAATTCAATATTTATGCTTAATATTTTGGTTATAACAGTCTTAGGAATAGTATATCATGTTAGTTTAATATAAGCAAGTTTTTTGATTAATTTTATATACATAACCTAAAAAATTAACTAAGTTTTAAATTTGTGATAAATAATTATTAAAATATAATTAGAATATTTAAAATGATTCAAAATCAATGAGAAATATATTGCCAAATAATAATTTTTAATTTCCAAATTTTTGATTCTTTTTCTACGATTATGTAGCTTCAGAATGATAAACATATTTTTTGAAATTATAATTATCTCACTAATAATAAATTTTATAATCAACATTTTAGTGAAAAATAATTTATAAATAATATATTTGGTTAGTAATAATATTGATAAAAATGTTTGTTCATATTATAATGATGACAAAAAATGAGATTTAATAGTTTATGAGTTTTAAGGTTTAGGGGTTTAAGGGTTTAGGGGTTTAAGGGTTTAGGGGTTTAGGGGTTTAGGTGTTTAGGAGATTTGAAGTTTAGAAGGTTTTTTTTAAGGAGTTTAGGGGTTAATAAATATTAACATTTAGTGATTAGGGGTTAAGAAATATTGACATTTAGTGATTAGGGGTTAAGAAATATTGACATTTAGTGATTAGGGGTTTAAGGGTTTATAGGTTTAGGAGTTTAGTGGTTTATGAATTTAGTGGTTTATGAGTTTAGGAGTTTAGTGGTTTATGATTTTAGTGGTTTATGAGTTTAGAGATTTAGTGGTTTATGGGCTTAGAAGTTTAGGGATTTAGGAGTTTAGGAGCATAGGTGCTTAGAAGTTTAGTGGTTTAGTTAAAAAGATATAGTAAGAAAAAAATTTTTATTTTTATAAATTTTATCTTATTTTTAAGGTTATAATATCCTTTAAAAACATAATAATTTGTAATTTTTTTTTTCAATTTGAATTTAATATTTATGCTCAATATTTTAGTTATAATTAGAGATGGAAAAACTGTCCATATTTATGGATTTTCAACCCAATCCAATCTGGTCAAAGAGTAGAAAAATATGTTGACTAGATAATAGATATGGATATGGATAAAATCTGATATTTTGTAATGTATATGGAATTAGGCGTATCCGATTCGAAACCCATATGGATAAAATCCTTGTACTAGAAAATTGGATTTGGAATGTCCTGCAATGTGGAACTCTACTTATCTAATACTTAAAACTGCTTTGGCTTATAAAAATATGTTTCCTAGACTTAAGTTGTTTGAGTCACACTATGTGCTTGTGCTTAGTGAAACATAATGGGAGACTACAAAGGATATTTATGATAGGTTGGAGTTGTTCTATAATATCACTGAGTTATTTTATGGGACAAGATATCCCCACTACCAATATATTTTTTCCTGTGATTTGCAGGATTAAAATGACATTGAATGAATAGCGTATGTCCTCTAATGTAGTAATTAGTAAAATGGCAAAAAGTATGGTTGTAAAATTTGATGCATATTAGAATGTGATCCACAAATTGATGGGTATTTCTTTGCTATAGTATTGGACCCCATGCATAAGATGACTTTGCTTCATTTTTACTTCCTTTGATTTATCCAAATGAATTTAGTGAACAAATTAGCAACATTCAATTACTTTATTATGAGTTGGTGAAAGAATATTATACTAGAATGTATAAAAAGACTGATACAAAATCTAAAGTACATGGAACAGTCACTTCAACTTCAAAAGGGAGTTCAATAACTATCGATAGTGATTATCAGTCATTTGTGAAAAGGATGAAGACTAATAAAACTAATAGTTTTAGAACTGAATTAGACCACTATTTGGAGGAAGATATTTTGCTTGATAATTCTCAATTTGATATTTTATTATGGTCAAAGTCGAATGGGGAAAAGTATCATTTCTTACAAACTATTGCAAGAGATATATTAGTGATTTTAGTATCTACTGTTGATTCAGTGTATGCATTCAATTCTAGTGGGAGATTAGTAAGCCCTCATCGTTATCGACTTCATCTAAAGATGATAGAAGCATTGATCTATGCTCAAAGTTGGTTATGGAGTGAAGTGTAAAAACATGATGGTAAATTTATTTCATTGAATATTTATTTTTTTATTTACCTAGAATTCATAATATTTGTAAAATTTTAATATTAGTTTGTTTTTTATATCTCTTTTCTAGGTGGAGATGACTTGTTTGTTTCAGATGGTTATGCATCAATTTATGAATAAGATATTCACGTGCATAATAAAGGTATTAACTTTTATAACTAATAAATTTTAATTTATTTTGCAATTTAAGTATTCAACTTTTTTGAAGATGAAATCTGTCAAACTTTGTTGAAACTTTCTTTAAGATGTTAAACATTTTGAAGATGAAGTCGCATGGATTCTGATATATGTGAAGAATATTCAAAATCTGATGGATATGATATAGATTTAGATTTTTTTTATCCGTAGTATATGGATGTGGATATGGTTATATTATTTTTATTTAGGATGGGATATGGATTTTAAAAAATCTAATCCAAATCTGATCTGATGACATCCTTAGTTATAATACTCTTAAAAATAATATATCATGTTAATTCAATATATAATAGTTTTCTAATTAATATTATAAGAATGATCAAAAAAAATTAATAAAATATTAGAAATGAGATAAATAATTATTAAAATATAATTAGAATATTTAAAAAGTTTCAGAATTTATGTGAAAAATACTATCAAATAATATTTTTTAACTTTCAAATTTTTGCTTATTTTCCCAAGATTATTTAACTTCTAAATGATAAATATATTTTTTAAAATTATATTTATCTCACTCATGATATATTTTATAATTAATATTTCAGTTAAAAATAATATATGATTACAATTTTATAATCAATATATTTTGTTAGTAACAACATTGATAAAAGCATATTAATATAATAATGATGAAAAAAAATAAGATTTAAAAGTTTAAAGATTTACGGGGTTGGGCATTTAGGGGTGCAGAGGTTTATGGATTTAGGGTATTAGGGATTTTTGAGTTTAGGGTATTAGGGTATTAGGGGTTTTTGAGTTTAGGGTATTAGGGGTTAGGAGTTCACGTGTTTAGAGATTTTGGGGTCTAGGGGTTTATGAGTCTATGAGGTTAGGGGTTTAGGGGTTTATGGGTTTAGAGTTTAGTAGTTTAAGAGTTTAGGGGTTTAGAGGTTTAGTGGTTTAGAGGTTTAAGAGTTTAGGAATTTAGATATTTAAGGGTTTAAGGGTTTAGCTGTTTAGGGATTAGGGGTTTAAGGGTTTAGTTGTTTAGGGATTAGGGGTTTAAGGCTTTAGCTGTTTAGGGAATAGGGGTTTATTGGTTTAGCTGTATAGGGATTAAGGGTTTAAGGGTTTAGCTGTTTAGGGATTAGGGGTTTAAGGGTTTAGCTGTTTAGGGATTAAGGATTTAAGGGTTTAGTTGTTTAGAGATTAGGGGTTTAAGGGATTAGGGGCATATGGGATTTATGGGTTTAAAAGCATATGGGGTTTATGGGTTTAGGAGCATATGGGGTTTATGGGTTTAGGGGCATATGTGGTTTATGGTTTGGGGGCATATGTGGTTTATGGGTTTAGGGGCATATGAGGTTTATAGGTTTAAAAGCATAAGGGGTTTGGGAGTTAGGAGTTTAGTTTAAAATTTTACAAAGGAAAAATTTTCATTTTATGAATTTTATCTTAATTTAAGGTTATAGCCTTTAGAAACACAATAATTTTTAATATTTTTTACATTCTTAATTCAACATTTATACTCAATATTTTAGTTATAATAGTCTTAGCAATAATATATCATGTTAGTTCATCAAAAGCTAGTATTTTGATTAATAATATTATTATTATTATATATCACCAAAAAATAAATAAAGAAATAAAATATTAAAATTGTTATAAATAAGATTTAAATATAATTAGAATATTTAAAATTATTCAAAATCTATGTGAAACATATTACCAAAAGATAATTTTTAATTTACAAATTTTTGCTAATTTTCCTAAGATTATATAGTTTTTGAGTGATAAATATATTTTTTTAAAATTATATTTCTCTCACTGATAATAAATTTTATCATCAATATTTCATTAAAAATAATTTATAAATAATATATTTTGTTAGTAACAACATTGTTAAAAATAATTGTTAATTTTATAATTTATGACAAAAAATAAAGTTTAGGGGTATATGAGTTTAGGGCTTTATCAGTTTAGGCATTTAGGTATTTAGAGGTTTAAAAGTTTAGTCGTTTAAATCTTTAGAGATTTATGGGTTTAAGGGTTTAGGGGTTTAGTAGTTTATGGTTTTAGAGATTTAGGTATTTAGGTTTTTAGGAATTTAGGGGTTTACGAGTTTTGGGGTTTATAGATTATAAGTTTAAGGGGGTAGGAGTTTAATGGTTTAGGAGTTTAAGGGTTCAAGGGTTTTGGAGTTTATGATTTAAATGTTTATGAGTTTAGTGATTTAGAAGTTTTGAGGTATATTGGTTTAGAAGTTTATGGATTTTGGTTTTGAAGCTTAGATTATTAGGAGCTAAGATTATTAGGGGATTAGGGGTATAGGTTATTAGGGGTTTAAGGGCTTAGGTTATTAGGGGTTTAGGGGCTTAGGTTTTTAGGGGTTAAGTAGTTTTGTTAAAAAAATATACTAAGAAAATTTTTTTATGCTATGAAATTTGTCTTTTTTTTAAGATTATAGCCTTAATATACATAATAATTTTTAATTTTTTTAAAACCTCACTTCAATATTTATATTCAACATTTTAGTTATAATAGTTTTAAGAATAATGTATCATATTAGTTAAATAAATGCTAGTTTTCAATTTAATATTATAATTATGATCAAAAAAATAAATTAATACAATTCTCAAAATGAGATAAATAATTATTAAAATATAATTAGAATATTTAAAATGGTTCAAATTTATGTAAAAAATAATTCCCAATTATATTTTTTAACTTTTGAATTTTGGTTTCTTTTCCTAAAATTATATAACTTCAGAATGATAGACGTATTTTTTCAAATTATATTTGTCTCACTCATAATATATAATATAATCAATATTTTAGTTGAAAATAATTTGTAATTAATATATTTTATTAGTAATAACATTGATAAAAGTATCTGTTAATATTATAATGATAACAAATAAATAAAGTTTAAGAGTTAAAGGGTTTAGAGGTTTAGGCATTTAGGTGTTTAGGGGTTTAGAGTTTAGGGCATTAGGGGTTTAGGGGTTTAGAGGTTTTGAAGCTTAGGGCATTAAGGGTTTAGAGATTTAGAGGTTTAGGAGTTTAGGGATTTAGGGGTTTAGGAGTTTAGGGATTTAGGGGTCTAGGAGTTTAAAGGCTTAGGTGATTATGGGTTTAGCAGTTTAGATTAAAAAATATACAAAGAAAAAAATTTCATTTTATAAATTTTATAATATTTTTTGAGTTTATATCCTTTCGAAACATAATAATTTTTAATTTTTTTTCCTAATTTTAATTTAATATTTATTTTCAATATCTTAGTTATAATAATCTAACAATAATATATCATGTTATCTCAATAAACTAGTTTTCTGATTAATATTATAATTATGACCAAAACATAAATTAATAGATTATTAGAAATGAGAAAAAATATTAAAAAAATAATTAGAATATTTAAAATGATCGAAATCTATGTGAATTATACTACCAAATAATAATTTTTAACTTTTGATTTTTTGCTTCTTTTCCTAATGATATATATCTTATGAAAAAAAAAACAAACTTTTTCAAATTATATTTGTCTCTCTTAATAAATTTAATAATCAATATTTTAGGTAAAAATAATTTATAAAAAATATATTTTGTTAGTAACAATATTGATAAAAGTATTTCTTAATATAATAATTATGCGGAAAAATGTGGTTTAGAGATTTAGAGGTTTAGGGGGTTTATAAGTTTATGGGGTTTATAAGTTTTGGGAGTTTAGGGGCTAGGGGTTTAGGAGTTCAAGATTTAAGGTTTTAGGAATTTACCATTTTATGAGTTTAAGAGTTTAAGAGCTTAGCTGATTGAGAGTTTAGTGGTTTTGTTTAAAAAATATAATAAAAAAATATTTTCATTTTATGAATTTTATCTTATTTTATGTGGTTATAGACTTTGCAAATATAATAATGCTTGATTTTTTTAATCTAAATTCAATATTTATACTTAATATTTTAGTTATAATAATTTTAAGAATAATATATTATGTTAGTTCAGCATAAGCTAGTTTTCTAATTAATATTAAAGATGACCAACAATTAAATTCATAAAATATTATAAATGAGATAAATACTTATTAAAATATAATTAGAATGTTTAAATTGATTCAAAATCTATGTGAAACATATTACCAAATAATAATTTTTAAATCTTGATTATTTACTTCTTTTTATAAGATTATATAGCTCTTGAATGATAAACATAATTTTTTATATTATATTTAGGGATATAGAGTTTAAAGGGTTTATGGATTTAAAAGTTTGTACTTTTAAGGTTTAGGGTTTATGGTTTAGTAGTTTTGGAGTTTAGAGTTTTAGGATTTAGGAGTTTATCAGGTTAGCATTTTAGGATTTAAGTGGTTTAAGGGTTTAGAGGTTTAAAAGTTTAGGGATTTAGAAGTTTAAAGATTTAGGGGTTTAGTGGTTTAGAGATTTAGGGATTTTGGGGCTTTGATGATTAGGGGTTTAGTGGTCTAGTATAAAAAAATATACAAATAAAAAATTTTCATTTTATAAATTTTATCTTATTTTTTAAGGTTATTGCCTTTGGAAACACAACAATATTTATTTATTTTTTCAATATGAATTGAATATTTATACTCAATATGTTAGTTAAAATAATCTTAAAATAAAATAAATTATGTTAGTTCAATATAAGCTAGCTTTTTGATTAATATTATAATTATGATCATAAGATTAATTTTAAAATTATCACAAATGTGATAAATAATTTTAAAATATAATTAGAATATTTAAATTGATTGAAAATATTTGTGAAACATATTATTAGATAATAATTTTTAACTTTGAATTTTTGCTTCTTTTCTTAAGATTTTATAGCTTATGAATGATTAACACATTTTTTCATTTTATATTTCTCTCACTCATAATAAATTTTATAATCAATATTTCAGTTAAAAAATTATAAAAAAAAATTTTGTTAGTAACAACATTAATAAAAGTTTTTGTTATTAATATAATGATGATAAATAAAGAGATTTATGAGATTAGGGATTTAGAAATTTAGGAGTTTATGAATTTAGGGTTTTAGGGGCTTAGGCATTAAGTAGTTTAGGGGTTTAAGGGTTGGAGTTTTTGTGGTTTAGGGGTTTAAGGGTTTAAGGGTTTAGAGTTTTTCTGGTTTAGGAGTTAGAGGTTTAAGGGTTTATGTGTTTAGGGATTTAAGGATTTAAAAGTTTAAGAATTTAGAAATTTAGAGGTTTATCAGTTTTGGGATTTAGAGGTTTAGAGATTTTGGAGATGAGAGGTTATGAAGTTTAGGCATTTAAAGGTTTAGAGGTTAAGTGGTTTAAAAGTTAAGGAGTTTCGGAGTTTAAGGGTTTACGGGTTTAGGGGTTTAATGGTTTAAGGTGTTAGAGGTTTAGGCCCTAGGGGCATAAACATTTAGGGGTTTAGAAGATTAAGAGATTAGAAGAGTTAAGTGATTAGGGGTTTTGTGATTTAGTTAAAAAAATATACTAAGAAAATTTTATATTTTATGAATTTTATGTTGTTATATAAGGTTAGACTTTGGAAACACAATAATTTTTAATTTTATATTCAATTTACATTCAATATTTATCCTCAATATTTTAGTAATAATATTCTTAAGAATAATATATTATATTAGTTTAATATAGGCAAGTTTTTGGATTGATATTATAATTAAGAACAAAAAATAAATTGATTAAATATTAAAAATAATATAAATAATATTAAAAATTTAATTAGAATATTAAAAATGAATCAAAATCTATGTAAAATATTTTATCAAATAATAATTTTTTACTTTTGAATTTTTGCTTCTTTTCCTAAGATCTTTTAGCTTCTGAATGATAGATATTTCTTATCAAATTATATTTGTCTCACTCAAAATAAATTTTATTATAAATATTTCAGTTAAAAATAATTTATAAATAATATATTTTGTTAGTAATAATATTGATAAAAGTATTTGTTAATGATAAAAAAAATGAGGTTTATAGCTTTAGGGTTTTGGTGCTTAGTGTTTAGTGGTTTAGGTGCTTATGAATTTAAGCATTTAAGTGTTTATGAATTTAAGGGTTTAGATGTTTATGAATTTGAGGGTTTAGCAGTTTTTGATTTATGGATTTAAGGTTTATGGGTTTAAAAGTTTAGTGGTTTAGGGGTTTATGGGTTTAGGGGTTTAGGTATTTAAGGATTAAGAAGTTTAGGTTTTTAGATGTATAGAAGTTTAGGAGTTTAGAGGTTTGGGGGTTTATGGGTTTATTTGTTTAGGGGTTTACAGGTTTATTAGTTTAGGGGTTTATGGGTTTATTAGTTTAGGGGTTTGTGGGTTTATTTGTTCAAGGGTTTAGGTGTTTAGGGGTTTAGGTGTTTAGGGATTTAGGAGTTTGTTGGTTTATAGATTTAAGTGTTTAGTGGTTTCACGGTTTAGTTTAAAAAATGTTCTAAGACAAAATTTTTATTTTATGAATTTATATTATTTTTTAAGGTTATAGCATTTGGAAAATGGAAACACAATAATATTAATTTTTTATTCAAATCTAAATTAATATTTATACTTAATATTTTATTTATAATAATCATGGGAATAATATATTATATTAGTTCAATATAAGATAATTTTCTGATTAATAATATAATTATGACCAAGAAATAATTTAATAAAATATTAGAAATGTGATAAATATTATTAAAATATAATTAGAATATTTTAAATGATTCAAAATCTATGAGAAATATATTACCAAATAATAATTTTTAACTTTCAAATTTTTTCTTATTTTTTTATGATTATATACTTCTAAATGATAAATACATTTTTTAAAATTATATTTTCTCACTTATAATAATTTGTATAATCAATATTTTAGTTTAAAATAAGTTATAAATAAGAAATTTTGGTAGTAATACCATTGATATACATATTTGTTAAAATTATAATGAAGACAAAAAAATGTGGTATGCTAGTTTGAGGTTTAGGAATTTATGAGTTTAGGAGTTAATATATTTTGTCATTTAGGGGTTTATGGGTTTATGAGTTTGTGTTTTGTCATTTAGGAGTTTATGGGTTTAAAAGTTTAGTGGTTGATAAGTTAAGGAAATTAGAGTTTAGAAGTTTAGTGGTTTAATATATTAAATATACTAGGAAAAAATTTTCATTTTATGAATTTTGTTTTATTTTTTAAAATAATAGCCTTGAAAACATAAAATTTTTTAATTTTTTCCAATTTGAATTCAATATTTGTAATCAATATTTTTGTAATAATAATATTAAGAATAATATATCATGTAAGCTCAATTTAAGCTATGTTTTCTAATTAATATTATAAATATGACCAAAACATAATTTTAACTTTTGAAAATATATGTGAAAATATTATAAATATATGTGATTGAAAATATAACTTTCTAATTAATATTATAAATTAATAGAAACGAGGTAAATGATTATTAAAATATAAAAAGAATATTAATGATTGAAAATATATGTGAAACATATATCCAATTAATAAATTATAACTTTTGAGTTTTTCTTTTTTTCCAAAGAATATATAGCTTCTGAATAATAAACAAATTTTTTAAAATCATATTTGTCTCAATCATATTAAAATTAATAATTAATATTTCAGTTAAAAAAATATAATATGTTAGTAACAACATCAATGAAAGTATTTGTTGATATTATAACAATTACAAAAAAAATTAAGGTTTAGGGATTTAAAATTTTAGGGGTTTATGAGTTTATTAGTTTAAAGATGTTGGGGTTTAAAAGATTAGGGATTTATTAGCTTAGGTGATTAGTTCTTTAGTGGTTTTGTTAAAAAAATGTACTAAGAAAAAAGTTTTATTTTAAAAATTTTGTTTTATTTTTTAAAAATATAGCATTTAGAAATATAATAATTTTTAAATTTTTTATTCAATCTGAATTCAATATTTATACTCAATATTTTAATTATCATAATCTTAAAAATAATATATCATGTTACTTCAATATAAGCTCATTTTATGATTTATATTATTATTATGACTAAAAAAATTAATAAAATATTAAAAATAAAGTAAATAATTATTAACATATATTTAGACTACTTAAATTGATTCAAATAATGTATTACAAAACATAATGTTTAACTTTTGAATTTTTGCTTTTTTTCTTAAGATTATATAGCTTATGAATGAAAAATATATTTTTTCAAATAATATTTGTTCTCACTTTAATAAATTTTATAATCAATATTTCAATTAAAAATAATTTATAAATAATATATTTTGTTAGTAACAACTTTGATAAAAGATATTAATATAAATTGAAACAAAAAAAAAAGGTTTAGGAATTTAGAGGTTTATGGGTTTAGGTATTTAGGGGTTTAGGGGTTTACAAGTTTAGGGTATTAGATGTTTATGAGTTTAAGGTATTAGGGGTTCATGGATTAGGGGTTCAGGGATTAGTGGTTTAGGGTATTAGGGGTTTAGGGGTTAGCGGTTTAGGGATTCATGGGTTTAGAGATTTAGGGGTCTAGGGTTTTAGGAATTTATGAGTTTATGAAGTTAGGAATTTTGGAGTTTATGGGTTTAGAGGTTAGTGATTTAACGGTTTAGGGGTTTAGTGATTTAACGGTTTAGGGGTTTAGTGGTTTAACGGTTTAGGGGTTTAGAGGTTTAGTAGTTTAGGTGTTTAGGGGTTAGGAGTTTGGGAGTTGAGGGATTAGCAGTATAAGAGTTTATATTGTTTTGGGGCATTATAAGATTTAAGGGTTGAAAGAAATATGAGGATTATGAGGATTATGAGAAATAAGAGTTTAGGGGCATATGAGAAATAAGAGTTAAGGGTTAGCAGTATAAGACTTAAGAGTTTAGCTATTTAGGGATTAGGGAATTATGGGTTTAGGGGCATATGAGGATTATGGGTTGAAAGAAATATGGGGCTTAAGAGTTAAAAGTATAGTTTAAAAAATTTACTAAGAAAAAAATGTTATTTTGTGAATTTTATCTTATTTTTTAAGATTATAGCAATTGGAAACTCATTAATTTTTAATTTTTTTTCCAATCTGAATTCAATATTTATATTCAATATTTTAGTTATAACAGCCTTAAAAATAAAACATCATGTTAGTTCAACAAAAAACCAGTTTTCTGATTGATATTATAGATATAACCAAGAAATAAATAAATAAAATATTAAAAATGTGATAAATAAAAATTAAAATATAATTAGAATATTTAAAATAATTCAAAATATATGTGAAACATATTAACAAATAATAATTATTAACTTTAAAATTTGTGCTACTTTTCCTAATATTATTTAACTACTAAATGATAAACATATTTTTTGAAATTATATTTGTCTCACTGATATTATATTTTATAATCAATATTTCATTTAAAAATAATTAATAAATAATATATTTTGTTAGTAACAACATTGTTAAATGTATTTGTTAATATTATAATTAAGACAAAAAAATGAGGTTTGAGGGTTTATGAGTTTAGGGGTTCATGAGTTTAGATGTTTATGAGTTTAGGGGTTCATGAGTTTAGGGGTTCATGAGTTTAGCGGTTCATGAGTTTAGGAGTTTAGTGGTTTAAATGTTTAGGGGTTTATGGGTTAATGTGTTTAGGGGTTTATGGGTCAATGTGTTTAGGGGTTTATGGGTCAATGTGTTTAGGCGTTTAGAGGTTTAAGAGTTTAGGAGTTTAAAAGTTTTGGGGTTTACGGATTATAAGTTTAGAAGTTTAAAAGTTTTAGGGTTTTAGGAATTTAATGGTTTAGGAGTTTAGGGGCTGAGGGGTTTTGGAATTTAATTGTTTAGGAGTTTAGGGGCTGAGGAGTATAGGAGTTTAATTGTTTAGGAATTTAGGAGCTTATGGCTTTAAAAGTTTAATGGTTTAGGAGTTTTTGTGGCTTATGGGTTTAGGAGTTTAGTGATTTAGAAGTTTAGGAGTTTAGTGGTTTAGAATTTTAGGGATTTAGGGATTTAGGTTATTAGGGGTTTGTGGTTTAGATAAAAAAAAATATACAAAAAAAAATATTTTATAAAGTTTGTCTTATTTTTAAAGATTATAGCCTTTAGAAACATGGTAATTTTTAATTTTTTTTTTCAATCTCAGTTTAATATTTATACTAGCCATTTTAGTAATAATAGTTTTAAGAATAATGTATCATATTAGTTAAATATATTCTTTCAAATTAATATAATAATTATGATAAAAAAAATGTCTAAAATAAATTGTATTTCCCAAATTTAAAAATATCTCAATTCAAATTTAAAAATGAGATAAATAATTATTAAAATATAATTAGAATATTTAAAATGTCTAAAATAAATGTGAAATATATTTCCCAATAATACATTTTAACTTTTGAATTTTTCTTCTTTTCCTAAGATTATATAACTTTTGAATTATAAATATATTTTTTTTAAAATTATATTTGTCGCACTCATAATATATCTATTATTCAATATTTTAAATTACATTGATAAAAGTATTTGTTAATATTATAATGATAACAAAAAAATAAAGTTTAAGAATTAAATGGTTTAGGGGTTTAGCCATTTAGGTGTTTAGGAGTTTAGAGTTTAGGGTATTAGGGGGTTTAGGGGTTTAGAGGTTTAGGAGTTTAGGACATTAAGGGTTTAGGGGTTTGAGGTTTAGAAGTTTAGGGCATTAAGGATTTAGGGGTTTAAAATTTAGAAGTTTAGGGATTTAGGGTTTTAAGGGTTTAGGGGTTTATGGGTTTACATGTTTATGAGTTTAGAGGCTTAGGTGATTAAGGGTTTAGTAATTTAGATTAAAAAATATACAAAGAAAAAATTTTCAATTTATAAATTTTATAATATTTTTTAAGGTTATATCCTTTAGAAACAAGATAATTTTAAATTTTTTTTACAATTAGAATTTAATATGTATTTTCAATATTTTAGTTATGATAATCTTAACAATAATATCATTTTAGTTCAGTAAAAGCTAGTTTTTTGATAAATATTAGAATTATCACCAAAATATAAATTAATAAATTATTAGAAATGAGAAATAATTATTAAAAAATAATTAGAATATTTAAAATGATTCACAATATATGTGTATTATATTACCAAATAATAATTTTTAACTTTTGATTTTTTGTTTATTTTTCTAATGACAAATATCTTATTAAAAAAATAAATTTTTTCAAATTATATTATGTCTCACTCGTAATAAATTTAATAATCAATATTTCAGGTAAGCATAATTTATAAAAAAAATATTGTATTAGTAACAATATTGATAAAAGTATTTCTTAATATTATAATGATGATAAAAAATGAGATTTAGCGATTTCGAGGTTTAGGGGGGTTTAAGTGCTAGGAGTTCAAAGTTTAAGCATTTAGGGATTAAGGGATTTATTAGTTTATAGGTTTAAAAGTTTAACGTCATAGGTGATTAGGGGTTTAGTGGTTTAGATTAAAAAATATACTAAGAAAATATTTACATTTTATGGGCTTAGTTTTATTTTTTATGGTTATAGCATTTTCAAATATAATAATTTTTGATTTTTTTTTTCAATCTAATTTTAATATTTTTATTCAATATTTTAGCTATTATAATCTTAATAATAATATATCATGTTAGTTCAGCATAAGCTAGTTTTCTGATTAATATTATAGATGACCAAAAAGTAAATTCATAAAATATTAAAAATAGATAAATACTTATTAAATATAATTAGAATGTTTAAGATAATTTAAAATCTATGTGAAACATTTTACCAAATAATAATTTTTAAATTTCAAATTTTTATTTATTTTCTTTAGATTATATAGCTTTTGATTGATAAACATAATTTTTAAAAGTATTTATGTCTAAATCATAATAAATTTTATAATCAATATCTTAGATAAAAGTAATTTATAAATAATATATTTTGTTAGTACCAACATTGATAAAAGTATTTGTTAATATTATAATGATTACAACAAAAAATATGGTTTAGGGGTTTTGATATTTAGGTGTTTATGAGTTTAAGAGTTTAAGGTTTAGGATTTTAAAGATTTATGGGTTTATGGGTTTAGGAGTTTATGGGTTTAGGGATTTAAAAGTTTAGGATTTAGGGGTTTATCGGTTTAGCATTTTAGGATTTAAGTGGTTTAGGGGTTTATGGGTTTAGGAGTTTATGGTTTAGGGGTTTAGAAATTTAGGGGTTTATAGGTATAAAAGTTTGTGGTTTTAAGGGTTTATAGTTTACGACTTAGTAGTTTAGAGGTTTAGGGGTTTAGAAGTTTAGGGTTTAGGGGTTTATCGGGTTAGCTTTTTAGGATTTAGGTGGTTTAAAAGTTTAGGGGTTTAAATGTTTAGGAGGTTTACAGGTTTAAAACTTCTAATCACCTAAGCCCCAATTAGGTGACTAGGGGTTTAGTGGTTTAATTTAAAAATTTTATGAAGAAAAAATTTTTATTTTATGAAATTTATATTATTTTTTAAGGTTATAGCCTTTGAAAACAAAATAATGTTTAATTTTTTTTTCAATCTGAATTCATTATTTATACTAAATATTTTAGTTATAATAATCTTAAATAGAATAAATCATGTTAGTTCAGTATATACTAGTTTTCTAATTAATATTATAATTATGACCAAAAAATTAATTTTTAAATTATTACAAATGCGATATATAATTTTTAAAATATTTAAAATGATTTAAAATCTTTGTGAAACATATTACCAAATAATAATTTTTAACTTTCGAATTTTTACTTCTTTTCTTAAGATTTTATAACTTATTAATGATAAATATATTTTTAAAAATTATATTTCTCTCACTCATAATAAATTTTATAATCAATATTTCAATTAAAAAAATTATAATAAATAAGTTTTGTTAGTAACAACATTAATAAAATTTTTTATTATTACTATAATGATGATTAAAAAAAATAAGATTTACGAGATTATGGATTTAGGATTTAAGAGTTTATGTGTTGAGGGTTTTAGGGATTTAGGCAATAAGTGGTTTAGGGGTTTAAGAGTTTAGGGGTTTAGTGGTTTAGAGGTTTTGGGGTTTTTGTGTTTAGGGATTTAGGGATTTAAGAGTTTATGGATTTAGGAATTTATGAGTTTATATGTTTTATGATTTAATGGTTTAGAGATTTAGGAGTTGAGTGGTTATAAAGTATCGTATAAATTTATTTTGTTATCTATTTTCTCAAACCCTCTGTTTTGTTTTTCTATTTTATTTTTAGGCGTAGGTACTAATATGTTATGTTTGAGAGATTGGATACGTGGCATTGAGATATTAATGAGGGTCCCGCTATGAAGAAATTATTGAAACATGACCCGGTCCACTATGAAGATCTGACCCATTCTATTTTATGTAGAATCCTAATTGTTCTATATATATGTTGTATCTGTAATCATGAACGTGCACTCTATTCTTCTTCTATCTCTCGATTATGTACTAAAACATTAAAAGTTATTAAATCTATAAGCACTATGTTCTTTTTCTAGTGGACGTAGTCATTCATATTGAATGGCTAGTTAACCACATTAAATCTAGTATTTGTTATAGGTTATGCTATATTCTGTACAATCCATTGATGTTATGTTTCAGCATAATCACGTATATACATAGATAGAAATTCTAACATATTGTTTAGGCATTTAGGGGTTTACAGGTTAATGGTTTTGAAGTTTATGAGTTTCAGAGTTAAATAAACTAGGAGGTTAGGGATTTAGAAGTTTAGGCATTTAGGGGTTAAGGGGTATAGGGGATTAGGGGCTAAGGGGCTTACATTTTATGAATTTTATGTTGAATTATAAGGTTATAGTCTTTGGAAAACACAATAATTTTTAATTTTTTTTTCAATTTACATTCAATATTTACACTCAATATTTTAGTAATAATTTTTTTTTGGATTAATATCATAATTATGACCAAATAAATTAATTAAATATTTAAAATAACATAAATAATTATTACAATTTAGTTAGGATATTTAAAATGATTCAAAATCAAAGTGAAATATATTATCAAATAATAATTTTTAACTTTCGAATTTTTGCTTTATTTCCTAAGATTTTATAGCCTTTGAATGATAAATATTTCTTATCAAATTATATTTGTCTCAGTCATAATAAATTTTATAATCTATATTTCAATTAATAATAATTTATAAATAATATATTTTTTTAGTATTAACACTGATAAAATTATTTGTTGATGATGACAAAAAAATAAGATTTATGGGTTTAAGGTTTAGAAGTTTAGTTGCTTAGTGGTTTAGGTGGTATGAATTTAATGATTCAGTAATTTTATTGTTTATGAGTTTAAGGTTTAGGGCTTTAGTAGTTTAGTTGTTTAGGAGTTTATTTAAAGGTTTAGGGGGTTATGAGTTTAGTAGTTTAGGGGTTTAGTAAATTAGTGATTTAGAAGTTTAGGAGTTTAGATGTTTAAAGGTTTAAGGGTTTATTTGTTTAAGAGTTTATGAGTTTAGGAATTTAGGGGTTTACGGGTTTATGGGCTTAGGTGATTAGGGGTTTAGCAGCTTAGTTTATAAAATGTTCTAAAAAAAATTACATTTTATGAATTTCATCTTATTTTTTAAGGTTATAGCCTTCGGAAAAATAATTATTTTTAATTTTTTTTTCAAATCTAAATTAATATTTAAACTTATTATTTTATTTATAATATTTTTAAGAATAATATATTATGTTAGTTCAATATAAACTAGTTTTATGATTAATATTGTAATTATGACCAAAAAATAATTTAATAAAATATTAGAAATGTGATAAATAATTATTAAAATATAATTAGAATATTTCAAATGATTCAAAGTCTATGAGAAATATATTACCAAATAATAATTTTTAACTTTCAAATTTTTGCTTCTTTTCTTATGATTATATATTTCTAATTTCTAAATGATAAATACTTTTTCCAAAATTTTATTTTTTTTACTCATAATAAATTTTATAATCGATATTTTAGTAAAAAATAATTTATGAATAATATATTTTAGTAGTAATAACATTGATACAAATATTTGTTAATATTATAATGATGACAAAAAAATTGGTTTACGGGTTTGAGGTTTAGAGTTTTAGGGGATTAGGGGTTTATGTATTTTGTCATTTAGGGGTTTATGGGTTTAGAGGTTTATGTATTTGTAATTTATGAGTTTAGACATTTATGGGATTAAAAGTTTATGGTTTAGAGGCTTAATAATTTAGTTAAAAAAATATACAAGGAAAAAATTTTTTTTTTTTGAATTTTGTCATATTTTTTAAAATAAGAGCCTTTAAAACATAATAATTTTTAAATTTTGTTTTGATTTTTTATTTATATATTTGTAATTAATATTTTAGTTATAATAATATTAATAACAATATATCATGTTAGTTTAATTTAAGCTATATTTTCTACTTAATATTATAAATACGACAAAAAAATAATTTATACAATTTTAGAAATGAGGTAAATGATTATTAAAATATAAATAGAATATTTAAAATGATTGAAAATTTGGGTGAAACATATTACTAAATAATAATTTCTAACTTTTGAGTTTTTTTTTCAAAGATATTTAGCTTCTGAATAATATATACATTTATTCAAACTATATTTATCTCAATCATAATAAATTTAATAATCAATGTTTTATTTAAAAATAATTAATTAATAATATATTATGTTAGTAACAACATTAATATAAGTATTTGTAAATATTATAATGATTACCAAAAAATAAGGTTTAGGAATTTAGGAGTTTATGAGTTAAGGAGTTTATGAGTTTAAAAGTTTAGATGTTTAGGGGATTAGGGATTTATAGATTTAGGTGATTAGTTCTTTAGTAGTTTTTGTATAAAAAATGTACTAAGAAAAAAGTTTTATTTTATAAAATTTGTTTTATTTTTTAAGGATATAGCTTTTAGAAATATAATAATTTTTAAATTTTTTGTTAAATCTGAATATAATATTTATACTTAATATTTTAGTTGTAATAAACTTAAGAATAATATATCATGTTACTGCAATATATGCTCATTTTATTATTAATATTATAATTATGACTAAAAAATAAATTAATAAAATATGAGAAATAAGATAAGTAATTATTAAAATATATTTAGAAAATTTAAAATGATTGAAAATCTTTGTAAAATATATTACCAAATAATAATTTTTAACTTTTAAATTTTTACTTCTTTTCCTAAGATTATATAACTTCTAAATGAAAAATATATTTTTTCCAAATTATATTTGTCTCACTCATAATAAATTTTATAATTAATATATGAGTTAAAATCAATTTATTAAAAATATAATTTGGTCATAATAATATTAATAAAAATATTTGTTGATATTTTAATGATCCAAAAAAAATGAGGTTTAAGGTTTTAGGAGTTTTGGGGTTTAGAAATACAGTATTTTAGGGGTTTAGAAGTTTAGAGGTTTATTAATTTAGGGATATAAAGGTTTAGGAAATTAGTGGTTTAGGGGATTAGGGTTTTGGGATCTAGTAGTTTAGGTGATTTAGTGGTTTAGAGAATTAGGGTTTTGGGATTTAGGATTTAGGATTTTCACTGTTTTGGGATTTAGCGTTTTGGAGTTTAGTGGTTTTGGAGTTTAATAGTTTAAGGGTTTAGTTGTTTATGGATTAGGGGTTTAGAGGTTTAGGAGATTAGGGTTTTGGGGGTTTAGGGGTTTAGAGGTTTATGGGTTTAAGTGTTTGAGATTTTGGGGCTTATGGGTTTAAGAATTTAGATGTTTAGGGATTTAGGGGATTAATGGTTTAAGGGTTTAAGATTTTAAAGGTTTAGGTGTTTAAGGTTTTTAGGATTTAGGTAATTAGGGGCTTAGTGGTTTTGTTTATAAAAAATACTAAGAAAAAAATTTCATTTTATGAATATTGACTTATTTTTTAAGGTTATAACTTTTGGAAGCTCAATAATTTTAAAATTATTTTTTCAATTTGAATTTAATATCTATATTCAATATTTTAATTAAAATAATCTTAAGAATAATATATCATGTTAGTTCAATATATGTTAGTTTTTTGATTAATATTATTATTATGACAAAAAAATTAATTATTAAAATTTTGAGAAATGAGATAAATAATTGTTAAAATATAATTACAATATTTAAAATGATTCAAAATCTATGTGAAACATATTACCAAATAATAAGTTTTTATTTTTTATTTTTTATTTTTTTTTCATAAGATTCTATCGCTTCTAAATGAAAATATATTTTTTTCAAATTAAATTTGTCTCTCTCAAAAAATTTATAATTATTATTTCAGTTAAAAATAATTTGTAAAGATATTTTTGTTAGTAAAAACATTGATAAAAGTATTTGTTAACATTATATTTTTGATAAAAAAAAATTAGATTTATCACTTTAGAAGTTTAGGAGTTTAGCTTTAGGGGGTTAGGGTTTTTGTGATTTATGAGTTTAGGGTGTTAGGGGTTTAGGTATTTAGAAGTTTAGGCCTTTGGAAACATAATAATTTTTAAATTTTTTTTCGAATTTTAATTCAATATTTTTGTTATAATAATATTATGAATAATATATCATGTTATTTCAATTGAAGCTATGTTTTCTAATTAATAGAAAAATATAACCAAAAACTAATTCATAAAATATTAGAAATGAGGTAAATAATTATTAAAATATAATTAGAATATTTAAAATGATTCAAAATCTATGTGAAACATATTACCCAATAATAATTTATAACTTTTGAGTTTTTCTTCTTTTTCAAAAATTATATAGCTTCTGAAGAATAAATATATTTTTTCAAAATATATATTTTTTCAATCATAATAAGTTTTATAATCAATAGTTTGGTTAAAAAAATCAATTAATAATATATTTGGTTAGTAACAATATTTATAAAAATATTTGTCAATATGATAATGATTACAAAAAAATGAAGTTTAGGGGTTTAGGAGTTTATGGGTTTAAGATTTAGGGGTTTAGTGGTTTAAGAGTTTAAGGGTTTAATAATTTAGGGTTTAGGGGTTTTAGGGATTAGGGATATATGGGCTTAGAAGATTAGTGATTTATGGGCTTAGGAGATTAGGGATTTATGGGCTTAGGTGATTAGTTGTTTTGTGATTTTGTTTAAAAAATGTATGAAGAAAAAAGTTCTATTTAAAAATTTTTGTTTTATTTTGCTCGAATCATACAAATAATAAAAAAGATTTTCATCTAGTTATTAATCTCATGAAAATTGTATTGGTAGTTTGGTTATTTCATAGCGAGATGACTAATTTCTAAAAAAATGGATATTTAGAATATGAATAATTTTAGATTAATGAGTTTATTCATTTAATCTATGTGACATATATTTAAATTAGCTCGACTTATAATATACCTAGATAAGATAAAGATTGAGATATTATGCAATTACAATTTACCCTAATGGCATACAAGGTGGTTATCACCGTTATGCACATCCCAATATTGATTGCTTCATAACTATCACCTCAGTATGTTACCACCGAGTGAATAAATCACCTCTCCATGAAATGTATTCAAAATCTCATATATTTTAGGTAACTTTATCAATTTCCCTTAAGAGTTGCTTCATATGCACACTCTTATTTTATGGCCTTGAGTATTATAAAGACTAAAGATTAATATGGTTGATAAGTATTTATAATTTTGGCTTAGTAAGTAACATGCTCACATAATTAATGTATGCTTCCTTTAAATTTCATTGGTGTGAACCATGCAAGGGAAAATAACTCATAAGGGTTTTCACTACCTTACGAGTCAAAATATACTTGTATGTGTCCTAATGATTACTTGTCACCATCTTCCTTAGTGATGCTACAACTCTCATATTAAAGATGAAATACTTAGGAGAATGATCTATATAATATCTATCCCAATCAAGAATTAGTTCTTTAAAGATATATATAATGGATTGACATCTAAAAGTATTCATCTTTTGACTTTGTAAGCATCATACTCATAATGATTAATATGCCTAAATTTCATGTTTTAACATATAGGTTTATCTCATACATCATAGTTAGAAGGGTTGTACTTTCCTCTTATTACAAGTACAAGTGAGTCTAATGATTTACCTATTATCATCCACTAAGATAATCTCACACACACCCTAGATCACAAGTTATTTTGGTAAAAATTTTTGAATCTATCCGAGATTGGGGAGAGTTGAGAGTCATACTCACAACTCTAGAGATTCTTGCATCCATTGCTTGCTTATGAAACCTATAGGGAGTATAAATTCACCCCTATGATTTGGTAGTTATACCATAGTTTTACTTTTTGGGTAGAAAGAGAAGAAGAATAATATTAGATTTTTTGAATTTCACTATCTTTCACTTTTAAACTCGAGTGATTATGTATTACTCTAAGTAGAAAGTCATAACTTTCAGAAGAAAGTCACAAATTTAACCTTCATCTCGAGTTTGAGGTCATGACTCTAAAAATGGTTATGACTCTAGAATGCATCTCAATCTTTCTATAAAACAAAGTCTTGCCATTGGGTAATGACCATGACTTTGGGATAATATATTTGTAAGATAAAGTCATGATGTTGTGAAGTGGTCATGGTTTCATATGGTTGTATTATTATTTTTCATAAGAGACCATGGTGCAAGGAAAGGTTACGCCATGATGAAGGGTCTCTCATATTATTATATACTTGTAGCACTGTGAAATAGTCATGATATTAGTATTAGTCTTTCTTGATCATTATATGACTATGGTACTAAAAAATAGTCACAACACTATGAAGGTTCTCTTGTGTATCTTGTGGCTATGATGATGGGAAATTTTTGTGACACAAAATTTACCTTTCATGTATCTTGAGTGTCTATAGTATTATGAGTGGTCATAACACTGATCTTCATTTCTGTCATATATCATATCACTAAGTGCTATAGGGATATTGTAGTATTAGAAATTAGTTATGACTATGTCTTCCTTTGAAATAAGAGTCATGGCCATGAAAATTATCATACTTGAGTAATATCTTTTATAATACTAAGCATCCCAAGAGTTATGGAATTAAATAATTACAATAGCTTTGGCCTAAATAGTATTATCTCTATAATTTTTTATAGATCAAATTTTGTTACTTTGTAAAAAAGTCATCATTCTTACTTGAGGCTATTGAATCATATTGAAGATAAAGTCATGGTGTTTAAATTGGTCATGACTTTTAGTACTAGTGGAATAGTAGATTGCCAAGATATAGAATTAATATCAAAATCATTTAAATTTTACAAGTTAAGTATAGTTATATAGTTGAACAATTATGCTAATAAGTTAATAAGGTTATAGTGTACAAATATTACACAACTAATTAGGTAGAGTAAATGCCAAGGATGGATATCAAAATTTGGCTTATGCATCATTATTTCATGTCCTAACTCTCTCTTTTTCTCCCCATGATTTCCACATTTATACTTAAATGGTTCGGTGTTATTTTGATGTGCAAAGTCATAGTACTGAGCAATTTCATGGCTTTAGTTTTACCTCTATATAATACAAAGTTATAGCACTAAGAATGAATCATGGATTTGATCTATTTATTGCTTTCGATTATCATGGTGATCGGAATAGCCATGACTTGTGCATTTTATTTTTATAACACAAAGTTATTGTGTTTGGAATAAGCCATGGATTTAGTTTCTTGTATTAGATTATCATGCATGATGCTAGAAATAGCCATAGCTCATGCATTTTGTTTCTATAACATGAAATTGTGGTGCTATGAATGATAGTAACTCATGAATTTCTTCTCTATAGCACCTTGTTGTAGTTCTTGGAAAAGACACACAACTCATACATTTTTTCTCTGTATCCCAAAGACAATGCATGGACGATAGTCATGGCTTTAGTCATTTCTCAAGAGCAAAAAGTTATGGCATGAATTGTGGCTCAAGTAAATACTCTCTAGAACTCTCAATAACTAAAAGTCATGATATTAGAGAAAAACTATGCCTTTGTTTTAGTCTTTATTACTCTTTAATGTTAAAATTGCAGTGCAAGGATATAAATGTAATATCACATCCATAAAAAATATTATGAGCTAGTTTTTTATGAAACCAAAAAAGTTTTGCAATTAAAAATAATGTGTTGCACAGTTAAATGATTATATCAATGAGGTAGTTGAGTCATGATATACAGAGATTATCATGACTATTTTTGTATAGTTTCAGCAAAAAAAACAATACTAAAACTATCTTACAAGCTCATGAATGTATAACAAAGTAATGTCATAACTTTTATGTGTTTTTGCTCCTCTCTTACTCAACAAAAATCTATCATATATTATATTTCATACAAAAACTATCCAATTTTATTACCAATTGGCATAATCATTTAATACTATAATTTTGTGAAATAGTTCTATTTAAAGCCATTTTATTTGCAAATACATCATACTTAACCACTAAAATAACTAGTAATATATGGTTTTTTTTTTGATAAATAAAACTTCACTATCAAAAATTCTTTACAATCTAAGGAAAATTCAGACGATAACACTCTTTATAAAATATAATGTAAACCTCAATTTTAATCTCCTAACTAAAAGTTATGCATTTTGGGCTTTTTCTTCGTGAACTCTTCTATTTCTTTCCTACCAAATGTGATATACCATGGCTGCGAAAGTTACTTTCCAGAAGTTATTCTTAGGAGTTTCAGTCGTGTATAGCTTCTTTATAGCTTTAAAACCTTCTGAAATTAAGGTTATATCTCCTTTAAAATCTGCCCAGGCTTGGATCTTCCATAATGTACCTAGAGAACCAACATTCAAAAAAAATATGGTTAAAATATTCTGCATGGCTACAGAATTCACAATTGGTGTTGCTTAGAGATGAGAATGCTTTGTTCTTTGTTCAGAATTTTCCCTGTTTGGTAATCCATAAATTAATAGTATGCTTGAGCACATGGTTCTTCATCCATATAAAATTTATCCATGATTTATCCTTTATAGAATTAGAACTAGATAGAAAATGGTAGGCATTAGAAATAATCCTACCCTTTTCGCCCCAAGTATTCAGCAAAAAATCAGTATGTTCCTTTGAGCCTGCCTTAGATATGAGCGCATCTCTAGTGAAGATTAGGCTTTTCCAGAAGGGGGAGTCCACTTTTCTAAGGTGGAAATCCCAAATATTTTGAGAATTAAGATAAAAGTGGTGAATCCACTTAATCCAAAGCGAGTCTTCTTTTTTATTAATCCGCCACAAGGTTTTAATAAAGAAAACCTTATTCCATATAGAGATATTGAGGATGCTAAGACCTCCGAGGTGGGTGGGCAAGCACACCTTATCCCAAGAGACCTTAGGCCTATACCTACCCCGGGCTGGAACACCCCATAGGGATCTTCTACATGCTCCTTCAATAAAATTAATGACATAAGATGGAAGTAAGAAACCGAAAACTAATAACCCTCAATCCCTTGCACAATAGTACGAAGGAACTATAATCTGTCGGCCATGGAAAGAATTGTCCCAGCCCACTGGTGAATAGCCAAAGTAATCTTAGCAAGCAAGATAGAACATTGAGAGGAGATTAACTTACTTGATGAAAGAGGCACCCCAAGAAAAACAAATGGGAGCGTGCCCTCCGTATAACCAGAATATTCAATAATCTTTTTTTTTTTGGTTTCATTTCTTACTCCTCCAAAAAATATGTTTGATTTGGATGAGTTTACATTCAACCCAGAAACCACAGAGAATTCTTGGAGCATTTTCAGGATAATAGAAGCAGAGGGCGGGTCTCCTTTAGAAAAGATGATCAAGTCATTTGCATACATTACGTGTGATATCTTGAGCAGGGTGCACCTAGGGTGAAAGAAAATTGATCTAGGGATGTGGAAGATAATAATTTCATAGAGAGGTACTCCATACAAATGGCAAAGAGGTAGGGGGAGATGTGATGTCCTTGCCTAAGACCTCGATACCCTTTGAAAACCCCATGGAATTGGCCATTTATCACCACTAAATTGGAAGTAGTGCTGATGCACTCATGAATAATCTCAATAAAGTGCTTGGGAAAATTCAGGCCACCTAAAACTTCAATTAGGAAGCTCCATTCAATTATATCAAAAGCCTTTTGGATGTCAATTTTAAAGAAACACCGTGGAGATAATTTTTCCTAGCATATCTTCTAATCAAATATTGGGCAAGGAAGAAATTATCAGATATTAAATGCCCCTTAATAAAGGTCCACTGCGCAGGGCTAATAATACCACTCATCACCAACTTTTGACGCGAAGCAATAAGTTTTGAGATAACTTTGTAAATTATATTACAGCATGATATTGGCCAGTAGTCTTTGACTGTAAAGGCGTGCGATGATTTTGGAATTAAGGTGATGTAGGCATTGTTAATTTGCCTTAGCATCCTTTCGGAGTAAAAGAACCTCTTGACAGCGCTAACCACGTCATCTCCAATATACTTCCAAGATGTTTTAAAAAATTCTGATGTGAAACCATCTGGCCCTGGCGATTTCGAGCTTCCCATTGAAAAAATAGCACTTTTTATCTCCTCGGCGGAGAATGATAAGGAGAGCAAATTATGATCCTCTTCTTTAAGCCTTGGCTCATTCACTATAATGCCCTCATCAATACCAATTCTGGTCTTTGATGAGGCCAGTAGCTCTTTAAAATATGAGAGAAATGACTCCATAATGTCATTCTTAGACGTCTAGTAATGCCCATCAACTTTAACAATTATCACTATTTTTCTTTTCTGCAACTTATAGCTTGTTAAGGCATGAAAAAATTTAGTGTATTTATCACTTTCCTTAAGATATGTTATTTTTGTCTTTTGCATAAGGAATGAGAGTTCATATTCTTCTAGTTTTTTTGGGCTGATCTAAAGCTACATCTCCTTCTCTTTTAAGGAAGGATTAGAACATGTAAGCATTTTGGTCTGGACAGCATTTAAAGCTTCTTTAGAAAAAGTCACTCTAGTACTGATATGCCCGAAATACTTTTCATTTAGTTTTTTGAGCGGTTCTTTCAAAAGCTTCAGTTTCGTAACTATTTGGAACATCACAGAACTAGCAATTTTGTTTCTCCATATTCTAAGCAATGGCGGCATGAACTCTTTGTGAGAGAGCCACATATTATAGAATTTAAAGGGAATTAGTCTTCCTTTGTCTGCATCGGTGGACAGGAGCATCAAACAATGGTCAGAAAAGACTCCTGGAACTAGAAATTTTTTGTGGATGTCTAGTTGAAGATTAGACCATTCATCATTTGCCATTACTCTATCAAGCTTACTTGAGACCCTACCATTTGTTCAAGTGAAGTAACTTCCCAAGAAGGGGATATCCTCCATATTTAGATGAGTGACATAATCAAGGGCATCTTGACATTCATAATTGGTGATTATCCTGCCTACAACACTGTCTAATCTGGATAAGGGGGAGTTAAAGTCTTTTATAAGTTCCCAAGGGAAAGAACCAGCTCATCCTTCTTCAATCAGATTCTTCCAGAGGCTTCTTCTACTAATGATGGAATGAAGCCCATAGATAATCGAAAGTCTAAGGCTAAGCCTTTCTCCTTGTCCGTCACTTGAATGAAGATATGTTGTGATGTACAAGTGAGGACATTTATGTCTATGGTCTGGGAGTCCCATAAGACTAAAAATTCTCCCATATTTATAACAAGAGAAGTTGTCCAGCATGTTAAACCTCTTAAATTTTGTTTTCATGAGCCAAACTAGCTTTACATGGCTAAGCTTGGCTTCTGCGATAGCAAAGATGTCGATAACGTAGGCATGAAATAATCTAAGCACTTCCTTGTACTTAAAAGGATAGTTAGACCCTCTTAGATTCCAATAAGCTATTTTCATAAGGATATATTTCCAGATTTTAACATTCCTCTTCTTGATATGTCTTTATAAAATGCATCTTGTAGTACACAATACCCAAGAACCCAGGTGCTCATAAGTGTTGGAATGAAAAATTCTCTACAGTAATTTCCTCTCTTAGCTTCATACTCCCCATACAATAGATAAATATTAGCAAATGCAAGGCATAGAGAGGCAGTCTGCCTTACAAAAAAAAACATAAGGAGCCTTTATACCCACCCTTACAACAAAAATCCAAGAAAAAGCCATCATAATTAAATAGATTTCCCAGTGCCAGCGTGCAAAAAGTCCCAGCACGCATTCATGCAATATTGGTTGCACACAAAGATTTTTTTAGAATGATAGATAGTAAATTGCCCTGTTGATGCTCAGTTGTGCTGAAAAAGAAATAGAAACCATCCCTCTTTTTTTTTTTTTATAAAGTTTGTTTATTATTTATAGCCCTCTCTTTTGGCAGAGGAATACCGTTTGTACAAGCTACTTCTACCCTTTACCCTCTTACAACCATTCCCCATTTCTAAAGACTAATAATATAATCTTCCTAGCACTATTGAAATAACTTAAAATGAGTTTACTATTTACTAAAATGAGTTTCCTTCTTTTATCTTTCTAGCACTTCATGGAACATCCCTTCTATGCTGATATCACCCTTTCTATGTTGTATATAACATATTGCCTGCATAAAATAACATGAATTTCTCCCACTTTGCAGAATTCCTTTCAACCTTGTTGCCCATATTCTGCCAAAGCTTTCCACTTCTATCTGTCCTATTCCTTGACTCTCTTTGTTTACCGATATAGCTTTAAATTCACATCTTGAGAGACATTTCCAAGCCACTTTGCAGCATCCTCTTTGCACATTTTGAAATAACTTTACTCTCTTTGACTTGGAACATCCTTCCTGTTTTCCTGATATCACCCTTTTTATGCTGTATATACCATATTTCCTGCATAAAATAACAGAAATATCTTCCGCTTTGCAAATTTCTTTAAACCTTGTTGCACATATTTTGCTGACGCTTTCCTCTTTTATATGTCCTAATCGTTGACCCTCTTTGTTTACCGATATAGCTTTAGATTCACAACTTGAGAGCCATTTCCAAGCCACTTTGCAGCATCCTCTTTGCCGACCTCCTAGACTAGACACTTACCTCTCCTAGGACCTTTTATTAATACAAACACATGATTCTGTAACTTTCAGACTTCTAAACCCTTTCTACATGATTAAATGCTGGTAAAAAAACATAAGACATGACTTGACTCTTGCTAGTTACAGACTCTTGCTGTAAAAAACATAACACATGACAAATTTTTACAGACTCTTGCTAGTTACAAACTTCTTTTAATTCCAAGTAATCTGATTTGATTGCCCCTTTAGTGCTTTCCTGCAAACACAAAAAACCAGAAACATACCAAAGGGGCAGAAAATTCTAGCCCTTACCTTTTCGTTCCCTTATCTTTGACTTTTCGGGTGAACCTTCCAGTGACTGTAAAAGAAACAGAAACTAGATTTTCTGGTTGTTTATACCATGAACTTTGCTGTTAATCTGCAGAGACAGATTCCCCTGCAAAGAAGCTACCACAATTCAACAGCTTATATTATTATACTTTTCTTATTCTATTTTCCATATTCTATCTTCATATTCTTTTAATTTTCAGATTCCCCTTCAAAGCAGCAACTGGATATTCATATTCTATTTTTTCTATTAATACTACCCTTCCTAAATCTTAAATAAGGGAAGGCCTTCCTATCCAGTTTCGCTATTCCTTTTACTTTTTCTAGCATCGAAACCTCATCAAATTCTTTATCTCCTATTATCGAACCTAATCTTGCAAGACTATCCGCCAAACTATTAGCTTCTCTATATATATGTAAGATTGATGCGTTAAGCACTTTAATGAGGTTCAAAATAATTTCTATTTCTTCCTCATACCTCCAAAGAGTTATTTTTCCACTTACTAAATCTACCAAAAGCATAGAGTCTACTTGAATTTGTATATTTTCTAAATCTAATTTCTTACAGACATTTAATCCTATATTCAAAGATTTTATCTCCGAGTGGAGGGCTGAGAATACTTCTGTAGCCGATGTAAATGCTTTTATCACATACCCGTTTGAGTCCCTTATTACCCCTCCTCCTCCTGCTATACCAGTGTCCCTATTGAAGCTACCATCCGTGTTTAATGATATTTTACCTTTCGGAGGCCTATTCCAACTTATACTTTTTACCCATCCCTATTTCGTATTTGTAATAGCGAGGCCCCAAAACATTCCAGCTACCTTATTTAAGCAAGAACCATCAACTTTTATAGGGTTTATACTTGATATATTTCTAATTTCTTTAATTATATCTTTAATAATTTCATTTGAATTCATTCTTATGCCCTCAAATTTACTCTTATTACAAGCTTTCCATAGGCACTATATTGCTATATGAGGTAGATTCTGGGTAAGCCAATTTTTGATGTAACTACTAGGGTTTAGATTTCCCCAACTCTTAATTCTATCAATTATTCTATCTTCTTTTTTACTTATTTGTAACTGGTCTCCTAATTCCCTCCAGACTGCTGCAGCGATTCTCCCACTTGAAAGTAGATGATCCATTGATTCTTCATCTGCAAAGCAACATTCACATCTGGAGGCCATTTTAATACCTTTTCTTTTCACATTAGTGTCCACAGGCAGTGCATTTACCAGAACTTTCCATGCCAGCGAGCACATTTTCAGTGGAATACCTGCTCTCCAGGCCCATTTAAATAAAGACTGCACGAGTTTTTTCCTTTTTATCAATTCTTTTGCTGACTTTAGCGTAAAATTACCTTGTGGATTAAGGATCCATTTCCATCCCGATTTATTCAATAATGAGTGAGCATCTACTATTTCCTTTTGTTTTTCCAATGCTTTCCAGCTATTTGATTTCTGCTTAATGTGATTATGTTCTTGTTCTAGATATTTTGCTCGCATATATTTTGCCCAGAGGGAATCATTTTCTTTTATCCTCCACCATCCTTTGCAGTCCCAAGCAGCCGCCATGTCCTGTAAATTAATGATGCCTAAACCCGCTTCCGCCTTAGGATAACAGATGTCTTTCCAATATTTCCAGTGAATTTTCTACTTTCTGTTTTTTTTCCCCATAAAAAGTTTGACATTTCCATCTCTAGTTTATTTATAAATTTCTTAGGTGGGTGTATGACTTATATA
This sequence comes from Sapria himalayana, assembly GCA_029783825.1. Classification (NCBI taxonomy): domain Eukaryota; kingdom Viridiplantae; phylum Streptophyta; class Magnoliopsida; order Malpighiales; family Rafflesiaceae; genus Sapria; species Sapria himalayana. Next base: position 1,720,850 of record JAREIK010002830.1, read on the forward strand.
ATATGTACCAGTGTACTTTGAAGAACATGGGAGATTAATGTAATCCTCCCCCCAAAACCTAATAGATCTACTTTCCAACCTACTATTTTCCTTCTCATTTTGTCTTGTAAGGGCGTTAGATAATTTTCTTTCAGCCTTCCTTCATATATCGGACAACCTAAATATACTAAAACATCTTTTTTATGTTTAAAACCCGTTATGTTTTTGATTTTTTTTACCACTTTTTCGGAAGCTTTTTTTGCTAACATAAATTGACTTTTATCTTTATTAAGGGCTTGTCATGTTTCCTTCTCAAATATTTGTAGAAGGTCCATCAGGTTTTTCAATGAAGTTTTATTCGCATTTGTGAAAATGATGATATCAGCTGCATAAGCTAAACAACTTATTATCGGAGTGTTTTTTGGCGGTCTAAAGGGGATTATTTTGCCCTCTAACATTCTTTTATTTAAATTAACGATTAATAATTCTAAGTACATATCAAATAATAAAGGCGATAATGGATCCCCCTGTCTCAAGCTACGTCTAGGTTTGAATTCTTCTCCTTTCATTCCATTTACAATAATTCTAACCCAAACGCTTGTTACACATCTATATATTAAGTCAATACATGTTTTAGAGAAACCAAATTTTCTCATGATGAAACATAATGTATGTCATTCCACTCTATCAAATACCTTGGATAAATCTAGCTTAACTACTAAGTTACTTCCTCTCATTTTAAATGCTATTTCTTTCATCATTTCTGATGCTAATCTAATATTTTCAATCATTAATTTATTCTTAACAAATCCTGTTTGTTCCTGTGATATTATAAATGGTAAAATATTACTAAGTCTGTTTTGAATAATTTTAGTAAGGATCTTATAAATTGCATTACATAAACTTATAGGCCTAAAATCCTCACATTTTTGAGGTGATTCTTTTTTGGGGATTAGCACTATGAAAGAATTTGCCCATGCCTTAGGAATATCCGCGCCTACAAAAAAACTGGCGATTGCAAGAACCAGATCTTTTTTGATGATGAGCCAGTTTAGCTGAAAAAAATAATTATTCCAGCCATCTGGCCCTGCTGCACTATCCTTATCTAGATCAAACACTGCCTTTTTAATCTCTTCTTCCTTCGGGATCTTCTCCATCATTTGATTTTGTTCTAGTGAGATGACTGTGTTAATCCCATCCATTAATGAATTTCCTACTTGGGGGGCCTGTCTGCATAGATGGCTTTTAAAAAATTCCTCAAAGAGGGATCCTATCTACTTGTCTTCTTCAACCCATTTTCCCTCATTAGTTTTAATGCCCTTGATTTTATTTTTTTTGAGCCTTTATTTTACACATATTGTGAAAAAACTTAGTGTTTCTATCTCCATCTTTCAACCATTTAATTTTTGAACATTGTTTCCAGTATACTTCCTCCATATACAACTTAAGCCTCAAGTCCCCTTTAGCCTTATTTAGTTCCTGTCTCTTTACCTCTATATTATTATTATCGTATTCTAATTCCAGTTTTTCTACTTTTTCCTCTTCTTGCTTTATTATTTGGTTTAGATTTCCGAAGACTTCTTTATTCCATATTTTTAGACATTTTTTTAATCTATGAAGCTTAACCATTAATATTTGCATCGGTTTCCCCATTACTGGCTCCATCCAAGATTCAGTTACCAGTTTTTCAAAGCCAACATGCTTTTCCCACATATTCTGAAATTTAAAGTTACCTGATGCTCGGTAATTCTTATAGATTGTAATAAGTAATGGGAAATGATCTGAACAGGTTCTATTCAGATGTCTTAGCCCTGAAGCTACCCACTTAGCATTACACAGTACTCTATCCAGTCTAGCCCAAATTGTGCTTCTTTTACTCCTGTTGTTACACCAAGTGTAACTTGAACCTGTGAAATCTATTTTCATTAATTTCGAGTTTGAGATCGCCTCATTAAATTGTGTGATAGCTATTGGATCCGGGGTTTTACCTCCTTTCTTCTCTTGATTGCTCCTGATTATATTAAAATCACCTCCTATGATCCAGGGTGCATTCCTAGATGCAATGTTCTGCATTACCTCCCATAGTGCTAACCTTGATTTTTTATCATTTTTAGCATATACAACCGATATTATTTCATCTGTTTCTTTATTTATTTTAAAATGTACTACCTATTCTGTATCTTTTAAAATTTTAATGTCCAAATAATTATGCCACATGATCCAGAGTTTACTATTTATATTAGCATATGCATTATTAAACCCTAGTTTTTGGCTGTAGGTGATTAATTGATCCTTCTGGATCATAGGTTCCACGATGACTACGAGAGAAATTTTATGAGTTTTTATTAATTGTTTTAACCTATTTATCAAAGGATTATTAGCAACCCCTCTTATGTTCCAATAAAGGCATTTATCCATTAATTCCTAGCTTAGTTTGGGATCTAGTTGTACACTTAGTTTCGTATTTTATGTTTAATTGTTTTTTCTTATTCCTTGGGGTTTTAATTGCATTCGAGTTTAATTGTATTTTTTCATAATATTTGTCCTGCCACCCAAGTTGCATTGCTATTATTTTTATGGCTTCCTTGGCTTGAGTTCTAGTGAGCTTTGTCCAATCTTCCTCATAGATATCCATATCATCCTTCCCCTTTTCTATATAGAAAGCGTGTTCCTCTTCTTCCCTACCTAATGAAGGACAACTAACAGAAACCATCCCTCACCACCCCATTACACCACCCTCTAGATACATCTCTATTCATTACATAGTGGGCATTGACCGTCAAACCGAGAGCCTTATAGACACGGGGATTGATTCCCTTCATTCTCTAATCCTTACATAAAGGCACATAATACATTTTGTCTACCCTTACAATCTGAAACACCCCCATCTCACTGTGCCAGCGTGAAAGATAACCCAAGAGATGCCCGACGAGATAATATATTATCCAGATTTTAAAGTGTGTTATTAGCGTACAGCATGTAGTGGAGATAGCCCTCCAAAGAGGATCCCTCCTATGGCAATTCTAGGATATGGAAGTGATGAACCATTAATTTAACTTAATTATTTGAGATCCATTTTCATCGAGATGAGTCCACGAATCCATACACCATATTGTAGCACAACAATTTTTTGAAAATTATGATTACAGTAGGCAACCAAACTTCAGGCATGCCCATAAGCTCTTGGAAACAATCTCCTTTGCAGGTAATACACATACATCATTATGGGAACATCATGGGAAAACAATATATTAACCCGAAAGGAGATACAAAAATTGCAAGTGCATACTATTGCAATTAGGCTCTTTCTAGGGTATATAGGGAGGCCCGTACCCGCATTCACAATTTTCTCCCATACAAATTTTTTAAAATTCAGGTAGTTGTGGACTGTCCTAGTTTCCGTGCTGCATGCAATACAAAGCAACAAACCCATAACACACGAAACCATAACTAGATGTGCCCACACCTTTCCCCACATATCCCTTAGAAAAGGTGCAAAGAGTAGATAATTTATTCTCATCCTTTTCCAGCCTCCAAAACTCCATAAATAGTCCCACCAGAAAACATAAAAATCAACAGTAAGGCCTACAAACAACAGTAGCATCTACATATAACACCTTTGCCCCATTTTCCAAGGGGATGAGGCCCCCTATTATTTTTTTATGCTAGGCCATAAGGGGCAGAGCCCTTAACCATTTGTTCTTTGTGTCTAACTTTATTTCTGAGGTTTAGAGAAGGACCCTCTCTAACATTCAGGTTCTTTTTTTTCTTCCGAGCTTTAACCATTGTAATCTCCTCCTCCTCATGGCTATAGGCGTGTTTCTTTTCAGCCTGGTTATTCATGCCTATCTTCTTTGCTGAATCAACATTAGACAGTTGCCCTTCCTCCACTGGGGAAGCCCTTTCCTCATCCTCTGATGGGCTGCTTAGCCTTGTAGGAGTAGGGGTTGCTTGAGGAACTTCCCGTGTCTCTTCCTCCTACTTCCTTTTAATTTGCCACACATTTGTTGGGTGACCAGACCAAACATAGAGCAATATTTACAAAAAGGAGGAAGATTTTCATAAATAATTGATTGGCAAATTTTTGATCCATCTAGGAATTCCAGCCCTATCTCATCAATCAGCTTGCCGCCCAAATCAATTTCCACTAGAACTCTAGTGAATCCAATTTTAAAAATGCTTGCTGTTAGCTTATCCATATGCAGGGGCCTCCCAATATAGCTTGCGACCTTACTTAAACCAAGAGGATTCCATAAATGAAGAGGGAAATTTGGTAGTTTTATCCAAATCGGGATCTTGGTCATCTCCTTTAATCTGTATTGAAAGCCAACTGGGAGAGACTTAACATTCAAAGGTCACCCATAAACCAAAAAGGAGCCAACATTAAGCACATGATCCATTTCCTTTGGGTTTACGAATCTAAAAACAAGCCACCCACTTGGGTGTTGGATGACTTGTAAAGATAATTTTCATTGTTCCTCCATGAATCTCATCAACATCAGTTGGCCGGGACTTTTGGTTACGCAATATCCTACTAGGCAATTTTCCTAGTGTTCAATGCCATGGAGGAGATCACTTTCTACAGAGATAGCGCTGCCAGGTTGCTTAGGAGGAATATAGGATGATTTCAAGGTGTTGGCTAGGGCCCAGTTTCCAACCAATAGGCTGCTCCATGGAGCCTTGTTTTTGCCGAAGGTTTTAGGAAGAACTTTGTCCTCCTTATTATGGATTTTGGCAGGTTTAGGCTTGCTAGATACTGCCTCAGAGTTAGATGAGGCACGGGGTTTACTAGCATTCTGGATGCTCATATTTCTAGGATTATCTATCCAGGCCACACTCTTGCCCTTATTTTGTGAAGCATTCAAGGCAGGAATATCATGTATTCCATGTTTAGTATCAATCCTACTTATTCTAGCAACATCCTGAATACCATTGAAATGAGGAGAGGTATTCATAGCATCAATATTATTGGCGCTAATTCCACCAACACTGCCAGAGTTAGCAGCGCTATCCTTTAGCGGGGAAGAATTGTTAGGCCATTCATTCAAATGATGTTATTCTCACTCAAAATGTCATTAGAGCAACCATCGTAACCAAGAACATCATTTAACAGAGAATTACTATTTTCACTCGGTGGCACAAGTTCAATGCTCAGGATATCATTATTTGTTGAGTTCTTGCTAAGTTCATTTAAAAAACCTAGTGCAGCCTGATTTTTTTAACATGATTTCACTATGCAGCAATTCATTTGAGTCAATAAAAGTGTCCGATTTGAGAAGAAGATGAAGCAGATTAACACTCGGATAGGCATAAATCTTACCATAAATGTTTTTTTGGCAATCACCATCCTCAACTACAAACTATGTTGCTCTTGAATCATTTTCGAAGCATAGAACCAATCATTTTCTAATCGTCTTTGGGTAAGCATTAGCAGACTCATAGGTTTGTAGTACTATCGGTGTGGTTTAGGAGAAGGTTGTAGTGGGATCTAGTGTTATATTCGTATCAGTGCATAAATGAGTATCGAGCAGTCTCGATATACTCATTTGATTTAAATAAATAGAAACGATTAGTTCCTAAGTGTAGGAACCAACTCCATGACATAATCCAAGCCAAACCAAGCTGGGTTTTTGGGCAGTTTCGGGAAGAAAAGAGCGAGTTCAAAAAAAGTGGTTTTCTTAGTAATATATGGTATTTGATATACCGAATAGTTGTGAATAATATAATGAAGTCGTGATATGAAAAACATCATGACTGTCATTATTTTTTAGACCTCCAACTTATCCTTCTACCAAGTTCACCAACTTCATACAAAATATATCAAATTTCACTTTTATTGATCTATTTCCATCATAACTATAATTTAGTAAAATCTATTCATTTTAAGTCTAAATCAACACCATAAAATCTATGCTAAACAACCCAAAAAAGTTGGTGAGTAAAGTGTCGAACAAGAATCTACTGATGTATTATGATAATTCCATAATAAGACTACAAATTTTCACAATGATATTTCGACAAAGGTATAAACAAGATCAGTGTAGAAGAATGTCATGATCCATTGAAATTTATGAAAATATTAGTTTGTGGGCTTCAAGATTCTATTATCATTATACAATATTTTAGAGGATGTTTACAAGGTTCTAAAGGCTTCAAGATTTATTATCATTATACAATATTTTAGAGATTTTCTTTGTAATGAGAATGTGACATATGGTGAAAGTTGAGTTGGTGAAGGACACCTCTCACTATATGAGAGAGCACTCTCAATGTTATACTCACTCAAATAAGTTTCATTTGTAATTTATTTTTTCTAAGTATTTTTCCTCTAGATAACCTTTTGTGTGAGATCATGTAGGTGTAGCTCTTTTGAGAGGTAAGAATAAGCTAACATAAGAAATTGAGGAAGAAAATTTCATAGTCTAAGGTCATATGTATACCACTAAAACTTGTGATCCATGATACATTCATAAGCCTGAAAACATAAGATATAACAACTAAAAATTAAGTTTAAGGGAAATAGAACACAAATCATATATAAACATATTAGAAAATAGGCTTGGGTTGAATTCAACCCCAAAAGCTAGCTCAAAGTGAAGGGATAGGACTGATATCTAGAGCAAGAAGTTTTTGCATAACTCAACATTTAGGATGACACATAACGACTAATAGCATATTAAAAATTGGGCTTGAGACATACTCATTCTTGAAAACTAAATCAAAGGGATAGGAAACATACACCATATATAAGTAACAAAAATAGAATTCAAAATTAATTTAGAAATTCAATAGTAACATATTTAAAATTATAAAAGTAAAAAACACAAGGTTAGGGGTGCAACTTGGGTCAATCAACCCAAATAACCCAAACCCACCCCAAAGAAAACTTAGGTTTGGGTTGCTATTCTTTCAGGTTGAGTTGAGAAAGCTCAACTCCATTTTAAATTGGGATGGGTTCGAGCCTATAGCTCAAGCAACCCAAGCTCACGGTCATGCTCATGTATGCCGGTGTCGGTTTGTGCAGTGTTATCACTTATTGCACATCATCAAGTTGCTTGCCTAATCTTATGTAATGTTATACTTATATGTTAATTAATAGGTTGTATTCTATTATGTAGACTACTTTCTATGTGTGACTGTATGTAACATTGTAAGTTTTAACTTTTGTTGAATATGTTCGTTCACATTCCCTCTTCCTTTTCTATAATATAATTATTAATTATAACTTCAAAGCAAAGCAAAGACAAATCTCCTTCTTGGCTTCTCATTCTCCTCCTTTATTCTCAACTCTCATGTTCGAGTATGTTTCAACATGATTTTTGTGTTTTTTCTATAGTATGTAATGAATATATTTGGTATTATATGTGTATATATGATATATGTTAACACTATATAGCATTTACTCTACAAAAACATTAAATATAAAAATTTTTCATAATGCATTGTTCTTCTATTATATTTATATAGAATATATCATTTTCATTGCACATGTAGACAGCAGTGCTAGTGCATGTGTAATACTAATTACTATGTATAAGTACATATACTATACTTTACATATAGTGCATATACTATACTTAATACTAATTACTATATATAATTAAGTACTAAAGTATTATATATATATATATATATATATATATATATATATACACACACACACATACATATACATGTTATTTTAGTACAATATACTATATTGTTGTTCTATCCATGTTATTTTTTTAGTGAAGCACTAATGTACAATATACTATATTAATGTTAATTATTGTATATAAGATTATATATAAATACTAAAGTACAATAAACTAGTATACTATAATGTTTATACATTGTAGTGTGTGTATACACTATAATGTATAAAATTTTAATTTATAAATACATATACATTGTAGTATATATTATATATTATATTATATATAGATATGTGTTTTAGTGTGAGTGTATGACTATATATATAATCATATATTTAGTGTATATGAATATATATATATATATATATATATATATGACATGCATTATGCTTATATATTTTATATGACATGCGTTATGCTTATATATTTTAGTATTTGTATTATCAATTATGTATGTGTTGAATGTTGATGCCTCTTCTAGCCTATGGAATAGTACATTTATAGTTTTATATGTATTTTGTATTTTGTATATATATGTTATATCTTTGGCTCTTTGTATATGTATTGATATGGATTTATAATATATATATATATATATATATTGTCAAATTATCAATGCTAGTGATGAACGATAGTAAAGAACATATAACAAAGAATCTTTCCTCTACAATCTTATGGAGCATGTCTTATATTAAAACAAAGAATATTTCCTAGAACTTTGTCATAAAATATCTGCTAGGATGATTATTATTAATAAACAGCCATTTAATTTTGTGGAAAAAAAAGTTTTAGAGATTTTATCGTGTATTTCAACCAAAATTTCAATTGATATCCCTAACTACAATAACTAAATATTATCTTTAACAATTGATTTTTGGACTTTTGTGTTGTTCCAACTCTCAGCCAATGTAAATTTATTGTTCTAGCCATAGAAACATATTTTTTAGGATGAAATATTGATAAATATTGCATATTGATCATAGATAATTGAAGTTTTAATGATGTGGCAATCATAAGTTTGAAAAGAAAATTTAATAAGAAAAATATGTTATTATTTTTAGATGGGAACTTTTTTATTTGAGGAAATCAATAAGGTTAATGATTTACTTTATCATCTTTGTGAATATGTTAAAATATGTGAGTTCTCCTTCTTGTTTACAAGTTTTTAAGAAATGTGTTTGAGAAGAAGGAATTGTGTCCAACATATTCTTGAGTTAAATGTGTCAATAAGATGAAACTCAACATACTTAATACTAAATACTACTTTAGATCAAAAAAGTATTTGAACGAATGGTGGAATAAAATATAAATTTTATTCTTGAATAGGATGGGTTGACAACTTAAGACTTAAATATGGAACTCAACATGCTTCACGAAATAAAATATTTAATTAGTACACAAGATTGACTAAAGAGTTCACTAATCCTTAATATAATTTTTTTTGTTTTTTTTTTGTTTTTATCCTAATGATGATTTAAATTGAAGATCATGTAGATTTTTTTTTTTGATGTTATGAAGAATACCTTTTAAGGGGTACCTAAATGCTAAACTTTAAATATTTTTATTTACTTAATTATTTATACTAACATAACATTAATGTCAGTATTTTCAAACATGAATTAAAGAAATGACATTGTTTTCAACAAATTAGTTTTATTTTATATCTTTAATATAATGTGTAGTTTGTTATTCCATTTTTTATATTTAACAATTCCTAATAAATGTTGAATGAAATTTTTGGTTTACAGTAAAGTTTGTTTCAAATTTTGAGTTTAAATTTTCAATTTTATTCCATTTTTTAGATTTAAATTAGGGGGGAATTATGTTTCGGGGTACTCCCCCGAATTATTTAAAAAATTGAAATTCATCTTTTAATATTTCAAAAAAAGACATCAGACTATAAATAAATTAAAATTTAAGGCACTAGAATACATTAATCCTAAGCTACCCTTGCCCCTTTTTCTCGCCTTTGCCCCTCACCCTTGTCCTTGCTCTTGCCCATCAACCCTCTCTCCTCGCCCCTCCCCATGAGCTCCACGATGGAGCTCACTGGAGCTCGACGAAGCTCCACAAGTTCCATGATTGAGCTCACTGGTGCTCGTCGAGCTCCATGATGGAGCTCGACAGAGCCCCAGTGAGCTCCATCTTCCCCGCTCGTCTACCCTCGAAACACAATTCCCCTTAAAATTAGTTTGTTATCTTTGATTTCATTTAACACTCCCTAATAAATGTTAAATGAAATTTCTTATAAATACCTAAACTTACTATCTATGACTATAATACGTCTTGTTGACACAAATAACATAGAAAATATGAAAAAATAAAATGGAAACAATACAGGTCAAGACACAAAACCCAAAAAAAGCCTAATGATTACCTTATTAACCTATCGAGGTATGTGTCATTGACAACGAAAACTACTTTTGTTTTTGGAAGAATTATGGTTTGCTGCATCAACACAAAATACTTGTGTTTTGGTGCACTAAATTTTCATAATTAAAAATAATGTAATATATTCTAAAATAAAGTTTGGTGCTTCAAATTTTTTATTAAATAAAAAAAAGTAATACATTCTAAAATAATTAATTTTGGTGTACTAGAAGTATATAGTTATGCATAATTATATGTGTGTGTGTGTGTGTTTATATGTGTGTGTTTATATGTGTGTGTGTATTTGTAGATTTATATATATTTTGATATCTATATATATTTATATATACTTATATATGTGTTTCCATATATTTGTATTTATATATAATTATTTTAATCTGCTTGTTACTTGATAATGCATATGAGACCTAATGGCTTGCCTTTGCATTATGATTTAGTACTTTCATTCTTTCTAATTTCAATTAACCTATCATTTAAATTAAATTTTTTTTAAAAATTTTGGAGGTCAAAATTAAATTTTAGTACACCAAAGCTTAATTATTTTAGAATCTGATCCACTTTTTTAAAATTATATAAAAGTATTTGCATTACAACTAATTTATTTTAGAATGCAGTATATTTTTTTATAATTACGAAAAATTTATTGTACCAAAACATAAATATTTGTGTTTGATACACAAAAACATAATTCTCCCTTTAATTTATATACATATATGAGATCTTGCTTTAATATGTTTTAGATGTGGTTTCACTTTTTTTGATGTAATAATAGTATAATATTATAATAATATTATTTATAATACCATGCTTTTTTTTTGATAAATAATAAGTTTCATTATCAAAAATTTATGTACAACATAAAAAAAATCCAAACTATTATATTCTTTGATGAAAACAATGTAAATTTTAGTTTTAATTTTCTTAACTAATATATCTGCATTTTGAGATTTTCCTTCATAGAGTATTCTATTCCTTTCTCACCAAATATGATACATAGATGCTACAAAAGACACTTTCCAGAGATTATTTTTTGGAGTTTCAGCCAAATAGAATCTCTTGAAGACTTTAAAGCCCGATGACACTGAGCTTATATCTTCCTTTAAATCATTCCAGATTTTTATTTCATGCAAGATGTACTTGGAAAACTAACAATCAAAAAAAATATGCGGAAATGATTCTGCATGATTGCAGAATTCAAAATTAGTGCTTCTTGGTGTTGAAAATCTTTGATCTTTAGTCCTTAGTCTTCCATGCTTGGTGATCCATAGATTAACGGCATGCATGGACACATGATGTTTCATTCAAATTGCTTAAGTCAAGGATTTCTCTTTTTTATTATCAGTTCCGATTAAGAATTTATAGGCCATTGAAATTATTTTACCATTTTCGCCCCATGAATTCAATAAAGTTCTAGGTTGCTCCTTATATCCCATTTTAGTGATTAAAACATCTCTAATGGAGATTTAGAGATTTCCAAGATGGGGAGTCTTCCTTTGATGTCTGGTAGCCTCAAATATCTTGGGGGTTGAGGTAGAAATGATGGACCCACTTAATTCAAAGTGAGTCCTCCTTTTTAACTATCCTCCATAATGTTTTAACAAAGAATGTCATATTCCATATAGATATATTTAGAATACCAAAGCCTCCAAGAAATATAGGTGAGCACACCTTCTCCCAATAGACCTTAGGCCTATATCTACTAGTTTTTCGCCCTCCCCATAAGAATCTTCTATATGCTCCTTCAATTGCATTAATGATATAATTAGGGAGAAGAAAAACAGAAAACTAATATTTTTCAATCCATTGGACAACTGTACATAGGTGCTCCAATCTTTTTTCAATGGAAAGTATTTTCCTAGCCCATTGGTGAATGATCGAGGTAATCTTTGCCAAAAAGATTAAGAATTGAGAGAAGATTAAGCAACTTGAAGAAAGTGGAACTCCAAGGAAAACAAAGGAAAGAATATCTTCCTCATATCCATAATTTTTTATAATCACTTCTTTAGTCTCTTTGCATATTTTTCCAAAGAAGATATTCGATTGGGAGGAGTTCACATTCAGCCCGAAGACAGCAATGATGCATTGAGAGTGCCCAGGATTAAGGTGGTGGACAATAAGTCACATCTAGAAAAGATGATCAAATCATCCGCATACATAAGGTGAGAAATTTCCAGAGGAACACATCCCGGGTGGAATGAGAATCACTCAAGAGACGTAGCTATGGCTAGCTGTCTTAAAAGGTACTCCATGCATATAGCAAAGGGATGGGGGAAGATGGAATCTCCTTGCCTAAGACTTATATTGCCTTTAAAAAATCATGAAGTTGTTTATTTATTGCCACTGAGTAGGAAGTAGTGCTAACAAATTCATAGATGATCTCTATGAAGTATTTCGAGAAGTTTAGGCCAACTAAGACTTCGATTAGGAAGTCCCATTCCATGGTGTCGAAGTCCTTTTGTATATCAATTTTGAAGAAACATCTTGGAGAGATTATTTTTATCACGTATCTCCTAATTAGACTCTGTGCTAGAAGAAAATTATCAGAAATTAGTTTTCCTTTAATGTAAGTCCCTTGTACCAGATTTATTATGCCACCCAATACCAGTTTCAGCCGCGAAGCAATAAGTATCGTGATTATTTTATAAATCACATTACAGAACAATATTGGCCTGTAATCTTTGACCATGAAAGCATGCAAGGATTTAGGAATTATGGCTATATATGCATGATTGATTTTCTTTAGCATTCTTCCAGAATGGAAGAAACTATTTACAACATCAATCACATCCGACCCAATATAATTCCAAGATGTTTTGAAAATTTCTACAATGAAGTCGTCAAGCCCAGACAATTTTGAATTACCCATGGTGAAGATGGTATTCTTTATTTCCTCAGAGGATAAAGATAAAGAGAGCAGATTCTGGTCTTCTCCATTGAGTTTCGGCCCATTTTCAATAATATGATATTTGATTCCAATTCTAGTACCAATGACCCCCCCATAGTCCATTATAATAAGAGACAAACATGTCTGCTATATCTTATTTTGATGTAGTGTAGCTCCCATCCTTTTAAACAATAGTTACTATTTTGCCTTTTTGCGACTTAAAACAAATTAGAGTATGAAAGAATTTCGCGCATTTGTTGCTCTCTTTAAGATTCCTTATCTTGCCTTTTGTCTAAGAAAGAATAATTCACATTCCTTTAGCTTCCTCAATTTAATTTTGAGATTTAATTCATCCTCTTTCAAAGATGCATTGGGGCACTTTAGAATATCTTTTTGAATGGATTGAAGTGCATTCTTGACAATAGTTATCCAAGTGCTAATGTGCCCAAAATGCTTTTCATTTAATTTCTTTAAGGATGCTTTGAGTCGCTTCAATTTTTTCACTAATTGAAACATGTTTGAACCAGTAATTTTTTCTTCCCAAATACTAAGTAACAAAGGAATGAACTCTTTGTGGGAGAACCACAAGTTATAGAATTTGAAAAGAATTAATCTACCCTTATCTGAATTTTCACTAGACATAAGCATGAGACAGTGGTCTGAGAAAATTCTTGGGACCAAAAACCTTGCATGACAGTCTAGCTGAAAGTTTGCCCATTCACTATTTATCATTACTCTGCCAAGTTTATTAGAGACTCTACCATTACTCCAAGTGAAATAACTTCCTGATGAGAAAATATAATCCAAGTTTAGTAGTAAAACACAATTTAAAGTATTCTGGTATTCGTAGTAAATGAAAATTCTACCTCTGACCTTATCTAATCCAGATAAAGGAGAATTGAAATCTCTTATGAGGGCCCATGGAGATGAGTCAGCCCATGCCTCCTCGATCAAGTTCTCTCAAAGTCTCTTTCTATTGATGACAGAATGGAGGCCGTAGATAATAAATAATATGAAAGATATTCTTTTTTCTTTATCTTTCACTTGAAGGTAGATGTGTTGGGAAGTACATAAGAGGGTGTTTATGTCCGTGATCTGATTATCCCATAAGACAAGGATTTCCCAATTATTATGACAAGAAAAGTTGTCCAATGCATTCAGCCTTTTAAACTTTATTTTCATTAGCCAAGCTAGATTTTCATAGCTAAGTTTAGCTTCTTTGATGGTAAAGATATCGATCGAGTGAGCATTAAGAAGTCTAAGAACTTCTTTTTACTTGATGGAGGAATTAAAGCTTCTTAGATTCTATTAGGCTATCATCATGAGTTGCCATTTTCCATCCACTCATAATACTACAAATGTAGTCTCGCTGATGTTAGGATTTTATCTTCTAAAAAATACAAACCATAGCATGCATCAATTAGAATATGCCCATCAATGCTCATTTGTGCTGGATAGGAAACTCCATTACATAACCCTTCACTCTTCATCCCAATATTATTGTATAAAGAATACAGATCTTTAACAGACATTGACACCAATACATAAAGAATAAAAGCCCTTAAAACAACCCTTACAACAAAAACTCCAAATTCCTAGTGCCAGCATGTGAGAAAACCCAGAAGATACCCCATGCAGTCATACACCAAAGCTTGCACACATCATTTTTCTTTAAAAGGTTTAGATACATACTTGCCTCCATACACAATAGGGGCCGAAATCGATTTGAAATATCAGGTTGATGGAAAATTAACCATTTAATTCCTTTTGATGATTTATATATCAATACATGTTGATCCCCCGTCAGTGCCCATGAGTGATGGAAGAAATATTCTTTTACATGATTCCTCACTCCCCATCCCAATACATGCATGTAGAATTACAGATTTATTCCCCTAGGGAGGTACATCAATTATCAACATTACATGGTAAGACTGAGCCCTTACAACCACCATTACAAACCAGAAATGCCACATGAACCTAATTTTCACATGCCAGTGCACAAGAAATCCCAAAATAGGTCTTATGCATTCATACATATCAAACAGAATTTGCACACAATACTTCACCTTAAAAATAACCAGAGAGAGTCGATTTCTTTTCTTCGAACGAAAAGGTTTTGGTTGCCTTTCTCTTCCAGTTCTTATCATTTTGCATGGAGTACATCCATCTCCATGCATTTCCAATGTATAGTGCTCATATTTTTTAATTTCAAGAGCATTTTGAGCATGCTGATCATACAAGAAATCTTACTCAAGACCATTGCAGCCCTATGGTTGTAACTTATAAAAATTTCAAATTTATCACAAATAATCATCCAAGCATTTTTATTGGCTTGCCCGAAAAGCCTAAAAACTAGTTTTTTCCTTTGGCAGTACACATGGAATCCATTTATTACATCCAGTGGTGCAATTGTCCTTTCCAACATAACATTAGCATACATCCATGCCATGAATGCCATCATACAAGAATAGTCAAAATTACCTTTTACATTTAGCCAAATGTGTACTGCCACTTGTAAACTCATTTTAGGCTTTTGAGGGCTGCCCATACATAAATTTAAATGGCCACTTTGACTCCAGATGATAGATTTAAAAATCAAGCAATAGAGGGCAAGCCTATTTTTCCCACAGGGTGCAACATAATCTAAAAAAACCAAACCATCAACCACAACACCATCACACCTAGCGGTGCCCACACCTTGCCCCAAATAGCCCTTAAAAAATATAATTGGGGGAGTCTAAAAGATCTCTCCCTATTCAACCCTCCAAAAATCCATTAACAGAAAGCCCAACAAGAATAACCAAATTTCATAGCCTCATTTTTTGAGGGGCTGAGGACTCTTGGATAGAGATGTCAAACGTGCTGGGCCGGACCGGCCAACACGAGGCATGGCATGATTCGGCTGTGCCTGGCCCAGCACGGCATGGGAATTTCTCGTGCCCTTACCCGTGTAGGGCCTGCTCCCGGCACGAGCTGTGCTGTGCCAAGGCTAGCCGGACCTCGTGTCAGGCCAAGCACATTTTGGTACCCGAGACATGTGGGCACGGTATCTCGGCACGAGCCAAGAATCCACCCGTAGCCCCGTTGGATTCAAAAAATCTATCGGGGCTACGGGCCCCAATCGGACGGCACACATGATTCTGCCCTAAAAAAATCTTAAAAAATCATATTATTATACAATAACTCCCCCCCCCCCCCTAATATTTATGTTTTTCAAAAACATAAAATCTCATTATCTTTCTCAAATCTCCCTCCTAAAATTATCTCTCGGGAATTCAACTCGACTTTTTAGGACTCACAACTCGTGCTCGGCTTTGGTTGGTATTTGGATTGTATTTTGGATTTGTGGTGCATGTGCTTTATACTGCTTTACGGGTATTTTATTTTTTTAATTAGTTAACTTTTAAGTCTATATTTTATTTTTAAAAAATTTTAGTATTTAACTTTCTCTCTCTCTACTCTACAATCTACACTCTTGTCTAAAAAAATCAAAAAAAATGATAAATACTAATGAAATTAATTTAAATTTAGAAAATGTAAATCTTACCCAAATGTCCAAGGCTGCTGAAACTTTGGTTTCTTCGGTCGTCTCGACCCAAACATTTAAAAAATAAAAAACTAGAAGGACTTCTATAATTTGGACTCACTTTAATATAATAAAAGAAAAAATATTAGGGGTGTGGAAGAAGAAATGGCACAGTCCAAATATTGTAAAAAAATTTTAACTTGTAAGAGTGCATTTGAGACTGAGCACCTTAAGAGGTATGCCGAAATATGCACCAAAAAACATGGTGCATTGGATCTAGGCAAACCCTACTCAGTGGTGGGTTTTTTGAGGTTAGATTCAATTCAGTCTCAAAGTTTACCCACTTCATATACCACAGCAAGTTGGGTAGGGAAGAGATGGCCAAACTTATCACCACAATGGGTCTTCCAATTATATTTTCAGAAGATCCAAGTGTAGTGATAGAGGTGTCAAACGGGCCGGCCTAGCACGGCACGGCCCGTTTTTCACGTGCCCAGCCGTGCTACCGTGCCGTGCCGTGCCCGGCACGGCACGGTTTTTTAAATTCGGGCACGGCACGGCCCGTGGGCACGGCAAGGCCGTCCCGTGCCGTGCCGGCCCGCTCGGGCACGGGCGCACGGCAAGGCAGGGCAGGCGGGGCGGGGCGGGGCGGGTCGGGTCTGTTCGGACCCGACCCGCGGTCTTTTTACCGGGGGCGGGGCCCGGTTGGGTCACGAGTCGTGACCGTGAGTCGTGACTCGTGAGACGCGACTCACGACTCACGACGCAGGCACGCGTCGTGAGTGGGCTAATAAGAAAGAAAAACGGGCCCGGGCACGGCACGGGCCCGGGCACGTTTTTTGATCGTGCCGGGCACAGCACGGGCACGGCACGGGCACGTTTTTTGATCGTACCGTACCGTGCCCTGGCACGGCACGGGCCCGGGCACGTTTTTTGATCGTGCCGGGCCGGCCCAGGCACGGCCGAACCGTGCCGTGCCTCGTGCTGGGCCGGCCCGGCCCGGCACGTTTGACACCTCTATGTAGTGAGCATCATGCAAATATATTTTCAGCCTGCTTATCATAGGATTCCTAGGTCCACATCTAGGAACGACATACTAAAATATTATAAGAAAGAAAAACAAATAATAAATAATGAATTTAGAATATTTAGTGGAGTGGTGACTATGACGTCCGATATTTAGATAAGTCATGATAATGCATCTTATTCATATCTCACCGCCTACTGTGTAGATTCAAATTGGACTCTAAATAAAAAAAAATTAGAATTCTCTGAAAATCTCCATCCTCATGATAGCCTGGCCATTTTTGAGTGCATGATGAATATCTTTAAAAAATATAAAATATAAAATAAAATTTTTAGTATCACATTCGTAACGTAGTTAATAATGAAGTAGCGATTAATATATTTATTAGGAATATTAGAGATTGACCATTAGGAGAGATTTTTCACGTCAGATGCATGTGTCACGTGATTAACTTGATTGTACAAGCGGGGATGAATGTGTGTTTTCTCTGCTTTCAAAAACATACATAACTCACTAAAATATATTCGCATGCCTCCCAGACAATAAGAGTTTGGTAATCTCTGTTTGTCTGCGAATCATAAAAAAAGAAATTTCAATCGGATATGAAAATCATTGGAATTACACATACCTGATGTTGGAGTCATGTCTTGGATACGTATACGTGATATCCAACTACGTTAATAGTAAGAGTGACGAACTTATTATTGATGACACTGACTGAGCTACAGAAATTTCATTTATGAAATTCTTGAAGATTTTTTTGACACAATGAACATGTGTTCGTCGGTTTATACTCCTACGTGATATCCAACTACGTTAATAGTAAGAGTGACGAACTTATTATTGATGACACTGACTGAGCTACAGAAATTTCATTTATGAAATTCTTGAAGATTTTTTTGACACAATGAACATGTGTTCGTCGGTTTATACTCCTACGACTAGAATTGCACTCAGGTGCATATGTAACATTAGTAGTATGTTTAGGAAGTATCGAGCTTACCCGACACTTAGTCATATGGTTGTAGAGATGGAAACCAAGTACTTAAAGTACTGGTCCACCACCTCATCTCTTTATTGTCTGACTGCCTGCATGGACACTAGGGTTAAGGTAAAAGGAGTAAATAATATTTTGACTTACATTTCCTCGTGCATAAACCTGGAAGACCCACCTTACGGGTTCATTCATGAGAAGCTGAATGAGCTTTTCACATACTAAGATACTAGGTATTATGGTTGTAGTAGTGAGGCTCCGAGTACGGACATTAATACCATATTCAGAGATGATGACCTTTCTATTCAGTTAGCAAGAGAAAAATGATGGGGTCGGGGTGGACCATCGAATAGAAGCAAGCTATCTCGCTACTTAGAAACCAATTACTACTCAATCCTATCACATTCTAATACTAAGAATCTTGATATATTATAGTGATGGAAATCATACGAGTCCATCTTTCTTGTGCTATATAGGATGTCACAGGATCTACTGACTCCTCCGATGTCGAGCATAACATCAGAGTCTACTTTTTCTTTTATAGTGAATATAATTTCACATAGAAAATTGAGATTGGGTCCAAATATTATTGAGATTTTAGCATGCATGAAGAATTGGGAGGATTTGATCTTGAGCATCCAGGATAGTGCTGAGACTAGGACTGCAGCAAAAGCAGAAGAGGTGATTGCTAATAATGATATATATGATAGTGATTTGATATTGAGATTGAGGATGATAATGATACGATGATGGATGATTAATGACATTGACACGTGACACCTAACAGTTGATGATTGTGGGATTGCGACACTTATGTTATGCTTATGAGTTATGCCTGATTTTGATTTTTGATTTCGATGTATTGTACTGTAATCATTTTTATTTACATTGTATTTACTATTTGGTTTGGTTTAGCTTTTTTATTTGATTTAAATTTTTATTTATATTTAAGTTTTATTTATTTAATATTGTATTATTTCATATATAAATTTTAATTCTAATAATCTACTAATTAATACAAAATTAAACAAATAACATAAAAAATAAAAAATTTTAAACTATTAAAAATTTACAATTTACAATTTAAAAATTTTTAAACATTATCTATTTTTTAACTACATAAAAAATAAAAAAATATATTTAAAAAAAAAACTAAATTTTTTAGACTAGCCCATATGAGCCTGACCCGACACGGTAAAAAACTAGTCGTGCCGGGCCTGGCTTGAAGAAACCATGCCGGGCCAGGCACAACACGGTAGAGTAACCGGGTCGTGTCTGGCCCGGCATGGTAGCCTGGTTGGGCGGCCTAAAACAAGCACTTTTGCAAATGCTATCTTTGAAATATTTGATGTTAACTTATCAGTGTGTAAAGGCTGCCCAATACAACTTATCACCTAACTTAGCCCCATTGAGTTCCAATGATGGATTGGAATGTTAGGGAGGTTAAACAATATTAGAACCTTAGCAATTTCTTTTAAGCCATAGTGAAACCCTACAGGAAGTGGTTTGACATACAAAGGTTGGCCAAAAACTAAGAAAGGGATGGATTTGAGAATCTCATCCATATCTTCCGAGTTTTTGAATTTGAATATAATCCAGTCACTCGGATGATGGATTACTTGAGGAGTTATTTTTCGTTGTTCATCCATAAACCACTTTAACAAGAGGTGGCCAGGATTTTGGATAACAAATTATCCAACCTAACAATACTTTCAATGCTCTATCCCAAGGAGTAAGTCTTATTCCTCATAGTGGGAATTCCCAGGCAGCTTACGGAAAAGGTAGGACAATTTAGTGGAATTGGCAATGGATCTATTGCCATCGAATAAACTGCTCCAAGGAGCTTTGTTTTCTCAAAAGTTTTGGGGCTAGGGGCATTTTCATTATCCCCTTCAATCTGTTTCTTAGCAAGTTTTGCTCTGGTATTCTGGCCTTTGACTTAAGGTCTGCCTATGGTGTCTCGGTTATTCAAGTGTCCAGGAAGTGCACATGAAGTACACCCATATCTTCTATGGAGTTAAAATTCTCCACAGAAAGCATACCATAACTGGCATTTTGAGGTTTCAAGTGAGTATCATTTAGATACTCATTCCATTCAGTGGAGAGGGAGTTAAAAGTGCTGGAGTTATGTGAATTATAACTAGCAGAGGCTCTCCCTTGGTCATATATATCATTTAAATCATTCATATCATTTGGGAATTCACTGTTTTCACTTAGAATTTTCCTTCTTCCATGTTTGCCATTATTTAAAGATGAGTATGTGTTAATAGAAGTAGAAGGAGAGATCCTGGTTATATCTTGACCTTTTGCATATCCAGAAGAAGGAGACATGCCTCCATCGTGACTGAAACCATCGGCAGTGTATTCATTCTAACCTCCATTTGCATTCGGGAGAGAGATTCCTTATGATTTTCCATTGTTTTCCCTAAGTACATTTAAATCACTCGTAATTCCATTGTTTTGCCTAAGTACATTTAAATCACTCGAAATTCCATTTAGATTAAGATTAATAAAAAATTTCCAGTTAATATCAGAAGAAGATGAGATTTCGCGAAACAAAAACCCAATCGGCTCCAAAGAAATTTACAATAGAGAATTTTTTGGCTTTCTCCTTTATCAATAATGAATTCCATGGCATCCGAATTCTCTTTCAAGAAGATTATGAGCCTTCCTCATTGGATTTGGCTCGGGAATGCATTCGGCTACCTCTGTAATGGCGAGACAGGCAGCTTTCTCTCGGTGGGTATTTCGGCACAGCTTAGGGTTTCAGTAGATAAGTGGCATCGTTTTTCCTTGGGCGGTCTCGCAAGTGACATCTTAAATTATTAAAAACCGCGCAAATAATCTTCTAAGTTACGGATCCTTAATCCAAACATCACCTTAGCTCGATCCGAGCCTTCTAGGCTAGATTTTTAGAAAAATTGAGGAAGAAGATGAGGGTTTCAAGGGGGTTTCGGGAAGGAGAAAGGCAGGGGAGCATTTTTAGCCTAATGTGGTTGTTAGTGGTATGCCCTGACCTTACCTTGCATTTTGCATCTCATGAATGTGGTCTTAGGATCTTGTTCAAGCCTTATGGGTTCTAGAAGGACAAAAGGAGGAATGAACACATGTGTAGCATATGTTTTTTATTTTATGATTAACTATTTACAAATTGATGTGAAAATAATTAAATTGATGTGAAAATAATTAAATTGATTTCATGATTCACAATTTTATCATTAATTATTAAATGTTTGCTATAAGAAAATTATGTTAAGTAGCATAAAAAAAATACTTAATAAAAATTCCCTATTTAAAAAATTAGAATCCATAAAATAAAAAATATTAATATTTTAGAGCTATTAAATAGAAAAATCTGAAATTATCTATTTCTTCGTTAAAAAAAAACTAAATATCATGCTGCCATGTCACCGTTAAGAATTTTAAAATTAGAAAAATAATTTTGAATAACACATATATACACAATACATGTTTTATTTGTATATATACATTTTTGAAAAAATATTTATATCTAATATGTTTTCAAAAAAAATATATTGTATATGTTTTTCATAAAAGGTATGTAATATTGTGTATTTGCACAATATATATATTTTGTATATACATTTTTTAATATATAAATATATATACTTAAATATATATTATTTATATTTTTTTATACATATATAGACACAGTATATAAAATACATATATACAAAAAATTATATATAAATGTACATATATAACTATATATATATATATATATATATAAACATATATATATATATATATACACACACACACACATACATATATATATATACCATGTGTATATATGTATATATATAAATAATTTTAAAAACTAATATATATAAATGTTTTCGTAGCCTAATATACATAAACATGTGTGTGTGTGTGTGTGCGCGCGCGCACGCGCGTGTGGGCCTGTGCTTCGAGACTCCTAGGTCATGGCAATTAAGGCCCCCATCCCAACAATATAATAAATTCAACTGACATGCACCCTCAAAAGATTATTTGGTTTCCCTATGAATCATATTCATGACTATGAAATAAAAGTGTTCATCTTTACCCATCAGAATCCTATATTATTGGTTGTTTAAGTGTGCGTGTTTGTGTCAAAAAAAATTGAAGACAATGAGTTTTGTCTTTTGTTATGCTTATGTGTATATTTTTGAAGGTAGTTTATTGTTTATAATTTAATACTATATCAAAATATAAATATTTTGCATTTTGGTATCATTTTTATTAACTATAAAAAATTAGATTTTTATTTATAAATATTTTCCAATTGTTGTAAAAAAATATAATTTACCTAAAATAAAATTGGTCTGTATAGATCAAGCATACAAGATTAGACAAACAAATATGTTTACATTCTTGCATTAATTATTTTTGAAAAAGTTGAATAAAAATGAGATATTTGTGAAATAATAGAAAGATAATAACTATATTTTAGTGCACTCAACAAAAAACAATTACAAAAAAATAACTAAATATTTAATATTTAATAAATAATTTACCACAAAATAAAATATTTATGTTTTAGTGTATTAAAAATCAAAAATTCAATTACACCCTCGCACATGACACGTTAGCCATTCAAAAAAAAATTATTTGAGTGACACTTCAATTCGAAAACCATCATTCGAATTCAAAAACTACTTTCAAAAATGAAATTTTTTTCATTTTTTTTTAAATAACTAACTTGTCATGTGCATGAATATAATCATATTTTTTATTTTGAGTGAACTAAAATGTAAATATTTTATATCTTTGTATACATTTTGTTGTCTATTGGAAAACATGTTATAAATAAAAAAAAATAAATCTCTTTTTTCACAGGACGCATGCAAAGATGAACTCTATTCTTATCTTTGCATGATACTGTAAATGTAGGACACCCCAAAAATATGCGATAATTATGTTTTGAAGATCAAACCCATAAAATATATAATTTGGCGACCAAATCATAAAATTTTATATTAAAAAATATCCTAATACATAAAATATCTATGTTTTGAGTTCCCAAAATCATTAATTTTCTGATTTTGTGCTAATTTTAATTAAAAACAAAACAAAACCAGTATTTTTCAAAAACCATAGTTTTTTAAAAGTGATTTTTATTTTCATTTTCGTTTTCATTTTCTTTTCGTTTTCGTTTTCTTTTCGTTTTCTTTTCGTTTTCGTTTTCACTTTCGAAAACAAA
Source organism: Sapria himalayana (assembly GCA_029783825.1). Classification (NCBI taxonomy): domain Eukaryota; kingdom Viridiplantae; phylum Streptophyta; class Magnoliopsida; order Malpighiales; family Rafflesiaceae; genus Sapria; species Sapria himalayana. The sequence continues at coordinate 1,744,494 of JAREIK010002830.1, forward strand.
ATCATAATTATTCATTTTTGAAAAACCATGATTTGGAAAATGATAATCATTTTCAAAAATTAGTTTTGTTTTTTTTAACTTATATATATATTATTTATTTATTTATATTTATATTTATACATTAATATAGATATATAGATATAGATTTATATATGTGTGTGTTTGTATATTTATTTCTTTATATATATTTATGTACACTTATATAATATAAATGTGTGTGTGTGTGTAGATATAAACATATATATGTACATTTATATAGATATACACACCTATATATATACACACAGCTATATATATACACACCTATATATATACACATCTATAAATACACACACACACACACACACTTGTATATATAGGTATATATAGATATATACACTTAAATACATTAATTTCTTGTTCTTCAAGCTCGGTCATGCTTCTTTCTTAGTTGCGTAATTCCTATCTATTAGATCATTGATCAGAGGATATAAGTGAGTCAGATTGTTCTTACGTGTACTCTTATTAATAGCCTTAAGGTTAAGGTGCCTGCTAATTACATCCCAAGAGAAGAAATTTTTGGTGAGGAGTTGGTCGCTCATTAGCCAAATTGAGGAGTCTTGCTTTAATTCATTCATGCTTCAATTACTCTTGAGTCGCGACATAAAGATCATACCTAGTCTCCCACTTTCAGTAGATTTCTTTCTACTTGTGCTGCCTCTTCCACCAATGATGTGATCTCTGTAATTTTATTGATTGGAGTCAAGTAGAGGTGTCAAACGGGCCGGCCCGGCACGACACGGCCCGTTTTTCACGAGCACGATCGTGCTACCGTGCCGTGCCCGACACGGCACGGCCCGTAGGCACGGCAAGGCCGTGCCCTGCCGTGCCGGGCCCGCTCGGGCACGCCTTGGCCATACAAGCCATGCGGCACAGCCGGGCAGGCGGGAGCCGCAACGCGGGACCGGGTCAACCGGGGTCTGGGAGGCCGCACGGGCTGAACCCTGACGGACAGGCAGATGCCAGATGGCTCAGCTCATGACTCATGAGTCATGGCCTCACGGTCACGGCCTCACGGGCTAATCGCTAATGGCAGATTAGAATTTTTTTTTTATTGTAAATTTTTTGATTAAGTAACCGTATAGAGTATTAGTAATAATTAAAAAATATAATTTTTTGTAAAAATTATAAAATTTAAAATTAAATAAAACAAACAAATATTAGAAAAAAAAATTTTTATCAAATTCAATTAAGTTTAGCTTTTTTTATTATTATAATTTATTAATTATATATTAAAATTTAAAGTTATTAATTTTTAAAATAATATTTAAATCGTAAAATAATAAATAAATACATTAAGTTAGTAAAAATTAAAATTAAAAAAAAATTAAACTACACAAATGAAAAATTACCAATTATGCTTTTGAAACCAATAGTCCGAACAAAACAAGTATAAGTTTCAACACAACTTATGGTACAAAGTACAAACAAAGTGTATAAATAAAATAAATAAAAAAACATCGAAAAAAAAGAGCAGATGAGCTCATGAGCATCAATCGTCAAGCGGCATATAATGAGAATCATCAGCCGCAACATCAAGATCAGTATCATATGGATCATCATCATCGGCAATTAGCTCCTCCGCCATCGTAGTGGATGTGGATGCGACTGCAGTGTCTGTCACAGTCCCAGCTTCAGCACGATCACTGATGCTAAATCTCGATTCCTCACAATCCTTCAAACATGCCAAGGCCTCAACCATATCTGGACGTAATCTCGATCTCCTATCCGAAATTACGTTCACTGCAACAGAAAAAGCAGACTCCGATGCTACGCTCGACACCGGAGGAGTCAGTAGATCCCGTGTCATCCTAGATAGCACGGGATAGGTGGGCTCATATGATTTCCACCACTGTAATAAATCAAGATTCTTATTATCAGAAGGTGATAGGATTGAGCAGTAATCGGTATCTAAGTACCGAGACAGCTCGCTCCTATGTGATGGTCCACCCCTACGTTTCCCCCTCGCTAGGTTAATGGAATAATCGTCATCTCCGAACAAGGTATCAGTGTCCGTAATCACAGTCTCACCACCATCACCACCATACCTAGTATCGTAGTATGTGAACAGGTCTGTCAACTTCTCGTAAATGAACCCTTGAGGTGGCTCTTCCAGGTTCATGCACGAGGAAATGAAAGTCAGGGTGTTTTCAACCCCTTCCACCTTAGCCCTAGGGTCCATGCATGCTGCGAGGCAATAAAGAGATGGAATGGTGGACCAGTACTTCAGGTACTTGGTCTCCATCTCTGCAACCATAAGGCTGAGCGTCGGGTCCGCTCGATACATCCTAAACATGCTACTAATGTTGCATATGCAACGGAGTGCAATGCAAGTGGTGGGTGTATAAACCGACGAACACATGTTCGTCGTGTCATAAAATATCTTCAGGAATTTCATAAATGAAATTCCTGAAGCCCAGTCAGTGTCGTCAATAATAAGTTCGCCACTCTTACTATTGACGTAGTCGGATATCACGTGTTCGTATCCAACACATGATTCCAACATCAGGTACGTGTAATTCCAACGATGTCTCACATCTGATTGGAATTTCTTCTTCTTAAGATTCGCAGATAAACAGCGATTACCAAACTCTTGTAGTCTGCGAGGAGTGCGAATATACTTGAGTGCATTGCGTATATTTTCCAACGTGGGGGAACAGACCTTCATACCCGCTTGAACTATCAGGTTAATAACATGACACATGCATCTGACATGAAAGATCTCTCCTAATGGTGCGTCTCTAATATTCCTAACAAACATATTGATCGCTACTCCATTATTCGCAGCATTATCGAAAGTGAAATAAAAATTTTATTTTGAATTTTATATTCCCTAAATATTTTCATCATACACTCAAAAATGGCCGTGCCATCATGAGGATGAAGAATCTCAGTGAATCCTAATATTTTTTTATTGATTGTCCAGTTAGAATCTACATAATGACTCATGAGACATGCATAAGAATAGAGTTCATCTTAACCCGGGCACGGCATAGGCCCGGGCACGGTTTAAGAACGTGCCGAGCCTGCCCAGGCATGGCCGAACCGTGCCGTGCCTCGTGCCGGGCCGGGCCGGCCCGGCACATTTGACACCTCTAGAGTCAAGTCATAATCTCATTCCTCCCCTTAATACTCAAGTTAGTTTTTGAAGCTGATGAGAAAAGTTCTTGAGGCTGGGTCAGTTTTTCTAGTTGGACTACTTCCTCTGACTATGCTACTTTCTTTGGTACTAGCAATCATGAGTATCATTCAAAGAAAATAAGTAAATTAGAGGAACTTGTTCTCGTTATTCTAGTTGGGTTAGCTATTTAGACCGATAGAAAAGGAGACTAATAAAAAGAACTAGTCTAAGGCTTGGGAACGGATTTTGAGATTTGGTAGTTGAGGTGGTCTAGGCACACATACAATGAGGTAATAATTTCAGCAAGGAGTTCCAATCATTTAAATAATACACATAACAGGGTGATTGTTTTTTATGTATGCCCTTCCTTAGCTCTGGCGTGCTAAGCAAATAAAATACCTGAGTACTAGTGTACTATTTGAATACATTACCTTCTTTGCTTATTTGTTTTATGAGTGTGCTCAAGATTGGAATATTATTAGGCATCTTTTCTTGCTTATCTTAAATAGGAAGAGTGTCTCAAGACCCTTGTTATTCTGTATGGGTAATAAAATATATCCATTTCTTTGTGCAATTAAGAAAGAACAGTACTAACATGAAAGCTAATCTTCTTCAATAGTGTTTATAAGTTGTATTTTGTTATTTGAAAGCTATATTTTAATGTATAAAATGTATTGCTTCTTTGTAAACTTTAAAAGTTTCACCGCATCAAAAGTTTCTATTTTTAAGCATTCATTTGACTTCACAAATTGGCTAAATCTTTTGACTATGAATCTCATTAAAAGAAAAAACTCTTCCTTCCATTTCAATCTAAGAAGTCAATGCTCTATAAAGAGTCGATTGCAAGGCCTGGGAGGCGATCGACTGCTAGGGAGATAAAGATGGTTGTTCATCCGACTAATCCATCAGGGGTTGAATTTTTGGACATAGGCCCAGGGAAGGAGTTGGGTCCAACAAAATTGAACCTTAAAATAGAGTTTAAACTCAAATCTCTATTGAACATGGTGCCTTAAAGAGATTCCAAAGTTACTAGCAAAAGTATCATACTTAAGAGCATCACAAAGACATAGTGTAAGCAAATGAAAAGTCACAATGGTTAGTGACTGCCCTAAGAGTTTTTCTTCTACAATATTCCATTTAAAAAGAAGACAATAAGCCTGCTCTCTCCAACATATGATAATATGCTTCTACTTTTGGAAACAATTAGGAAAGTGATATAGAAAGTAAGTCTAGCCATATATAGTGATGGTGCATTAAGGTGAGTTGATGAGCTAATATGATTAACTTACTTCTCATATGTGGAGGCACCATGATGTTTAATATTGAGGCCAACCACAAAGGAATGGGCTTAAATTGAGATGTCTATTAGTTGACCTTTCTAGTAATCAAGCTAGAAAAAAAAGGTGAATCACATGATTTCTGAATGAGAAGGAAATGGCTAATAATTTAGTAGAACATTAATCCCATCCAATTATATGTGCTTTCCACTTAAAATTAATAGCTAGTAGTAAGTCCTCTATAGGAATTAACCCCTATAAGCTCATGGGGTATAAAAGTAGGTTAACCATATGGAAGAAAACTAGTCATAACCTTAGCAAGGAATTGCAGAAGGGAAGAACTATTCTCAGTTTAAAGGACTAAAATTAGCCGCTCATATGAAGGTATATACTCTCATGGAAAGGAAAAAAAGAGCCTCAAACCACACAAAGCTCCCATTCGCTTAGCTAAGATGGCCAAATCTTCTTTCTTATTATCTATTCTATCCAATTCTCAAACCACATGCTGAGACATCCTCATGGTCACTCCTATCAAAACTTATTGTAATCACATCTAGCTATGAGGAAGAGCAGCAACAACCTAATCTCATTTTTTCTTTCCTTGCTTTTAAAGAAAGATCAATCTCATTCCTTTGAACCCTTGTGCTTCTATTTATAGATAAACAACTTATAAGAGCTTGCAGGCAAGGAAGTAAAACTAGAATACCTAGAAAAGACATGTCACCAACCTATGGCTAGAGTCCACCCAAGGGTTTATGCTTCCATCTCAATACCTAGGAAATACATTCTCTCTCTCTCCTCAGATCTTGAATAACATCCATATTGGATTACTGGAACAATCATGTGCATAGCTCCATCTAATCCATGTTGTTTTGCCCTTTTTTTTTCTTATTTATAGCTGTTAGAAAGCCTATGAAGCTATTAAAAAACAATAGTAACAAGCGAATAGAACAAGCATAACATTTATAAATCCTTACCTGCATTGGTAGCTATTAAAAGTTGGCAGGTTGATCATCCCCCATTCTAGCCTATAGGAATTAGATGGTTCTTCGGTTCTGATTCACTAAAAATCATCTAACCTATAAGTAAGCTCCCAAGCAATATCCTTCCCATGTCTTTCTTGGTTAAGCCAAGGCAATTATGATGTAATTTCTATTCTGATAAGTCTTTCTTCCTTTTAGAGCAAGAGGCAAAACAACATGAATAAAAATATCACCTTAAGACATAGCTACATATGTAGCTAGTCTGGGACTTTTCTTATGGATCCTTATGTGTAAAACAAGTTGTTCATATATCTTATTTTACTCAGTCATGCCTTTATGTTTCTTCCCCCATAACCTATGGTGTCGATGCCAATTGGGATTTCCCATGTACTCCATTGTTTCCCCTTAATTAGTAATATTTTTATAGGTCAAAACAACATTCTAATATACCAAGTGAGATTGAGCTACTTGCAAGAAAGAAGATGCATAAAAAACAAACAAAAAAATAAGTAAAGTAATTTATACTCACTTGGGGCTTCAGATTGAGAAGAAATAGTGTCATCGTTCTTATCACTCTTTCTTCCCTACTGATTATACTTATTTTCTTTATAGAAAAGCTTATTTATCCAACATCATCTCGGCCAACAAAAAATTATATTGTCAAGGAAAGTTTTACTTGACTAGTCAAAGTCATTTCTTGCTTTTCTATATTATTATATTTGATAACCTCTTCATTGAAATTTTGATCTAAAGTGGAGTCTCACTTCAAGTTGAGCTTGAAATGGAAGTCTAATGGATAAAGCTCACTTAGATAGTAGCAAAATTTATTAGTGTTATCTTGTTCTCTTTTCACCTTTCTAACTCCTCTTGCCAAAGGTACAATAGGTTCAAGTGGAATAAAGAGATTAGCATAGTAGGCCAGTTTCATATGAATAGGAAACACAAGGCTAGGCCTAGGAGTACTTAATAGTAAAAACCAAGTTATGATAGAACTTAGGAGCTTAACTTTATCTCTTTCTTTCACGTTTATCAAAAAGGAAGAGATTTAACCTAATCATAAGAGACAAACAAATTAGGTATATAGCACTAACATAGTCAATCTATGATGAATCTCATTGTGCATCTACTTCCACTATTTCTGGTCGCACAGTTACTCAATAGCCGCTTATTCTTTCATGATAATCATAGCATGAAATGTCTCTTCCTTGACAAAGTAGAGCACAACCAATTGTTTGCTCTTTATCTGGAAAAAAGATAGAAGAAGAGAGAAAAATATATTGAGATGGCAATCATCAATACCACATCATTCTTGCCATTAATTTTTCATAAAATTGAGAAGAATGCAAATAGAAGATTCGAGAATAGTAACTACTGATTATATAGCACCAAACTACTATTCCTCATCCATTTCATTGCCTTAATGACATCAATGCTAAAACCTTTTCTTCTTTACTTGCACAACCCAATCTTGATAAAAAAAAGTGAGTGCACCTTCACTTCACTCCCTTTTGAATGTGTAGCCTATGAATATGAAATTGGCTTGGATTCAATAGTAGAGGAGTCAAGAGATACGAATTCAAGAGCAATCTTTTATCAAATAGTTGATATGATTCTGGCCTATATTTCTTTAAGAAAAGAACACCTTTTAAAATTCTCAAAGAGCTACTTTTATAGGTTCATAGGTGTGGAAACTTTTGATTCATATCTTTCAAAGAGAAAAAAGTCTAGTTGTCTACATCAAAGGGAAAGAAAGAAAAAAATTAAGGTACATTCTATAACAATCGTTATTCCATAAACAATGGAGTCTTATACTATTTTTGTCCTAACAACAAATTAATTGGCATCTTTTCCTCATCTTTTCTTGATATGCTATTGTTACTTTTTCTAATACCATTGCTATGAAAAGAGCTCATTACTTTGATTTTACAAGGATATTTTAACAATGTCTATTGCCTTCCTTTGGATAGTAACTATGTCACTTGTATTCACTCATATTGGTGATAGGATATTCATGTTATACTAAGTGTCTTCCCAAGCTGACAAGAATAGAGCTGATTTGTCCTAAGAGATGTTATTCCATGATGAGAAGGTCGATATGAAACCTAGTCTCTAAAGATGTCCATGTCCCTGTCCTTCCTCTTTTTTTATGCCATTTGATCTTTCTTTTCTTTTTTGCATTTGATGATTTTCCGACTCTAAGCCATCTTTTTTACTAGGATTTCTTTGACTTGAGAGTATCAAGGACTTCATCCTTGAACATGAAGATAGTCTTATTGAAAACTGGAGATTCCTTCCTCCTCTAATCCTATATCTTCTTCAAGTGCACATTTGCAAACTACCCTTTCCATTGAACAAGTGAATAAGTTAAAATGGCCAATTTACTTCATTTTGACCTATCAAATAGTAAGAGCAGTTTCTAAATCAAGTGACATCCCTCCTTTCACAATAAAGGGAGATGCAAAACAGTTAGATTTTCGAAGAGCATAGTCAATAGTTGTAGATTCTGCTTGAAACCCTTCCAAAATTTTGATTGCATCGCATCTTCTACCAGCCCCCTTGAGACATTCATTTCATATTCCTTTCTTGCAACAAGGTATTTTGGGCATTCATGACCACGGATCACCTTCTTCATCAAGACTAGTGATAGCTACTTATGAGATGGCAAATGTAAAAAAGTTAAAAAGTCAAGCAGGAAAGTCTTGCCATTTATGAGAGGCACAAAGACTAATGGCATTTATATCTCTCTGAAGTAAAGCAACTACTTTTTCTTCGTCATGTGCACAATCCTTTGCTTTCAGCTCTGCCAAAGCTTTTATTCTGACTACAGCTAGAACAATTGTAGGCAATTCGATTGCAAGTTTGATTACCCTAATAGTCTTCTTGAGCAACCTACTCTATCAGCTCTTTCTGGGCATCTACAAGTGTCCTCGACACAAAAAAAAATTTATTCAAAAATCAAACAAATTTATAGAGGAAGATGAATGTGCAATGAAATTGCAATTGGATGATTGTACTACTTAGCTTTTTTTAGTTACTCTAGTACCGACATCGATAGTATTCACAGCTAAGCTGATTCTAGCACTCTCTCTTGTAGCAGCCAAGTCTATGACAAGAACTTTGGCATTTGATACTTCAAGTATTACACTTGCGACTATTTTTATTGAAAAAAAACCTACTCATATAAAATTAGAAATATCATTTAGTAGCGTTCATGAAATCTGGTCCGCAAAGTTATGATGATTTAGTCAGCCAGGCAAACCCTTTCACAAAAGATCAAAAGAAGACGACAATAATATTAAATTATTACAAGAAATGTGAGATCAAAAGTGTTGCTTGCAAGTGAACTCAGTAATACCCAGAGGGAGAGATTCGATCAATGAGACCTATTCCCACTAGAAAATGGAATCACCATTGCTATATTTCTTCTTTTCGCTAGCAAGTTTGAATAGATGAATTAAGGAAGTGACATCTCTCAAAAAGTAGGCAAGCTGATTGTTCATATTATTCTTTTGCAATAAGTCATGCACTTTATCTTTCCTTTATTTAAGGATTCTGTAAGGCTAACTATTATAGACAAGAAAATAAAGTCATTCCTAAACACTTTAAAACAAGCAAAGAGGGAAATAATTACTTGGGTGAGGTACATTAATTATAAGATTCAATTTCAAAAGTTATCTTAATAAATATCCAAGATTTTGCTTGATTGTCTGACAAACAACCTACTTTCTTTAACAATAGGGGACTAATCAAATATATATATATTTTTTTTACTCATCCGAGGTTTGTAAATTCCTTTAAAGTTTGCATTCCCAAAATTCTCTTTGGATGATTGAGCCCATGCTTACCTTACTAACCTCTTCTTAATGGACAACATTTCTATGAGCGATGAGCCAAAATTCTCAAGGAGAATCAGAAGATGGGGGATAAAAGATTACTAGAGGATAAGCCCAATAATCTATTGGTTAGCTACTTTGTCTTCAGATATTAGATTAGTGCACTATAAGAAGAGGAACCACCCTAAGGGCGAGATTTTCAAAAACTGATCCACGAGAATATTATATAAAGTTAGTTACTTACTCTCTCGAGCAACATGTCGCATCTAAGTTTTGTGATAAATAAATGTTACTAATACTCAAAAAGAAGATGGATCTTTGAGTTGAAGCTATATGCTCTTTCTTTGTAGATTAGGACATTATGTTGGTGAATCAGGCTTTGAGCTTAACCAATAAGAAAATAAAATTAACTTATTCCATTAATTTTGATAAATTTTTGCCCAACAACAATTTAATTTTGAAAGAAAGTTGCTAACTATAATTAAGCAATACTTAAACAGATTAATTTCCACAAAAAAATAATTTTTAAAGAATGTTGCCCAACAAAATTTAATATAATTAGTTTGTCCAACGTTTTACCTTTATTATAAATTAAGCAATACTTTAACGGTTTGATCTCCAACAGAAAAAATAAAGTGTTTGCTCCACATTGCTGGAAGAAAAAAATAGAATTTGCCGAAATAAAATTTATAACTAATAAATTAGTAGGGACTGCGCGAACGCAAGTCCCCTTGTCACAAATTATGACGTAGGCTCTTCTAATCAAGAAGACCTTAGAGTAGCACCCCTCCAAAGTGCAATGGAGGTCACAACCCTAGACCATGAGCCTTAATGATCGCCCAGTGATCCCGTCCAGGTAAGTATGTTATTCGGCGTACCCTATTCTTCATTTATACGAACATCTTAGCTCTCGTTTTAATAGATTTTCGATGTGGTCTGAGTTTTAAATTATCAATTTTGGTTTTTCGGTTTACGAGCCTCGAGTTGAATGCGGTTTTGCACTAGCTGTTTGCCCTTGGCTTAACCGATTGAGGCGTTTGACGAATTTAATTTACTTTTTTATATGGATATCCAAGCATGTTTTTTATTTATTTATTTATTTTTTTTTATATCCAAGCATGTTTTAATTTTGAAGGTTTATTATATTTAAATTATAATAATTGTAATTATTCAAGTAGGATTAATTTTTATTTTTTTTAGAGTAAATTATCAAAAATATCCTATATAGTGGACACATTTTTAATAATTACTCTAAATTATAATTTATAAACAAATTAAAAATGCCAAAAAGATTTTTATAATTCATTTTTATGAAAAAAAAAAAAAAACTCCAAACATACACATGCAACACATTTTAATTTGAAACAAATACTTCTTAAAAAAACTTACATACTTCACATAAATCAACTCAAGAATGGTAAAACAAAAATCTCATTATTTTCACATAAAATTAGACTATGATCCTTGTTGATCTCTTGTTAATTATCAAAAAAAAAAAAGAGAGAGTACATTCTAAGCTACATTTCATTTTTGTGTTATGTATGTGGAAAGAATAATAAAGAAACAAATAAGAGAATTCAATAATTCAATACAAGTGTGACAATGTTTCTCATTAAACATCAATATTTTGATTTTTTTTACATGAGATTTAGAATGTGTTTTTTTTAATACCTAGTTTGCTGGAAATTGATGAATATTCTTGTTGCAACATCACTTAATGACTTCAAATTGGTACATTGATCAAATAAATAAATAAATAAAATAAATAAATAAAAAATAAAAAATAAAAAAATAATATATATATATATATATATATATATATATATATATAACAAACATATATATACACACATGTGTGTGTATAAGAGGTGAATATATACATACATGTGTAGTGTATATAATGTGTGCTTGTTTAAATTAGTATAATGGTGAATATTCAAATTAGTACAGTGGTGAATCTTCAAATTTATATATACATACATACATACATGTGTGCGTGTATTTGTGTGGGTGTGTGTGTATTGTAATATTATGTTTTTTTAATTATGATATATAGAGACACACAACACGTGTGTGTGTGTGTGTGTGTGTGTGTGTGTGTGTGTGTATTTGTGTGGGTGTGTGAGTATTGTGAGATTATATTTTTTTTAGTTATGATTTATAGACACGCACAACACGTGTGTGTGTGTGTGTGTGTTGTGAGATTATATTTTTTTTAGTTATGATTTATAGACACGCACAACACATGTGTATGTTTGTGTATTTGCGTGTGTGTGTGTGTGTCTATGTGGGTGGGTGTGTGTGTGTGTCTGTTTGTGCATTTGTGTTAGTGTGTGTGTGTATCTATGTGGGTGTGTGTGGATGTTTATGTGTGTGTGTGTGTGTTTGTATTGGGATACATATATTTGTGTGGATTAGTGACTTTTTTTCTATGGGATTATTTTTACATGTAGGAAATTTTATGGATTCCAAATTTGAAATACTAAATGATTCCTCTATATGTTACAATATGCCAATTAGTTAAGTATCATGAAGCCAAAATAAAAAGAAATTTTTATGAGAAGATGGGAATTATTTTTTAATTGATATTTTCTCTAATAATAATGGAGATGGTTTAAATACAACTTGACAAATGTAAGTTTCATTTAGTCACAAGATATAAATTGTTCTAATTTCTTGTGAGCTATATGTTGTGAGGATTATTTGGGTTTTTGCTGATATGTTTTATATAATTCATATATTTTTGTTAAATTATATTATTTTGTGTCTTCATCATCCCAATATTATGTTTGTCTTCCTTGTTGTTTATATTAGCTTTATATTGCTTATATCAGTTTTTTTTATTGCTTATATCAACTTTTTTTAAGCTAGAATATGGTTGACGATAAACATATCTTTGATGTGGTCCATCGAATATTTAAATGTAAGTTGCTAATGATAAATGATAATCACAATTCACAATTACCACATGCTATTTGCTTATTTGGTAATTATACTTTTTTTTTAATATTCTCACATATTAGCAATATTTTTTTGTTAAAAGCTAAAATGTTATAATATGCTATATACATAATTGAAAAAAAAAAGCTTATGGCCGAGGCTATCATAAGTATAATGCACAATGGATTTCTTGAATAAAAATGACATTTGCATGTTTGATTAAATTGAAGATGCTTCGTGACTATTTTGCTTATAAAGACTAAAAAGAATTTATCCAATTTTTTTTAGCTTTTTTGATAATTGTAATGAATTATCATTTAATTGTTAATAGAATATTCTTTATTATTATTATTATTATCATCATCATCAATTATCAACTCTTCACATTATCTTTGATTTCATTAGATGATTTTTTTTTATCTTCAATCTTTCATACAAATGAGAGAGAAAATGATATACCATAATTAACCAAAGAAATAAATATCAAATTATTTTTTCTAATGTTCATTTCTTATTGAATTTTAATATAAAATTTGAGAGTAACTTTTCCAATTTAATATGGAAACGAATGGCTTAAATAATTTTAATATATAAATTTAAAATTAAACTAAAAAATTTCGTTATATAATTAAATTAATTATTAAAATAGTAAATAATAAAAAATATTATACTTGATTATTTAACAAACCTATTAATAAGAACAATTATGATTGCTAATGATCAGATGTTCATTGTTGGAGTTATTTTACCAGCTCATCATAAATGAATGATATGGGATAACTACTATTGATTCATATTACAACATTGATTAATGTATTTGCAATATTTATAAACATTTTTATTTTTAAAAATAATATTTTTGCTTCTTCGATAATTATTAATAGAAAGTGATATTACTTATCAATGTGTTTCATTATGCATGTAATAAGTCATTCTCAACTTCTTGCTAAAATAACTCCAAGTTTTTATGGCGACCCTTTTAGCTAAATAACTTTTTTAACACCCTTTGTAAATATCATACACTCAACTCATGCTATGGACAAAACAATGACTAATTATACAAAAGATATAAAACTAAATAGTGTTTTTTGAAATGTAAACATAAAACAAGATACTTCAATATATCCAAAACACTAGCATATTTGGAATCACAGCATCTACTTATATGGTTAGCAAATTTATATAAGACTTAAACATCAACCCAATACATAAGGTTTTCAGGATAAACCCCCAAGGCCAATTTCGTAAGTTTGTTAGTGTTGTTTCTCAAGGTCATATAGATACCAACTTACAATTCCAATCACATATGAAATGTTAGGCTGTGAATACATCATTGCATATGTCATGCTACCCACCTAATTTAAATATGAAACCTTCAACTTACATTATTTGTCTACTTTAGTCTTTGGATACATTGATGAACTAAGCTTGAAATGAGGTGCTTGAAAATTACTTAAATCTATTAAATGAATAGCTCACCTAGTCAATCCATATAAGTATAGTACATGTGCAAGAATTTATCACTATCATGAAAAATACCACATTATGATTAGTAATATTCGTCTTAACCTTAGTTTTTGCTACAATCATTATTTCTGTACATTAGTACATATACTCACTTATAGCTAATTTACTTATTTTTATTTGTTAGTCGAGCTAACTCTTAACTCTTAAGTGCTTATTTTTTAGAGGGATTGCTTATTCTTATACATGATTTTCCATTACTTCTATTATTTGGGTTAGTTATGGCTTCATGATAAGTTAAATATATCTTTTACTATACCATCAGAAACATATTGACCATCATATATTTGAATCAAGCAAGCTTTCATGTTAACACCTACTAATTGCAATTAGTAAGTATTGTTCTTCTTATTATTTGTTTTATTCTCAGAACAAAACCTCATGTGTAACACACTCTTTTACTAATTAGCCATAGTTTGATTGTTGAGACTTTGTTGGATTATATGTCGAAGTTCTAAACTCAACATATTTTTGAGTACTCTCCTCCTACCATGAATTTTCTTTATCAGTTGAGAAGTGTTGATTAATTAGATCCCATCTTTATACATTTTCTTTAAATGGAAAACAAAAATCAGTAGCACATAATATCTCCATGAATATATTTTTTGAAAAAAATGGGCACCAAAAATCTTTTAACACTTGGATATGATTTGCTACACATTATCTCCAATGACATATTTTTGTATAGCATAAGGTAGGCAAAAAATGAGATGACGTGCAAATTTAAAAAAACCAGTTCGTATAATTTATGCAACATAATTTTGGGTAACATAGTTTAAACATTCTCCAACAAAGTTCTATTATTGCATTTAGTCACCCTATTCTATTGTAGTGTAACTATTATAGTATTTGAAGTGTTGAAAGATATTTTCAATCTTATAGACTTGGAGAAATAGATTTTTGCAACATAAGTAATTGCTATCTAAGCAATATTTTTTTTGTATCCATGCTAATATGATCTTTGATCATTTTTTTCCTTTGAGAAAAGTTTTAAGGAAAAGAAATAAAAAAAAATGCAACAAATTAGATTATACCAAATAATAAGGTTTTGTTTATAGGTCCTCACAAATTATAGTGAATATAATTTACAATACTTTTAGTATGGATTATGGTGCATGTATGTTTTCCTAAAACATGTTACTTACAAAAAGAAAATTTGCAAGTCTTTGTACATTTCAATAAGTCTTGTCTTTTATGGGTTATAATTTTTTTTCCTAACATATCCAAGTTGCATATATCACAATTTGGTTATCTCTATTCATTATTAGTTTTGAGTATCATATTTTCTCAATTGATGTAATAATATATTTTTGATGATAAACCTATTTTGGAAGAACTTATTACTAAACAATAGACTATTACCCTAGGTTTTATTCACAAATTCACATACAAAGAGACATACAAATTCAAATATTCGCCTCCATTTTTGTCAAATCCTTGGGGAATAACAACACATTCAGTTAGTGCAATATTGTCAGGCTTTAGCTTAGCTTTTATAACATGGTCACAAAGTCATCATTTTTTCTACATGCACATCAAATCTAAGATGGATATCTATGAGAGAAATTATTCGACCTCCAATTCCAATTAATCATTAAATATAGACATTTTTATTAATTTATTGGTAACATATATCATGAGTATATGTTATGATCTTGAGAATATTTCAAATACAATTTCATAGTTAGGTTTTTGCAAGAATTTATTTAATTTTATAAACACTTAAGAAAATTAATTTTCGAAGCCACAGAAAAAAAAGATTACAAATGAATATATATTGTTTTTCCTTTGAAAATCAAACATTTTATGAAAATTATACGCAAAAATACTAATTTTATTTTCATAATATTCTCATGTGGGATATTATAACCAATAATTTACCAACTTTAATTGAGTTCTAATATTATCAACATTCGCAATTTGGATTAGGAACATAAATAATTCTAATATTTCTATTTTTTTTGTATGTATTTTTGACATTTTTAGAGTGTTAGCTTTTGAATAAGCTCAAATAATTACAAAAACTACAATCACAATAGCAATAACTAGAGAAGCATAGAACTCAAGTTGATAAATTAGTTCATAAATACTTGTAATAGTTTGCAACATATTGTGAACTCATTCATCAAAGTAATCATATGAATTTGTGATGGTGATTTTCAAATAACTTGCACAAATTCCAACGATTGCAATATTTTGAGGGAACCTTAAGCAAAAGACGTGTAGTTCACAACGTCTTGTGAACAACTCAAGATGTTAATGCTAATTATTATGAATTTTAAAGATATTTTATAAATTATCACTTTCTTTTGTGAAAGAGTTGCAAATATATATGGATTATACTTATACTATAAAATGAGAATTGAATATCTCATTAATGTCTTTTGCCACATTTTTTGTAGAATATCAAATGTGGCATTATTCTTTTTATTTCCTTTATGTTTCTTTATCACACCTATGTTATGCCATATTTAAAGAGTACAAATTTATAAATTATTTTTTATCAAACCTAGAGAAGTGACCAACAATGCTCATTGACAACTTTTTACATGTCCTATGGGCCATTTAAATAGTAGGATATTTTCTTTGAATGTTAATGTTGATTTTTATTTTGATATTCTTGTATTTAAATCACCTTATTAGCAAGCAAAGTTCAAAAGCTTGTTTTTTTAAAATTTCTACATAGACCTTTTTTCAATTTAATTTTGATTTGGATATGAAAAATAAATAAATACTTTGTTTCATTTTCAATAATGAAGTACTTGTTTTTTTTCATATCGTCACTTCATAAGCATAATTCACATCAATAAAGTAAAATTCTTTCATTTCCTACTAGTGTTGGCATGTCCCATTTTTTTAGACTCATCCGAGTCACCGTGTCATGCCAGCATATTACTAAAAATGGGCAATCCAACATGACCCTACCCATTGGCACACATTTTGGATGGGTCACACAAAGTTATACCAAGTTAAGTCAAACATGTCCAGACTAGCATGGTTCATTCCAAGCTAGGCTAGTTCATTATAGACTAGCTTAAGTTAGGTCCAAGCTAGTCTGGATGTGCAATGGGCCAACCAGACCAAACCCATCACAAATGAACCATCATGCTGAGTCATGTTGTGTCGTGACTTTTGTGCCAAAAAGTTTGGCCTGGCAAGGCCCTAGTCATGCTGTATGTCATGCCTAAGTCACCCGGCCTAGTTAACACCTATATTTTCTACCAAATTTTCACTCTACTTCCAGTTCATAAATTTCAAAACATATTCCATATCCCCAAAGCAAGTAAATATGATTTAATCTATGTTATTAACTTTGCGATGAGTTTTCCATATAAAAGTTATATGCATAAGTAAATACTTATAGAAATAGGGTTACATACATAAGTAAATATGTTTGTCTAATAATGAATCAAAAGTAGAAGAGTCCAAATAAATGAATGTTTGGAGGGATATTTAGGTGTTTTAGATTGATACTCAAAAGATACATATTTATTAGATAACTTCTTTTGACTTTGTCAATTCTGAGTTGTAATTATCTATGATCAATTTAATTTATATATTAAGATTCATAACTTATAACATATTTATTTTTGTATTATGTTATAATATATTGTTTGAGTCTTAGCTCGAGATCATGGCTAAAAAACAGCAAAATATAATGGTAGTAGAGAAAACTAGAAAGCATGAAAATCATGGTCAAAGTGAAGTTCGCATTTCGGAACTCCATTTTATACTCTATTGTACAAAATGGATTGCAAATTTGTATTGGTGGACAAAATGTTACATAGGTTCGCAGATACTTGTGAAAGTCTTGATATTGTGTTGGTAGATGAAAGGTTCCATAAGTTTGCAAGCACTTATGAAATTTGTGGGACTACATAACTAAATAGGAAACTTTATGGATTTATAAGTATTTTTAAAATTACAAAGTATGTATCAAGTAGTAAAAAACATTGATAGTTTGCAAGTACTTACAAAATCTTGAATAATCACATTGGGAGTAGAAGGCTTCCGTAATTCACAGTACTTGTGGATTGATAAAAAATACTTAGGATCACTCAAATTTTTGTGCTATTTTATGCTTTTAAAATTTTTCTTTTTTCCTCTAGGGGTTTAACCATGTTTTATTGTATTGCAAATATTAAAAAAAACAAAAACTCTCATTTTTTTTTCATTTTTAAAGCTTGAAATTAATTTTCATAATTAATCTTCTTCTCTATATTTCTCTCTCTTTTGTATCTCCTTGTAACCACAGTTGCACATCCTCAGGAGATGAAAATTCATGAAATGAGTGGCTAGATCTTGTGTTTTCTTTGGATAAAGAAGAAATTAGATAAAAGATCTATGATAGCTAGAGTTGCATATTTCTAATTATATGTTTTGTGTTTTTGTATGATTCCTTCATGGGGTGCAAGATCTCTTTCTCATACTACCTTTGATGAATATTATTTAATATTCTTCTAAGATATAATTGGTACTTATCATTGAATCCATCATTTTCCCAAAGATAACTATATTATCCATGGTTAGATAAACTAAATAATAAATTTATGGATTGTGGAATTTAGCTTCAAAACTCACGTAACTAATTTAAAGATTCCATTCTTAAAGACACATCTTGAATTTTTTACCTTAATCAGCCATAAAAATTGTGTCTATTAAATTCAACCCACTAGGATTCTCATCCAAATCTTACTTTTCAAGTGGTAAAATCTAGTGAGTTTCACAAGCTCCGATTAGGTTACCAGACAACTCAACAACCTACTAATTTTAACGACATTTTCCTTTCTTTGCTCTTACATTAAATTAATTTATCCTAGTAAATGCCCCTAAAATTTTATACAATTTAAGTTCATATTTGGTAATCCTTGATCATACATTAACTATCCTTATTAAAAATTTTATAGATATAAATTATTTTTGACCTTATTTAATTGAGCATGCGACCAACATGTTTCTATTATTAGGAATGGTGATGAAGTGTTAAAGTAATTCTCATTTTTATTTTTTAATGATATTTGGATCTTACCTTTGTACGCCACCATCAATTTGTATTGTTCAAGGAAGTTATATATAAATGCAACTCAATTTTTTGATAACTCTTTTTGTAATAATGGAGCTTCATGAAAAAGATTAAAATGTTCATAATATATATTATGATGGGTAACAAAATGTGCATCATATTAAAAGAGACTATATGCACTCTTTGAGAACAAGTTTACATTCTTGCATTGTAATGCCAATTGATAACTCTAAATAACCAGAGTTATTCTCCTCTTTCTAACTTATTTTAAATAAAAAGAAAAAGTAAAGTTTTCTTTTTAAAGTGTTTTAAGATATATATTATTATACCTTACATCTAGAAGATTAAAGATAGCTCATAATAATTTATAAATCATTATATGGAAATCTAAGAGAATGGAGCTTACCAAGTATACATATTATATGTGTATAAATATATAGATACATATAGGTATATATGTATGTATATATGTATAAATGTAAATTTACATAAACACACACACACATATTTAATATATTTATATATATATATTTAGTTATTTATTTATATTTATATTTATATTTATGTATACACACACACACACACACACACACACATTTATATGTATATAAATATATATGTATGTATATGTATATATATATATATATGTTGATATATATGTTTGTATATATATATATAAATGTGTGTGTGCATGGGCATGAGTATAGGTGTCAAATGGGGCCGGGCCACCCTCGTCACTAGTCGTGGCATGCCGAGTTGAAGGATTTCAGCCCGCATGCCATGCGGGCACGGCATGGGGTGCTTGGCACGTGAGCACGACATGGGTGACTATGCATCGAGAGTGGTCACGACGGGGGAACGACGAGCTGATGCCCGATGGCCGAGGCTATGCGAGGCCCAAATGGATAAAACGTCGCAGTGGTAGTCGCCAAAACCCTAATTTCTTTTTTTAAAAAAAGTGATGCCCCGACTTAAACCAGCCAACCCGAACCGGGCTGAATCGGTTTGAACCCAGGCGATTTCAGGCACGGGCCCGTGGCGGGCCTGACCTCCAAGGGACCATGCTGTGCCAAGCATGGCACGTTACTATAGGCACATCATGCCAACCTAGTTGGGCCCAAAAAAAACCAGGCTAGGCTGGCTCGGCCTGGTCCATTTGACACCTCTAGGCATTGGTGCATATAAATTGGAAGGAAACTTATTAGAAGTTAATAGATGTGTGATTATATTAAAAACAAGGAAAGAAGTCGAGAAAGAAGTTTTCGAAAATAAAACTTCTAATATATGTGTGTGTGTGTGTGTAAGCAAATTAGGCAAAGTTACGGAGAAAATAATTAAAGAAAATAACTCTTGGGCAAAATAAGATGGGAAAAGAAAAGCAAGATATAGGAGGTTGAGTTGAAAACACAAAAAGATCCTAAGCAACCAAGCTTACACATAGAGCAAAAGATAAAGAAAGAAGTAACGAGCTCTTACAAAATAGAAAAGAGAACCATGAGAAAAAAAGAAAAGAAAAAAAACGAACAAAAGAGGAAAAGATGAAATCGAAATAAGGAGATATAAAGAAGAGAAGATGAAGCCAAAACATGGAGATAGATACAAGAGAAGAAGCTCCAATTAAGATGTAAGTTGGCAAACAAAAAAAAGAGACAACTTATGAAAACAAAAACAAGAGCTCAAAGATGTAAGGTGTGACTTCATGAAATATTGTCTAATGAGAAAACACATATTAAAAATGAAGAAATAATATGCAACATATACTAAGCATTTATTTTTCTTTTTTTATTTTTAAGTTTTTCTTACTATTTGGTTATTAAAATCTTGATGAAATATGAATGCTATAACTTCCTATGATAACATGAATCTAATCATAAGCTAAGTTAATTATATTATAATTGGTACAATATTAGTAAAAACATTTTAAAATTGTTACTTTAAGTTATGATTCATTTTTATAGTTATAATTTAGAAAATTTTTCACATTCATTTAATTATATGTATTATAAAATTTTTACTTTTGTCTAAACAATATTAGTAAAAATATAATGTTAATATTAATTCTCGAAAAGTTATGATTAATTGGTTAAATTTAGATGATATTTGTTTAATAATCTTGATTCTGGAAAGGTTTAGATTATTGATTCATAAGTAATATATGAATAGATTATTTGCTCTACAAAACCTAAAAACTTATATTTTAGTATGTATTCTTTTTACTAAATTAGTATATGAATATGTTTAAGCTAGATAAAAAAATATGAATATATTTTAGATTTAGAAAAATTATATTTTAAATTCAAAGTCTTTTATTGAGGAATGTTATCTAATATAATTGAAACGTTAAGAAATCTATCAGTTCTAGCATAATCCATTATAAATTTATTACTTTCTTAACTTTTTATTTGTTACTTTTGTTAAATCCTATAATTTTTTTATTCATAACTTGATTTTATCATTAGTTGCTTGAATTAAATATCTTTAATTACTTAACTGAAGTTGGTCCTTGTTACATTATTTTCACACATTCAATATTTATAAAGATCTTACTCAACTCAGTTTTATATTAATTGTTGGCCATGCACACTTGCATGAACTTTTTATATTTCACATAATAATTTGAAACAACCAATAAGTTTTTGGTGATATCGATGGAGATTGAGAATCATGAAAATTATTAAAGAAATCATTTTTATTACATCTATTATCACTTAAATTTTCTTGCTTGGACATTGAAACCAATATAAAAATGAGTAGAAAGAGCCTAAAATGATTTTTATAGACCCAAAAATTGAACTTACTTTTTTAGAAGAAGAAGAGAACATTTCAACTTAGGTGAATTTAAAGAAATGACAGCACATATAGTTTTAATGATGCTAGTTAACTAATAACAATAACTAATGAGTAAGCATGAGTCATAAAAGATTATGTTATCCCAATCCTTCACGATTTCCATCATAGTGATGCCAAAAATTCAAGATTCTTAGTTTGCATTGAAACCCATTATATTCCAAATGCTTCAAACCTCAAAAAAATTTAGTGCAATATCCATGGAAGATCCTCACATTCATTTCTGCTTGTTCATCGAGGATTTGTGATTGAAATTATTTCTTTAAGCAATATGGCTAAAGTATACTTGAATACTTTACCTTTTGGTTCCATCAATTTATATAGTGATATAATAGAAAACTCCTTGATGAAAATTTTTCCACCAGTTAAGAATGTCAAAATAAGGAATGACATTGCTTCTTTTCAAAAATTCAAGGAAGAATTACTTAATGAGGTATGAAAAAGGTTCAAAGAATTTATAAGGAAGTGTCCACATCATGAGGTTCCTCATTGGATCTAAATGGATGTTTTTTATAATGGAGTCGATGCTCAAAATCATTTTATAGTGGATGCTTTAGCATATAGAGCTCTTCTTTTTAAATTTTACAACGAGACATTTGAGATTTTAGAGAGAATAGATAATAATAACTATCATTGTTCAACTACATGAAGCCCTTAGGAAGACAAGTCATTGGAGTGAATGAAGTTGATTCTCTAATAGCTTTTATAGTAAAGGTTTTTTTTGCATTTTAAATATGCTCAATTCAATGAAGATGAGTATTGTATACACTATTGAGATATATATTATTTGATAACTATCCATCCAATCTAACATTTGCTATATAGGAAATTATAAGAAAGGAAATAAATCAACTCCAACCTATAAGAAGTCACAAAAAAATCTTTATGAATGAAATTATGTTTGTACTCATTGAGGGATATGGCTATAGTGTAGATGAATACTTAACCTCCTAGTTCCATCAATTTATAAAATGATATGATAGAAAAGTTCTTGATGAATTTTTTCATCTATCTAAGTATGTCAAAATAAGGAATGATTTTACTTGTTTTCAATAATTTAAGGAAGAATTATTTTATGGGGTATGATATAGATTCATAGAATTTATAAGGAAGGGTCCACGTCATGGGATTCCTCATTAGATCAAAATGAATACTTTTTATAATAGACTCAATGCTCAAACTCATATTGTAGTGGATGCTTCCGCAAGTAGAGATTTTTTTTCTAAATTTTACAATGAGACATTTGAGAGTTTAAAAAGAATAAATAATAATAACTATCATTGTTCAATTACATGGGGCCCATAAAAAGACATGTCATTGGAGTGCATGAAGTTGATGCTCTATCAACATTATAATAGATGTTTTTTTTCATTTTAATATGCTCATATCAATGAAGATGAGTTTTGTGTATACTATGAGGATATATATTATTTGATAACTATCCATTCAATCTAACTTTTGCTATATATGAAATTAGAAGAAAGAAGATAAATCATACTCCAACCAATAAGAAGTCACATAGAAGGCTTTATGATTGAAATTATGTCCATACTCATTGAAAGATATGACTATAGTGAAGATGAATACTTAACCTCCTAGTTCCATCAATTTATAGAATGATATGATATAAAAGTTCTTGATGAAGTTTTTTCCTCTAGCTATGAATGTCAAAATAGTGAATGATCCTACTTGTTTTCAACAATTTAAGGAATAATCACTTTATGAGGTATGAGAGATATTCATATAATTTTTAAGGAATGGTCCACGTCAAGGGATTCCTCATTAGATCAAATTGAAGACTTTTTATAATAGACTCATTGCTCAAATTCATATGGTAGTGGATGCTTTAGCAAGTAGAGATTTTCTTTCTAAATTTTACAATGAGACATTTGAGATTTTAGAGAGAATAAATAATAACTATCATTGTTCGATTACATGGGGCCCATAGGAAGACATGTCATTGGAGTGCATGAAGTTGATGCTCTAACAACTTTATAATAGAAGTTTTTTTTTTCATTTTAAATATGCTAAAATCAATGAAGATGAGTCTTGTGTACACTATGGGGATATATATTATTTGATAACTATCCATTCAATCTAACTTTTTCCATATATGAAATTATAAGAAATAAAATAAATCACTCCAACCAATAAGAAGTCACATAGAAGGCTTTATGATTGAAATTATATCCATACTCATTGAAAGATATGACTATAGTATAGATGAATACTTAACCTCTTGGTTCCATCAATTTATAGAATGATATGATAGAAAAGTTCTTGAAGTTTTTTCCTCTAGCTATGAATGCTAAAATAATGAATGATCCTACTTGTTTTCAACAATTTAAGGAAGAATTACTTTATGAGGTATGAGAGATATTCATGTAATTTATAAGGAAGAGTCCACATCATGGGATTCCTCTTCAGATCAAAATGGATACTTTTTATAATAGACTCAATGCTCAAACTCATATTATAGTGGATGCTTCAGCAAGTTGAGATTTTCTTTCTAAATCTTACAATGAGGCATTTGAAATTTTATAGAGAATAACTAATAATAAATATTATCGATCTACTATATGGGACCTACATGAAGACATTTGGCTGGAGTACATGAATTTTATGCTCTAACAGCTATTCTAGTAAATATTTCTTCTATTTTAAAGATGCTCAAATCAAAAAAAATGATGTCAAGTTGTATCATTGAAAAATTTACAGAACCAAATGGGATAACTAGCAAATACCATGGATAATCATTCTCAGGATTCTTTACTAATTGATATAAAAAATTCTAGAAAAGATGACAAGGAAATTTATAATGCTCACTTCAAAGAGTGATAAGAAATTAGAAATACTTGTAGATAATTTTAATTAATCAAGAAAGCTCACTTTGATCCTAACAAATAAGGAGAGAAAACAATGAGATGAAAATTCAAAAAACAAACTATGCATGTGTCATGCATACTATAGTATTACTATCACAAGGCATGCTAGAATAGCAAACTAAGCCACCACCCTATATTTTTCTCAATGATTCCATAAATAGAAGTAAGATACATAATTTAGCAAATTTTTGGATATTCTAGAGTAGTTACACATCAGTGTATCACTAATAAAGGCTTTGGGGTAAATGCCTAACTATACTAAATTCATGTAAGATATTCTCTCCAAGAAGATAAAATTTGGAGAGTTTGAAATAGTGACACTTAAAATAAATACAAATTTATTATGGAATAGAAACTTCCCCCTAGGTTGAAAGATCTTATAATATTTGCAAATTCCATGCTCTATTGGTAGTACTTATTGTGAGAAAGTTCTATGTGATTTAAAAGCAAATATCAACTTGATACATATGTCTATTTTCAAGCATTTAGGA
The DNA here is from genome assembly GCA_029783825.1 of Sapria himalayana. Taxonomy (NCBI): domain Eukaryota; kingdom Viridiplantae; phylum Streptophyta; class Magnoliopsida; order Malpighiales; family Rafflesiaceae; genus Sapria; species Sapria himalayana. The sequence goes on from JAREIK010002830.1 coordinate 1,769,457, forward strand.
ATTAAAGAATTAAAACCCACCATAGTTACACTTCCAACTTATTGATTGGTTTTTTGCTTACCCAAAATAAAAAATTGGAAGAAGTGTCAGTACAAGTGGACAAATTCATTTTCCATGTAGATTTTTTTATGATTGACTATGAATCTAATAAAGAAGTTCCAATCAATTTGGGGTGATCATTTCTTACTACTAGAAGAATGCTAATTAATAAAAGCTTACCATGAGAGTAAATAATCGACAAGTAATATTTAATGTGTTAAACGCAATATGTTTCCACATGAGATAGGAAGAATGTTTGATTATCAATATTTTGGATTTAATTATCAATGGAAATTATATCAAAGAAATCATTAAAATATTGTCTTATATTGAATTTAAAGAAGAGAGTGATACTCTCAAGTACTAAAGTGCATAATTTATTGATGATGCAAGAGGAATATGATAAAGCTTGTCTTAAAGAGTCTTACTCAATCTAGGTTAGGATAACATGCAACAAACCTTAACTTTAAAAGTATGGTCCATTTATTCTGCAACTCCAATTTGTTGTGGTGTTCCTAGTGCAATGAAATGTTTGACTATTCTCTCATTGTGATAGACTTTTTAAAATGTACCTAGCATGTATTTTTCTTTCTTATTAGATATGAGCCTAGAGCCTACTAGTTTTTTACTGATATGTGTTTTGACCAATTTCTTCCTCTTAAGGAAGATACATATACATTTATTTATTTGTTGAATGGTGTATGTCTAGACATGTACAAAGAAAACCATCTATAAACATAATAAACTAATGTCTATCTCCTGATGAAGCATTCTAAAAAGATTCAATACATCAGTGTGCACGTGAAAACATGTTCCCTTTGTTGATGGATGGAAATTTCTACTTTTTTACATATTTTAGAGAATTATCATTCACTAAATTCTACATCTATTTTCCTATTGGGGCAAAAGCCAGAAAACCAAGAACGGGTTCAAAATTAGTTTCTTGTTTAACAATGTTAATTAATTTTTGATTTGTATTTTAAATCTTTAATTTATCTCTTTTAAAACTTTACTAAAAAAGTAGTGGATTCCAAAATATTTTTGGGTTTCACAAATATTTTGTCTAATATATATATATATATATATGTGTGTGTGTGTGTGTGTGTGTGTGTGTGTGTTTATATGTGAATATTTTAAATTTATCCAGATATATTTCTAAACCCTAAAATCCCAATGATAAGCACACATCCATTATATTTTGCCTAAAATCAATAGAATATAAATAAAAACGTTGACAAATATTATACTTTAAACTGATAGAATATTCAAAGAAATTAAACCACAAATTATAAATTTTTAATATCCATAAAAAATACTCACAAAAGAAAGATGAATTGTGAAATGTATTAAAAATACCTCATTGATAACTCAAGATTTGATTTTCTTGATACATTGCTCTTCCAAAAAACTTTTGAGCATCCACGTGCATAACATGAATAGTCTCATATCACATCATAGGCACAACATGAATAATCTTCTCATGAGCACAACATGAACCATCTCCTCTACATAAGAAAAACACAATAAATCTAATCTGCACGAACATAATATGAATCATCTCCTCAGCATGAGTTTAACATGAACCACCCACATGAACTCTATACAAATACCATATGAATATACCGCATGAATGAAGAAAAATAGAAGATTGGAATCAAGAAAATTAACACTTTCCCTCCCCTGATTTGTTATAGAAACCTTTTTTAATGTTACATAGTATAAATCAAAGAAAATAAGATCCTTTTAGTTTTTTTTTAGTTTTTTTAAACACGCAGCACATACCCCAAGTACATGCAACAAAGACGAATGGCTTTGTTTTGATTTTCAAAAATCATGCATATTTCCAAGTGTTGATGCCCCCATTCCCTTTCGCCTTCTACACACCTCATTAAAAAAAACCAATACATTATTATTAAAAACATTAATGTTTGAGTTTTAATTAACGTTTCTTACAAACACGCATTTTAATGATAGCACTCCAATGCTTCTCATTAAACTAATTTAACATTAAATTCAATCTAAAAATCCAAATAGTCCCAACATTTCCAACATCACATAAGTGCATATGCAAAGTAGTGATATGTTGAATGATTCATCATCAGCGTTGTTAGAGATGAATACTTTCACTATGTCGGAACATCAATATACTTTATAATAATTTCTCATGTTCATTTCATCTCCAAAATTTAACATCATTCAATTTTTATGATTCTATTTTTGATGGTCAATATGGTAACGAATGGCATGAACACCCTCAAAAAGATCATGTTTTTCTCTAGATTAGAAATATATCCAACCTTTTGTAGTCTTCTAGTTGTATTATCATAGAACTTCTAGCATATTGATCAAATACCTTTATATGACCTGTATTGTTGTTGCCCACCAAAACAACTCCATGATTAGTTTCTTCTAGACCTAAGAACCATTGTCGATTTGAGCACATATGATACAAACATCTAGAATCAGTTTCTTTAATAATATCATCATTTTGTGCCAAAATTACATTAGAAAGATCCTTCTTAGGACAATCCTTCCCCTAGTATTTTTTTTGATGATAACAGGCATACTCATTATTTGTAAAACATTATTGGAATGATTTTCTTTAGACTTAGAGTAAGATTTACTTTGCAATCCACTTCTATTAAATGCTCTATGGTTGAATATCTCTATGAGTGCTATTAGGGCTTCTAGTGTGGTATCCACATCGTGATTTTTCTTCTCAAACTTGTTATTTTTGAAAACATTCGACATTTTTGAATTCAACTTCATGTTTACCACATAATAAAGTTGTGGGTAAATAGTAATTCTAGTAGCAAGTTAATAATATCAAGCAAGTTAGCTGTAATTTTTTTTTTAAATTATCTAAGACTCAAATTGCTTAAGGCCATTTTATTAAAAAATACTTATTGCTAAGAACAATTGAATTATGCTACAAGCATTATGATTAACAAAGTTCTAATATTTTTAAATGATATCATCTGGTCTAGGTTCTAAGACTATTTGAGATTATTATTGGAATAAAAGGTTTTGAACTTTGCTATGCTACACTTCAAAGTTGTTGGGACCATCAATTTTCTTTACCTTAGACTTTGTCTTGAATAATATGATTCTTCTCATTGAACCAATTGGGTTGACATAGCAGGATGATGTAATATTGTTTGGGTACTAAGTTGATGTTGCATAATTATCTGACACTAATGTGGTGCTGATGCTAAGATGACTAGCTCATCTTCAACCTTTGGGTGGAGAGTGAGGAGTGTGAGGAGAGTGAAGTTGACTAGCTGACTCACACTAGGGATGGAGAGGGAAGATGTGTGTGGGCCCATAAGTTCGAATTTGAGTTTGAGCACTTTCTTGGAATACAAATTGAAAAGTCATAGTCCTAGTCATCAATTACAATTTTTGTGGTGCAAAAACTTTGCATAATGATCTTAAATGTATTTAAACAATTACTAATACACTATATCTCATATGAATTATATAGTTAAACATGCATGGTCGTGAACACTACTTATATGAGTGACTAGTGTGGAAGTTTATTATATACATCTACCTTGGGGTTGATAAAGGAGGATTGGGGAATGGTGAAAAAAATTTAAAATATAAAAATAAAAACTTTGCATGACATTGTTAGGAATACACAAAAAATAAATACTTATGTGATTTAGCAATTTACTTACATTGGTGGGTTATAAAAGCTTATATCTCACTTACCTGTAAATAAATTATTAATATATTTACGTGTAAATATATAAATACATCTAATACTTGCTTATTTATGTACATGTACCAAAATGCATAATATAAAATTTATTGTCTGGATAATACACATATGTTATGAACAAAATAAATAAAAAATATATTACATTAAGTATCTAAATTTAATATAGAGGAAAGAGAGAAGAAAATATTAATGGTGAAGGAGATGATTATTAGGCATTCTCCTATACACTCGTGGTCAAGCACTCTTGTGAAATAATTTAAAGTATCTTTGTACATTTCTTAATATCTAAATACAAACAACCATTTGGCTCTTGGAAGATCGAGTTTGCATTCATCGCATTTCTCCATCAATTGGTTGTGTTTTACTGTTTAATTTCCACCCCGCCATCTCTTTCTTCCCCAAGTTGCCTCACGCAGCTATCATCAATAATGTTTCAGGGAGATAGTACTCACTTCACTGCCCTTTCGCATCATCTATCATCTAGGCGGAGAGAACTCCAACTTCCCTACATTAGTTCGCTTAATTCGCTATTGTCGCTCTCAAGAAACAGCATGCTGAAATTCATGACAAGACTCGATCCCATCCTTTCTGGACATACCACATCTCCTCTTCTCTGCTCCACTACCCTGTCACAGCTTGGGTTCAAGGGCCAATCTTCATTGAAAGAAGAAAATGAATCGCTGATACCCTCTTCGGCATCTATATCTCCGAGTGAGTCCACGGTGCTGCCGCAACAGAAGAGTGGTGCTCATTCTGCATCTGGGCACATTGAAGAGAGGGTTATGATAAGTGAGATCTTAGTGAAGAACAAGGACGGGGAGGAGCTCGAGAGGAAGGATCTTCAATCGGAAGCATTGGCTGCGTTGAAATCCTGTCGTGCGAATTCGGCGCTCACTGCTGGCGAGGTGCAGGAGGATGTGCGGAGGATTATCGAGAGTGGGTTTTTCTGCTCTTGTCTGCCAGTTGCTGTTGATACTCCGAACGGAATCAAGTTAGTGTTCCAGGTTTGTTCATCGGAAAATTTCTAATGACTTTGAGCCGTGCTGATATGCAATGTTACAATGCACCAAAACGAATCAATTTAACTGAATCTCCAGATTGGAGGGCAACATTGAGAGGAACGAAATCCAAAAATAGTCAACACATGATGGTTCTAGTTTCTGCCTTGACCATTGAGAGAAATTTTATTTCAATCACTTGGTTTAGAGCTGTTTTTATGATTAATGTTTCTTTACGTGTCATAAGGTAGAACCAAACCAGGAGTTTCGTGGTATGGTATGTGAAGGAGCAAGCGTTCTTCCAACCAAGTTTCTAGCAGAAGCATTTCATGATCAATACGGTATTTTTAAGTCTCGTGCTATCTATGTGATAGCATTTATCATTGACTTGCATTTTCTGGTCAAGCTGTGCAGGAAAAGTTATCAACATTAGGCGTTTGGATCAAGCAATTACATCCATAAATGGCTGGTACAAGGAGCGTGGCCTCTTTGGTTTGGTTAGTGCCTTTTTTCACTTGTTTAGATTTCTGATTTCAGAAAGCTCAGCTTTGGCTTATACAAGGTGAGGGAAAATCTGATATTTTCCACTTCTTATATTATATTTCTTCAGGTTTCAGGTGTTGATCTTCTCTCTGGTGGGATTTTAAAACTACGAGTTGCAGAAGCTGAGGTGAACAGTATTTCCATATGCTTTCTTGACCGAAAAACGTGAGGGAAAGTCTTTAATATTGTTTTCGCAATCTCATTTGTATGCTGGATAAGTGAACTCTAAACTAACATTTATCCTCCATTGCTATTCAGTGGTGAACCAACTAAGGGGAAGACCAAAATTGATACGATACTGAGGCAACTAACGATTAAGAAAGGTCAGGTAAACTCACTATCTAGCTCATGTGAATTTCAACATGAATATTCAAGTTTTTCATTTTGTGAAATGATGTCTGGAGGATTGGTTTGAAATTTTATTAAAACTGACAAATCGATTTGGTTCCCAGCTTAGAGGTCAAAACCGACCGAACCGAGCTGACACAAACCACTATATATATAAAAATAAAATAAAATTGTTTTAACCTAATTTCACATCAGCAGAATGCAAAAACATAATTTCACATCTTTCTTTTAGCACATGCCTCTTCTTCTCCATCCATCGATTATTTTCTTCAAATCTCATATCTCTTCATTTTTTGTAAACACAATTGTTTCTTCATTTTCTATAAACATTGGTCTTGTTTGTATTGTTTTCATCTAAAAAAAAATTGAAATCTAAATTTTGATTCACCACAAGTTTCCTCTGTGAAGGAACCCGAGTCACTACCTAAGCAAAGAAAAAGAGAGAGGATATGTGAAGCTTTTTTTTTTTAAATGTTTGTTGGATATAATAAAATTTAGATTTTATTAGATAATTTATATAAATGTTTAAGAGAATTTGTAGTATTTAATTTTATTAGATATTTCAAACTATTTTTTTTATCATGTTTGTTGAATATTTTATTATAGAATTTTCATTTTAAGTTTATGAAAAAAATTTAGACTATTTTATTCATTATTTTTTTTTAAATATAACAATTAAGTTCAAACCGCAGTTCAAACTGCAAACTGAACCGAATCGTAATATTAGATTGGTTGGTTTGAGTACTTGAATGATTTGGATTGAATTATAATTTTTTTAAACTAATCGCAATATAAAATGATCTGGATTGAATCGCTATATTATCACTGCTCCAAATTGTGATATATATATTAGTCATAAGTTCTTTAGGAATGCTAAGATCATATTCTAGGTGCTATTATGCTCATTATATATGTGTGTGTGTAAATATATATACATATAATGAATGAAACACTAACATGCTACATCTCACAAGTATTTTGAAGTTAAATATGTCTGGACAAAAATAATATTGGAATAATTGATTATTTATGAAATCCTTGTATTGCATGTATATAATATATGCCATGCTTTGGTGTAATAACAAATATATTTGTCTAAGGGTTGTAGGTCTCTAGTTTGAGACTTATCAGATATATCTTTTTAGATTTGAGGATAAGGCATTTGAGATATTAATTTTTCCTAGACTCTATGCTAAAATGAAAGTCTTGTGCACTAGGTATGATCTTTATTTCAAGTTATTCGAGTCATTCGTATAGTGAACCAAACCATGAACATCTCCCATGTATCAACAAATTTGGCATGATTTATTTACTATATAATTTTTTTGTATCTTGGATGATGACCTAAGAAGTCTTCATGTGACATGATCCTTCTAGATAGGTTTACAGCATGCTTCAAGGGAAAAGTGACGCTGATACTTTGTTGACCATGGGGATCATGGAAGATGTAAACATCGTTGCGCATCCTGCAGGAGGTGAGATAGCCTTCCAGTTCATTTTTCACCATTTCAAAAAAAGTTTGTTGATAGCAAAGTGGTAAAAGAGGGAAAGTATTTCCACGCATGGATTTAAAAGTCAAGTATTATAATTGAGGCGATGTATTGAGTTTTTGGTGTCTAACACCAACCCCAATTCCCATTATAAAAGTTTATAATCATTGAGAATAAAAGTGTGATCGATTTTTCACTGATTGTCTATCACATGCTTAAAAATTTATCCCCTTTTCTTAATTTAGGCTTATGGTTGCTACAAGAACAAAAATTATATTAGGCAAAGCTAGATCTGTGAGATTTGATTGGTGAATCATTTTGTTTGAAGAATTAAAATTCATATGATCAGCTAAATAATGTAAATAATATATTTTGATATTGATAATTGTAAAAGTTTAATATTCATATAAAAATAGAAATGTAATAATACTCAATAAAAAAAATCACACATTAAATATTTTTATGTAGTGATAAACATAAAAGTGATTGGGCATTCTGCATGTTAGGTATTCACATATAAACTATTAAATAAAAAGAATAAAAATTATAACAATGATAATGAAATTTGCAATTCATTATTCCTTTTATTTCTAGCAATGTAAACTTTTATTATTTTATTTTTTTCTTTTCTCTTAGATGCTGGGAAAGTTGATTTGATATTGAACATAGTTGAACGCCCAACTGGTAGCTTCTCTGCCGGTGGTGGAATGTCAAGTGGGTCAGTAATGCAAATTTTATCCTGCATGATCTGTTTATGTCGAAGCTAAAACTATAGCATATCTGAATGTTAGCTTATTGATTTCATGGAAATTTTTAGGATCAGCAATGGCCTTTTTTCAGGACTTGTTGGGAGGTAATGGTAATGCAACCTTCTTTGATTTCAAACTCATATTTGGGTGAGAATTCATGAGGAGTTTAGCTTTTTCTTGTTATTTGTTGTTCTGCTGCAGTTTTGCTTACTCTCATAGAAATGTTCTTGGGAGAAACCAGAAGTTGAATGTTTCTCTGGAGAGGGGGCAAATCGATTCCATATTTCGTATAAATTACACTGATCCTTGGATTAAAGGGGATGACAAATGGACATCTAGGACAATTATGGTTCAAGTATGATTTCGTTTTCTCTTTAACTTGCTATTGGATTGTCCCGCTCGAAGGGTTTCTTACTGTCTTGCAAACTGCTTCCCTGTGCTAGAATTCAAGAACTCCAGGAAATCTTGTTCATGGTGAGCAACCAAGAAATGGTGATCTTTCCATTGGCCGTATAACAGCTGGCTTGGAATTTGGTCGCCCACTCCGGCCAAAATGGACTGCAATAGTTGGGCTTGTGTTTCAGGTATTTGCATTATGGGATGCTGATCTGATACTCTTCTTTGCTCCCACTTATGACATGGTTTATATCGTAAATTCTAAATCTTTGATGTATGAATGATGCTGATAACCTGGTCTTTGTTAGGTTTACATCATGCAATAAAACTTGACTAAAGTAAATATGTTTAAGTTGAAATTTGTTGTCAAGTAAGCAACAAGTGACAGTGCCAACATCGAGCTCATATTTAAATTAGAAATGTCTTGTAGAAAATTAAAATCATATAATAATATAGTAACAAGCTTATGCATAGTAATAATATATAAGAGTTCCTATTCTAATGTATATATAACAATGAGAAATGATTGAGGCAAGTGACCATGACACTTGCTAGAATCAAGTATACAAAACTCCTTTATAAGGGAGTAGTATATTTTTTTATTCTTTCAAGTATTATTGATTGCTTTATTTGTGCTCTTATTTTAAATTTTTAGATTATCAATACATGATTAAATATTCATATCATTGATATTTATATTTTATTTTCTATATTTTTTTTCTTAGAATAATATTGTCACTAATAAAAAATGCTCATAAACAATAAGATATGATAATATTCAATTTAAATTTTTATTATTTTTCTTTGTTATGCTTATTTCTTATTGTCCTGTTAGTTTATTCTATGTGAATTATTTTTTCAGATAATTTAATTTTAATTTTATTTTTAATTTTACTATATGATCAATAAAGATCTACTTCTAGATGTATGAGTGATCTATCACTTTTATATTCTGAACTTGTGCATCTATTATTAGTTACATTGAGAATATTTAATTCTAGTTTTATTTATATTTTTATCTTATTGTGTTAGATATGTTAGTTAATAAAGTTTATCAAAATTTCTTTCTTATATGTTAATCTAGTTTGAGTGGAAACTAATTTGATATGACATACTCAAATGTATTGGAATCAAGTAGAGATATGAACAGAGAGGAGGAATTTAGATATTTGTTAATTTTTGTTAATGTCTGCTCAAAATATACTTTTATATTTTTTTTGTGATGAGTTATTATTTTTTATTATTTATTTTTTATAAAATGATATTAATTTAATTTGATAAAAATATTAACAAATTAAAAAGTTATGATACATTAAAATATATATATTTTATAGATCATTAGGTTTTTCACTATATTTTATGCATAGAGACACTCCAAAAGAATGTAATTGGTAAAAAGAATAATTGAGATTTGATTGAGACAACTTGAATATTGAAATTTGAAAAGAATATTCAAAAATATTTTTGAAAATATATGATTTTAATCATGATCTAATTCATCAATTAGATGTTCTATTTAATTAATTTTTAGTGTATACTTTTTTAAATCTTATATTTTAGAAAAAAAGATTATTTAGTTTATATATTATTATTTTTAGATTCAATTATTTTGTCCTTGATTGCTCTCTAGGACAAGTCAAATTGATATTTTTAGGGTTCAGAGATACTTTTCTTGGATATTCTAGTATGAAAAGCATAATTATCTTTTATCAAATATTAGTAGGATTTTAGTTTGTGTGAATATTATTTTTTTGATTGACTTATTTTTTAATTAGCTTATGAAGAGTGTATCGATTATATTTGAGTATGTTGAAACTCAATATGATGTTATTCTTGTAAAATTATCATACATACCAACAAATTTAGATCACATTGAGTTTGAAAAGAGTGAGGCTTTTCGAGTAAGGATATCTCATTTAAACCTATATGATAAAATAGTTTAGGAGTCTTCATCAGTATAAATTCATATTGAGTCAGTAATTAAGAGATTTGATCACTCATGACTTATAGTCTAATATTAGGAGAATTAAATATATTTAGTATGTTCAGATCAGAGATGAGCCTATCAAATAATCAAATGATCATGTAGCTAATTTCTCAAATTTTAATGTTTTGATTTTTCTTCAAAATGAAAAACTGAGTTGTGTTTAATATTTGATTTTATAGGTTTCATCGTACTCTCATCTTGTTTTTTTATTTTTTTATTTCTCATATCAATACTATGATAGCAAGTTTTATTTTTAGGTATTATCTCATTTAGAATGATGCTAGCACATTATAGAAGAGTTGCAATCCTTACTTTAATGTAACTTGGGAATTAATATCATGTTATTTAGGCATATTTGTTATTGATTATATGTTATTATAAAGAAAATTTTTATAAGAAAATAGATTGGCTCAAGACCAAACTTGTAGTGCTGGGATTTACTTTGAAATTTGATGTAGACTAGACACTTACTTTTTTATGACCAAAATGATCTTAATACATATTATAATTTTTTGTTCAATATCTAATACTTAAAGGAAATATCAACTAGATGTGAATGATGTATTATTTACAGTGATCTTGGGGTTGAAGTATATATGAAGTAGTCAATAATATTTTGAGTTGTATAATTAGATATAATTTATAGAATGCGTAAGGTGTTGTATTGTTTAAAGTATTCAATGAGAGTCTTATTTGTGAGATTTTCATAGGTAATAATCCTATCTTATTTATATAATTTTATTAATGATTTTTTTTTATTTTGTTGGAAGAATCTTGATAGTATGATAATTTTATTAATTATTTATGTGAATGATATTTTGATTATGATAGATAAAAATTTGTGAATTTACTCAATTCCATTAGTATTTTAATGCACATTTTTAGGTGAACTTTGTGAGATTTATATATTTTTTGGTATATAATTATTTATTTTATAAGTAGTATTATCTTTTTATAGAGGATATATATACTTGATATTATTGTAGAAAGTGATCTTTTAGGTTCTGTTCTAGTTTATAATCTTATTTATTCTTGTATTGATTTCATTTTTGATATATTCTATTCTGTTGACTCAATCACTTATAAGAGAATAATGAGGAATATTAACTATATGACTATGATTAGACTAGATATAAAATAAGTATCCAGTATAATTTGTTATTTTTTTACATTCTTCTCAGTATGTTAAGCTTAATATACTTTTTTTGCATATTGAGATATGAGAAGAAATCTTTCAGTTTTTAGATTTATTTTAGGGATCATGAATACTTATAGTTAACTTGGTTTTTAGATTTGAGTTGGGTATCAATATGTATTATGAAAAGATTTACGATAGCATTTTCTATTTTTTTAGAGGTAACATTGACTCTGTAAAAGTAAAAGACATGTAGTTATTTTGAGATCTAGTGGATAAATGGAGTTTAGAGTGATACTGAAAGTTAATTATGATATATTTTAAATATGGTATTTATTTAAGAAAATTAAATACACTTTTTTATTATTATTTTTTATTGTGATAGTCAAACAATGAGATATGTAATTTTTAGTCTAATACTTTATGAAAAGTTAAAACATATAGAGTTAGTTTGATTCTTCATAAATGGGAAAATTATCGATGAGATCGTTATTAAATTATATATTCAGAAAGTAGAACAACTAATAGTCATCTTCACGAATGCCTTGAAGAAGTCTCAATTTTTTCTTCTTCAATATTTGTATTTTAGACTTGTATGTTTTAGTTTGATGAGGGTGTTGTAAATTTTTTATTATTTAATTTATTTTTTATATTTTTAATGAGAGCAACTGATTTATAAGTTCTAATTATTGTTATCTATTTTATAAGGTATATGATATATGCTTTTCATACAAGTCATATTGTATTATTTCAGTTTGTGTACTAAATATATCAGATATTTTGTCATTGTTGATATTATTATTTAGAGAGTAAGGGCTCATTTGATAAAACTGAAAATTTAAGTGTTGAAAAATAAATGTTGAAAAATTAAGTCTAAATTTTATAAGTATTGAATTTATATTAAAAAATTATTTGATAAATTACTGTTAATTGAATGCTGAAGATAAATATATTGTTTGATAATTATAAATGTTGAATATTAAAAATGATGTATTTTACATATTTACACTTATTATCATTGTGTTACATATTATCTAACATAAATAAAATTTTTAATGAAATTTTTTTATTATAATTATTAATTATTATAAAAAATAAATCCATAAAAATAAATTCATAAATAAATCATAAATTCAAAAAAGAAATAAAAATATTAAAAAAATAATCAATAAAATCTAAACTTTGTAATATTATCCAATTTTTTAAAATAAAAATAAAAATTAATAAATAACTAGTTGATTTATTATTTTCTATCTTAAATTAATCATGTAAGAGAGTTAGGGTTAGAGTTTGTGGTGGTGAAGAAAAGAGGAGGAGGAGACAGATTCACAAACTGAACTGTAGCGTGAATGAAAAAATGAAAAAGAAAAAAAAAAATAAAATGATAACTTTAAAAAAAAATTTTGCTGAAGATTATTGTAGAAAATATTAAGTAGGTCTTTACCTACTTAATATTTTCAACGTTACTCCACTTAAAATTTTTAATTAACAGCTCTCAAATATTTTTTATCAAACATATTAAATTTTTTAAACTATTAAAAATTTTCATCTTCAATGATTTGAAAAAATTAAATGATTTATCAAATAGTTATAAATAAAAATATAATGAATAATAAATAATTATCTATTATATGATGATTTATTCTTGAGTTGATTATTCAGGAGTCATAAGTAAAAATATAAATGGTAAGAATAGCAATTTCTATATGATGAGAAATATTTATTACTGTCTTACTAGTAAGAAATTTTGCATATTTCTCCCTAGTAGTGATTATTATGAGGACTTTTAAATATTCATCAGTCAGTCTATCTTACTTAATAATTTGGAGTATTCTTAGCATTCTTGAGTTGCTTTGTGTTTTTTTTAATTGGTCTTTATGTCAGCATGCTGGTGCACTTGATGATAAAGGAAATCCAATTATTAAGGATCATTATGGAAGCCCTCTTACAGCTAGGTATGATCAATCCTATTTTTGTAGTAAGTTCAATTGTTTCCACAGCCCACAACTTCATTTCATTGGATGCTTGTTTCTATTACTTAATGAGAGCTCTTATTTTTAGTTGATTCTATCATGAATCATGTGCATTTTATCTTGCAGTGGGAGGACTCGTGATGATGCATTACTAGCCAAATTTGAGAGTGTCTATATGGGTTCCAGTGGCCATGGTTCTTCAATGGTTAATTGACTATTTTTGCTATGTAGATGCAATATGTTGGCATGCCTTTTTATTTTCTTGTTTTTTACCTTCAAATGAACTTTGTCTTGGTGTTAATTTTTTTTATTGATCATTCCTTTTCTTTTTGTAGTTGATGTTGAACATGGAACAAGGACTTCCAATTCGGCCAGAGTGGCTAGTTTTTAATAGAGTACATGGTCGTGCCAAAAAGGGTATACAAGTTGGTCCCGCACTATTGCTCTTTAGGTATTTTTTTATTATTTCCACTTCTCTCCCCCTTCTCCTCAAACCTAACTCATACAATTTCTCGGCCCATTTATGGCCCTCTGGGCATTGGGGTCGGAGTAGTTAAGGCCTTCATCATTCATCTCAACATGATAGATCAAACTGACATACATTTCAAAGAGCATTTTTAACATCTTTGGTATCAAACTCGTAATCCCAGGATAAGCATATTTGTTACTCTTGTCAATTGGATTATCATGTCGTTGAAATAATTTTTGGTTTTTTGGTAATTTTATTATTGAACATGCAAATATAGACTATTGAGATTATTGTGTTTATTATTAGTTGTATTACTTTTTTACATGATTTAATATATATCATGGAGTGTTTGAAGTGTAGCGGGGGGGGGGGGGGGGGGGGTGCTCCAATTAATTTTGTTTTCTGTTTATGTACTTCTATTATGACTTGCATATTTATAATATTGAAATTTCATGTCTGTTCAAGTAATTTTTATTCCATTGGATTCAAGATGATTTCATAGTCTTAAAATCAGTGAAGAATATTTCTGAAATATTCATAAATTTTAAGTACTGATATATTCATCAAAATTGATAATTTTATTTTTGATTAGTTTTCATCTAAAAATATATATCGATATATCTTTGATATATCAGATCTATTCATAAAATATAAATACCAATATTTTTTACCTTGATTAACATATTGGGCCAATAACATCATATTGTTGTTCATAGTTTGTCTTTTCAGTGTATGATGTGGATTGATTTTTTTTTATGATTGATAGGTGTAGATGAGATGTAAGGATGCTCCATTTGTCTTTCTTATATGTTTACTTTTGCCTTGATATGTGTTTCATGAGAATGAATATTTATATGTATTGTTTAATTTTTATTATATTAAAATAACACATTTGTTTGTTTATAATTTATATTCAATAAAAAATTATAGTGTATTTAAGTTAGGACATATTTGATAAACTGAAAAAATTAAGTGCTGAAAAATAAATATTGAAAAAAATTAAGTGTTAAATTTTATAAGTATTGAATTTGTATTGTAAAAATTATTGATAAGTAACTGATAATTGAATGCTGATAAATATAGTATTTGATAACTATAAATATTAAATATTGAAAATTATATATTTTATGTGTTTACTCTTATTTTTATTGTATTATATATTATCTAAAATAAATAGAATTTTTAATAATATTTTATTTTTTAATATAATTATTAATTATTATTTAAAAGAAAATCACTTGAAATATATCCATAGATAAATCATAATATCCAAAAAAAGATATAAATATTTTTAAAAAATAACCAATAGAATCTAAATTTTTTAAAATTATCCAAACTTTTAATATAAAAATAAAAATTAATGAGTAACTAGTTGATTTGTTATTTACTCTCTTAATTAATCATGAAAGAGAGTTAAAGTTAGAGTTTGTGGTAGTAGAGAAAGTAGGAGGAGAAGACTGATTTATAAACTGAACTGTAGCATGAATGAGCTAATGAAAAAGAAAGAGAAAAAAAGATAAAATGGTCACTTTAAAAAAAAATTGTTGAAAATTTTCTATATTCAACAATAAGTAGGCATCTACCTACTTATTATTTTTAATAGTTTTTCATTTAAAATTTTTAATAAGAGATTTCTAAAATTTATAAACATTTTGAAAAAATAAAATTATTGAAAATTTTCATTTTCAATGGTTTAAAAATTTTCAATGGTTTATCAAACATGTCATTAATAACCTAAATCACATGTGCCAAAGCACATGCACCCCTGCACGACACGACTGCCCACACGTGCATCACAATTTTTTATGTTCTCTCGCTCTCGCTATCTTGTGTGTGATAAAAGAAAACATAGGTCGTGTATGTTTTTACATATTTATTTTAAATAATTATAATTTAATATAATTTTAGTTGAAAAACATAGTTTGTTATCTCTATACTTAATGTCCCCCAAGGTCTATATCAATAGTGATGAACTGCTATTTTTTTTTTTTGTTATTTTTATGAGAATTTTTTTTGATAATTTTGTATCATAGTATAAGTGTTTAAAAATATGTTAATTGCATTTTTATTTAATTTTTGAATGAATATGAACACTATGATTATTAGAGTTTATTGTAGATGTCATGTAGGTATTTTTTTTTGGTAAGGTTTTTCAACTAACCCTATTTAGGTCAGGCTTAATTAACTTAATCATTTTGGGTAATTCATGTACACATTTGTTTAAGGTTTCTATTTTGGTTTTGTTTTCATGCTTTTTAATATAGTTTTTATTTTCTTTATTCCTCATATAACTTTGTATTTAAAGTTATGCATGTGTTTTGTTAATATTATTATTGGTCGGTTGTGGTTAGGGTTAGGTTTTGGGACTGGGGAGGGAGAGAGGAGAGAAGTAAGATAAAAGAAAATTTTATTAATTTGAAAGATTATTTGTGGAATAAAACATAAATTACACACATATATAATTTATGGTACCCCACATGTTACATGTGTGGTGTTCCTAAATAATAAAAAATAAATAAAATAAATAAAAAATAAATCAAACCTTGGAATTCCTCTTTAAGTTGGGGCATACCAATTACATACATCTAATTCAAAGAAGAAAAATAATTAGTGATCTTCTATGAGTTTTTGTGAAGTTTTTTGCAATATGCTCATTGATAGGTAGATAAGTTCTAATAATTGATTTTTTTTTTTGATTTTTTTTTGATATTTTTTTGAGTGAAGTGATAATCAATCATAATATGGTTCGTCCTCTCGTAGAATGAAGGGTTAGTGATAATGTATTGAGATATTTGGCTATCACAATAAAATATTATTAGTCTCGAAATTGATAAGAATAGTTTTTCCAAGAATTTACTAGTTTCATGAAGTTCATAAATAGTTGATAATTATTCATAAATTTGATCTCGAAATAATTGTCTCATATTTCTTCAAGATCCAATATTTTTTAGAAAAAAATGTATAAGTTTCATGATTATCTTTTTTTTTTTTGAATCTTGGTAATTATAGAAGCCTAACTGGTCATGCCAAGTTGGTTGGACTGGGCTAAACCAACCTCGACACGCCTGCTCACTAGGCACTAGGCTAGCCTAGGTTAGGTATAGGTTAGCCAGGTTTGACCATCCAATCTAAAATTGGCTTACATGGGCTGACATGTCATGTCACATCTTTTGGGTTGGCTTGGAACAACCCAAGCCTGTGTCTCTAGGATAAGGTGACTTACTCATTGTCCAATCGATCTATCATATTAATGGTAATATTAAACTTGATTTGTTATTTATTTTATTTTATGTTTATTTTTGATTATTTAGTTAGTTCTTTCTTCAAGTTATATTTCTAATTAATTTGTTCTGATTTTGTTTTATTTTTTATTGATTTTTATTTGAAGGATTGAAAGATTTCTAGGAAGATTTCTTTTGGAATTGAGGAGATTGAAGTTAAAATTTTTTATTTCAATGATAGAATAGTCTACTAGATGTTTGAATATTATTGATCAATTCATTATTAATTTTAGACTTGGTCTATTTTCAATAGTCAAGTTGAAAATGTTGAATTATATTATTAGAGATGTATGTATACTAAAGGTGTTGGAGGATCTATTACATATAAGACTTGAGAGTAATTTATATATTTTATTATATGTATTAATGATTTTATATCATTTATGTGATTAATTATATTTTAACTTATATCATAAATTTTTTTTTGTATTTTTTATTTATTTTAAGCACTTGATCTGTGGATTAAAAGATTATATACTAAACTTCTTGTACTAACATACTCTTATATAATAAGATTGTAAAAATGAATAATAGACTTGAGGTGTCAAATGGCCAGTGTCGTGCCGGCACGACTCATTTTTGGGTGTCCGAGTCGGGCTACCACGTGCTGTTGTGCATAACCTGACATGGTAGTCATGCCATTCTAGGAATTGCATGACTGATAGTCCGCCCAGCCCGGCATGACATGACCAACATTATTCTGGCCAGATTCGTGCCTAACGTCTCGGATCGTACTGGTTTTGTGCTCAGCACCACCATAGCCACTGTCCACCGCCACCACACACCGCCACCGGATCGTGCCGCAATGTCAAAAGTCCCAATGGCATCTGCCACGTCAACGTGGTGGGTTTCATTAAAAAAACCTACCATGTGAATTGTGGATGTTACGGATAAATATAAATAAAAAATTTAAAAAAATTTGTTTTTTAAAATGGATCAGATGGTGGGCAGGTCATAGAAATACAGTTACCCAATTTTTTGTGACCCATGTCTTGTTACCGGTCTCGTGTCAAGATCACCATGCCGGTGGACTGCCTATAGGTCAGGCATGTGGGTCATTCCTTGCTTGGCACAAGGCACGGTAGCCTCTAGTCCAGCACGACACGAGCCATCCCCTAGGTTTGCACGACCTAGGTCCAGGCATGGTTCTGTACCGTGTTGTGCCAGACCAGACACGACTCAGTTGGGCCAAGCCTAGTGGTATGCCCTGAATATCCGGCTCATTTAACACCTCTAGGCTCTATGAGACATTTTGTTTGGTTTTTTTTTTTTCATTTGTTAGTGCAAGCAAACAATACTACCATCTTAAAATATATGTAATAGATAGATTACTCTTATATTTTGTGCTAAACAAGAATCATGTATATTAGGTATAATAATTTTTTTCAATTACACGCATTATACAAAATCTACGAGCATCTATCTATAAAAAAACTTAAATATTTTTAAAAATATTGCTCTATCACGCACACACACACACACACGCGCGCGCGCGGGCGCCCTTATGCACACATTGTTCAATTTGTTTAGATTAATAGGATAAGCCCATATTATTGATATATGCTTTATTGGTGAAGAGCTAATCTTGGTTGTGTTGGGCATAATATGTAGCCTGTCAGGTGGGCATGTGGTAGGGAAATTTCCCCCCCATGAAGCATTTCCCATTGGGGGAACAAACAGTGTAAGAGGATATGAAGAAGGTTCAATAGGCTCTGGTCGCTCTTATGTTGTTGGCTCCAGTGAGATTTCTTTC
Organism: Sapria himalayana; assembly: GCA_029783825.1. Classification (NCBI taxonomy): domain Eukaryota; kingdom Viridiplantae; phylum Streptophyta; class Magnoliopsida; order Malpighiales; family Rafflesiaceae; genus Sapria; species Sapria himalayana. Next base: position 1,788,342 of record JAREIK010002830.1, read on the forward strand.
CCACTGGTAAATTTCTTTCTTTAATTTCCTTAAAGCTAAGCCTCAAGTGATGGCCTGAACCGGTGGTTCTAGCTCAAAATGAAATTGGGCTTGGGTTAGCTCACTTCGATTGGTTCCTTTGCCAAGTTGGGTATACTTCAAATTTTGTTTGTTTTATTTGTGTAGTGGGGGCCCATTGGTGGAGTTGTTTTTGGGGATTATGGCACCGATCTTGCATCTGGAGCAGCTGTTTTGGGTACATTTGTCTCATCCTCTAGTCTCCATTGCTTTTCTTAAGTGAATTTTATCTAAAATGTGGTAAAAATTGTGTTTGATTTTTAGGTGATCCTGCGGGGGCACGGTTGAAGCCTGGAAGTGGATATGGCTATGGTTTAGGCTTGTGTGTTAGCTCTCCTTTGGGCCCTCTTCGGCTTGAGTATGCCTTCAATGATAGAAAAACTAAAAGATTTCACTTTGGTGTTGGCCACCGTAGTTAAGAGGGGTTTTGTAGTGTTACAAAATTATGCTATTGACTTTGTAATTAGATGCCCAAGTTTAGGGCTTACAAAAGATGAAATTTAAAATAAATGTTTCATATGATTTGGTCATGTGTTGGTAGTGCAAATTAAAGTGTCTTTCATATGAGATTGTGTCGAGATATTAGAGGTTTTGCTTTCTGTGGGATTATGTGGAGATAATGTGTTTAGAATTTATAAATTATGAAAAAAAAATTCAAATCCATTTAAAATAAAATTTCATCACCCCCCCCCCCCCCCCCCCAATCTCTCCTTATAAATCCTGTGATAGATACATATAATAAATTTTCACACTAATTAATCATCTTTGTAGTGATTATGATAAAATATTTAATTTTAGAGTTCTTATGAAATTCAGTGTATTAGTGATGATTTAAACACATTTGTATCCAATAATAAAATGGTTAAAGTATATTATTAAATGTTGATTAAAAATCTAAGAAATGCTTAATACGAATGTGCAAGATTGTTCAAATTTGTTGATATGAATTTGATTCTTAGGGATGCCGAATATGTGACCCATGATGTATTTGCCAAATACTCTATTTATACTATTGGGATTGGGGCCTTACCTGCATTTATCCCAGGGCTTGAAGTCTCATATGTGGGAGGCTGAGTGATAAGGGAAAATTATCAAATAGGGTAACCGGGAGTTTATAACTACTTGGATGAGTAGTTTTTATCAAATATTTCTCCTAAGGTGTTAATTATATTGAAACTTCCAAAATTGACCCTTATCCCCGGGGCAACTAAATGCACTACTCCCCATTGTGGGCTTGAGGTAGCGTGTTACGAGCTCACGACAACTCGATAAGAGCTCCATGTTGTGTGCTCGTTGGGAGCTATTGTGATCTCGTTGAGGTCCTGCTAGCTCCTTATGAACAACCTGGAGCTCACAAGAGCTCCTTATGAGTATGCATGAGCTGACATGAGCTCCTTATGAGTATGCATGAGCTGACATGAGCTCCTTACAAACTTATTGGAGCTCTTTACGAGTTTAATTGAGCTTCTTGCTAACTCATAAGAGCTTGTTAAGTGGAGCTTTGACGAGCTCGTAACATGGAGCTCGTTAAAATCTCTCTGGAGCTCACATGAGCTCCTTATGAGCCCTTTACTAATCTACCTCTTTTGCTTAGCATTTCTAAAAATTTATTGATTTCATAATTATTTATCAAAGCTCTCTAAAATATTTAAAATTATGAAATTAATTTATATTAGTCTCATTTTCATATCTAAACATTATTATCAACCACTAAAATATACAAGAATATTCGGTAAATTAACCATCAAACAAACTCCTATACTAAAATAATTACTTGTTTTTGTCCCATCAAATTTAGTGCAACTTCCAAGCTTTCCATAGCATAATAAAATTATTTTGGTCTGTACTACATTTTCTTATTTCAATCATCCATTGGCATTCCTTGAGTGTCATTCCCTTCCCATTCATTTTGTCCACCTCCTCTATTATTCTTCAATCCACCACAACTATTTTATACAAAACTCCAAATGATTTGAGACTTCTCATCAAATCAACATCCATGCATTTCATTTTGCTGCTACTTCTTTATATAGAAATTTAAGATCCAGGTTTCAAACTTTCCAACTTTTTCTGCTACTCCTATGTATAGGTAATGAATCTCTATTTTTAGTTCTTCTTTGTTTTTCTCTATATTCTACTGCAAATTTTCTAAAATATGAAAAATATTCATAAACATACAACTATGTGCAGCTAAGATATGCTTAATGCAGGTTAGCTCATCTTCTTGCATTCCTTTCATTATTTTTGTCTTTTGTCTGTCACCCATGATGAAAGATGAGTCTTGCCCCCAAATTTCAATCGGTACTTCCACTTCAAGCATCATATTCTTTCCTTTTTATCTTTTTTTTTAATTCTCTCTTCACATTTGACAATGTTAGGTAGGACAATATTAGACACATTTCATTGACATATTCATTTGTAGGAACCCTCTTAGCTAATCACAACAATGTAATACTCTCTCAAAGTGATTCTCAATAAGAATGTTATATATCAATAGCACTCTCTCTGGAATAATCATACAAACATGGAGAGTGGATAACAACAATGATCATATGAAATACAATCAAATTTTAATCACCTCCATGAGTTCTAGCCTCAATAAATATTCATATAAACTCTTCGACATTACCCTCCAAATTACTTTATAATTCGTTAATAGCTTAGTGATAGCTAGAAAATATCTACCCTATAAAGAAATTTGAAATCCACATTATATTTTGACCCTGAGAATCTAAGCAATTCATTAATGATTCCTTTATCAAATCAAATACAATTACTTATTACATTGCACTTCTTACATTGCACTTCTCACATTGCACTTCTTACAATGCATATCTTCCCCTGCCTATCCTCTAAATTTACATAGAATTCATTTACAACTGAGAAATTTCTCTTTCTCTATACTCTATGCATACAAAATATAATTCAATTCCACTTTTTAATAATATCAACAAAAGGAGTAATGAATTTGTTGAATCTCCTCTCTCTAATAAATCCTTTTTTTGCAAAGTACAAAATACATTCATCTCTACTTAATTTCTATAATGAAAGTCACTTTGGGTGTCGTGATTTTTGGTGGCATCGTTGTGGTACTAGGTTTCTATCTCTTTTCCCTTTCGCTTTACGACTCATCTCAGCACTTCTTTTTGACGATCTTCTTCCTTCAATCATCGAATCATCAAGCAATGAGGATTAAGGTGGGTCATCGTGACATTGATGGAAAATTAGGGTTTTAATGTTAGGAGAATCGAGAGTTAAGTATTTATAGATGTGATCTAATAATTAAAATTGATGACTTAGTGATTTGTTTTAATTTTGTAAATGAACAGTCATGATTTTATGGAAAGTAGTGCCTTCTAAGTCATGGTATTGCATCAAAGTCATGTCTTTCCCATATAGCTTCTATAATGTTATTCTTTCGGTAGCACAAAAGTCATGGCACTAAAAAACTACAATGGTATTGTCATTTATCTTCTATGTGATTGTTTTTTTTATAACACCAAAGTCGTGGCTTTGAAAAATTATCACGGTCTTATCATGTAGCTTATGATAAACTTTTTCTTTATATAACACAAAAGTTATGGCTATGAAAAATTACCATGGATTTGGGAAAAAAATCAAAATAGCAGTTAATTTGGATTTCTTATTATTTTGTATGTGGAAGTGAGTGTAAGTATAATTATGTACATGTAATTTTTATTCTCACAACAATCATCATTCATCACAAAAAAAAACTTGAGTTATCTTTCAAGTTGTACTACGTTTAATGTCTATAACTAGATCTTTAAAACTTCTTTCTATCCATCAAAAATTTTCATTGTTCATGTGATTTTTTTAGTATACTACCCTACTTTCTTTTTTCTTGTACCTTTGGTATATTTCATGAATGATGAAGGAATGATTCTCTCTATTTCTTCATTCACACAATAAAGATCCATATTTCTTTTCATTTGTTATTTATCCATAACCCTTAATATTATGAATAATCTTGGCTTTTTCAATTTTTACATGTACACAACTCATCCATTTTTCTAACCCAGCCACAAAAGCTTTATAATCCATCTCTGCTTCTTCCTTTCGAATAGTCGAGCTCATATCTTTGAGCTCCTCTTCAAAATTTCTTTCCATAATTTTTTGTATATTATTTGAGATTTTATCATTCATTTTATCTTCATCTTCAATTTCCTCTTCAAGTTTTTTTTTCAACTATCTTCGTATTAGCCAAAAAATTTTTATTCTTCACTTATCTATTCTCTTCAAATAATCAAGGCCATAGCATCCATGATCTCTTCTAGATTTTCAATCATAATTATTTTTGCCTTCATTACATGGATTTTGAATTAAATACGTTTTTCAAACTTATAATTATTTCTCTTCGATAATTATTTCTGCCTTCATCATTTCCTCTTCATGAGCATGAACTCTTCTCAAGTCTTCCATCAATTTATCGAGTTTAGTTGTCCAAAAAGATACTGAAAATGATTTAGACCCATAATTTGTCATATTCTCATTGTTTTTATATTCTCATTATCCATAATTCTATTCCCATTGATGATATGGTCGAATAAGGGGTTTGATAAGATTCAAAATAGAAGTCACTTTTCTTAGTAAGTTACATCACATTGTAATTATAGTTTGGGATTCTCACCCATCGGTATAATTTTCACAATAATGCCTATTGTATACTTCATTGTCATCCTAAAGCTTTTTTAGATAACTTTCATGGATATAATGGTAGGAGTGGCTAGACATTCAGATTTTAGATTTGCAAAATCTTAGAATATTTATTAAACTTAAGGCTATCTAAAGTTCTAGTATCTTTTAACAAAAATTATTATGTCAACTTATATTGATTAATAAAAATAAATAATTATTAGCAATGATGCCAAAAATTTATTCTGATTTTGTTATTCTATCTAATTTAATCATTTAAGTTAAAACACAAAAACACATTAATAAGAGTATCTCAACAACTGAAATCCGCAAGTGCACATGTCATACAAGTAGTATCATAAACTTTCATCTAAATATTGATCTCATATTAATTATATCAGTAGTTTGGTTATTCAACAATGATAATACTCATTTTTAGTAACATGGATTCTCAAATTCTTAAATAATTTTAGGTTTTAGGTTCGTTAATTTAATCTATATGATATTATTAATTTGTTTGACATATATTCTATTGGACATAGAACAAAGGTTGTGATTTTGTGTAATTACCCATTGCCATAATGACATATAAGGTGGTTGTCACCATTGAGTACTTCCCAATGGTTATCTCCTTATAGTTATCCTTTTAGTATATCATCATTGAGATAATGATTCAGTTATGCATGAGAGTTAATCATAATTTATATCTTTTATGCAACTTTGTCAATTTCCCTTTATGGTTGTATCATATGCATACTTTTATTCTATAGCCTCCATTGTCATAAAGAATAATAATTATTATGATTTATAAGTATTTATATTTTTTTAATTAATAAGTATCATACTTGCACAATTAATGTATGATTCCTTCGAGTTTCACTAGTAGAAATTATACAAATAAAATAGCTCACAATGGATGTCATCACATTGTGAATCAAACTTACTCATGCTTGTTATGAGGATTTCCTATCATCATCCTCCTCGATAATGATACAACTCTTACACTAAAGGCGAACCTTTTAGAAGAATACCCCATATCATAGCTATCTCATTCAAGAACTAGTCATTTAATATGAGTATAATGGATTTGTATATAAAAATATTTATACTTTTGGCTTCATAAGTATCATATTATGATGATTAATATACACAAATTTCATGGTTCAATGTATAATTTTATTTCATGCATAGCAATTAGAAAGGTTGTCACTATCTTTTTATCATATGCACAAGTGAGCCTTATGGTTTACCTATCACTGTCAACCATGATTATCTTGCACAAACTCACTAATAAAAAAACCCTAATTTAAGTTCTATTTAGTCATCATCCATCAATCTTTATAATATAAAATAATCAAACCATTAATGCATTCATAATCCAAACTAATTTCATATCATAATTCAAATTACAAAAATTCTAGACCATGCTAATTATGTAAAAATTCTAGAATCAATCTCTAGAGAAGAGGGGTTTGAGAGTCATACGTTTCTCAACTCTAGGGATTGGCATAAGCTATATACCATTTGCTTGTTTATGGAATTCTTAGAGAGTGTAAAATTCACCTCTAGGATTTGTAGTTGTCATAATTTTATTTGTTGCATGAAAAGAGAAGGAAAAAAAAATGAGAATCATTTGAAGGTTCTCTATTTCTACTTTTATACTTGGATGACTTTTCATTATACTAAGTAAGAAGATGAGACTTTCAGAAGAAAGTCATGACTTCGACCTTTATCTTTTTAGTTTGAGGTCGTGACTCTAGAAAATAGTCATGACTCTATTTGTCATCTTGATCTTTCTATAATTGAATGTTTTGATACTGGCAACTACCATGACTTATGACTAATATCTTTGTAACAAAAAGTTGCAGTACTATTATATGGCTATTACTTCATGTTATGATCTATTTGTAATCTATAGAGGGATGTAGTACTATGTGTAGCCATGAATCTTTTCTTTTCTTCTCATGTATAATATATTAATGTGGCAGTGCCTTACTCTGAGCAAAAAAATCATAACCTTAGAAATGATTATACACCAGTAATATTCTTTATAATATTTAGTATTGTAAAATTCATGACTTTGAATAGTTATTATGACCTTAGCATGTGTACTTCTGGCTCTATAATCTCATATGACTAAAAAGTTGTAGTTTTATAAAACTATTATAGCTCTGACTTGAGACTTCTGAGCCTTATAAAGATAAAGTCATAGTGCAAGTGGAATAGTTTGTTGCAATGATGGAGAATTAATATCATAAGTATTTACATGTTCCAAAGCTAAGTAAGACTATAACTCAATGATAATATCATAGCCATTTAGAATGTGTCATATATTTAAAAGATTATGCTAATGAGTTGGTATGATCATAACATACAAGAATTCCCCCTGACCATTTAAGTAAAGTTTTTCAAAGAATGGATAACAAAATTATGCATGACTTACTTATCTACATTCTCTTCTTAAAACCTCTAATAACTCATTGATTTCATGACTACTCATTAAAGCTCTCTAAAACACCAAAAATCTTGAAATTAATATATATTATTTTTTTTCTTCTTTTTCTTTTTAATAATAATAATAATATTATTATTATTATTCTTTTTCTTATTTTTCTACCTCTTTTTCTTCTTGTTATTCTTGTTCTTGTTCTTCTTCTTCTATCTTTTCTTCTTCACATTCTTCATCCTCTTCTCCTTCTTCTTTTTCCACTTTTTTTCCCACTTCTTCTTCTAATTCATAGTCCTTTTTTTTCTTCTTCTTCTATTTCTTCTTTTCAATATTATTATTATTATTATTATTATTCTTCTTCTTTTCCATCTTCTACTACTACTACTACTTCTTTTTCTACTTCTTTTTATTCACTTCTTCATCTTATTTTCCATTTCTTACTCTTTTTCTCCTACTTTTTCTACTACTTCTTCTACCTCTTCTTCTTTTTCTAATTCTTATTATTCTTTTCGATTTTAAGGAATTTAACTAATGGATTTCTATTCAACAAGTATTGAAAAAACTATTATATTTTTTTTAATCTTAGAAATATTCTATAAATAAGATATTATTATTTATAATTTTTCATACTCTAATTTTAATCTTTTCTTTATCTTTCTATCAAAATATCATAATTATTTTATAATAATGAACTATAAGTACTTTTTTATTATATTTTTATAATATATAAATCATGTAGGATTGTGAATAAATTAATATTGGAAGACGAGTTTTCTAGTTGGTGATTATGGACTTAAAACACAAAATAGAGTAATTTCCATAACATTCACCATTTTCACTAGTCATGATGACAATGCATTTGCATGCATTATTACCCATTAGAAGATATGTGATATGAGAGGCCATATAATGATATGAGAGGCCATTGACCATGTTGCGACCTTTTCTAGCATTGTGGACCTTTATGAATAATAAGAAGATATGTGAATGAAGTAATAGTCATTTCACAGTATCACAATTTTGTATAAAAGAGATATAAAGCCCAAGCCATGGTCATAGCCTAGCATTGCAAATTTGTGTTATTGAAAGATTGATATGTATTTTGGGGTCATGACAATTTTCTAGAGTCGTGGCCTCAAAAATTAAGAGTTGAATATCAAAGTTATGACTTTTTATTTACAGCCGTGATTTCCTACTAAAAGTAAAGTAGGATTGCTTAAGTATAAAAGTAGAAGATAGAGAAATTCATAAAATCTCTCATTCTTCTTTTTCTCTTTCTATGCAACAAGGCCATGGCGCAACTAGGAAACTATGAAATGCGAGACTTATACAATTCCTAGAGTTTGTGGGTGCAGCTTTCAAATCCCATCTCTAGGGTAGATTCATAATTTTTTTGCAAAATAGTATGTGATATAGGGTTTGTGTAAATTGATTTATGTGTTATTACAATGATTTTTTTATTAATGAATGTTTGATTTATATTGTGTTTTGGATATTGATGAACGTGTGATAAAAAAGAACTTGAACTATGATTTTGACAAGTAGTGGATAGAAAATGTTTATTTTCCTCCCATCAAAACCTTTCACTTGATATATTATACTATATAGTTCTAACTAAATTTATTTAACACCACTTTGTTAGAAATAAAATACTCAAACAAATAACATTTATTTAAACTCAAATAAATCTTATAATACAAATTAGACTTCTAGTAAATATTATAAGTCACACTTCATGTTGACCATTAGCTTATTATTTGATATTAATAAGGTTGACTCATACTTTTTTGAAGCTCTTGTTTGTGTGGCATAGTCGAGATCTATTCTATGAAATCGTGACTTGACTAAATCTAAAAGGTCTTTAACAAAGTCAAGATTTGTTTTGTGGAGTCATAACTAAACTAAAGCAAGAAGACTTGTAGTTGCAACTTTGATCTTGGAGAGTCACAACTTGAATGGAGTTTCAACCTATTAAAAGATGCTTGACTAAAGATAGAGGTGCAAAATAGGTCGTGCATTGCTGGCATGACTCATTTTTTGGTGGCCTAGTATGGCATTCATGTCATGTCAGACATGAAACAACTTGAATATGGCTAGCCAGGCATAGTTCGGCTGGTCCGAGTCTAGGCAGAGTTGAGCCGGGTCATGCCGGGTTAGGCTAGGTCATGCCCTTTGGCTACCAACAGCCAGCCTAGTTGACTGATCACCTTTGGCTGATTGTCAATTACAAACTTGCATTATGGTTTATGATTTTAATTTTTTTTGTAAATTTAAAATTTTAAGGTGTCGGTTACCCATTGGCGACATTATGAGTTATGTTATTATATTATTTATTAATTTCACAAAAATCACAAAAAATTAAAATTATTAACACAAATAACAAAATTTAATAATAAAAAATATCAAAAAACACATCCATCAATTTTCATCGAATGTATAATAAAATAAATAATATAAGTCATAATGTCATAACAACAACATAAAATAAAAATATTTAATAAATAATAATGCAAGCTCAATTCCAATGCCAATCAAAGTCCCTTAAGTCATCATTTGTCAGGAACTCACTTGCTCTTATTCTTGCATGATCCTAGATGCCCAACCTAGAATCATCCCAATCCTTCATGAATGCTAGTGCCTCGATGATATCTGATTAGTTTTGATCTCCTATCTAAAATGATATTGAGTGCAATAGAAAAAGTAGACTCTGATGTTATGCTCGATACAGGAGGAGTCGGTAGATCCCATGTCATCTTAGGTAGCATGGAATAAGTTGACTCTTATAATTTCCACCATTATAAAATATCAAGGTTATTATTATTATTATGGGATAAGATTGAGCAGTAATTGCTATCTAAGTACCATGATATCTTATTCCTATTTAATGGTTTACCCCAACGTTTCTCCCTCACTAACTAAATGAAGAAGTCATCATCTCTAAATATTATATATGTCGATATCTATACTCGGAGTTTGGCTACAACTACTATCATACATAATGTTGTAGTATATAAATAACTCAGTTAACTTTTCATGAATGAATCCATCAAGTTGGTGTTCCTGGTTCATGCATGTGGATATATATGTCAAAATGTTCTCTACTCATTCCACCTTAACCCTATGATCCATGTAGATAGCTTGACAATAAAGAGATGTAATAGTGGACTAGCACTATTAAGTACTTGGTTTTAATCTTAATAATCATGTCACTAAATATTGGGTCATCTCTAAACTTCTTAAACATGTCACTAATAGTGTATATGCACTTGAGTGCAATGTAAGTGGTAAAAGTATGAATAGATAACCACATGTTCATCATGCCATAAAAAATCTTCGAAAATTTCATTATGAAATTCTCGTATCCTAGTCTTTATCGTCAATAATAAGTCCGTCACTCTTACTATTGACGTAGTTAGATATCATGTATTTGTATTCAACTTATGACTTAAACATTAGGTAAATATAATTCCAAAGGTATCTCAAATCCATTTATAATTTTTTATTCTTTAGACCTGTAGATAAATAAAGACTACCACACTCACGTTGTCTGCTAGGTATTCAAAAAATTTTAGCGAGTTACGTATTTTTTCTAAAGTGGGGGATAAAATCTTTATTACCGCTTGTACATTTAGATTAAAGATGTGACACATGCATCTAACGTGAAAAATATTATTTATTAACAACAAATCCTTGTTTTAACAAGGATTTCTAAGAATATAGAAGAACAAATGAAGAGAAGAATAGAAGAAGAAGAGAGTGTCGTCTGTGGAAAAACCAAATAATCTCAATAATAAAAATGTCTAGCACACTTAGGTAAAAAAAATTAGAGTTAATATAGTGGCTCTGATAATTGATAAAAAAAATAAAGATTACTATACAGCTATTTACACGCAGCTTTAATAAATATTCAGTAAGGGTATAATGTAAATTCACAAGGGGCCTAATCGACTATATCGAATAGCCCAATCAACAATCCCCCCCATTTGATGTAGTTGGTAACAGTCCAAGCCTTTCTCTAAAGTAAGCCAGCTTTTCTCTAGGTAGTGGCTTTGTAAATATATTAGCAACTTACTCTTCGGTCATGCAAAAAACCAACTTAACTTCATTAGTTTCAATAGCATCCTTAATGAAATTGTATTTTAAGTCTTTATGTTTAGTTCGACTATGCATAACCACATCACTTTTAATGGATATAGTCGATTGATTATCACACTAAATTTTAGTTGGGTAGTTTAATGGTTTATCTAGATCAGCCAATAGCTTTCTTAACAATAGTGCTTGAGAAGTCGCTACTGAAGCTGAAACATATTCATCTTCAATAGTAGATAGGGCCACTATGGATTGTTTCTTGGACTGCCAAGAAGTAGCCACAGTTCCCAAAGTAAAAACATATCTAGAGATACTTTTGTAATCCTCTGAACATCCTCCCCAATCACTATCACAATAACTAGAAATTTCAGTGTAACTAATTTTAGTATATTTCAGACCTAAGTCAATTATTCCTTTGAGATATCTTAATATTCTTTTGGCAGCACTTAAATGTATGTGATTTGGTGCATGCATATACCATGACAGTAAATTGACTTAATACACTATATCGAGTCTTATTGCAAATACATACAACAAGCTTCCAATTAAATTTCTATATGTTTTTCCATTTATTATTCTTCCTTGAGCAGAAAGTAATTTTTGATTTACTTCTAAGGGGGTAGAAATAGGCTTACAATCTCTCATCCCAAAGTTTTTTAGTATTGACTTTATATATGTGGTTTGAGAGATAGACACACTACTTGTGTCTTGAGATATTTCAAGTCCTAAGAATTATTTTAAGTTTCCTAGGTCTGATATTTCATACTTAGTCTCCATTTTTCATCTAAAATTATTTATTAGTCCAGTTTTATTACTTGTGAAAATAATATCATCCACATATATAGAGACAATTAAAATTCTAGATTTCTTATCTTTCTTAATGTTGAGTGTAGTCTCACTCCTACTTCTTTTAAATCCTTGATTCAATAAGTATTTATTTATTGATACCAAGCACGAAGAGCTTGTTTCAACCCATATAATGCTTTATTTAATCTATAAACACAGTATTCTCTTCCATTTTTTTACAAACCCAGGGGGTTACTCTACGTAGATTTCTTCCTCGAGTTTTCTATTTAAGAAGGCTGACTTTATATCGAGTTGGAATAAATTCCAACCTTTCTGTCCAGCTAAGGCTATTAAAAGTCTTATTGTTTCTAACCTTGCTACTAGAGCAAAGGTCTTTTGGTAATTTGTTCTAGGTTTTTGAAAGTAGCCTTTGGCCACTAATTGAGCCTTATATACAGGCTGATTTGAGTCAGGTTTAGTCTTAATCCTAAAAATCCATTTTACCCCTATACTATGTTTAATTGGGGGAAGGTCAACCAGAGTCCAATTTTTATTCTTTTCAATGACAGATATTTCTATCTGCATTGCTTTTATCCAGAATTAATATTTTATAGCATCTTCATAGTTGAGTGACTCAACTGAGGCGTAATTACATCTTTGGTATATATCTGATAGGTCTTTAAATTTAACATGAGTATTTATTTTATTTGATTCAGATAAAACATACATAGATTCAGAATTAGAAATAGATTCAGAACTATATTCAAAAGCATATTCGGACATACATTTAGTAGCATATTCAGAAGTAGATTTAGAATGGGAGTAGAAATCGTACCTTGGAGTGCTTTTTTGTTTATTACTAGCTGTAGCAATTCTATTACATTCATTTTTAATTTCAGATTGGTTTTTATCAAGGCTTTCACCCCATTTGCTGTTTTCATCAATTAATATGTCTATACTCGCCAGAAACATCTTAGTTTCTGGTAAATACAGTCTGTAACCCTTGGATTGTAGGCTCTATCCTACTAGAATGCACTTTAGACTCTTTGAGTCTAACTTAGTTCTGTGTGCATTGGGTGTATGAGAGTAACAAACACTCTCGAATACCCTTTTATGTTTAACACCAGAATTTCTGCCAGTCTAGGCTTGCACTGGAGTAAGATTGTCCAGTGCTTTAGTGGGGCACCTATTGAGTAGATACACTGATGTGTTCACTGCTCCTGCCCAATAGTTTTTTTGGAAGACACTTCTCATTCAGGATTGACCTAGCGATCTCCATTACTGTTCTATTTTTCCTCCCCACAACTCCATTCTATTACGGTGAGTAGGCATATTTATTCCTTACTGTTCTATATAGGCAGCGGTCAATTGTCTATTTATTCCTTTTAATTCACAAAAATCAGTGAATTTTTGAGAGAGGAATTCATCCTCTCTGTCTGTTCTAAGTATTTTTATACTTAGTCCAGATTGTCTTTTGACAAGGGACAACAGCTTCTTGAAGCAATCAAGTGACTCAGACTTGTGCTTCAAGAAGAAAACCCACATGTGTCTTGTACAATCATCAACAAACAGTAGAAAATAGCTACTATTTCCTAATGACTACACTGACATGGATCCACAGATATCAGCATGCATCTGTTCTAATGATTCAATGGCTCTCCATGTAGAGTGCTTAGGAAAACTTTTCCTAGTTTTTTTCCTAGTGAACATTCCTCACAAACAGAATTTGGGATAGCAAGGTTTGAAGTCATTCCTTTCACCATATTTTTTTGAAACATATTTTTTAGACTTAAATAGTTTAAGTGTCCATACCTTCTATGCCAGAGAGAAGCTTCAGACTCGACATTAATGGACAATGCCTTGTTTATTCTCTTAACAAATGTCAGTGGAAAACTTCTTCCACTGGATATTTTTATTGTCTATTAGGGCTGATCACTTTCGTGATCAAATATTTCACATGCATTATTATTGAATAATAGTCTGTATCATCTTTTAATTAATTGACCAATACTTAATAAATGCTTGTCCAATACTGGTCCAATGCTAGAATCAGAAGTACATCCTTTATAAATTTAATTCCAGGACAAGTGGGTACTACCATTGTGCCTTTGGCTTTTGTCTCAACTAAGTCACCATTATCTAATTTTACTTATGAATTTACTACTCGAAGTAAATCCACAAATATTTTCTTGTTCCCGGACATGTGATTTGAGAAACCACTATCCAGAAACCAAGTGTTTGGTGAAGATGTCTCACTTGTTTCATTTGCATAAAAAAAGATGCGCTTCAGAGGCTACTCGCTCTGCAAAGCCAACATTATGTTTAGAAATGCTTTTATAATCTTTTGAATTATGCCCAAACTTTTTATAGTTTAGGCATTGGTTTTGTTTTCAAAACCAACACTCTGTTACAGTGTAGTTTGATCTCTTGCATATGTTGTAAGATACATATGGGTCCTTATATGAGTCAACTGAGAGTATAAAAGAAGAAGAACCAGTTTTAATTTTATTTTTATTTTTAGATTTAGAAGCATACCTTTGACATGGTCTTCTATTTCTTATTTCACTGGGTTGAATATCATCTTTGTTGTGCTTGTTTTCCCATCTCGACTGCTTTGCAGTTTCTCCAAAGCATTTTACCATCTTTAACAGTCGACTTTCATATGACTTCAGTGAGCTCAGGACTTGTTGAATAGTTAACTTCGAAAGATCTTTGGTTTCCTCTATCACTACCACAATGGCATCAGATTTGTCAGACATACAGATTTATAATTTTTCAACCAGATGAGTCTCAGAGATATCTTCTCCATGAATTTTAAGTTGATTAACTATGTCAAGGATTTGAGTTGAAAACTCAGTAAGAGAATTTGAGTTTTTCATGCTCAGAATCTCATAGTCCTTTCTCAAGGAGTGTAGAAGAGCTCCTTGAGCCTTCTTATCTCTTTGATATTCCTAAAGAGGTGTCAAACGGGCCGGCCCAGCACGGCACGGCCCGTTTTTCACGTGCCCAGCCGTGCTGCCGTGCCGTGCCGGGCACGGTTTTTAAAATTCGGGCACGGCACGGCCCGTGGGCACGGCAAGGCCGTGCCGTGCCGTGCCAGCCCGCTCGGGCACGGGCGCACGGCAAGGCAGGGCAGGCGGGGCGGGTCTGTTTGGACCCGACCCGCGGTCTTTTTACCGGGGGCGGGGCCCGGTTGGGTCACGAGTCACGACTCAGTGAGTCGTGACCGTGAGTCGTGACTCGTGACTCGTGAGTCGCGACTCACGAGTCACGACTCAGGCACGCGGGCCGACGTGCCGTGCCAAGGCACGAGTCGTGCCGGGCACGGCCCGGCACGTGGTTTGTGCGGCCGGGCCCGGGCACGTTTTTTTATCGTGCCGGGCCGGCCCAGGCACGGCCGAACCGTGCCGTGCCTCGTGCTGGGCCGGGCCGGCCCGGCCCGTTTGACACCTCTAGGCACGACAAATTTCATTTGCAGTTATCTATTCCATTTCACTCTTGGATTTTTATATTATAATTTATAATTATAAACACTAAACAACCTAAACCTAGAGGTGTCAAACGGGCCGGCCCAGCACGGCACGGTTTTTTAAATTCGGGCACGGGCGCACGGCAAGGCAGGGCAGGCGGGGCGGGGCGGGTCGGGTCTGTTTGGACCCGACCCGCGGTCTTTTTACCGGGGGCGGGGCCCGGTTGGGTCACGAGTCACGACGCAGGCACGCGGGCCGGCGTGCCGTGCCGGGCACGTGGTTTGTTCGCCCGGGCCCGGCACGGGCCCGGGCACGTTTTTTTATCGTGCCGGGCCGGGCCGGCCCGGCCCGTTTGACACCTCTACCTAAACCCAAACCCTAATATGACTCTGAATGGCTGAATGCTGAAGAGTGAAGCCTGCAAAGTGCAGACTGCCGAGCCGACTATCAAATGCAAATTGCCGACTGTAGACTGCCGAGCTGACTACCAACTACAAATTGCCAACTGTAGACTGCCGACTGCAGACTGCCGACTGCAGACTGCCGACTGCAGACTGCCGACTGCAGACTGCCGACTACACTACAAAGTGAGATTTGTCGACTCTAACTGCTGACTACAATGCAAAGTGCGAATTGCTGACTTCGACTGCCAACTGCACTGCAAAGTGTGAACTACCGACTGTCGACTGCACTGCAAAGTGCAAGCTGTCGACTGCTGATTACACTGCGAAGTGTGAACTGTCGACTGCTGATTACACTGCGAAGTGTGAACTGCCGAATGCCTACTACAGTGCGAAGTGCGAACTATTGACTATCAACTGCACTGTGAAGTGCGAACTGCCGACTACTGACTGCTGAGTGCCAACCGTGCTACGAAGTGATTTTGCTCATCATGACAGCACCCTGCACTGCACACATCGCCTGCCGGATGGCCGCCTCCCTTATTTCCTTCATCCACGATCCACGTTCACCCATCCAAGTTCTAGTTTCCACTTCCAACCCTCGGGAACTGTAAATGAAAGCATGCATTGCACAAATCTGGCCAGTGAAACACACAAGTTTCAATTATGAATATTGATTTATTGTTTTATTTTGTTATTGTTGCACTATGTTAGGTTATTTTTTAAATTTTTATTCCCCGACTATATTTTGTTGATTTTCTGGTCATATCCCAGTGAATTGGTAGGAAATCATTTTGATTTAGATCAGTCATTTATATTCTCGATTAGCAGATAATAGAGCAATTCTAGTAGTTGTGAATTAAAGTATACATTTCCTTCTTCCAATCAGTTATACAGAAAGTCATTTAACTAATTTGAATTTTTAATAATGATTTATAGTTAGGTTTTGTAATTTGTTGATCAGTTTAACTGATTTTGGTTTCATATCGCATATGGTTCTTTGCATTGTGATAACCACTTGAATATAGATAAAAATCAATTGATTTGAGTTTTCTAGTCATGTATGCTGTCGGATATGGATGAAAGTTTATTATTTTTTTGTCGAGAATACTCTCTAGGTGATACATCTGTGTTACAATTCAATGAATTCATATTTACCTCATGAGTAATGCATTTATAAATAGTTTGTATTTCGTAGCAACAAATTGTCACCCACTTATTAGATAGCATAAACTAAGTGAAAAGATAAATAATAATAATTAGTGATATAACTATAATATTTTATATTGTTAACTTGAGTATTCTTATAATATTATATATGTGACATCTTTGACATCTTAGATATCATTTACAACACATTTTTTAAAGTATATTTTATAATGCATTAATATCACTTTGATTCTTTTTATTTCTTGATAAGTTTAGTGGATTGTTTACTTTTTGATAAGTTTATATTATTTCTTATCGGGATGATGTGTATTGTCTACAGATATTTTCTTTATGGATGAAATTACTCAACAATCATCTGTTCAAGCTGATTATAACAGCAACATCCATGTTATGGATGACATTATGGGTGAGGAACAAGATACAAAAACACAATCTAGAGTTTGAGAGCATTTTGAAAAGATTAAAGCTGCAGATGAAGTTAAATGTCAGCATTGTAGTAAAATTTATAATAATCATGCAAGAAAAATTGATACTTCATCTTTGTTTTATCATTTAGATCGTTGTAAATCCTATTTGGCGGGTAATAATAATAATGATATATCTCAAATAAATTTAATTGGTACATTCAAAAAAGATGGAGATGGTATTATTAGTAACCTTAGTATTGCTAAAAAAAATTAGAGAGACAATTGCTACAATGATTATGGTGGATGAATTATCATTTCGCTTTGTTAAAAAACAAGAATTTAAAGAGTTGATGAGAACTGTTGAACGTAGATTTCGTATACCTTCCCGTATATATGTTTGTCTCATCTAGTCAAAGGGTTTGCCTTACTACTGATACATGGACATCTATTCAAAATTTAACTTTTAAGTCTTTAACTGCACATTTCATTGATAAAAATTGGAAGTTACACAAACGAATAATCAATTTTCTGAGAGTTCCTAATCATAAGAGTGTGACAATTGGAAGAAAAATCAAATCATGCATGCTTGAGTGGGGGATAGATAGCATATTTACTGTTACAGTGGATGATGCTACTTTTAATGATAGTACTCTTGATTATTTAAAGAGGCGAACTAAGGATGGAAAAAACTCTATCTTAGAAAATGAATTTATGGATGTTAGGTGTTGTGCACACATTTTAAATATAATTGTCATGGAGGGTTTGAATGAAGTGAACGCGTCAATTTTGAAGGTACAAAATACTGTTAAATTTGTGAAGTCTTCTCCTTCAAGGCTTGACAAGTTTAACTTATGTGTTGATAGGCAAAAAATTGGTGAAAAGGCTATTCTTTCTCTGGTGTTCCAACGAGATGGAACTCTCCATATTTGATGCTTAAAGATGCAAAACAATACCAAGATGCATTTGATTTGTTAAAAAAAGATGATGAGAAATTTGTAAATCAATTGAGCAAGGGGGTAGTGGTTTAGGGCCACCTACATTTGATGATTAGAATATTCTTCGTGTATTTATAAAGTTTTTGAAACTTTTTTTTTGAAGTTACTTTGTGCATTTCTGGATTATTATACACCACATCTAACTTGTTTTTTTAATGAACTTTCAACTATGTATAATCACTTGCAAGGTTATTGTGAAGATGATTATCTTTTGAGTATCATGACTATGAGAATGAAAAGCAAGTATGATAAGTATTGGGGTCATTTAGATAATATTAATTTGATGTTGTTTATTGCTATTGTACTTGACCAACTAAATAAATTGGATGTATTAGAATTTTGGCTCAATGAAAATTATAAGGCTGAGGATGAAGTAGTTAAGGTTCAAATAATTGAAAATAGCAAAAAGATTATTGACCGATTATGTGCACAATACACTAGATTTAGTGTGGGGTATGAAGTGGGGTTAAGTGTTGACGATGAGAAAAATATGTCTTCGGCTAAGATGATTGTTAAAGATCAAATACCTTCAGATTTCATGAATAGGTACCACGGGTACAGAGCTAAGAAAAGTAATGTTGAGTGCAAATCAGAGTTGGATGGAATTTGATGGAGGATGTTAAATTTCTTAGAGCCAAAATAGCTCGTGATTTCATTAATTTATTTGATGGGGGATGTCTATTCGTGTATTCTATCAAGTGTGGGCATAATAGATTTAAATTGTATGAGATTAATTCTCGAAGTAATTTATTAATTTATTTTGAGAATTGATATATATATTTTCATACAAAAATATATTATTTTGTATGATTGAATAATTGAGATTTTCAATTAATCAACCTAGGCAGAAATATTTAAGATTTTTAGTTTTTGAAAATTCTAAAATATAATTCGGTATTCAATTTGGGCTTAAATTAAAATTTGTCATACGTTTTTAAACTAACATTAAATTAGAAATTTAATTTTAGTGTCTGAGAATATATTTTAGGAAAACAAAAAAAAAATTGTGAATGATTGTTTTTAATAGCTATTTAAATGAGAAAAATTAAAAAAAAAATCTAACCATTAGAAAATTAATTAACATATTCGTGTGTACTAAAAATAGTTCTGAAATTGACCTTAATTTTGAGTCTCCATTGATATTTTACCAAAAAATATATATATAATATTTTTAGGGTTATTGAATATTTTATCATTTTAGTTATTGAGTTGTTTACTTTGAGATGTAAGACAAGAATTATTTACTTAGGTTGAGTAAGTTAGAACCATCAAACTATTTAACCTGGAAAATAAAATAACAAATCTTTTAATTTGGGATCTAAATGTTCTTGTTTTTGGTGATCCAAAATAAAAAAAAATTGAGTTATATTGGATAATGCAACAAAGTCAATCAAGAGTGTGATCTGGTGGTGAATTTGGTAGCTACTTTACCATTCATTTTGAATCCGAAATAGTTTGTGATATTTATGCTCCTGGATTCTTGATTAGTTAGGATGTGCAACAGCGAGACATCAATGATAAATATAGGATACCGATTGATTCTGAGAGAAAAACAACACGTCCCCAATATTGAAGAAAACTAAGAGAAATTGATCAAAGGGTCTTTGACTATGCGAGGGGTAAAAGATACATTTCATGTATGTTATCCAAGGTATGGTTAGTTTAGATCAGGTTAAGTGCCTTGTAGAAAATTATTAGCATTGATTCCGACATGCACATGCTCAAATATGTTTGTGCAAAAGAGACACTTTTAGTGCGAAAATAATTCTAACTTATTATCCTAGAGTCTTTTAGTAGTGAAAGGATAGTAAATATAACTAGGAAGACATATGATTGTGTCACTTTTACCCCCCATTCGAAGAGATTGAGAATAGTTGATTTAAATTCCTCAAGTACTTGTTCCGAGACAAGCAAAATTCTCAGATGAATCACTTTTCGTACTACTTGAGATGTTGGACATGTTCAATGTATGTTATTAAAGGTATGATTAGTTTTGATCAGGTAAGTTAGTAAGTGCCTTGCGGAAAATTGTAAGCATTGATTCCATTATGTATCGACTAGGATTTATTTGTGCAGACACTTTTCATAAAAAAATAATTCTCACTTATTATCTTAAATTCTTTTAGCTGTGAAAAGATAATCAGTACAACTAGGAATGCATATGATAATGTCACTTTCACTCTCAGAGAGGAATCACTTTTTAGTGCTACTTTTGTTCCAATTGCTCTCAATAATTGGACATATTAAGAGGTATCCTATAAGTTGGGAATAAAAGTTAACACTTTTGCTCTTGCTTCTCTTCGTGATAAGTTGAATTGAAAGGGAGTTTATGGTTCATAAGGAACAGAGGAACTCTGAGCAAGTCTCCGAGAAAATTTTACCAAAACATAGTATTTTTATTTTGGACTAATTTTATAAAATGTACCAACTAGGGGTGTTCACCTTACCCTACGAGTAGGAAATATATTCTTTCACCTTCCTACCCAAAACTTTGCAAAAAAAATTTTTTTACCCTACCCTACCCAAAAAGAAGTAGCATTACTACCCAAAATTTTACCCGATTAATCGGGCAGGAAGTCGGGTAAGAAGTTGAGTAAACATTTATGTAGTTGTAGCTTTAAAGTTTTTAAATATTTTAATAATTTTATTAAATAACATGCATTGATGTTGTATCAATTTAATAACACAATAAATCAATAACACTGATATCTAAAATATTTTCAACAACAATTATAATTATTTTAGCTATCAATCCACCATAGTCCAAAATTATTACAAAAACAAATCCACCATAATAGTTACACAAATACAATCCACCATATAATGTTACAAAAACACAAATGCCATTTACATTAAAATCATAATTCATAACTAATTAACTACTTCACCTGAGGTAGTTCACCAATCGCCAGTTAACCACAAATCAAGTAGCCTGTAGCTTGCACAAAAAACAATCAATATTTTACTAACTCAATCATAAATCGTAGTGTCATTCAGCTCTATTCACTAAAGAGAAATTAAATGATTCTCTGAGTTTGTAGAAATTTTTGAGAAAAAAAGAGTGAAAAAAAAATTAGGTATGAAGAATTCATCATGAATCTTCGCACAAACCACTAGTAGATCCGTTGCATGAACTATCGCATGATCTTACACACATCCTCTACACCTCTTCCACATGAACAAAAGTTACAAGAGAAGGAAAGTGAGGTAAGAGAAAACCTTTTTCAAAACCTTAATGGTGACAAACACCCTACATTTTAGCTCCAAAAATGCACATATTTACTATGTTGCATAGCTTCAAAAATATCATATGCCTATTAGAATATTTTGATATCCTTTTGCTTACTGGTACTATAGAAGCACTACTATTAGACTTGACTTCAACTAAAAATAGGTTGCACATATTAGTTGCATCTGAATATCCAAATAACTATCCATTATCATTAGCCACTAATAATCTCCTAATATGTGGTGGTGGATATGCTATTGGATAGCCCTGTTCATCTCCACCTTGGAGCTCTCTATTGCTATCGATTCTTTCCTAGGCTCTTTGTTAGTTCTCTATTTCAAAATAAATATCTTTGTTCTCTCAATTTTTATGTCTAGAAGAATTAGCTTAGTTTCAGAACTTCAACTCATAAAAGTTGACTTGAAAACTAAAAAAATATATACAAGAGAAATACAAAACACATTATATCCACAATTCAAGTAAGATAACAAGATAGGTTATCAGATTTGACAAAAATTATCAAACTAGTGTTATCTAAAATACTAAAAAAGAATTATTTTTTCTCAAAAATAATTATGTCTGCTCATATTGAATAATTAAACTAAATAATTGCTAATAACATTGTCAAAAACTTGTTATGACTTTTATATGCTACCTAATTTTATTACAATATCCCAAAACCTTATTGACAAGGATATCTCATTAATAAAAATTCACAAGTATATAGGTCATATATATATATTAAAAAAGATATTCATCTAGATATCAATCTAATATAAATTATATTAGTAGTTTGGACACCTAATAATGAGATAATAATATTCTAGGTGAGGAGATATTTTAGGATTGTGATATTACACTTAGATCATATAGTTTGTCCACTTTATCCACTTAATTTATGTAATGCATGTTCGGATAGTTTAATTTATGTTGAATTTGGATATAGAATCAACATTAAATTATTATAGAATATCTTTTTGCCCAATGGCATATAAGGTGGTTATTATAATTGAGGTCATCCCAATGATAATCATTTCATAGTTGTTCTCTTGGTACTTTAACACCAAGAAAAAAAATTATATATACTCTATGTTCATTTATAAGTTTATACCTTTTAAGAAACTTGTCAACTATCATTGATAGTTACTTTATATATATACTATTATTCACCAATCTCAAGTATCATAAAATTTAAGAATTATACTTTTGGCTTCATAAGCGATATACTTACATAATTAACATATGTTTTTCTCAAATCTTACCAGTGAGAACAATTCTAGGGAAAGTAACACAAAATGTTGTCACCATCTTATGAGTTACAATCCACTCATATATATCCTATGAATTATATGTCACCATCCTTTATATTAATGATGTGACTCTCACACTAAAGATTTAACACTTAAGAAAACATTCTATCAAATATCCATATCAATTGAGAACAGTTCTTATAAGATATGTACAATGGAGTGATATATAATATTGTTAATATTTCAATTTAGTGAGGGACATATTCGTAATAATTAATATACTCAATTTTTGATTTTAACTTATAAGTTTGTTTCACACATCATAAACAGAGGGGGTGCCACTTCCATCCTACCATATGCACGAGTAAGTCTCAAGATTTATATGTCAATATCTATCACAATAACATACACAAACTCACTAATAATCAAATATATAATTTAAGTTTTATTTATTCAAGATACCCATTAATTTCTATTCCACAGCATAATAATTAATTAAGAAATCATTCATATATCACATAAATCATAATTACACAAATCCTTGACATCAATTTTATCTGGTAATGGAGATATATACAAAGAGATAGAAGAGAAGTCATGTGAATCTATGATTTTCAATGATAGCTTTCATAAGAATATAAGAAACAAACCCTGATTTAATGCTATTTTAGTTGTGTGTGTGTGTTATGACATTTGTAAAAATTAATCAATAATAAAAATCATAAATTATAAAAAATATAGAAATATTCAAATTATAAAAACTGTAGTATTTGTTTATTTACAAAGACAATTCAATTTATAAAATTATAAAATAATAATAATAAATAAAAATTTTGCAAAAATTATAAAATTTATAAAAGTTATAAAAATACAAAAAAAATATATAAATGTCATCAAATTATAAATTTACAAAAATTATGAATATAAAAGCTTTAAAATTTACAAAAAATATAAATGTCATCAAATTGTAAATTCATTTAAAATGTTATATAATGTTTAAATATGATGTGAATGTGTGTGATATATATATAGAATAAAATTTCTAGTTATTATATAATTTTGTATTTGCGTGTGTAATATATAAATATTATAAAGTTTTAAAATTAGAAAAAAAATGAACAAACATTTATAAAATTATTAAAAAAATATGCAAATCATAAAAAGAAAAAAATTATAAATAATAGATTTAGAATTATAAGTATAGTACTTATAAACATTATTAAACTATAACAATTACAAAAAAATAAAAAAATAAAAATTCATGATTGTAAGCACTATACAAATTATCAAAATTTAAAAATGAAGCTAACTTTATAATAATTAAAATTTTATAGATTTATTTTTTAAATTTTTATAATTTTATAATTTTATAATTTTATAATTTTATAATTTTATAATTTATAATTTTATAGTTTCATAATTTCATAATTTCATAATTTCATAATTTCATAATTTCATAATTTCATAATTTCATAATTTCATAATTTCATAATTTCATAATTTCATAATTTCATAATTTCATAATTTCATAATTTCATAATTTCATAATTTCATAATTTCATAATTTCATAATTTCATAATTTCATAATTTCATAATTTCATAATTTCATAATTTCATAATTTCATAATTTCATAATTTCATAATTTCATAATTTCATAATTTCATAATTTCATAATTTCATAATTTCATAATTTCATAATTTCATAATTTCATAATTTCATAATTTTATAATTTTATATATACATATTGACATGCATGGATGAATCTAAATTATTAATCAATTTAAATATCAGATACTTTTACATACATGAGTAAAAGCACACACACAAAATACTTTATACTATAATTTTTGTTTTCATCATACTTTTTTATAATTTATAAATGTATAGCTTCAAAATTTATGAGTTTTTATAAAAAAAAAATCAAATTATTAATTTTAAAGTGTCAAATTTATAAAATTATAAAATTCATTTTACTCAAGAAAATTTTTATTATTGTGTTATAAGAAAGATAATGTTAGAAAATTAAAAATTATAAAAATTATAAATTTATGAAATTATAAAAAGTATAATTTATAAAATTTCACAAATATAGTACAATATAATAATTCTTTTATCAATTAGAAGAGTTGCATATTATATACACACCCACATACACACACACACACATTATAGAAACTAGATAATCTTTGAAAATACTAATAAATTATAAATTTATAGATCATAAAATTGCAAAAATTGTAGTAATTAGACAAATTAAAAACTCTTATAATATTATTTTCAAAATGAAAAATTTACTAAATTATAAAATTACAAAATTTATAAAAAATATAAAATTAGAATAAATGTGAAATTTATGAAATTATATAAATCATAAAATTTAGAAATTCTAAATTTTTGATAAAATTATTAAAATTTTAAAGGAATTTAAAAACAATTATGGAAAATATAAATTTTATAAATTTTTAAAAATAATAAATGACTAGAAAAAAAGGGTTGTAGATTTAACATGATCACACCCACACATTAAAATACGGTGTGTCTTTGTGTGTGTGTGTGTGTTTTTTTTTTAATTATCATAATTATTCTAATTCAACAAGTTTTTTTTATCTCGTTTCATGAATATAATTACCAAATAATGGGTACACATAAATTACATATAATAAATATGATAATTAAGCACAATGCTTAAAAGGTATTATTATTTATTGGTTAAAATATGACAAAGTAAAAATGAGGAGAATATGAGTGGAAGGTAGATGAAAATAATGAGATAAAAAAAGAGAATGCAAAAAATAATTAAATGGTCTCTATTGTATAATGCCTATAATTTATTGTTTTTTCCAATGAAATTTATTTTTTTAAAAAAATAATAATTTTATAACTATTAAAATATATATTTCTTATGAATTGATTAATTATTACTAATTTTAGATGTGGTATGAGTCAAGGTGCAAATAAGCTCACCCAAACACAGACTCAAAAAAATATATTATCTCACCAACAAATTTTAGATATATAAATATATAAATATATAAATATATAAATATATAAATATATAAATATATAAATATATAAATATATAAATAAATATATATATATGTGTGTGTGTGTGTGTGTGTGTTTATTTATTTATTTATTTTATATTTATATTTATATTTATATAATAATAACGTACAGAATAAAATAAGAATCATAGAGAGCTACTTGATTATAAAAAGATTAAGAATAAATAAAAATTATACATATCATCATTATCATCACCTCAGTATTATCCTAACTACTTAGGATAGTTATATAGATCATGTTTTTTTGATCCATTATATTAAAAATAAAAACTCTTAATCTTTTATTTATTAAGAGCTCGTTTGATAAAATTGAAAAAATTAAGTGCTGAAAAATAAGTATTGAAAAATTAAGGTTGAATTTTAAAGTGTTGAATTTATATTGAAAAATTGTTTGATAAATTACTATTAATTGAATGCTGAATATAAATATATTATTTGATAAATATAAATGCTGAATACTGAAAATAATGTATTTTTCATATTTACATATTATCTAACATAAATAAATTTTCTAATGAAATTTTTTTTCTTAAAAAAAATAATGTTCCTAAAAATATATCCATAAATAAATCATAAATCAAAAATATAAATAAAAATATTTAAAAATAACTAATAAAATCTAAACTCTTTAAAACTATCCAAATTTTTAATATAAAAATAAAAATTAATTAACAATTAGTTGATTTGCTATTTTATCTCTTAGATTAATCATGAAAGATGGCTAGAATTAGGGTTTGTGGTGGCAGAGAAATGAGGAGGAGAAAACAGATTCACAAATTGAACTATAGTATGAATAAGAAAATAAAAAAGAAATGAAAAAAAAAAGACAAAATGGTAATTAAAAAAAAAATTTGTTAAAAATTTTTAGCCTTCAACATTAAGTAGGTCTCTACCAATTTAAAGTTTTTAATGAATTTTCAATTAGAATTTTAATTTTTCAGCTCTCAACTTTTTTTTATCAAACGCAATTAAAATTTCAAACCATTTAAAATTAAAATTTTAAATGGTTTGAAGATATTGAGTGCGTTATCAAACATCCCCTAAATCCTTGTTAATTTATAATTATTACAAATTTATTACATAAAATTTCTACACTTATATTTCATTTTAATAATGTTTTTTTATTTTATTTTTAATATCATAAAGCTAATATTTGGACATTGGGCCCACATAGTCAGAGTATGTAAGGCCCCCATCCTATAAACATAGTGACCCGGTACAACTAGAACAAACTCATGACACTTTGAGGAGTGCATCTAACTTTCCTAAAAATTAAAGTTGTGACCTCAAGGTGAGCATTTTCAGCTTCTGCCAATTGGATTATTGTGCTATTGGTAAATATTTTTGTTTGAACTTAAATGAAGGTGGAATGTTGAATTAAGCTTAATCTCCATGTGTTATTAGTCGAGGTGCAAGTAAGCTTAGACAGAGGCATAAAAGGCCCAAAATAGAAAATATTAGTTGACAAACAAAATTTGAAGAATTTAATTATTAATAAAATATTCGCCTGCCCATTTTTTTTGGTTGACCAAAATATGTTTATTTTTGTTGTTGTATGATTTGTTTTTGATTTGAGTTGTTTTGTTTTTATTTTATTATTTAAATGAGAGCGTGCTCTCAGCTAAATTGTGCACACTATAAAATTAAAATGGTTTTTGTTTCTCTTATAAAAACTGCTAAAACAAAGAGATACTACATGAGACTCACACTTTAACGAAGAAAAAAAAGTATACAAAGGTGGCATCCATGCAGCATGCAAAAAGTCGCACATGGTGAGAATTTCTGAAAAACAAAATTATATTTTCCCATTTTATGTGAAATGTACGTGCGCAAAGGGGAATTCATCTCTTATTGCATAATTTGGGTGTGTGCTTGAGAGTAGAGAAAATGGGAACTCATCCTGTTTTCTTGTTCGCTTGCTTAATTTTTATTTCCTCTAGATCTTTTGCTCTAAACTAACACACATAACTTTTATAAGTCTATGTATCTTTTGAAAGATGCATAGTTTACTCTCTTATTCTACTACATATAAGGATTGATATATTTATGTAAAGTTTATTTCAAGTTCTTTTGAGGTTCATGTGGTGTTCATGTGGTGTTCATGTGTAATTCATGTTGTGTTTAGAAGAAGATTATTCTTGTTGTTGTGTGATATGCTCGTGTAGTATTCATACTTTGCTCATATTGTGCTCATGTTGTGATCGTGGTCCTCTAAATTCTTCAAGAACTCTGGATTTAGATTTGAAAAACAATTCTAAATGTATTTTCAATTACATTTATATTTCACTGGATTTGTATTATTTGGATTTTTAAGACTTTTTTATAATTATATTTTAATTATGTAAATATTGTGTTGATTTTGGAGACAAAATATTTACTATGATTATATGAAATTATAGTAATTTTGTATTTATATATATTCGGGCATAATTATATAAGTATAAATATATGTATTTTGGACAGCTCGAAAAATATATATTTACGTAGTTTTGATAGAAATTTTTTGAAGCCCAAAATGTATCTGAATCTACTGTATATTGGGGTAAATTTTCTAACAGAAATTTTAAAGGTTTTAAAATTGTCAAAAATATCAAATTAGCTTAATTGTTTGATTGAGAATTTGTTTCAAGACTATTTGTTTAGTTTTTTGGGTAGTATCTCCGTCAGCCCAAGGTTGTTTTTGGCATTTTTAATATTTTTATCTCCAAAAGCTAGATTATTTTTTTGGAGAAAATAATTTATTTGGTATGATTATACTGGAACTTTTCAACTATTCAGCTCGAAAAATAAAAATGATAAATTTTTTATTGATGATAGATCTACTTGAAATGACTCCAAAACCATAAATGAATGATTAGGCCAAACGAAAGAAATCACATTGTAAGGCCTCTGCCACAATGAGACAACGAGTTGAAAATATAATTTTTTATCATATCTTAGATATCATAAAAGTAAATGAGATATAGAAAAAGTTAAAACCAATATATCAGAAAAATACATCAATAAATAAGACTCTCCGGCATTGTGTGGTGTGGGGGTGGCCTTAATGAACCACCCGAAAAGTCACACGTAATGATTCTTTTCTAAAAACAAAAAGGAATTGTCCCATTTTGCATGAACATTATGTGCGCAAATACGAATTCATCCTATATTGTGTGATTTGGTTGTGTGCATGTGAGTGGAGAAAATGGGAACTCATCTCACTTTCTTGTTCACTTGTTTAAATATTCTTTCATCTGAATCTTTTCCTCTATTGATCATCTTCAACTCACTCTTTATTTCTTCTCTTTTAGCTACTTTAGCTAGTCAAATACAAAAAATTTTCTCCAACTCACTCTCTATCTCTTAGTTTACCCAAATGGCTCACCAAATGTGGAGAGTCATTTAAGCTTTCTAAATTCTCTCTCTACCTTCTCTCTCTATCTCTCTATGTTTGACTTTTTTTTTAATTATTGGAAGCTAGGTGTAAATTAGAGAGTGTGGTTGGAGTGTATTTTAAAAAGTTGCTAACTAAAGTAGTAAATTTATTATTTAAATATATTTTGAGTAGATATTTTGTTAAGTGTGGTTGGAGATGCTCTAACACACATAACTTTTATAAGTCTCTGTAATATTTAGAAGAATTGTAGTTTATTCTTTTATTCTATTATTTACGAGAATTATTGGTTCCATGCAAATTTCATGCTCATGATGTGTTAATGGCTCGTGCTAGGTGCTCGAAATTCTTTAAGAATTCCAAATCCAAATCCAAAATTGAACTTTAATTTTAAATATATTTTCAATATATATCATTTACATTTTGTTTGATTTGCATAGTTTAGAATTTGAAATTTTTGTATACTTTTATTTTAATGATGTAATTATTCTATCAATTTTGGGGCTGAAATATTTATTGTGATTGTGTAAAATTGTGGTGATTTACTATTTTTATATATTCAAGCAGGATCATATAAGCATAAATATATATATTTTGTACAGTTTAAAATTTATATATTTATATAATATTGATAGAAAATATTGGAGGTCTAAAATGTCAAGCTAACCTAATTGTTGGACAAAGAATTTGTTTCGATATTATTCTTAGTTTTTTTGGCAGTATCTCAGTCATTCTCAACACAATATTAGTATTTAAGGTATGGGTCTAGTTCCACTTCAAATTGGTATGATGATAAGGATTATTCACGAGCCCTAGAACCAACCACAATTCATCTTTCTCATTATTTAAGTATCTTTGGTGTATGCATTCAAGGAAATAAAAAGTACTTTTGGGCAAAAAGAAAAACAAAAGTGTAGGCAAGAGCCAAGTAATACAGGCAGGATATATTGATGTATAAGAAGTTGGCAGGCAGAGGCACTTGAGCAAATCTATGGGCACATATCCTCTGACTATATTATAGCGTGGATTGATGATTTGACATTACAAAGACACTTTCTAGTGCTTTGACTACATGCCATCAAATTGCTTTACTAAAAATATCCCTCTCTCTTGGCTATTGGGGAGAACAATTATTACCCATTTCAAGAAATTTTATTATCCTTATAATCTCTTTCTTTTTTAACCATTTAGAACCCTTAAGATGGACCCAATTGAGCCCTAGAGCCAACCAACATTACCTAGTTGCTAGTGAGGATCAAGTATTTGCATGTTTGGCTAAAATTTTATTTTTTTTACATTAAAACAACAAGTTCGATTTTGTCAAAAAAAAAACCCAAAAAATAAATTTTGTACAATTATCATCTTTATTATTAATTTGAAGATTCAAGGGGCAAGATTCGGCATGGGCATTAAAGGTAAAATGAAATGAATGGTATTTATCTAAGAGAAAAGCTAATGATTAGATTTGAATAAATTTATTGGAGATGTTATATGTTCTGTCCATCAGCGAAGACACTCTCCTCCAGGAGGGGGAAAGAGAAATTGCAGAAAAAGCTGAAGCATCAGCAAACAGGCAATCGATGAATCACAGACACTCTCATTCTCTCTCATAGCGTATACGCGCATATACGCACACACAGAGACGCATATATGCGCACATACACTCCATGCCCATGCACCCAACAAGTTAACAAAGTATTTTAAGTCTTTTTATCTTTCGCAAGCCACCTCCTATCACCTAGACTATTCAATGCCCATTTGTTAACTGGCATACGTACCCTCTTACAAAAGGAATTATTGTGAAGATGAACAGTTGATGGAAACTGCTTGATGTTGACCACACCCTCTGTCTATCTCCCCATGCACTACATTAAATTTATTTCCCCAAATTATATATATACACTATAACACACACATATGCCCACACGTGTTTCACACACGCACGTATAAATGTCTCGAAAAACACTGAAACGTATATGTATGTGTGTATCATATATATGTGTGTGTGTGGGTTTGTATTACCTACTATTTTATTATTTTAATAAAAATGTGTCTCCAAACACACACACACTCATTCATGATTATTTTATTATCTCCCATTTTTGTGTATTCCATACTATTTTAATGAAAAACTGTATAATAAGATCAAATCCAAGATTAAGATTGGGAATAAGTAATTTAAATTAAAATAAATATGAAAATTTTAAATATTTGGATATATACATTATTGGAAATGATTTATTTTATGAAATTTATGATATTTTTTTATATATAGTGACATATCAAAATATATATTTTACTTATATATATATATATATATTCATATAAATTTCACACACATTTTTTCACCAAAACAAATAGGAATTTTTAGTTTTTTTAAATTTTTTCTACCCTCATGCTAATTCTCTCTTATGAACTATAATATAAATGCATACGACAAACTTGCACATTGATTAATCATCACAGTAATAATTAAGACTAAACACATTTACTTTTGAAATTCTTATAAAATCTAGTGTATTAGTGATGATTTAAACACATCTACCAAAACAAATAGAAAAGTTTATTTAAGTTATGATTGTGTTTGTTTTATGGTTCTTGAAACACAATTTATTACTAAAT
The DNA here is from genome assembly GCA_029783825.1 of Sapria himalayana. Classification (NCBI taxonomy): domain Eukaryota; kingdom Viridiplantae; phylum Streptophyta; class Magnoliopsida; order Malpighiales; family Rafflesiaceae; genus Sapria; species Sapria himalayana. Next base: position 1,820,364 of record JAREIK010002830.1, read on the forward strand.
ACTATAGTTAATTACACATTTGTAATTGTGATTGTGGTGCAAGTGTACATCATTTGTGTTTAGTTATATATTAATTTTTAAAGAAAAATATTAATTTTGTGTTGAATAGTTATTATCATTATTATAATTTGATTCTTTGAATCATCACTATAATCAACACACACACACACACACACTATATATATATATATATATATATATATATATATATATATATATCTCTCTCTCTCTCTCTCTCTCTCTAAACATATATACTAAATTTATTGCATATGGACATGATTGATATTTATGATCTTTCTAACATACACTAATATACACATAAATTTTTTTGATATTTATGATATTCATTATGCTTGTTAATGTTCATGTAACATAATTTATTACTAATATAATAGCCAATTACACATTCATAATTTTGATTATGCTTATCGTATTGGATAGCAATTTTTTTAGAGAAAAATAATAATATTGTTAATACTACATTATGTGTTCAATAGTTGTTTTGTTATATTAGTTGTGTGAATGGGTAATCAATTATCATGTTATTGTAGTTATTAATAATCAATTCTTCGGATCAACACTATAAATTGGAATATATGATGCTCGACTAAAACAAAAACATGCACCAATTGAGAACGAAACACTTAAATTTTTGCATAAAAATATTAATAATCTAGAAACCATGACAACATAAAGCGAAGAACAAAAAGAGCATAATTTCTTGTTTAAAGTGGTCGGTATAAACTATGATCCCAACAACAAGAAATATATATATATATATATATATGTCCTTGTGGCAATTTTTTTTTTTTTACTTGGAGACGTGCCTACCGTGTTGTTCATCATCTTGTTCAATTTCCGACATGGGTTCTTCATCATCATCCTCTTCAAAAAGTTGAATCCCATTAGCAGTATGGCCATGGCCGAAAGATTTAATATGATCTTTTAGTGATCTTTTGTGTTTAAAATCGGATCCGCAGATGCAATACCAAAGTTTTCCGCAGTTCTTCTCGTGGGTTCTCCAATCTCCTCTAACAGCAAAGGCTTTTCCACATTTTCTGCACCTGAAAGGCTTGACTCCATGTTTTCTCTTGTAATGAGTTTGAAGAGTTCGGAAATCTTTTAGAGGCTTTGTTCTTGGATGATCGATGTTGTTTCTGCACCCTTGGACACAGCAGTAACATGGAAGCTTAAGCATTGCTGTTGGCTGTGTTCCTCTTAGCGATTCAGGCCCTTTTCTGTACTGCGACCCATGTCCCCACATATGCATCTATACCACAAATAACGTACACACACACACACCCACCCACCCACCCACCCACACGTGTGAGTGTGTGTGTGCACCGTATAATAAAGAAACAATTAATAAGAATTAAAAGATTCCTGTTGATGATGAACGGAACGAGGTGCTTCCCCTGTTTCTTACGGTGGGTCTCTCTCTCTCTAAAACTTAGATGATAAAACATGGAAAGAAATATGAAAATGAACAAATGCCCTGGTTTGTTGGGAACAAAAAGGCAAATACTAAAATGTGTGTGCCTGAATGCTATTCATTAATACCTGCATGTTATTGTATCGGTTGAAAGTCTTAAAGCAAAGGGGGCAAGAAAACTGAGTAGGACCAATGAGAATCTGAGAAGGCGTGGGAATCCAGTACTGGCCCTTATTTAGGACACTGTAAGAACAACTACCCGAGGCCGTCCTACCCACTTCGTCTTCTTCTCCTTTGTGCGTACTGATAGAGATTTCTCTTAAGACATGATCAGTTCCAGAACTCGGACATGGTGGTCCTAAATGTAATGCAACAGCCACAGTTTCTTTCTCGTCACCGCGAAGTTCTTCATTAGGTGATCTTTCTTTCACATGAACAAACGATTCTTTCGCTTGATGATGGTTTACAGGGCTTAAACTGAGAAGGGGGAGAAGCTCAATTGTTGAAGAAGACGATGTCCACGATGATGAAAATTGCTGGTTGCTGTAAGAGGCTCGATCGTAGAAGGAAAAAAGATGGTTCATGTTATGCCACGAGCTAGGGTTAGCCATGAAATTGAATTCTGGCAACGAGAAAAATGGTTGCACATAGAAGTGGAGAAGTAGGTAAGAAGTGAAGAGGCAGAAATTGTGGGTGTGAGAACAGAACTTAAAAGAGAAATGCAACGAGGAGAGAGATAGATATAGAGAGAGAGAGAATAGTAAACTGGAGCAGAGGGTGTTTATTATTTTTTACTCACTTAAATCATAATGATATAATAATTTAATAATTTATAGTACTTTTCTGAGCCGAAAATAATTGTTTATAATTTAATAATTTAATTATAAAACGTGTTTTGGAATTAAATTATAAATTTTGTCAAAAAAAGGCTCTCGGATATTTTGGCTACAGTCAACAGAAGCATACGTTGGAGGAAATGAAGAGTTAATAAACAAATGCAGCAATTGCTTTGATGGGTGAGCCATGGTCAGGTTGGTATTAGCCCAATCACTGAGCCTCTGGGAGCCCCGAGCCAACCAGAACTTTTATTGCTTGTTTCCTTTTCATGCTACCAACACCTGCATGGCTGCAACCATTGGACTAGAATTTGAGAACAGTTTGGTGAAGACAGTCGGGCGTGTTCTTTGAGTTTCTCAAAGTAGCATACCACTCAGAATCTTAATTTCTTATTAAAAATGGCAATATATTAATTCCTACAAACTTAAACCATTTTGTTCTTAAACTTCTTGATTGGTTTATTATAGTAACAATAAATAACTTCTTTATTGCTTTCTTTTTTGTATGACGTCTTAGTGTTTCTGTGTGCAATGGCCAAGCAAAAGTTACTATCAAAATGTTTATCATGACAGTTAGTGTTGAATGGTTTGTGATTACTTGTGAATTTGTACCCTTACTTATATTTAATAAATGAGCGATTTGTTGTAAATATAGATATTACTGTTTACCTTTTATCAATTATCAATACCTGTACATAAACTATTTTTTTTACTTTTCTGATATATGGTACACATTTTTATTTGGCTGTTTTTGATTTTTACTCTGCTGCTGGAGCTCTCTGAATAACTCTTCTTCTTATTTTTTATATTCTGCTCTCTGAAATCCTTATTAAAAAAGGATTTGTTGTTATAAAACAATAATTAGAATGTACCTAGAAATAACAAAAAAAAAGTGGACATAAATTATAAGGGACCTTATGTGATTATATGTTAAGAACTTGTACTCACAACGATCGCATGTGATACCAAATGTTAATAATCTACACTTAGATCTTATACCAAATGTTAAAAATTCTTCAAGTGTGGAGTGTTGACGGGCTGTTCGATTGTGTTAGGATAGGGAAGTGAAGTTACGGATTTGCCCTTAATGAGCAATTATCGTGCATTACTGTAAAGTATTTCTTTTAATAAATTTACGCGTTTTAATTATCGGACTGATATATAAGCCGATATTTTTTTTTGACCTAGCTGCTGGATCATTATTGATTTGTTTTTGAATTCCTCTGCTACGCGATAACTCTTTCTCTCTTCTTCTTCTCTGTTCATCTCTTCTTCTTAATTCTCAAGCTTCTGTTCTTGATAATTTCTTGTGTTAAACAAGAAATTGTTGTTGCAAAACAACATTGTGGTATCAGAGCGTTGTTTCTTAACTGTGATTGAAATTATTTTTGAGCAATATTCAAATCTAATTTCTCCAGTTGGGCGTTCTCTGAAAACCTAAATATATTTCACAAATTTCTTAAGATCGAGCATAGATCTAACCAGATCTAGCAAGATCTAAAGGGTTTGTGGTTTTTTAAAACTTATTTTTTACAAAGCCTGAACCATCTGTTCATATTTTTTCAAGCTGTTATTAAGATATGTTTTCAAAAACTCAAAACACATCAAACTCGGGTTTGATTCCTATTCCCTTGTTTGATGGTGATAATTTTGACTATTGGCTTGTTAAAATGTGAACGTTATTTATCTCCCAAGATATATGGGAAATAGTTGTTTCTGGATATCAAGAAGCTCCTAATTTCTCTATTCTGGAAGGTAAAGAGCTGTTACAAGAGAAGGAATTGAGGAAATTAAATGCTAAGGCATTACTTTTCATCCAACAGGGTGTAAGTAATGCGATATTTCCTAGATTACTTGGCTGTACTCAAGCCAAGGAGGCATGAGACCTCCTAATCGAGGAATATCAAGGAGATAAGAAGGCTCGAGGAGCTCTTCTGCACTCCTTGAGAAAAGACTTTGAGAATCTGAGTATGAAAAACTCAGATTCTCTTACTGAGTTTTCAACTCAGTTCTTAGATATTGTTAATCAACTAAAGATTCATGGAGAAAATGTCTCTGAGACTCGATTGGTTGAAAAACTTTTAATATGCATGCCTGATAAATTTGATGCTATTGTGGCAGTTATTGAGGAGACTAAAGACCTATCAAAGCTCTCCATCCAGCAAGTTTTGAGCTCACTGAAGTCCTACGAAGGTCGATTACTGAAGAGAGCAGAAAGTTCTGCAGAGACTGCAATGCAGTCAAGATGGGAAGGCAGCCCCAATAAGGCTGAAGTGCAATACAGAGATATGAGGAACAAGAAAATTACATCAAGGTATGAGTCTAAAAATAAAAATAAGAATAAAAGTAAAACACACTCTCCTTCTACTCCCTCTTCAGACTCATCTAAGGAACAAGTTATCTCTTGCACTATTTGCAAGAGATTAAACCACACTGCGACAGAGTGTTGGTTTAGAAAACAAAATCAGTGCCAAAACTGTAAAAAGTTTGGGCACAGTTCAAAGAACTGTAAAAATAACTACAATCAGAGTGCTGGTTTTACAGAACGAGTAAGTTCTGTAGAACATCTGTTTTATGTAAATGAGACAGAAAAAACACACTCAATAAACACTTGGTTTCTGGACAGTGGCTGCTCAAACCACATGTCTGGAAATGAAGAGATATTTGTGGATTTACTTCCAGTAGTAAATTCACAAGTCAAATTGGGGAATGGTGAACTAGTTCAGGCGCAAGCCAAGGGCAGAGTGGCTGTACCCACCTGTTCTGGAACAAAGTTCATAAAGGATGTGCTTCTGGTTCCTGCCTTGGACCAGAACCTACTAAGTGTCGGGCAATTAATTGAAAGAGGCTATAAATTAATGTTTGAAAATAAAATATGTAAAATTTTTGACCAAAATAGCAATAAACCTTCCTGGATTGTAAAAATGTCAAGTGGAAGAAGTTTTCCACTGACATTTGCAGAGAAAACAGATAAGGCATTCTCAATGAATGTCCAATCTGTCACCTCTCTGTGGCACAGAAGGTTTGGGCATTTGAATTACTCTGACCAAAAAAATATTTTTCAAAATAATTTGGTAAATGGTGTGCCCTCTAACCTTACACCACCTAATTCTATCTGTGAAGTATGTTCACTGGGAAAACAATCCAGAAGAAGCTTTCCGAAACACTCTGTCTGGAAAGCTTCTCAACCTCTGGAATTACTACATGCTGACATATGTGGTCCTATGTCAGTAAAATCCTTGGGAAATAGCAGTTATTTTCTGCTATTCATAGATGACTGCACAAGACATATATGGGTTTTTTTCTTGAAGCACAAGTCTGAAGCACTTGAATGCTTCAAGAAACTTTTACCATTAGTTGAGAGACAATCTGGTCTAAGTGTCAAGTCACTTAGAACAGACAGAGGAGGTGAGTTCCTCTCTCAAAAATTCACAGATTACTGTGAATCGAATGGAATAATTAGACAACTTACCACTGCCTACTCACCACAACAGAATGGAGTTGTGGAGAGGAAAAATAGGACCATAATGGAAATGGCCAGAACTTTATTAAACCAGAAAAACCTACCAAAGTCTTTTTGGGCAAGGGCAGTGAACACTTCTGTGTACCTGCTCAATAGATGCCCAACCAAAGCACTGGAAAACATAACTCCAGTGCAAGCCTGGACTGGTAGGAAGCCTAGTGCTAAACACCTAAAGGTATTCGGGAGTGTGTGTTACTCCCATATACCAAGTGCACATAGAAACAAATTAGACTCCAAGAGTCTAAAATGTATTTTTGTAGGCTACAGTCTGCAATCCAAGGGTTACAGACTGTACTCACCAGAAACAAAGACATTTCTGGTGAGTAGAGATATTCTGATTGATGAAAACAGCATGTGGGATGAAAATTTAATTGAAGCTAATTCTGGAACCGAAAATGGTTGCACAGAAGCTGGTGCAACCTGCAATAAATTTAAAAATGCTCCAAGGTATGATTTCGGCTCACCCTCTACTCTTACTTCTGAAAATATTTCTGATTGTGATTCTTTCACTGAACATGATTCCCAATATGAGTCCAAATCTGTTTCTGAACGTAGTGACTGTAAAACATCTAATTCTGAATCGATAACTGAAATTAGTAAACTAACTCCAGTAAAGTATAGAGACCTATCGGACATTTATCAGAGATGTAACTACACCTCAGTTGAGACACTCAACTATGAAGAGGCTGTAAAACATCAATTCTGGTTCAAAGCGATGCAGACAGAAATGTCCGCTATCGAGAAAAATAACACTTGGACTTTAGTTGACTTACCCCAAAATAAACACAGTATAGGTGTTAAGTGGATTTATAGAATTAAATTTAAATCAAACTCAAATCGGCCTGTATACAAGGCTCGATTAGTAGCCAAAGGCTACTCACAAAAACCTGGACTGGATTACCATGAAACCTTTGCTCCAGTGGCAAGGTTAGAAACCATAAGGCTTTTAATAGCCTTAGCCGGACAGAAAGGTTGGAATTTATTCCAATTAGATATAAAATATGCCTTTCTAAATGGAAAACTCAAGGAAGAGATATATGTAGAACAACCCCCTGGGTTTGTGAAAAAGGGTAGTGAACACTGTGTTTATAAATTAAATAAGGCCTTGTATGGGTTGAAACAAGCTCCTCGTGCTTGGTATCACCAAATCAACTCTTATCTTCTAAATCAAGGATTCAGTAGAAGCAAGAGTGAGCCTACACTCTATATTAAAAAAGATAACAATTCTGGAATTTTGATTGTTTCGTTGTATGTTGATGATATAATATTCACAAGTAATAAAACAGAATTGATAATTAATTTTAAGAAAGAAATGGAGTTTAGATATGAAATGTCTGATCTAGGAAGTTTAAAACAATTCCTAGGACTTGAAATAATTCAAGACACAAGTGGTGTGTCTGTTTCTCAAACCTCATACATTAAACAAATATTAAAAAATTTCGGAATGAGTGACTGTAAACTAGTGTCTACCCCCTTAGAAGTAAATCAGAAACTTCTTTCAGCTAAGGGTAAACCAGTAAATATAAAAAATTTCAGAAGCCTAATAGGCAGTCTGCTGTATGCATCAGCAACTAGACCTGACATAGTTTTCTCAGTTCATTTGCTATCACGTTTTATGCACTGTCCGAATCATATACACTTAAGTGCTGCTAAACGTATATTGAGATATCTCAAAGGTACACTGAATTTAGGTTTGAAATATCATAGAATTAACCATACTGAAATCATAGGTTACTGTGATAGTGATTGGGGAGGAAATCCAGAGGATTACAAAAGTACCTCTGGATATATATTTAATCTTGGAACTGCTGTAGTTTCTTGGCAGTCCAAGAAACAATCAACTGTAGCTTTGTCCACTACTGAAGCTGAATATGTTTCAGCTTCAGTTGCAACCTCTCAAGCCTTATGGCTTAGAAAACTGTTGGGTGACTTAGATAAAGTCCAAAAATATCCGACAAAAATTCTGTGTGATAATCAATCCACTATATCTATTGCGAATGATATGGTAATGCACAGCCGAACCAAACACATAGGTTTGAAATATCATTTCATTAAGGATAGGATTGAATCTAATGAAGTAAAGTTGGTTTTTTGCAGGACTGAAGATCAAGTAGCTGATATATTCACAAAGGCTTTACCAAGAGAAAAGCTTATCTATCTGAGAGAAAAGCTTGGACTGACCCCAACTACATCGAATCGGGGGGATTGTTGACGGGCTGTTCGATTATGTTAGGATAGGGAAGTGAAGTTACGGATTTGCCCTTAATGAGCAATTATCGTGCATTACTGTAAAGTATTTCTTTTAATAAATTTACGCGTTTTAATTATCGGACTGATATATAAGCTGATATTTTTTTTTGACCTAGCTGCTGGATCATTATTATTGGTTTTGAATTCCTCTGCTGCGCGATAACTCTTTCTCTCTTCTTCTTCTCTGTTCATCTCTTCTTCTTAATTCTCAAGCTTCTGTTCTTGATAATTTCTTGTGTTAAACAAGAAATAGTTGTTGCAAAACAACATGGAGGATATATGATGATTGGGGTTTAGGGTTTTCGAGAAGGAACATTCACCACTGATATAGTTATTTTAGAAGAAGCATACGTGCACCTAGAGAGAAGTGGAAAGAGGGGAGAGAAAAAGAGATAAAATAAAAATTTATTTACTATTCAAGTTTTGGAGTTTGAACATTTTCTTTGTACACATACAATATTTCTCTTACTCACATTTTCTACTCACTTATGTTTTTCTCAATTAGAAGTATTTAAAATGTAACAAGTTCATTCGTGTCCGGATTACAAAGTTCATGTCGAGAGTTATTACCCACCATCATATAAAAATATTTTACGTCCACAATGATGTTACAGTTTAAGTCAAGTGGCGACTTCACAATATAGTTTGCAACTCTAGAATTCTAATCTCCAGTTAGGTAGAAAGTGGGTCGGTTGGCTCGGGCAATACCCAACTGAGCTGTGCCTGGCCTTGCACGACACAGTCTAGAACTATGACTGGACTTGAGTCATGCTCGCCCTAGGCATGGCTCGTGCCGTGTTGGGTCAGGCGATGCCAGACCAGGCACGTCCCAGATGTCTAGCCCATAGGCATGTTCCAAGGGCACACGTATTGTGCTCTGGAACTCAGACCAAATTTCAGGCATGGTCACGTACATGTGATATAAATTTTAATTAATCCACCATGTGGTTGATTGAGCACATCCTCATGGCATAACTCGGGTGCAAGTAAATGAACCCCCCCCCCCCCCCCCCCCCCCCCCCCGCACGACCAAGTCTATGGCTCCACGTTGAGGTTGAGGCCGAGGCGAGCCCAAGCCAAAGCTTCTAGACCATCCAAAAGCTTCTACTTTTGGTCCAAAAAGGTGGCTAACAGCAAAAAAATTAATATAAATTGGAAGATCCAGGCCATTGGATTCACCTCCAATGGCCATATGGCCATAGTAGAAGATTCGATGGTTGTCGGGTTTCTGTCCTATTTAAATTGTGAAAAACTTTAAATATCTTTATAAATGAAATTAGATATTTGAGTTTTCCATTCTAAATTTCTTAACTCCGCTTTTACTACTCTCTCTCTCTCTAAAGCTAAAATTTATAATTTTAACTTTAGAATATTTTTGTAAAGCTTAAAGAATGTGAGCATGAAGGGCAGAAAATTCAGGTCCATAAACATAACCAAGTATTATTTTTAAATTTTTATTTAGTTTTTAAATTTTTTTAATATCATTTATTTGTTAATTTAGAATATATTTCATTAACTAAAAAAATTAAAAATAGCTAATAGTGAATTTAATGATAATGAAATTAATATTAATGTAGACATAAATAATAGTGAATTTAATGATAATGAAATTAATATTAATGTAGACATAGATAATAGTAATAATGGTAATCTGATAGAAAGGTCTAAAAAACAAAAAAAAATAGAAAAATATATGCAGATTGAACTTACTTTAACATAATAAAAAATAAAAATGATAGGAGTATCAATGAAGAATCAGCACAAAACAAGTATTTTAACAAAATATACTTGTAGGCATGCCGATCATTGTACCAAAATACAAGGTACATTAGATCCTAGGCAAACCCAACTGAGTGGTGGGGTCATTAAGATTGGATCTAGTTCAGCTTCTATCTTGATACCTTTCATATAACACAATGAGTTATGGAGGGAATGTATGACCAAACTGACCATCGCAATGAGTTTTCCGATTAGATTTTTGGAGAATCCTAGGGTTGTCAGTATCATACAGACTTATTTTCTGCATGTATATCGTAGGATTCCCAGGTCCACATGTAGAAATGACATACTAAAATATTATAAATTAGAAAAATAACTAATAACTATTTAATTTAGGCAACATAGTGGTGTGGTATCCTTGACATTTGATATCTTGACTAGTCGTGATGATGCATCTTTTGCATGCATCACAACCCACTATGTAAATTCTAAGTGAATACTTAATAAAGAGATTTTTGAATTTTCAGAAATTCTCCAACCTCATGATGGTCCTTTCATATATGAGTGCATAATAAGAATCTCTAGAGATTCTAATATTCAAAATAAAATATTTAGTATCATATTTGATAATGTATCTAACAATAGAGTATCTATTAATATGTTTATTAGGATTATTAAAGACGGGCCATTAAGAAAGATTTTTTGTTGATTGGGCTATTCGATATAGTTAATTAGGCCCCTTGTGAATTTACCTTTATACCTTTACTGAATATTTATTAAAGCCGCATGTAAATAGCTGTACAGTAATTTCTCTTTATTTTTTTTATCAATTATCAGAGCCAATATATAAACTCTGAATTTTTTTTACCTAAGTGTGCTAGACATTTTTATTATTGAGATTGTTTGGTTTTTCCACAGACGGCGGTCTCTTCTTCTTCTCTTCATCTGTTCTTCTCTGTTCTTAGAAATCCTTGTTAAAATAAGGATTTGTTGTTAATAAACAATAATATGGTATCAAATATTTGATATCTACCTGAGATTGAAATTATTTTCTGAACAGTTGTTCGAAATTAATTTCTCCAGGATAGACGATATCTGTAACCCTAATTTATTTATCACGATTTATTTAGATCTTCTACAGATCTGACCAGATCTATTAAGATCTGAAGGTTTTGTGGGGTTTAAATTATATTTTCTACAAAACTCCCAAACTTCTGTTCAAATTTTTTCCAAGTTTTTTCAAACAAATATGTTTTCTAAAAACCAAACCTAATCAAACTCAGGATCAATCTCTATTCCCTTGTTTAATGGTGAGAATTTTGACTATTGACTTGTTAAAATGCGAACCCTATTTATCTCACAAGATATATGGAAAATTATGGTTTCTGGATATGAAGATGCTCTGAATTCCTCGGCCTTGAAGGGTAAGGAATTATCGTGCCTTGTGTTGTGCGGGCTGAGTGTCTCGGTCGGCATGGGTACGGAACTGGTCTGTTTGGACCGCCGGAGGCTGCCGCTACGGGGAATTTTTTTATCTTCCGCGTTCCTCGTTCGAATCATTAATGTCTAAACTCTAAAGGTGCCTCAGAAATGGTGGGAATTAGCTGATTCCTTCCAAAGCGAAAAACACAGGGGATCCACGATTTGATGCTTGGTAAATCACTAAATCCCTCAATACAATTGCTTATTACAAAGGAAAATTAGACGTAGAGACTCTACTGGTCAGATTGATTTTTCTTTTGGTATTCATTGTTCGAACCTTCTCCAGTTGTTTTTTATCCAGTTTCCAGGTATACGTTTTTAGAGCTCACGTAACAGAAGCAAGCTGTAGCATGGCTACCTCCTGCTATATTACTGATTCTTTGTTTTGCACATCCATCCCTAGATTTACGATTGCGTTTGTATAAGTGATGTGAAATAAGAAACGGCAGCAAAATGATAACCTAAAATTTGAAAATTATCCTATTGATCATGCGCGTCTGCGTCTTGTATCTGCTTGGCTCGTATCTTAACGCAGCAGCACTCCTGTTTTATAGACGATGGATTGAACTTTCGGTGGCTTTTCTTTGTTGGGGGTTTTGAGGGGCTGGTGGGGAGCTCTGCTGCAAACTGTGCTCTTGTTTTTCTTCTTAATATTTTCCAAGCCAGACAATTTCTCTTACTCTTTCATTAAGTCCTGTCAACTGATAAAAAGAGAGGGAGGGCAAGGTATTTGGCTGAGTTTCAGGTTTGCCTGAGAGCTATAGAGTTGAAAAATTGATTGTTCTATCCTCATATCAATGATCTCACGACCATCTGTGGGGGTCACGTGAACCACTTGGTTTTTTTTTTTGTATCATTTTATTTCTGATTGTTTGAAGAAGGATCGCCATTGCTCTTTCTCAAGAAATTTGATGATACAATTTATTCTTATTTGAAGATACAGATGTAAGATTTTCTGTGCAGTGGGGACTTGTCCTTATATGATAAACCAGCTTACACGAAGGAGAAAGTATGAAAATTTCTTGAACAAATGGTATTGCGAGTAATGCAATTAGTATTATTGAAGAATCTTGTTCATAATAGAGATGTCAAATTAGCCTTGTCGGCTCGACACAAAGTGTTTTTTGGGTCAAATCAGTTCATTGTGCTGGGCTGGTTCGCCCTGATTTAGAAGTCGGTTCGTATCGGCTAGTCATGACTCAAATTTGAGGTAGTCCAGCATGACCCATTGGCCTAATGGCCAATTGGCATGACGCGGCTCATGGCACAGCCCATGCCTGTGCAATTCTTGAGCTGTCAGCTAGAGCTCGTGCCCATGCACAACATGAGTATGTGGGTTCTCTTTTATTGATCATAAATATTTATAATTATTTAGATATTCAGATCAAAGTTGGACACCAGCTTACATTGACTTGCGATATATGAGAAATTTTTTTAAAAATTAAGAGGTATATAATTATTCATATAATTATAAATATGAATTTTATTTATATTTTGGTGAATTGGGTAGTATTTGCTATAATTTTTTTAAAAAAATTATTTTGGTGAATAATATTGTAGTCTGATTAATATAGGGGCAATATTGTAAAATCTCAGGATGTGAGTTTTAATTTGTAAAATGTCAAATATACTTCTCTAGTGTATTTTTGTCAATTGCTTTATTCATACTATAGGGATGTGGCTCTATCTACTCTGATATCAGGGCCTTAAAAAGCCCATATATGAGGAGTTGAGAGGGATGAAAAAAATAATTACAGTATTATTTTTTATATACATTTCGTTGGTTATTTTTTATATACATTCAAGAGAGTAGATTCTCACAGTGCGACCCTATCGTCTTCTTAAAATATTTAGTGCCATTTAAATCTTTTTTATATAATCATTATTATTTAAAATATTTCTTTGATGTCGAGACTTCTGCTTTGTTTAGGCATGTTTGTGATAAATTTTTATTTAATTAATTTTTCTTTTCAAAATTTTTTTTGTTGTTTTGGTGGGTGAATTATTTAGTATTTATTTAAGTATAAAATTGTTCTAAAATATATGTTTTTTTTTTGTAATTTAAATTTTTGTAAGAGTGACATCATAGTTCTCCTACACACTCAGTAAAAAGGTATATCTAGTGCTCAAGGCCCTCTTTTATCATGATGTATGAGAAAAGTTAATATTTCGATAATCTTACCTTAAAAAATCATATATAGTGTGTCTGATGATTCTCAAAATTGAAACTTATTATCTTGTATGCTCACTATTATCAATAATAATAATAATAATAATTAAATATCTTATATTTTTTACATTATTTATCTTTGATTTTTTTTCATATTTGGTGTGATACAAAGGTTATCATTGCCAAAAAAATAAAAAAAATAAAAAAATTAAAAAAATTAAAAAAATTAAAAAATTAAAAACAATTAAAAACAATTAAAAACAATTAAAAACAATTAAAAACAATTAAAAACAATTAAAAACAATTAAAAACAATTAAAAAAAATTAAAAAAATTTAAAAAAAATATAAAAAATATAAATAAAAATTCTAAAAAGTACAAAGCTTGTCAGTGTATATTAATTTTATAAAATATAATTCAAAATTTTAATTAAATTAACGAAGAATTTAAAAATCCAAAAATTTAAAAATATAAATTACAAAATTAATTTTAATTTTAAATTCCAATTTAAAATTTCATGAGCCTAAATGTGCTATGATTTTTTTTTATCTTATTAATTGCACCCATGTATTGGCAGATAGAACTGAATGGCGACCTTTGAGCTGTATAGAAAATCTACAATTGGCACGTGTCTGACCGAGACCCTAGATGAGATGGTCACCAGCAGAACGCTTAGCCCAGAGCTAGCCATCCAAGTTCTCGTTCAGTTCGACAAGGCACATTGAACCCTAGTTTATGCATATATTCTATATTGCCCTTTATTTGTACTCCTGCCTTGATGCCTGTGGTGGTTATGTTTTTTTTTTCTTTTAGTCCGTGACTGAGGCTTTGGAATCACAAGTGAAGAATAAAGTCTCCATTAAGGTCTGTTTTTTTTTTTTTTTAATGATTTTTATTTTCTATCAAAATCTCTAATAATGATTTTTTTTTCCTTAAAAATATTTGTATATATATATATTTGATGATAATGATGTTACATATTTAAATACAGATTACTAATATATTAATATAACAAAATAATGTATTATATTATTTATCAATTAAACATAAAAATAAATAATTATTCGTAAATTTAATTACACATTAAATATTATTAATGTAAGTATGTATTAAAAATCATGATTATTATGATGATAAATATCTCATTAAATGCATTTTTTTTTAATTTTTGAATATAAGATTGCTGAAATATTAATATATTGATTACTAGTTTAATAACTTTATTAAAAATTTAACTAGCCTTAAAATTATTAAAAATATTTTAGTTAAATAATTTTATAAATTATTTTCTTGTTATTACATAGTTACTTGCATATTAGATCTCAATAGAACTTAAAAAATAAAAATTAAAAATATTTGGATCAAAATAATATTAAGATAAAAATTAGTAAATTATTTACTGGTTAAATAACTCAATAGAATATTAAATAAAAAATAAAAAAATTATAATGTAAAAATAAAAAGTAAATTTAAAATTTGTTTCACTATATTTTAAATTAATAAAGATAATTTATTTAAATAACTTAATAAATTATTTACCATAATCAATCTAGACCATTGATGTATTTATGTGTGGCTTGGATCCACCATGAAAAAGCTCACCCTTTTCCATCTCTCAAAGCTTTGATTGATCTCTTGTTCCATGTTCAACAGGGGCACTTGCACACCTACAGGTACTGTGATAATGTGTGGACCTTCATTTTACAGGACGCCTTGTTTAAGAGTGATGACACTCAAGAAAATGTTGGCCGGGTTAAGATTGTTGCCTGCGACTCCAAGCTACTCTTGCAGTGACGTTTCTTCTACCATTCTCTACCGTGCGTGTGTGCGCGTGTGTTCCTTTGTTACCCTAATAACTTCTTTTTCACTTATCAACTGTTCTTCACACAAGCACACACACCCACACTGATATATATGTATGTGTGTGTGTGTGTGTGTGTGTGTATGTATTATATGGGCATGTTACCATACATCTTGTGTATATCCTTATTGTAAGGAAAATAGGGTTTATGTGAGGGTCTGTGATGGAGAAGAAAAAAACCGTGAATGAAGTTGATAGACCTGACCATGGGTCTGAATGGTCCAGAATTGGCTCAGAACTTGTGCTTGGGTCAACCCTGGATTGTGAACCTGTTGCTGCCCAAGGATGAATGGTCGGTCTTTGGTTAAGAGAAGATTAAAATTGTGGGTGTTTGTTAGTTCAATATTAGTTTATTTAAAAAATAATTTTTATTTTTCATTAAAACTGTCAAAATATGTTTTATTATGAGCTTTGGATTTTGTTAGTTTACTAACAAAAATTACTAACCCCTTATGTTTTTTTTTTTACCATTTTTAAAACATTAATAAAAGAATCAAATTGCTCCAATTGATATATTTGTGAAAACATTATTTTAAATATAATATTTATATGTTCCCAAAAATTAATTATTGAAATGCGTATTGGTTAATAAATTATATGGTAGATAAATTTTTATTTTTTTTTTAAATACGTTTTATATTTGTTTATTATTATTACTTTATTAGTGAATCCAAAAAATATTTCAATAAAAATTTATTTTAGATCATGTTTGTTGAATATAAAAAAAAAGTTTATTGATATTGATAAAAAAACAAACATAAATATGGTTGATATTTTATTCTTGTGGCGTAGTATTTTTTTAATGCTGATATTTTTGCTAAATAATATTTATTTATTTTGCTATTTAATATTTTTTCTAATTAATATTTATTTATATTTGCTAATTAATATATTCATATTCAATCTAATAAACATGAATCATATTTAGGTGAATTATTTACATGATAAATTAAATTGTTTAATTGAATTATTTTATGGAAGATTATGCTAAGGGCCCAAAATAAAAATATTTAAGAAAAATATCTATTTAGAAAAAAGATGATTTGTGTTTCGTGCATTTAATACAAAATATTTGTGTTTTAGTACACCACATTTTTAACAATTTAAAAAAGTACTATATATAAACTGCATACACACAAACACACACACACATGCACGCACACACAACACACATTTATATATGTATATATGCAGTATAGATATTTGAACACACACATACACTGATACACACATATCTATATCCACACACACACACATATCTATATCTACACACACACACATGCACACACACATACACACACACTTATATTCATATCTACACACACACACACACACACACACACACACACACACACTTATATCCATATCCACACACACACACACACTCACACATATCTATATTTATACACACACACACATATCTATATTTATACACACACACACACACACACATATCTATATTTATACACACACACACATCTATATTTATACACACACACACATCTATATTTATACACACACACACACACACACATCTATATCTACACACACTCACTCACACATATCTATATTTATACACACACACACCCACACATCTATATTTATACACACACACCAACACATCTATATTTACACACACACACACACACACATCTATATCTATTACACACACACATACACATATCTATATTTTGACACACACACACACATAATATCTACATATATATATGTGTGTGTATATATGTATGTATGTATGTGTGTATGTAGTTTAAATATACTGAAATTATTTTTTAAGGTATAATTGTACAAGTTGAATTGCAAAGTTATAAAAAAATAAAAATAAAAAAAAATAACAATTAGAAAAAATTTATCATAAAATTATTTACACACACACACACACACACACACACACATTTATATCATCAAATTAATTTCATCGTTAGTAGGTTCTGGTCGTTTCGTAAATCCCCAGTTAGTTGTAGTCTGCAAATTTGCTTGGAAGACGCCTCTGCATTGGCTGCAACTTGGAAAGTTGGAATAGTTCTTTTCCTTCTTCCACTGCAGAAAACACAGGTTTACCACACGATTTGCTCCTCGGCAATGCCCTCCAAACAGTTGCTTGTCTGAGAGGAAAATTCGGCGTCCAAGGTCCACAGATCAATTCGATTTTGCTTTTCTTCTCTCGCGTTCGGATCTTCTCCAGGTATATCTTCTGCGGCCTCCAGCAAGTTGTAGGAGGTATGGATTAGTCACTACTGCATCACTGATATGATGTTTGTGTCTGTATGAGTGGGATCTGAGATAAGTAATCTCAGCAAAAATGTTTTCCAAAATGTTAAAATTATCGCTGCGACGATGCGTCCTCCTACTCTGTGTTTAGTTGATTTGGATCTTAAATCAGCAGTGCTCTTGTTTTATAAAGAAATAAATTGATGTTTTGCGTCTTCTGAGCTTTTGTTGATGCCTTCTCCAGTTGATTTTTTACAGTTGCTTGATTCCTTTTATTGCTCGTCTCCCTTGGACGCGCGTTGATCTGCGAACAAGCCTGTATCGCGTCCATCAATCATGAATTAAGATGAATTAAGATGACCAGTTCTCCTTGATATCTATTCCCCTCTTCTACCTTAAGCTTAAGAAGAATTAAGATTGTGCCTCGTGTGTTGTCCATTACAGATACGATTCATCCTCGAGGTTTCTTCCGTGTGTGTCTGGTTAGTCGTCATTACTTGCTGCTGTCATCGTTGCCAAAACTTCTCTGATTTTTCCTGTAGGATCATCCTCAGACCCCGTGGCATCACCACCCCATTTAACACCGCGATGCCAAGCGTACTGCCTCTGATGGCATCTCGGTCAGCTCTGATGGATGCCATCTTCATTCCCCTATAATCTTAGAACCCTTAGATAGTAGTACTGATGCAGAACATAGCCCCTCAAGTCATAAGCTGCACACACCTTGGATCAGTAAAAACTCCTTTGATCTCTTTCTTTTGTGTTGGTGAACCAAGCACAAGCATAAATTTTATAGATCTGTATGCCAAATAATCCGAGCTCAAGGTTGCTTGTGAGCCATTTGTTTATGCTTACATGCTAGCTTGTCTATGTGATCACAAGCAAGTTTGTTTTTGTTCTCATTGCCTGGCCTGGATTTTTTTAATTAGGAAAACTCAATTTTAAGTTTCACAATAAAAGTTACACTTCACTATGATCATGACACGATGAGATATGATATTCTTAATTTAAATTTCAAAGAGTAAATGAAACATATCTAGATTATAACATAACCCTAACCCTAATTATTTGTAGTTCATACATATTTATATTTCTACACACACCCACACACCCACACACACTCACCCACACACCCACACACCCACACACACTCACCCACACACCCACACACACACACACATTAATTAGACCAAATATTATTTATTTTGCTAGTATAATTAATTATTTTCTAGATTTTTTACATATTTATATTGACACAGTTCTTATGATTCTCAAGCATGTAAAGAAGATTTTAGGACGTTAGATTTCATTCAAAGATGAGTGGTCAGATTTTAGCTGAATAATTTCAAGCTATTAGTTTCTTTATATTTCTTAGAAAAATTTTTAAGAAGAAATATTAATAAGGTAATTAATTTAAAAATAAATAAGAATAATGTACGAAAAATTAATATTATATTAGTAAGTACACTTAATTTTGTAATTGAGAAATTAAAGTATTGAGCACTACCTTAATGTTGTAGGTACTATTTTAATGTTGTAGGTACTACCTTAATTTTGTTGTTAATGTAGTATTAAGGTAGTACTATAGTAGACTAAGGTAGTGTTTATCATTTTAGTTTTTTAATTATAATAATTTTTTTTGCTTATTGAAATGTGCTAGCTTTGTGGAAATGGCCAAGTCACTTTTTACTAACAAGATCAAGCTTGAACCTTGAAGTGGCTAGGTTCATTAGCGTGTGGGTCAAATGGCTCACGTTCAAGTCAATCGGACTGACCCCCATGGCTCTGGGTGAAGCTCAATGGTTCGTCGCAAAGTGGGCTTATGTAACTTATTTGCCTTTGCTGTTTTGTATGAAGGGGTTTCAGGAGGGGGCGAAGATGGTACGAGCATATGCGCAAGAACACGTCTACAAGCATCCATGGGAGCGAGTGACGGCCGCATCTTGGCGCAAGTTTTCCGATCCCGAAAACAAGCGGACGCTGTCCCATATTCTGGAAGTCGACACCCTGAGCCACAAGCTAGACTCGGAAACCGGGAGGCTTTACACAACCCGAGCCATCACGGTGCATGCGCCGGGCCCGTGGCTGATCCGCAAGATCATCGGCCAGGATATCTGTCACTGCGTGGAGGCCACGGTGGTGGACGCCCAGAGCCGGTCGATGCAGCTCACCACCCGCAACATCAGCCTCCAGAAGTTTGTGGAGGTGGAGGAGAAGATCCGGTACGATCCGCACCCGGAAAACCCGACCCAGTGGACCGTTTGCCGGCAGGAGACCAGCATACGGATCAAGCCCTTGTCCACGCTGGCATCCATGGCGGAGAAGGTGGAGCAGCGTTGTGCCGAGAAGTTCATGCAGAACAGCATCAAGGGGAGAGAAGTTATGGAGAGAATCTGTCGGTTTCTCGAAGCTGAATCTGCTGCCATTTCCTTCTAATGCCCATCGTGGTCATGCTTTCTTATGTACAAACACAATTGGGCAGTTCGCAGAGCTTTTTTTTTTTTTTTTTCTTTTTCTTAAATCGAGGATTTATTTTCATGGCATTTATGTGGCCATTAAAGCATCTTGCCTTTTCAATAATAAATTAATAATTATCAGTTTAATAAGAATTCATTAATTTGTTTCAATAATAAAATAAAATTATTCAATTATAATTAAATCAGTTATTCCAATTATATAATTTAAATTAATTATAATTCACACTTTTACATAATTATAATTTCACTCATTAATTTATTTAAATTCTTCACTGTATTAAAAATTCATAAAACATAGAATACCAAAAATTACATATCGAACCAAAGCATCTTGCCGTTCCCTTCAAAAAAATAAAATTAAATAAAATATTAATTAAAAAATAAAATATATAGAATTAAATTAATAAATATATATTACTATATAATATTAAATTAGGGCTAAATTGTGCATTAGGCCATTTAAATTAGGGCATTAGGCCATAAGCTATCTTGTGCGTGAGTCTCACTAGGTAAGCACGCCACTAAAGCGAGCCCTAGTTACTGTAGTTTTGATGCGTAAAGGGGTAAACATGATCCAAGAAGGCTAACCCAAGCGAGTCCAAGCGAACCCATGTTCCTTGTTGTGCCTCTAGTTCATTTTGACTTGTGATTAATCAATATTATATTTCAAGAACGTCATATTTTCTTTTTCAACTAAGAATCTTTGCATGAAATTAGTATTGTATTGCTGGGTGTCGATATATATACGCATGTAGACCTGCGCACACCTTATCGGAACTTTAAAATTCAACCCGGACCACGAATTCATGAAGAGAACGAAATTCTCTTTTTTATTTTATCAAGAAGCGCACTCCTGAAGTCGACATGACAGTGGAGCATGCGCGTCAACAGGTGCTGTGGGATCGACAAGCTTGATTTCTGCGTAAAAATTCACAGATCTCAATACCCAGAAATAAGCATAAGAGACAAGATGGAAGGTGAGGTTGGCTTCATTTAAAAGAATGGTAGACATGGAAGCTCAGATAATTCGTGATCATGGAAAATTGCTGGCCTCTGAGGAGCCATTTGTTACACTAAACGAGGTCGAGAGTTCCCGTAAACACAAACGTGTGCATTAGAGAGAGAGTGTGAAACTGAGGGGGGGGTGGTGAGTTATTAAGCCTTAGGTCATGATGAGGAACGCTCTCGCCTGGGATCAGGATTTAAACCACTTTTCAAACGCCATTCTTGTCAGCTTAACTACCTCGAGGAATC
This sequence comes from Sapria himalayana, assembly GCA_029783825.1. Taxonomy (NCBI): domain Eukaryota; kingdom Viridiplantae; phylum Streptophyta; class Magnoliopsida; order Malpighiales; family Rafflesiaceae; genus Sapria; species Sapria himalayana. The sequence goes on from JAREIK010002830.1 coordinate 1,841,596, forward strand.
AAGTCAAGATCAAACTTAGTTTTTTTTTTTTTTTGATTTAAGTAAATTCAAAGTCGAGAAACAAGGTTAAGTTTTAAAATCAAAGTTTAGAAAATATCAAAACTTTTTTTTTTATATTTTAACCATAAATTTCTAGCATATTGCACAATTCAAGAAGTTGGAGAGTTTTTCATTTATTGTATTTTTGTTTTTAATCACAACTAAATTTTTTTGGTGTTATTTATATCAATTTAAAGCATCACTATTTATTTTTGAAAATAAATTACACATACACGCACATAGAAAGAGATATAGAGAAAGAGGGAGGGGAGGGAGGGGAATGAGGGGAGGGAGGGAGGGAGAGTATTGATTATCAACAACAGATAATTGATGCTCTTATCTTTAGGTCATGAGTTCGATCCACAAGAATATCAGATTTGCCACATCGTGTCTATTAATTGAATTTATCACACTTTTATTGTGAGGGGGTTTTACTTGCATTAACAGTCCGACCCTATGACCTTGAGGCTCTTATATGAGTAGAGGAATAGTATGAGTTGCATAGATTACATCCAATTTTTTATTTGAAAATTCTAATTCTAAACAAATTTAAAGAAACTATTTATAACATATTATTTTGGTGTTATTTTTAGCAATTTAAGATATTAGTTTATTCAGTGTTATAAAATGAATAACAATATGTATTTCATCACTATAGTTAATATTTTGAATTTTGACAAATATTTAGTGTGCATTTTCTAAAATAAGTAAAAAACACACACACACATAATATTGATTATCAACAGTATGATAGTTTGGTTAACAACGAGAGTCAATGTTATTACCATGAGGTCACGAGTTTGATTCTCAATAATGTTTGATAAGCTCCATATGATGTATGCCAGTTATATCTATTATATTGTTAGGACAAGTGCCTTACCAACTCGAGAAAAACTACTAGAATGCATGATACTTAGCATAAACCTACTTAAGAACACATAAAACCACTCTAGAATCCATCTAGAGCATATGAGATGAAGGCAAAAAATTAAAATAAGTAACATATCTTAGATGAGATAATATTTTATATATATAAAAATCTAGCATTATATATTTAAAATTATGTTGTATATATTTAAGCACATTTTTTTTCTATTGATAAAAGTTTTTTTTAGATGGCTTAATTCTTTAGATGGTATCAGAGTCAAACCCTAGGATATAATTATAGCAAATCAAATATTAAATGTGGAAACTTTTAGCAATGAACATATGTACGTGTGGTATTAGGCCCTTGTTGTTGATGTAGTAGGCATCAACAACACATACATACATACATACATACATACATACATACTCACTTAGTGAGCTGCCCCAAGCTATTTTACTTATACTAATAGTTTTAAGATTTTTCTTATTGGATATTCAATTTTGTTATAGTTTACTATAGTTGTTGCTACTTTATTTTTTGTTTGTTTTAATGTTTTATGAATGAGAGTGTGGATTGCTCCAATTTAAATTTATTTAATTCCCTAGGCAGTATTATAATCAAACCCTAGGGCACTTTTTAAATTTATAGAAAAAATCATAGGTGCGAGTGTTTGTAACAATACATGTGTGCATTATTGGATAGTAAATGCACAATGTCGATGACTACTGTATCGACATGGAGAAAGAAAGGAGACATGCATTGTGAAAAAGATACAATGTACAATATTTCAAATGAAACAATGTTGATGCCTACTACATTGATGTTAGACATCACACATCTGTGCAGATGAATTGTGAAGAGTGCATGTGTGTGAGAGGTTGGTACACTAAATAGTGCACATGTGTGCATGGTGTAATGAACATAATAGTGCAATGTGAACACAAATGACATGTTTCTTTGTTTTTTATATTTTAACCATAAATTTCTAGCATATTGCACAATTCAAGAAGTTGGAGAGTTTTTCATTTATTGTATTTTTGTTTTTAATCACAACTAAATTTTTTGGTGTTATTTATATCAATTTAAAGCATTACTATTTATTTTTGAAAATAAATTACACATACACGCACATAGAAAGAGATAGAGAGAAAGAGGGAGGGGAGGGAGGGGAATGAGGGGAGGGAGGGAGGGAGAGCATTGATTATCAACAACAGATAATTGATGCTCTTATCTTTAGGTCATGAGTTCGATCCACAAGAATATCAGATTTGCCACATAGTGTCTATTAATTGAATTTATCACACTTTTATTGTGAGGGGGTTTTACTTGCATTAACAGTCCGACCCTATGACCTTGAGGCTCTTATATGAGTAGAGGAATAGTATGAGTTGCATAGATTACATCCAATTTTTTATTTGAAAATTCTAATTCTAAACAAATTTAAAGAAACTATTTATAACATATTATTTTGGTGTTATTTTTAGCAATTTAAGATATTAGTTTATTCAGTGTTATAAAATGAATAACAATGTGTATTTCATCACTATAGTTAATATTTTGAATTTTGACAAATATTTAGTGTGCATTTTCTAAAATAAGTAAAAAACACACACACACACACATAATATTGATTATCAACAGTATGATAGTTTGGTTAACAACGAGAGTCAATGTTATTACCATGAGGTCACGAGTTTGATTCTCAATAATGTTTGATAAGCTCCATATGATGTATGTCAGTTATATCTATTATATTGTTAGGACAAGTGCCTTACCAACTCGAGAAAAACTACTAGAATGCATGATACTTAGCATAAACCTACTTAAGAACACATAAAACCACTCTAGAATCCATCTAGAGCATATGAGATGAAGGCAAAAAATTAAAATAAGTAACATATCTTAGATGAGATAATATTTTATATATATAAAAATCTAGCATTATATATTTAAAATTATGTTGTATATATTTAAGCACATTTTTTTTCTATTGATAAAAGTTTTTTTTAGATGGCTTAATTCTTTAGATGGTATCAGAGTCAAACCCTAGGATATAATTATAGCAAATCAAATATTAAATGTGGAAGCTTTTAGCAATGCACATATGTACGTGTGGTATTAGGCCCTTGTTGTTGATGTAGTAGGCATCAACAACACATACATACATACATACATACATACATACATACATACTCACTTAGTGAGCTGCCCCAAGCTATTTTACTTATACTAATAGTTTTAAGATTTTTCTTATTGGATATTCAATTTTGTTATAGTTTACTATAGTTGTTGCTACTTTATTTTTTGTTTGTTTTAATGTTTTATGAATGAGAGTGTGGATTGCTCCAATTTAAATTTATTTAATTCCCTAGGCAGTATTATAATCAAACCCTAGGGCACTTTTTAAATTTATAGAAAAAATCATAGGTGCGAGTGTTTGTAACAATACATGTGTGCATTATTGGATAGTAAATGCACAATGTCGATGACTACTGTATCGACATGGAGAAAGAAAGGAGACATGCATTGTGAAAAAGATACAATGTACAATATTTCAAATGAAACAATGTTGATGCCTACTACATTGATGTCAGACATCACACATCTGTGCAGATGAATTGTGAAGAGTGCATGTGTGTGAGAGGTTGGTACACTAAATAGTGCACATGTGTGCATGGTGTAATGAACATAATAGTGCAATGTGAACACAAATGACATGTTTCTTTGTTTTTTATATTTTAACCATAAATTTCTAGCATATTGCACAATTCAAGAAGTTGGAGAGTTTTTCATTTATTGTATTTTTGTTTTTAATCACAACTAAATTTTTTTGGTGTTATTTATATCAATTTAAAGCATTACTATTTATTTTTGAAAATAAATTACACATACACGCACATAGAAAGAGATAGAGAGAAAGAGGGAGGGGAGGGAGGGGAATGAGGGGAGGGAGGGAGGGAGAGCATTGATTATCAACAACAGATAATTGATGTTCTTATCTTTAGGTCATGAGTTCGATCCACAAGAATATCAGATTTGCCACATAGTGTCTATTAATTGAATTTATCACACTTTTATTGTGAGGGGGTTTTACTTGCATTAACAGTCCGACCCTATGACCTTGAGGCTCTTATATGAGTAGAGGAATAGTATGAGTTGCATAGATTACATCCAATTTTTTATTTGAAAATTCTAATTCTAAACAAATTTAAAGAAACTATTTATAACATATTATTTTGGTGTTATTTTTAGCAATTTAAGATATTAGTTTATTCAGTGTTATAAAATGAATAACAATGTGTATTTCATCACTATAGTTAATATTTTGAATTTTGACAAATATTTAGTGTGCATTTTCTAAAATAAGTAAAAAACACACACACACACACATAATATTGATTATCAACAGTATGATAGTTTGGTTAACAACGAGAGTCAATGTTATTACCATGAGGTCACGAGTTTGATTCTCAATAATGTTTGATAAGCTCCATATGATGTATGTCAGTTATATCTATTATATTGTTAGGACAAGTGCCTTACCAACTCGAGAAAAACTACTAGAATGCATGATACTTAGCATAAACCTACTTAAGAACACATAAAACCACTCTAGAATCCATCTAGAGCATATGAGATGAAGGCAAAAAATTAAAATAAGTAACATATCTTAGATGAGATAATATTTTATATATATAAAAATCTAGCATTATATATTTAAAATTATGTTGTATATATTTAAGCACATTTTTTTTCTATTGATAAAAGTTTTTTTTAGATGGCTTAATTCTTTAGATGGTATCAGAGTCAAACCCTAGGATATAATTATAGCAAATCAAATATTAAATGTGGAAGCTTTTAGCAATGCACATATGTACGTGTGGTATTAGGCCCTTGTTGTTGATGTAGTAGGCATCAACAACACATACATACATACATACATACATACATACTCACTTAGTGAGCTGCCCCAAGCTATTTTACTTATACTAATAGTTTTAAGATTTTTCTTATTGGATATTCAATTTTGTTATAGTTTACTATAGTTGTTGCTACTTTATTTTTGTTTGTTTTAATGTTTTATGAATGAGAGTGTGGATTGCTCCAATTTAAATTTATTTAATTCCCTAGGCAGTATTATAATCAAACCCTAGGGCACTTTTTAAATTTATAGAAAAAATCATAGGTGCGAGTGTTTGTAACAATACATGTGTGCATTATTGGATAGTAAATGCACAATGTCGATGACTACTGTATCGACATGGAGAAAGAAAGGAGACATGCATTGTGAAAAAGATACAATGTACAATATTTCAAATGAAACAATGTTGATGCCTACTACATTGATGTCAGACATCACACATCTGTGCAGATGAATTGTGAAGAGTGCATGTGTGTGAGAGGTTGGTACACTAAATAGTGCACATGTGTGCATGGTGTAATGAACATAATAGTGCAATGTGAACACAAATGACATGTTTCTTTGTTTTTTATATTTTAACCATAAATTTCTAGCATATTGCACAATTCAAGAAGTTGGAGAGTTTTTCATTTATTGTATTTTTGTTTTTAATCACAACTAAATTTTTTTGGTGTTATTTATATCAATTTAAAGCATTACTATTTATTTTTGAAAATAAATTACACATACACGCACATAGAAAGAGATAGAGAGAAAGAGGGAGGGGAGGGAGGGGAATGAGGGGAGGGAGGGAGGGAGAGCATTGATTATCAACAACAGATAATTGATGCTCTTATCTTTAGGTCATGAGTTCGATCCACAAGAATATCAGATTTGCCACATAGTGTCTATTAATTGAATTTATCACACTTTTATTGTGAGGGGGTTTTACTTGCATTAACAGTCCGACCCTATGACCTTGAGGCTCTTATATGAGTAGAGGAATAGTATGAGTTGCATAGATTACATCCAATTTTTTATTTGAAAATTCTAATTCTAAACAAATTTAAAGAAACTATTTATAACATATTATTTTGGTGTTATTTTTAGCAATTTAAGATATTAGTTTATTCAGTGTTATAAAATGAATAACAATGTGTATTTCATCACTATAGTTAATATTTTGAATTTTGACAAATATTTAGTGTGCATTTTCTAAAATAAGTAAAAAACACACACACACATAATATTGATTATCAACAGTATGATAGTTTGGTTAACAACGAGAGTCAATGTTATTACCATGAGGTCACGAGTTTGATTCTCAATAATGTTTGATAAGCTCCATATGATGTATGCCAGTTATATCTATTATATTGTTAGGACAAGTGCCTTACCAACTCGAGAAAAACTACTAGAATGCATGATACTTAGCATAAACCTACTTAAGAACACATAAAACCACTCTAGAATCCATCTAGAGCATATGAGATGAAGGCAAAAAATTAAAATAAGTAACATATCTTAGATGAGATAATATTTTATATATATAAAAATCTAGCATTATATATTTAAAATTATGTTGTATATATTTAAGCACATTTTTTTTCTATTGATAAAAGTTTTTTTTACATGGCTTAATTCTTTAGATGGTATCAGAGTCAAACCCTAGGATATAATTATAGCAAATCAAATATTAAATGTGGAAGCTTTTAGCAATGCACATATGTACGTGTGGTATTAGGCCCTTGTTGTTGATGTAGTAGGCATCAACAACACATACATACATACATACATACATACTCACTTAGTGAGCTGCCCCAAGCTATTTTACTTATACTAATAGTTTTAAGATTTTTCTTATTGGATATTCAATTTTGTTATAGTTTACTATAGTTGTTGCTACTTTATTTTTTGTTTGTTTTAATGTTTTATGAATGAGAGTGTGGATTGCTCCAATTTAAATTTATTTAATTCCCTAGGCAGTATTATAATCAAACCCTAGGGCACTTTTTAAATTTATAGAAAAAATCATAGGTGCGAGTGTTTGTAACAATACATGTGTGCATTATTGGATAGTAAATGCACAATGTCGATGACTACTGTATCGACATGGAGAAAGAAAGGAGACATGCATTGTGCAAAAGATACAATGTACAATATTTCAAATGAAACAATGTTGATGCCTACTACATTGATGTCAGACATCACACATCTGTGCTGATGAATTGTGAAGAGTGCATGTGTGTGAGAGGTTGGTACACTAAATAGTGCACATGTGTGCATGGTGTAATGAACATAATAGTGCAATGTGAACACAAATGACATGTTTCTTTGTTTTTTATATTTTAACCATAAATTTCTAGCATATTGCACAATTCAAGAAGTTGGAGAGTTTTTCATTTATTGTATTTTTGTTTTTAATCACAACTAAATTTTTTTGGTGTTATTTATATCAATTTAAAGCATTACTATTTATTTTTGAAAATAAATTACACATACACGCACATAGAAAGAGATAGAGAGAAAGAGGGAGGGGAGGGAGGGGAATGAGGGGAGGGAGGGAGGGAGAGCATTGATTATCAACAACAGATAATTGATGCTCTTATCTTTAGGTCATGAGTTCGATCCACAAGAATATCAGATTTGCCACATAGTGTCTATTAATTGAATTTATCACACTTTTATTGTGAGGGGGTTTTACTTGCATTAACAGTCCGACCCTATGACCTTGAGGCTCTTATATGAGTAGAGGAATAGTATGAGTTGCATAGATTACATCCAATTTTTTATTTGAAAATTCTAATTCTAAACAAATTTAAAGAAACTATTTATAACATATTATTTTGGTGTTATTTTTAGCAATTTAAGATATTAGTTTATTCAGTGTTATAAAATGAATAACAATGTGTATTTCATCACTATAGTTAATATTTTGAATTTTGACAAATATTTAGTGTGCATTTTCTAAAATAAGTAAAAAACACACACACACATAATATTGATTATCAACAGTATGATAGTTTGGTTAACAACGAGAGTCAATGTTATTACCATGAGGTCACGAGTTTGATTCTCAATAATGTTTGATAAGCTCCATATGATGTATGCCAGTTATATCTATTATATTGTTAGGACAAGTGCCTTACCAACTCGAGAAAAACTACTAGAATGCATGATACTTAGCATAAACCTACTTAAGAACACATAAAACCACTCTAGAATCCATCTAGAGCATATGAGATGAAGGCAAAAAATTAAAATAAGTAACATATCTTAGATGAGATAATATTTTATATATATAAAAATCTAGCATTATATATTTAAAATTATGTTGTATATATTTAAGCACATTTTTTTTCTATTGATAAAAGTTTTTTTTACATGGCTTAATTCTTTAGATGGTATCAGAGTCAAACCCTAGGATATAATTATAGCAAATCAAATATTAAATGTGGAAGCTTTTAGCAATGCACATATGTACGTGTGGTATTAGGCCCTTGTTGTTGATGTAGTAGGCATCAACAACACATACATACATACATACATACATACATACTCACTTAGTGAGCTGCCCCAAGCTATTTTACTTATACTAATAGTTTTAAGATTTTTCTTATTGGATATTCAATTTTGTTATAGTTTACTATAGTTGTTGCTACTTTATTTTTTGTTTGTTTTAATGTTTTATGAATGAGAGTGTGGATTGCTCCAATTTAAATTTATTTAATTCCCTAGGCAGTATTATAATCAAACCCTAGGGCACTTTTTAAATTTATAGAAAAAATCATAGGTGCGAGTGTTTGTAACAATACATGTGTGCATTATTGGATAGTAAATGCACAATGTCGATGACTACTGTATCGACATGGAGAAAGAAAGGAGACATGCATTGTGCAAAAGATACAATGTACAATATTTCAAATGAAACAATGTTGATGCCTACTACATTGATGTCAGACATCACACATCTGTGCTGATGAATTGTGAAGAGTGCATGTGTGTGAGAGGTTGGTACACTAAATAGTGCACATGTGTGCATGGTGTAATGAACATAATAGTGCAATGTGAACACAAATGACATGTTTCTTTGTTTTTTATATTTTAACCATAAATTTCTAGCATATTGCACAATTCAAGAAGTTGGAGAGTTTTTCATTTATTGTATTTTTGTTTTTAATCACAACTAAATTTTTTTGGTGTTATTTATATCAATTTAAAGCATTACTATTTATTTTTGAAAATAAATTACACATACACGCACATAGAAAGAGATAGAGAGAAAGAGGGAGGGGAGGGAGGGGAATGAGGGGAGGGAGGGAGGGAGAGCATTGATTATCAACAACAGATAATTGATGCTCTTATCTTTAGGTCATGAGTTCGATCCACAAGAATATCAGATTTGCCACATAGTGTCTATTAATTGAATTTATCACACTTTTATTGTGAGGGGGTTTTACTTGCATTAACAGTCCGACCCTATGACCTTGAGGCTCTTATATGAGTAGAGGAATAGTATGAGTTGCATAGATTACATCTAATTTTTTATTTGAAAATTCTAATTCTAAACAAATTTAAAGAAACTATTTATAACATATTATTTTGGTGTTATTTTTAGCAATTTAAGATATTAGTTTATTCAGTGTTATAAAATGAATAACAATGTGTATTTCATCACTATAGTTAATATTTTGAATTTTGACAAATATTTAGTGTGCATTTTCTAAAATAAGTAAAAAACACACACACACATAATATTGATTATCAACAGTATGATAGTTTGGTTAACAACGAGAGTCAATGTTATTACCATGAGGTCACGAGTTTGATTCTCAATAATGTTTGATAAGCTCCATATGATGTATGCCAGTTATATCTATTATATTGTTAGGACAAGTGCCTTACCAACTCGAGAAAAACTACTAGAATGCATGATACTTAGCATAAACCTACTTAAGAACACATAAAACCACTCTAGAATCCATCTAGAGCATATGAGATGAAGGCAAAAAATTAAAATAAGTAACATATCTTAGATGAGATAATATTTTATATATATAAAAATCTAGCATTATATATTTAAAATTATGTTGTATATATTTAAGCACATTTTTTTTCTATTGATAAAAGTTTTTCTTACTTGGCTTAATTCTTTAGATGGTATCAGAGTCAAACCCTAGGATATAATTATAGCAAATCAAATATTAAATGTGGAAGCTTTTAGCAATGCACATATGTACGTGTGGTATTAGGCCCTTGTTGTTGATGTAGTAGGCATCAACAACACATACATACATACATACATACATACTCACTTAGTGAGCTGCCCCAAGCTATTTTACTTATACTAATAGTTTTAAGATTTTTCTTATTGGATATTCAATTTTGTTATAGTTTACTATAGTTGTTGCTACTTTATTTTTTGTTTGTTTTAATGTTTTATGAATGAGAGTGTGGATTGCTCCAATTTAAATTTATTTAATTCCCTAGGCAGTATTATAATCAAACCCTAGGGCACTTTTTAAATTTATAGAAAAAATCATAGGTGCGAGTGTTTGTAACAATACATGTGTGCATTATTGGATAGTAAATGCACAATGTCGATGACTACTGTATCGACATGGAGAAAGAAAGGAGACATGCATTGTGCAAAAGATACAATGTACAATATTTCAAATGAAACAATGTTGATGCCTACTACATTGATGTTAGACATCACACATCTGTGCAGATGAATTGTGAAGAGTGCATGTGTGTGAGAGGTTGGTACACTAAATAGTGCACATGTGTGCATGGTGTAATGAACATAATAGTGCAATGTGAACACAAATGACATGTTTCTTTGTTTTTACACCTGCAACATCTAACAAATTGGTGTTTTTAGAAGTTGGAATAACATTATTTGGAAGAAAAATATTTGTGTTTCCTTTTTCTTTTCTCTTGAAAATTGGATATATGGTCATGCATATAATGCATATATATCCAACAAATCTCTCCTTTTCACTTCAAATGGTATACTCTTCGAGACCCACTCTCTATTTACAAGTCCTGAGCTTCTTATGAGACAATGACTTTGTCAGATATATGATCAATTCTCATTAATATGCACCTTTTCTATCTGCAATACCTTGGACTTGCATATATCACAAGTCTAGTGATATTTTATATCACCAAGCTTAATTCTCTGAATGTAATATAGAATTCTAAAAAAGATAGATGACACTCTATTAGTCTAATTATCACAATATATAATATACTTGGACAAAGCTACCCACTTTTATAGCTTTTATTGCATGTATACTACTCCTCATGAAAATTACATCAAGTAGAATAATCAATAATACAGACTTCTGGGTATCATAATATAGACAAAGCTCCTCATGAAAATTATGATATGTTATTAAAACATATCATAACATCCATGAAGTGCCTCTTTGTTATCTAAATATTCATTTCATAGCATCTATTGGCAATGCTCATTCTCGAGTTCGGAGAGAAATTAATTTTAATAGCATCATGAAGGTGCCTCTCATACATAAACCAAACTACTAATTATTGATTAGACTATTCGATACAGTTGGTTTGGGTCTCTTGTGAATTTACCTTTATACCCTTATTTAATATTTTTTAAAGACACGTGTAAATAGCTGTAAAGTAATTTCTGTTTATTTTTTTTAACAATTATCAGAGCTAGTATATAAGCTTTGTTTTTTTAGCTAGTGTGCGGGACATATTTTTATTATTGAATGCTGCTTTGGTTTCTCCCTGCTGCTGCGCTATTGGGTTCTCTCTTCTTCTCTTCATCTCTGTTCTTTGAAATTCTTGTCAAAACAAGGATTTGTTATTAATAAACAACACTAATCACATATGAAATTACTCTACTTATATGTTTCCTCTCCATCTTTTTGAAACATTTATTATAAGAGAGCTAAAAATGACCCTTAAGTAGTGATGAGTTGTATATCTCAAGGGCCATTACTTATTTTGACTTATTTTTGAAACATTACAACATGTACTTATTGAGATAACCACAATTTTCTCTTTTTCTTATCCTAGAAAATCTTTATTATGCTAAGACATTTTTAGATGATCCTAAGTTTTTTATATTTTATATTGTGTGTGTGTGTATGTGAGTGTGTATGAGAGAGAGAGAGAGAGAGAGAGAGAGTAGGCAAGTGTTAAAGAAACTAAACAAATCCAATCTTGGTTTATAACAAGGAATAATTTGTTTTTATAGAAAATGAAACTAAGCAAGAGTAAATTTTTTTCCAAAAAAAAAATATTCTTGTAATTTATTAGGATAATATTTTGTTGCCTTCCTAAATTTTTAGTTTGCCAATTCATTAGAAGTTGTTTATGTAAGCTGAGTCCAACGAGTTTTCTTTCTATACTACACTTACATAACATACGCTTAAAGTAATCAAAATAAACACACAAAGTTACATTTTTTATTAAATATTTTGAGTGATATAATGGTTACCAAAACATTATGTTGTGTGTTAGAAGCATGTGTGGATGTGCTTATATGTGTATATATTGTATATATAATTGTGTGTGTGTTAAGTACCAACACATATATAATTAATAAACTTGCCTATATGTGTGTATAATAACTATCATCTTTGCATGGATTACTTATTTTTTATAGTGCACGACAGCATGAGCACATATTTGATCATATGATAAATCAAAATAATTATCATATACGCAGACACGAGAGCGTGCATATGTTGTGGTTGTGCGTGAGGTGGGAGTTGAGCGGGTGATGGTGTATTTATATACAGAGGAATGCAATTATGTTAACGATGATCACAGTGATCGCACGGGTAATCCATCAGACGAGTTGATGACTCTGATTAATGTTTTGGAAAACGAGGCTGCGGAGTCAAAGGCGACCCTTCCGCTCTCTTGCAACAGAAGCCAGAAAGAAACACGTTGGTTCATCTCTCTGTCCTGTTCCTTTTACCTCCCCGTCCACCTAAATATCTCTTCTCACTAACTCCAAACTTTTACAGCCCTGAACTTCTATAAACCCTGGCGACCATGTTTCAAGTTATATGTTATGTTTTATCTCTTTAATAATCTTTTTGTGCCATGTTTGTTCCAAGTGGGAGATTGATTCTCTGAAACACAAGTTTTCTGGGGAAAGGCGAACGTGAACTCAATGATTCCAAACAACTGGCTTTCTTTCCCCTCATCTCCTCCTCCTCCTTTGCCCAACCACAATCTACATAATTCTCGTTCTCTTCACTTCTCGGTAGGGTTACACTCGAACAACATGAACGACCCATTTCAAACTCAAGGTTCTCTCACTCACTCTCTCTCTCTCTCTCTCTCTCTCTCGCTCTCGCTCTCTCTGCCTCTCTGACATCCCTTTTCACTTCAGTCTCTGTGTAGATTATGCACGTGCTTAATTGTGTGCGTGTGTATCTATGTTTATGTTTGTGGGAGTTTAATTTGTGTAACAATTTTTTTTTTTGGTATTATTAAACAGATTGGGGTTTGGTAAGCAGCAACAGGATGAATTCTGAAGCACCCAAGATCGCAGACTTTCTTGGAGTCGGTAATTCGGCAAGCCAATCTGATCTGCTGACCATCAATGAAATACAGGCCCGTGGTTCAGACTATATCTTTCCAGCAGAAAGCCTTGATCCGCCTCAAAAGTTCATCGTAGCTGCCTCTAGTAACTCCAGCTTTCAAGAAAATAATGCTAATTTGCAGTCACTTGCATTGTGTATGGGAAGAACAAGCGGTAAGGCCTCGGCATGTGAAACTAGTGCTGATCGTAATAATAACAATTCTACCATTCGTGGAGGAGCTACCACAAAGAAGAGTGTCGACTCCTTTGGCCAAAGAACATCAATATATCGTGGTGTAACAAGGTTGCTATCTAGATTTGCATTATTATCAGCATATTGTCTGTGTGTTATCACACACCAGCACAAACCCACCCACACATATATATGAATGTAGTTTATATGCTCAGAAAAATCACAACAAATTCGTTTTGTAGTCATACTACACCTATATATATGTTCTCTAACATGCATATATTACATGCTCATAATAGTCCACACTTTCACATAGTTTGTGTATATATAAGATACACATACATGGACACACACAAATATAGACTCTCACATGCATACACACACGCACACCACACACACACACACGCACTCATATCTATGCCTATAGAGATGCATGCATGCATGCATGCATGCAGTCTAATATGTTTGTCATTTTAAAAATATACAAATGATTTTGAGATCTAGGTAATTTTATGGGCAGACATAGGTGGACAGGCAGATATGAAGCACATTTGTGGGATAACAGTTGTAGAAGAGAAGGGCAATCTAGGAAAGGAAGGCAAGGTGCGTGTTTTTTTGGCAATCACATAAAATTTAGGGTTTGTATGTTGTGGGGGTTGCAATATAGGCAACATGCATGTATACACATGCAAGTATGCGTATCCTTCAGAAAGAAGAATTATCTCTTTTTTTTTGTGTATTGATAAATATTCTTCTCAATGTCACTAACTTGGTGCTAAATTTTTTTTTTGCTACTTCTACCAAATTATGGGATGCAGTCTATTTAGGTAAGCAATTTTTTTATTCTTACATTAATTATATGAATGTATATATGTATGTGCTTGTGTGTACTTAACTTTTTTTTTTTTTTTTTTGGCTAGGTGGGTATGACAAAGAAGAAAAGGCTGCTAGGGCTTATGATATGGCTGCACTAAAGTATTGGGGAACATCCACAACCATTAATTTCCCAGTATAATTTTGATAACATACTAGATATAATTTATTTATATGATTTATATATATTTTAAAATTTTTTTAAAAAAATCATTACTATACAAGTATTTTTTGCAATAATTTTAATATATCAATAAAAATGAATTTATTAATGGGCCTAGCTCATGGAAAATATGCATTTTTAGTTGCATAGTTTTTTTCTTGGATGAATGTGTAATGTGGTGCATTAGACATTATATTAACCATGTTTAATAATGTGAATTGTTTATGCTATTGTTTCACAGATTAGTAATTATGAGAAAGAACTAGAAGAAATGAAGCACATGACTAGACAAGAATTTGTAGCCTCCATTAGAAGGTTGTATGCTAGTAAACTTGCCTTCATACCTTGTAAAAAAAATAGAGTAATTATGAGGATGAGGAAGGCAAATGTCATAATCATGTGTTGGTGATAAATTTCACAAAAACATGCTAACTAATACAATTATAATGGTGTTGATCATTGCAAGAAGGCTCTAAGGTGGAGTTGATCCTTGCCAACTTACCCTTTCCTAAAGGCAAATTGGTAAGTTGCCTAATTCAAATTAACTTGACACACCCTAGGGCCTAGTCCTAGTGCACATTTACTTGATGGTTAGTTGCACATGAAAACATATGATATATACAAATTCAACTCCCCCTCTCAATCCCTGTTCTTCTCTTGTGGACACTGGTGGGGCTTACATCTACTGATGCCTAGGTCCCATAGAGTTGGTGTAGGTGTCAATCTTACTCGAGGATACTCATACTCATGGCTAAAAATAGAATGCAACACACCCAGGACAACCTATTTTTGGTTACCATGCTTTCTTTAATTGGATTTTCAGAGTAAGGAGTTGAAACACACACACACACACACACACACACACATGAATGCACACACACATACACATTCACAAACTCACACATGAATCTTGCTACTTATTAAGGATCACTATTAAATCCATTTCAAAATGATCCTAATCATAGCTTCTATGGGGTAGTTCAAATGGTAGGGCTAGCTTTATATTTGTGGATTATTTGAGTTTTTGAATTCAAATTCTATCTTTTATCTAAAGATAGAATTTGAATAAATTATGTGTACTTGCACAACATACCTAGAGGTTGAACTAGTGAAAAAGGACTATATATGTGTGTAGAGTTTGAATGTGCATAAACTTACCTAGACACCCATGTGGTTTCAATAAAAGGTGACCCTAATCATCTACTTGTTTTTTCTTTATGGATAAATTTCAGGAAGAGTAGTGGTTTCTCTAGGGGGGCATCTATATATCGTGGAGTTACGAGGTACCTATAAATTATAATTAATCTTCTCTCTCTCTCCCTCTCTCTCTCTCTCCCTCCCTCTCTCTCCCTCCCTCCCTCTCTCTCTCTATTTTGCCTTTTTTTTTTTTTTGATTAACTATGTATTCTCTCTACATGAACTAATTAAAATATGGAAGCAGGCATCACCAACATGGAAGATGGCAGGCAAGAATTGGAAGAGTAGCAGGAAATAAGGATCTCTACTTGGGAACATTTAGTAAGACCTTTGCATGTATGGCATTGCATAACATTGGTTGTGTCATGAAATATTAGTTTCTAGCTAGTTATGATCACCATGCTTATTTAATACCATGAAACCAAGAGAATTTACTTCTGATATAACCTCTCAAATCTTACTTCTTTCTTCTCTTTTTACTATTTCTCCTATAATAATAAATTTTGGAATTGAACAATCTTTGATTGAATCATTTGTCTAATTATTTTAAGGGAGCTACCATATTTGACATAGTTAAACTTCGCCATGGCCAGTGCTTATTCTTGGAGTCCAATTCTTATTTGGGCAGACAATATTTGGGTACAATCTCTTTTTAGAATAAGCTTAGTGTTGTTTTACATTCATTCATTATTATTTTTTTCTCTTGGGGAAGTTGTGTGCTCGAATTACTTGGTTTAGATCTCTATCGAACTGATATATTTCGTCAATGGGGAAGTTTAATTAAATCTAGATTAAATTGCTGCTGTGATATGAGCTCAATGACAATATAGGTACTGAAGAAGAGGCAGCAGAGGCTTATGACATAGCAGCCATAAAGTTTAGAGGACTTGGAGCAGTGACAAACTTTGACATGAACAGATACGATGTGAAGAGCATTCTAGAGAGCAGTACTTTGCCGATTGGAGGAGCAGCAGGGAAGAGATTGAAGGAAGCTCAGGAAGCGATTGAATCATCTTTGAAACGAGATGAATCGATTGTTCTGGGTTCAGGCTTCCCTTACGGAGTGGGAAATTCGCTCTCGGGTTCAAACCACAGGTTTCCTTACTCGCTAATGAACAACCATAACCCTTTTGACGAAACCCAACCCTTGCGACCCTTGCAGAACCAGGACGATCATCTCTCTTACGCTCAGAATGACTCATTTCACCAAAATTCGTACCTCCAATTCGGGCCATTCTTTCACAATTCCAGTACCCAAAACTCTCACTTTTATAACACTTGCGGCGGTAACTCGCAAAAATATAACCCTGCTCTTCCTCACGCGTACATTGGTCTTGATCACAATGGCGGCTCTAATTCTGTTTGTAGTTGTGGATATCTTGGGAATGAAGTTGGATTGGGTTTGAACTCGAGTGGATGCAATCTGGTAGGATCAGCAGAAGAGTTGGCCCTTGTTAAAGGGGATTATGATGGGATGCCCGTCGGGAGTTACGCGACGTGGTCTTCTACCTCTATTGCCGGACAGAATCCCAGTGTCTTTGCAATGTGGAATGGTTGAGTTCTTCGTGGGAGGATGGATGACCATGTTGTTTTGGTCGAGATCTTGTTGTTTGCGTTTGGTCCTTTGACCTTTGGCTTGTTTTCTGATTGCAAGTCATTTTTACCTAGGAAAATTGTATTAGGTTTTTTTTTTTTTGTGGGTTTTGCGAAAAACAACAGCAAAAAGTCAGTTTTTTT
The DNA here is from genome assembly GCA_029783825.1 of Sapria himalayana. Lineage (NCBI taxonomy): Eukaryota > Viridiplantae > Streptophyta > Magnoliopsida > Malpighiales > Rafflesiaceae > Sapria > Sapria himalayana. Next base: position 1,859,145 of record JAREIK010002830.1, read on the forward strand.
AGTTGAATGTTTTATTTAATCTATTTATACTTTTTTTAAGTGTGAAAAAATTATGTAAATTAAAGGGAAATGTGTTTTGATACACCAAACTCAAAATAGTTAAATAAGTTTTGGTGCATTAAAATACATTAATTCAATTTTGCCCCTTGCATATTAAAAAAAATTTATAATTAAGTTTTTTAATTCAGAAATTAGTTTGTCGAATCAAAAATCTTGTATGTTTTTATAAATAATTTAGAAAAAAAAGAATTTGCCAAATATAAGATTCAATTTTACATATCAATTATAACAAGATTAAGATAAATAAATATATTAACATACAATAATAAAATTATATATAAACACATGTAGATATGTTTATACACGCACACAGACACCCACTCACACATGCATGCATACATACATATTTTTATATCTACACACACACAACAACTATATGTGTTTAGATATATATATATATCAATATGAACATTTAAATAGACACACACACACACAAACACTTATATATATATATATATGTGTGTGTGTGTGTGTGTGTGTATGTGTGTGTGTGTGCATGTACACAACAAAATAACGATATAGAAATGAAAAATAGAAATGCTCAATTTCCATTTCTAAAGTTAGAAATAAAATTAAAACGGATTAGAAATAGAAATAATATATTGCTACAAAATTTAGAAACAGAATAATTTATCGTCGCTATTTCAAGTTGCGAATAAATGGAGATAAATTATAAATGGAATTAGAGACATAAATTGAAATAATTGAACTTTCCGTCACAAGTTTCATGCGGGGATGTTTACGAGTAAAGATGGGTGGACTTTACCAATAAAAAATTTTGTTTCTAGATATATTATGTATAATATTAATGACTTGTGTACCAATTGAAATGAGAATTAATTCTGATTCTAAATTTAGAAACGAAAAAGAAATCCATTTCAGAATTTGGTAACAAAATTCAATTCCATTGCTAATTTTGAAATGAAAAATAAGCTTTAATAAGAGTTTGGACGTGAATAATGATTTTAAAATAAAAAATCCAAAATTTAAGGCTATTTTCAAAAATATGCCCAAACTAGTAGGTTTAGAAACAATGTGACAATGGTCGTCGTTGTGAACGACGACCATTGCCACCCTGTTTAAGGTTTTTGAATTTTAAAATGCTGGTTTCAAAAGCCAGCGTTTACAATGCATGCTATTGAATTTTTATAATTTTCAAAAGCTTCTTTGTCTCATGGCGATGACAGAAAATATAACCACTTCTTTTAAGGTTTTTGAATGCGGCTGCCACTTCCACTGCAATTCTCTTTTAGAACATAGCAAAATGCAAGAGAATGTAAACACCATGTTTGTATTTACCACAAACAGGATGATTTTTAAGAAGAAAAAGCATGATATTCATAGTAGGAGTCGTCATTCTTTACAATTTTTGACTTCTCTAGGATGAATTTCCCATCCTTGTAGCTTTGTCTTTCCTCATAAGCTCATTCATACTTCCATCCAAGGACCTCTTTGCATTGAGATTAATAGATATCAGCCACGGTGTGGAGGTCAGTCATTAGCTGCATGTCCCCCTTCTGCCCGACCTTAATGTTCATCGTGTGGGTGAACAGAAAGACTCGACCATGCCTTTCCCTACATGAATTGCAATGAATAATAGAAATAGATTCATCAAAATACCTAACTAGTAGAGATGTCAAATGGGCCGGGCCGGGTCGGCCGACACTTTTTTTAGAGCACAGTCATGCTTTCGTGCCGGGCCAGGCACGGCACGGTTACCGTGCCGTGCCTTGCCTGGCCCGGCACAATTTATAAAAGCCAGGCCTAGTCAGGCCAAACCAGGCCGTACGGGCCTGGTTAATTTTTTTTTTAAAATTTTTAGAGTTTAATATTTTAGTTTAATTAAAAAATATATTAAATTATATATAGAATTATAGATAATGTATAATATATTAAATTTATAAAATGAAATTGATTAAAAAAGAAATAAATTACAAAGTTTATTTTTTTTATAATTCAAAATAAAATTAGTTTATAATTTATTAGAATTAAATTATAAAGTTATAAATTTTTAAATGAAAAATTTAAACAAAAAAATAAATTAAGCAAAAAATTTCGATAAAAAGAATTAAAAAGTAAAAAAAAAAACAAAAAGCAAACCAAATGAGAAATGACTAATCAACGTAACATAAAAATAAAGCGTACAATCAATAAAAAATAAAACATCAAAATCACAAAGCAGTGGAACATCATCAATCGTTAATCGACATGTAATGAGCATTATCAACTGCAATATCAAGATCAGTATCATATGGATCATCATCATTAGCAATCAACTCCTGCGCTTTCGCAGTGGATGCGGCTGCAGTCCCTGTCCTAGTCCAAGCTCCAACCCAATCATGGATGCTGAACCTCGAATCTTCCCAATCCTTCAAACAGGCCAAGGCCTCAACAATATCTGAACGTAATCTCAATCTCCTATCTGAAATCACGTTCACTGCAATAGAAAAAGGAGACTCTGATGCTACGCTTGACACCGAATGAGTCAGTAGATCCCATGCCATCCTAGATAGCATGAGAAATGTGGACTTATATGATTTCTACCACTGTAATATATCAAGATTCTTAGTATCAGAATGTGATAGGATTGAGCAGTAATCGGTATCTAAGTACCGAGAAAGCTCACTCCTATGTGATGGTCCACCCTTACGTTTCCCCCTCACTAGCAGAATGGAAAAATCATCTCTGAACAAGGTATCAATGTCCATAATCGCAGTCTCACTACCACCACCACCATACCTAGTATCGTAGTATGTGAACAGGTCAGTCAACTTCTCGTGAGTGAACCCTTCAGGTGGCTCTTCTAGGTTCATGCACGAGGAAATATAAGTCATGGTATTTTCTACCACTTCCACATTAACCATAGGGTCCATGCATGCAGTGAGGCAATAAAGAGATAGAAGGGTGGACCATTACTTTAAGTACTTGGTTTCCATCTCTGCAACCATATGGCTAATTGTCGGGTCAGCTCGATACTTCCTAAACATGCTACTAATATTGCATATACACCTGAGTGCAATGTAAGTCATGGGCGTATAAACTGACGAACACATGTTCATCGTGTCATAAAAAATGAAATTCCTGAAGCGCAGTCAGTGTCTTCAATAATAAGTTCGTCATTCTTACTATTGACGTAGTCAGATATCATGTGTTCGTATCCAACACATGATTTCAACATTAGGTACGTGTAATTCCCACGATGTCTCACATCCGATTGGAATTTCTTCTTCTTAAGATTCGTAGACAAATAGAGACTATCAAATTCTTATTGTCTGCGAGGAGTACGAATATATTTTAGTGCATTACATATATTATCCAACGTGAGGGAACACACCTTCATACCTGCTTGAATAATCAGGTTAATCACGTGACACATGCATCTGAGATGAAAAATCTCTTTTAATGGTGCATCTCTAATATTCCTAACAAACAAGTTAATTACTACTTCATTATTAGATGTGTTATCGAATGTGATACTAAAAATTTTATTTTGAATTTTATATTCCCTAAAGATTTTCATCATACACTCAAAAATAGTCGGGCCATCATGAGGATGGAGAATCTTAGAGAATCCTAAAATTTTTTTATTCATAGTCCAGTTAGAATCTATATAGTGGCTGGTGAGACATGCATAAGATGATTCATCGTAAGTTGTCCAGATATCGGATGTCACGGGAACCACTCCACTATATGCCATAAATTCATTAATTATTTTTTGTTTTTCTAACTTATACAATGTTAGTATGTTATTCCTAGATGTGGACCTAGGAATCATACGATAAGTATGCTGAAAATATGTCTGTATTATGCGCACTACCCTTGGATCTTCCGAAAATCTGATCGGAAGACCCATCAATGTGATAATTCTAGTCATGTCATCCCTGCCCAACTCGCTGTAGTATATGAAGGGAGAAAAATTTGAGACTAAACTCGATCCAGTCTCAAAAAATGCTGTGCCATGTTGTTTTTGCTGAGGATCTAATGGACCATATTTTTTGGTGTATAATTTGGTATGCCTCATAAGGTGCTCAGTCCCAAACGAACTCTTACATGTTAAAATTCTCATTCAATATTCGTACTGTGCTATTTCTTCCTCACCCCTAATATTTTTTATTTCAGTATATTAAAATGAGTCCAAACTACATAAGTCCTCCTAGTTTTTTATTTTTTAGAAGTTTGGGTTGAGACGACTAGAGAAACCAAATTTCAGCAGCCTCAGACTTTTGTGTAAGATTTTCATTTTCTAAATTTAAATAAGTTTCATTAGTATTTGTCATTTTTAGGATTTTTGTTAAACATGACACTTATTTAGAGACTAGATGATAGATTTTAGATTTAACTATTTTAGGACTAGGGAGAGAGAGAGAGAGACTAGAGTGAGAAAAAAAACTTAAAATAAATTACCCGGTAAAGTAGTCAGGTCGATCACGTGCGCGGTGCACCATAGTCTAGCTCAAATTTCGAAACCCGTGTTGAGATTCTCGAAAAGCCAAGCCAAATGACTAAATCCCGACTTCCCAAATCCCGAGAGAGAGGAGCAAGAGTTTTGAGAGGGAGAAAATATGAGATTTGAGAGAAAAAATAGTATAAAAAACATAAATGTTATAGAGAGGAGGGGGGGGGGGATTTTATAGATTAAAGAAAATAATTTTAAAAAAAAAGTCATTTTTTGTTTTTTTTTTAATATTTTAGGGGGCAGAATCATGAGGGTCGTCGGATACTGCCCCTTAGACGTTGGAAGCGAAATCCAAAGGCAATATTTTAAATTTTTTTTTTGCCCGTTAGGGAGCGGGGGGAATCTGGTCGGGTCCGATTAGACCCGACCCGTAGTCATTTTTGCTAGAAACTTGGCTTGGCCCGACTCCCGTGTCCTGAGTCACCGTGAACCCACTCGTGACCCGTGACTCGTGAGGGTGTGAGAGCCACCTAGTTCTAGCCAGTTCAGCGGGTCAATGGGTGCGGGATGCCAAGGCTGGGTGTGAACTGTGACCCCGACCGTGCCTACGGGCCGTACCACGGGCCACCGAACCATGCCGGGTAGGCACGGCACGAGGCCCGGTTGGCCTCGGCACGGTATGGCATGGGTTGTGCCTCACCCGGGCAAGGGATATTCCCGTGCCGTGCCTATTCCTCGGCCAGCCCAGGCACGGCCGAACCGTGTCGTGCCTATTGCAGGGCCTGGCTAACCTAGCCGGGCTGACCCGATCGGGCTGACACCTCTAATAATTAGCAGCTTTTGCATTGACAGTAGTAGACAGCAGCAACTAAGTAATATGGATGGATTAGATGATTAAGATGGAGTAGTTGTGTGAACAAGTCGAACTTAGATCTAAGAGAGGATTGGATCGTTCATTGAATGATGATTCTAATGTCGACTAAACCAGCACAAGAATGAAGCATTCACCTGAAACATTTTAGAAATCATGTTGTCATGGCGAGCAACAAAGTTGTTGCAATTACAACAGTGGTACAACCTTCCCTCCACCAAGGTGTCCATGACGAACACTCAAGTTAATTCTTCTCAAAGTCGAATTCCTCCAGATCCATATCCTTTCTGTGAATAGTAGAAGATGAACAAAAATTATTAGAACATTCTTAAAATCAAAAACAAAAACAAAAACATAAAAAAACTGAGATAAGAACATTTCGTGGTTTCCGTAATTCTTCCGAACAATTTTGTTTTTCCAAGAAAATAACCATGGCGAAAAAATGCAAGGAATTCATATGGCTTTCAAAGCAAAATCATCATAAAAAGAAGATGGGGGGAGCCCTTGATGAGAAACTCAATAACATTAACACATGTGGGTTTTAATGGAGGAGAGCAAAGGGTGTTGTCTCGGGTATAGAATCTGGACGAGTTGTTAGATGAAGTGAATAGTGGAAGTGGCATCCGCATTCAAAAACCTTTAAAGAAGTGGTTATATTTTCTGTCATCGTCATAAGAGAAAGAAGCATTTGAAAATTATAAAAATTCAATAGACGGCGTCGTGAACGATGGCCTTTGAAACTAGTATTTTAAAATTCAAAAACCTTAAACATGGTGGAAATGGTCATCGTTCACAATGATGTCCATTACCACTCTGTTTCCAGACATACTAGTTTGGACATATTTTTTGAAACCAACCTTAAATTTTGAATTTTTTATTTAAAAGCACTATTCACGTCCAAAACTCCTTTAATAAAATAAATTAAAATTCTAATTTTTTTTAATTAGTCATAAATATGAGTCATATCTCAATGTATATACTATTATATTTTTTAAATTATTTGACATTATACTTATTATACACATTGCCTCTACATACACTCACCCACCGTGCATATTGCCACATGCTGTATGCCGCACAACTACATGATGTGCTTCACACTACATGCATGTCATTGTGATCATGGCCACACGATGCATGTCTCATTGCCACATGATGTTCGGCACCATATCACATGTGCTTGCACCCTCATGTCGATGCCAACAATGGGTTGACATCGAAGTTGCAATAATAGTGTCAACATTGTTGACATTACTGTGTAGCAAGCACACACCACACCTTTATCTCTTATTGTTATTTATGCTGTGCATACCCCATGCTCTGATACCATGAGAAAAATATATCAGTATATGAAAACTTTTATATATACTTTATCCATATAATGTACATTGAGAATGTCATCTAAAAAACAAAAAGATAAACAAAATGAAGAGGAGCAAACTTAAATCTTAACAATAATTTTTTTTTGCACAAATATTTTTTGAACTCTTCTATGATTGAAACATTGAAATATAAACTTATAATGGAGTTGTAGTATAATACTATGGTGATTATATATTAATTTGTCATTTATTAATGGAGTGCATTCTTGTTTCAAAGCTTTTATATGTTTTCTTAATGAAGATATCAATATAACAAAGAAATATTGGGATGATATCAACATAACTTAAAATGAAATTGAGGTCATCCATATGATTATACTTATGAAGTATATACTTGTTACTTATTTGATAATATGTGTGTGTGTGTGTGTGTACACACACACATATGTTATTTCCTCTATATATTTATAACTTATGTAAACATAAATAAATTGTTGTAGACTTATCTAATACAAAATCAAATTGATTTTCAATATAAAAAATTTATGAGCTAATTTTTATGATCTTTCAAATTTATTATGTATTACTAATTTTATCCTTAATCAATACTATGAAAATATGTATTTATGAGAGTTTGATTTTTTTAGTTTTTCATATGTTATTAAATATTATAGTTAATTGTTAAATTATAAATTTTCATACATATTTGTCTCCATTAAAATCTCATTTCAAAATGATTTTAATCATTTCATTATCGCATGATAAACAATTGAGTTTCAATTTTATCATCATTCATGATATGCAAGATTTTATGAAATTAATATCATAACAATACTCATTTTACATTATAGAAATATATTATGTAGTTACACAATTTCCTAGATTAAAATTGGTGGTGAAACATAATGTGTTTTATGTATTTCATTCTTTCAGAAAACCAATTGAAACATGATTGGTGTTATATGAATCAAAAGGCAAAATAATTACTACACTTCTTTATCTTATTTATGGATTAAAGATATCATTATTATTGATAACATTGAAAAAATGAGACAAATTACATGAGCGAACAAGGAGTATTAATGTCTTACATTAAATAGAAATGTACCTCCAAACAACATATTAATATTCATCTCTCCATAAGTATAAAATTAATATTATTTTGTGTATATATATCATTTGCTTGTGTCATACTAAACTACAGTTTATAAACATGATAATAAGTTACACAATCATTATAATTGAAATAACTACATTCTTTTATTTTTTTAGAGACAATTTTACTTTTCAAATAATTATAATAATTATATATCATATGTTTCTATATGTATATATACTTTATTGACATATTACTAAATCATTCACTACATGTTTATATACATGTATTAATATATATATATATAAGTATATTTTAGAATTCTTGTGTGTTAGTATATACATATATTACATCACATGTATGTATATATACATATATTGCATCTGAATATAAATGTAAATACATCCTTGAACATGCAAAATTTTGGATGTAAATATCCTTTTTTAATGAATACGAGAACAATTACATTATAAATGTAATATATACACAACACACAATAATAATGATTTGTGTTTCTTTAATGTTTGATTGTGCAATAATAATTATTAATAATGGGTTTTCAATTGGAATAATTGTTTTGACATTATATAATTCCGATGCAATATTTTTGATTAATGATTCTTATCGTACCACATATTATACAAGAAATATCCCATTAAAATGTATATGTTGATTTAATATTTTTTACAATCTATTAGCATATATAAAATCATAATAAAAATAATGATTTTGATATTATTCTAAAAGACATGAACGAGAAGCAAATAGCAACTCATTTCACTCGTGATAGTAAGGATCATCAATTCATGATCTAATTAATTATGAGCATATGCTTTTCCCTCGTTATACATGATATAATTGTAACAAAATATTAATAATATAAGATTAAGGCCAAGAAATTCAACTTAATTTTATATAATAATTTTTTAAAGATTAGGCTAAAATACTAAGTTAGAAAAAGAAATAATAATTAATAAATTTATGGAATATAGTGGCATGATATCCGTGATGTCTGATATCTAAACTAGTCATAATGATGCATCTTAAGTATGCCTCATCGCCTACAATATATATTCTAAATGGATACTAAATAAAAAAATATTAAGATTTTTAGAGATTCTTCATCCTCATGATGAACTGGCCATTTATGAGTGTATGATGAAAATCTTTAGAGAATATAATATTCAAAATAAAATATACACATATCAGTTTATACTCCAACAAATTGCTTTGCACTCAGGTACATATACAACATTAGTAGCATTTTAAAGAAGTTTAGAGATGACCCCAATATTTAATGATATGGCTCTTAAGATGGAAACCAAGTAATAAAAGTATTGGTCCACCATTCCATCTCTTTATTATCTAGCTACCTGGATAGACCCTAGGATTAATGTGGAAAGGATAGAGAATATTTTGACATACATATCCTCGTGCACGAACCAAGAACACCAACCTAAAAAGTTCATTCATGAGAAGTTAATTGAATTATTTACATATTAAGATACTATGTATGGTGGTAGTAGTAGATATGCTCCGAGTATAGACATGGATATCTTATTTATAGATGATAACTTCTCCATTAGTTAGCGAAGGGGAAAATGATGGGGTAGGCCGTCGAATAAGTGTGAGCTATCTCGATATTTAAATACTGATTACTACTCAATCCTATCACATACCAAAAATAATAAGCTCGATATTTTACAATGATAGAAATCATATGAGTCCACCTATCCCGTACTATCTAAGATGACATGATATTTACTGACTTCTTCGGTATCGAGTGTAGTATTAGAGTCTAGTTTTTCTGTTGCATTGAATATGATTTCAGATATGAGATCAAGATTGCGGCTAAATATTATTGAGGCATTAGCATGCTTGAAAAATTGGGAGGATTCGAACTTGAACATCCAGGATCATACAATAACTACAACAAGAGTGAATTATTTGGTGGTAGATGATGATTCGTGAAATTTTGATGAGGACAGAGATTGAGACTATCGCTAGTGATACCATCAGATACTTATATGATTAATCATTGATGTATTAATTTTGAGCATGCATTATTATTTTGTACTTGTACCTTGTGTTATTTTATATTAAAAAAATGATTTAAATTTATAATATTTATTTTATATTATTTTTGTGAGTTGTTACTTATTATTGTAATTTTGTTTTTTTTGTTGTATTTAATTAACTAATTAATTAATTTTGTATTGAAAATTATATTATTTAGAATTAGAGATGACCCAATTCTAAATGGGCCCAAATGGCATGTCCCGGCATGACTCGGCATAGCCCTACACAACCTTGCATGTGATCCCCAAGGCCAAGCATGAACCTACCCAAATCTAGTAGACTTGGGCTGGTCGTGCCATGCCAAGCTTGCACTTTTTGAGTCGTGTCATTATGGCTACAGGCCTGTTCTTTTTGAGTCGTGTCATACCAGGTCTGCTCTTTTTGAGTCGTGCTGTGCCAGGCAAGACATGGTGGCTCAAGTGGGCTACCAAAAATTGGGTCATTCCGGCCTGACATGTCTCGTTTGATACATCTAATTAGGCATACAAACAAATAATAAAAAATTATATTGGAAAATTTGTAGCTTTGAGACCAAATTAATAAATGGTTAAAGATACAATTTTTTTAATTTAATAACAAATACAATAAAATACAAAATCATCTTACCCCGATCCTTATATATTTATGTCTCTCTCTATATCTCATGCAATATATTTACATTTATGTAATATCATAAATCAGTAACAACAACTTTAGTACATATAAATCATTACCTACATTATTATTATTAAATATACGTTGTTATTATATGTAAAAAATAAAAAAATATGATATGAATTGATCATGAATGGATAAATATTAGATTAAAGATTATATTTTGACTGATGAGTTTATAGTGAGGATTGTTGAGTTTGTTGGTTTTACTAAAAAGCACTCTAAATTAATGGATGAAACGAAAATAAAATGCTCATGTAATGACCATAAATGTCAAATCAAAATTTTCAAAAGGTAGACACTATGCGATTCTATCTTACAAAATATAGATTTGTTAGAGACTATTATGTTTAATATAAACATGGGGAACTAGTTGTGCAACAAACTGCAATGATTTGATTGATCTTGTCTAACAAATGAAGTCGTGACACTAAAACCCAATCATTACATCAAATCAAAAGTTTAGAACATTTCCAATACTCCAAATCCATATAGAACCTCAGAAGAAAGAGAAAAGGAGAGAGAGAGAGAGAGAGAGAGAGAGAGAGCGAGAGATTCATTGCTCAAGAACAAGAAATTATTTATATATAGGAGTTTGTTCATCGCACAAAATTTTAGTTTTTTTGTGGGTATTTTTTGTTATTTTCATTATGTATTAGTAGTAAAAATATGCTTTAAAAGTGAGTACTTCACTGATTTATGTTTATGATGGATCATTAGGAATAAAAATAGAATCAACCATAAATTAGTTACAAATGATCAGTTATCAAATTAGGCTTTCACTCGAAGTGTAGTTCACTTTTATTGGTTGCATTCAAATCCCAATTTAATTGTCCTTCATCATTGGCTACCAATAGTCACCCAATATATGATCATAATTGGGATTTTGGGTAGCTTATCTTTCACCGCCCTAATGATATCTATTGATACAATTTTTTTTCATATTCTCTCTCTTAGTTCTCAGTCACAAAATTATCATCCTTATATTCTTTCTTTCTAGGTCTAGAAGTATTAACTTAGTCCTAGAATTTTTGCTCATTCATTTTGTTGTGACAACAAATTAAATAAAAAATACAAAGAAACAAAAAAAAAAATAAAAACAACATAAATACTAAGGAATAATTATTATCCAAACAATTAAAGATAGAACTATCATTTTACAAGAATAATTATGTCAATTCAAGTTGACTGATCAAATTAAATAATTTCAATCAATAGTGCTAAAAATATGTTATGACTTTATTATAATTGCAAAATTTATTATTTTTGATATGGTCTCAAAGGCTCATTAGGTGATTAATTTTCTTTCAATTAATTGAGATTCACAAGTATATGTATTATACAAATAGTAAAACTAGACGTAAGTCTAGATATTGATTTTATGAAGATTTTGTAGGTTGTTTGACCAACTAAAGGTAAACTAACTACTACTCAAGTTGAGTAGATAGACTTGAGTTTTTGGAAATATATTTAGACTGTAGGGTTAACTTACTTTCTTTTATATGATGATATTTTTTTAATATATAGGCAATATTATATTTGATTATCAGATGAATGTCATTCTATTAATATGATATGATGATATTAGATAGACTTGATATTTTTTAATATATTTTTTTAATATTATATTTAATATATAGATAGACTTGAGTAGATAGACTTATTTTATATGATGATAGACTTGAGTAGATAGAAATGCTCTAGTGCCCTCTTGGCATATTAGATGAATGTCAGCCTTAGATTATCACTACCATGGATGATCGCTGCATAATTATATCCTCAATATTTTAACACCTAAAGTACACATCATTCTATTAATGAGACATTCACATGTCTACTTATTTTAGGTATTATGTCAAATGTCATTAATGATTTCTTCAAATATATATTTCTATTTTTCAACCCCTAATCTCTTAATGATGCAAAATAATATATTAATAAATATATTTGTGGTTATGGTTTCTCAATAGATATACTCACATCAATTAATATATATCTTCTCATAAATTTTACTTGCATGTGTCTTATGAGATACCTATCATCATCCACTACAACTAACACACGACTTACACACTATGGTGAAACATTTAAGATAGATATTTAAATTGATCCACACATCACTAGAAAATCAATTCTTCTAGAATATGCATAATGGATTGGTCTTAAATATATTTTTGCTTTCGACTTTAAAAGTATCACACTCATAATAATTAAACTTATATTAATAATGGGGTTTCACGCATAGGTTTTTCTCATGTGTTTAGATTAGAAGGGTTGTCACCTCCTTCTTATCATACCATATGAGTTTATCTTGTGACACACATGTTACCATCGAGCATGGCTAACACGTATAAATATATGATATGGTGAAACCCCAAAATTTCAGCACTAATTAGCATCCATATTCATTAACATTCAAACTACAATATTACAATAAAAATAAAAATTATTCATTCACATTATCATAATATAATTAAATCAAATCATTCCTAGATCTCAATTTAGCATGATGTTGAGGAAGAAATCATATAAAATGTTTAAAATGACATTATGTTGAATCAAGGGTTCCTAATGATAGATCTAGTGAGGATTCTAAGTCTCAAAACCTAATCATAAATATTTCTTGCTTGAGTTTGCCATGGACTTGCTCCTAATTGGGGGTTGGAAGTTATACCGCCAAAGATTTTCTATGCTATTGGCTCATAATACTATTTCCCCTCTCTCTTTTTTGTGAAAAAATTCTAAGTGTTGCTTTTATGCTAGGTGGTTATATGAGATTCTTTAAGATGGAAGTCACAACTAGCTTTAGGTTATGCCTTCCTTGTTAGATTGAATCTTCTTTAGAGTACAAAAGTTACAATGACAAGAATGACATGACTCAAGTACTCTTTTCTAGAGCACAAATTCATTATGATAGAAATATCATAACTATGATAATTTCTCTTTGGAAAGTAAAGTCATGATGTTGGAAATAAATGTGATTGATATTAATGTTCTCTTATGGTGGAAAATACTAACATGACTAAGGTATTAACCATTTGTAATGCTAGCAAGAATGCAAAGACTTCGACATTTTCTCTCTAGATCATAAAATCATGGTGAAATATATTTTCATGACTACAAATCATGTGATATAATAAGATTTCTTGTAATGTATTGATTAAGTCATGGTACTGAAAAATTTTTTGACTTCTTATACATATGTGGTACTATTTAGTATGCTAAATACCAAATAATAGTGCCCATCTAGTATGCTTTTTATGATATGTTTTACTTGAAAGAGGGGTTTATTTTTTAATGATTTCTTTAAAACTTAGTTTTGAATGATTTTAATGAATAATTATGAAATCATGAGTTTTTAGTATGAAATATATAGTTTTGTGGAGTTAGTGAGTAGAATGGGAGCAAAAAGTTATGTAAGTCATAGTAATTGGCAAGTTATGACTTGATTTTACCTTTGATCACTTATAGATTAGTTTTGACATCCTTTCTTGGCCAAAAACTCCATATATATAGTCATGAAAATCTTCATATGTCACAACCATACTACTTTGTTGACACAAACTTTTCACTGTGTAATATATATTTTTGGCAATGAGGATTTATTGGATTCATAGCCAAACTAGCTCAAAATAACTTCACAACTATGATATTAATTTCACATCACATGATCCAAGTATCCTATTGGTACTAAAGGTCATGGCAGCCTCTAGATGTTATGACTTTTCCCTTACCAAACTACATAATACTTAAGTCAAAGCCATAATATTGATCTAACATCTTTCCTTTTGTCTATAAAATATTACAGAGAGTCAAACTTGAGTCATATCCAACACAAGCATCATGACTCTTATAGCTCAAGAGAGAAACCAAAATCATGGTCAATCTTTAATACTGTGACTTTGGATTATAAAAGTAAAATGAACTAACCACAACTATACTCAATGCTATGGCATTGGCTTATAGTGACTAAATGAATAAGTCATGACTATAATCTAGTACCCTGACTTTGTATTACATAAGCTAAATGAGCTGTCATAACTTTTCTCAAAGTCACAACCATCAAGTAGAGGAAAGAAACTAAAGCCATAGTTGATACTTAGTGCCACAATTTTGTGTAATAGAACCAAAAGAATGAAGCTATGATTTTTATGTAATCTAATGATTTCCAAGTAAAAAATTCATACCAAATGCTCGGGTATATAATAAATCTTCTAAGAAGCTAAGGGAAATCCATGAGATTCAAAAGGAAGATTATGTATAAAGAATACCATTCATGCATGTTTCTAGATAGCATCTAGAGGTGTTACTAAACAAATAAAGTGAAAGTATGTGAAAAATTACATGGTGAAGTTGGCATGGATAACAAAAATTAAATGCAGAAACAAAAAATAAATAATTATCTAGCTACGGACATTAGATGTAGTGCTGCTTGGTAGGCAACCAAAAAACCTTTTTTTGTAATATGTGATATAATAATAATATGTACGTAGTCACACAAAATATAGTGTGCTATTTATTAATCTCAAATGTTAATCACATAGCTCAAACATCATGGTGATTCTTCAAATAACCATAAAAAGAAATAGTCCAACCATATTGATATACTATGAGCGATTCCTCTACGATTTCACATAGCTCGAAATTAATAAACATTATGTTAATCATAGAGTTTAACTCAATCATAGAAAACATTTATTTTGAAGGAAGAAAGTCTATACATTGTTGTATTTTATTTTGTAAGTGGAAGATAGATTGATCTACGATGAGCGATGATTTTGATGTGGAAGTTTATTCGATAAGTAAAATTTTGAGTAATACTTTCCATTTGGCATGATTTTTACTTTGTATTTTCATGAAAGAAGACTTTATTTGTAATGATTTCACAAAAAAATAAGATTTTGAAGATTTTGATGAGTAATTGTGAAATATAACATTTTTAGAGTAAAATATATTTGCTGGAGATGGTGGCTAAAAGAGAAATAAAATTTTATGCAAGTCCTAGCATATGACATATTGCAACTTGATTATAGCTTTAAGTACTCATAGATTAGGTTCATCATCTATTCTTAACCATAATTCTATATACATACTCATGATAATCTTTGTATGTCATGACTATACAATCTTGTTGACATATCTATTTTACAATGTAACAGATTCTTTTGGCTATAAAGATATCTTGGAATCTCAACCAAACAAGCTCAAAATAACTTCATGGTTGAGATATTAATTTCATATCACAATAACCATGTATCCCATAAGTGCTAAATGGCATGGTAGCCTATAGATGTTGAAATTTTTCCTTTACTAAACCTTTGAATATTCAAGCCAAAACTATGGCACTGATCTAGAATCATGAATTTTGAATGTTATAGAGTGTCAAAGTTGAGTCATGACCAAAATAAGCACCATGGCTCTTGGCTTAAGAGAGAAACCAAAGTTGTGGCTATTATTTAACATTTCAATTTTGAGTTACAAAAGAAAAATAAACAAGCCACAACTAAACTCAGTGCAGCTACATTGTATTATGAGGACTAAATGCACAAGCTAAGGCCACACATCAACACTAGAACTTTGTGTTATAGAGGCTAAATGTTCCACCATAACTTTTCCTAATATCTCAAATATCAAGAAAAGTAAAGAGATTGAACCCACGACCCATAGATTACACCGGCACCATCACTATGAGTATGATGCTTATGAAACTAAAATTGAGGTATGCTAAAACTCAAAATTGAGGTATATTTAATTATTGTGATTATGATGCTTACAAAGTCAAAAGTAAATATATTTTACAAGTCAATCCATTAAACATGTCTTATAAGAAGTAACTCTTTATTGATTTTGGGTGGTAAATAAAGTATTCTTCTAAGGATTTTATCTTTAGTATGTGAGTTTCAAGTCATACTAGAGGATGGTGATAGATAAGCTACATAACAGGCATGGATGGATGTGACTTATATGTTGGTGATAAGCTTATGAGTTATAATCATTCCTATAGATGTCACCAGTAAAATATGCAGGAAAGCATATATTAATTGTGTGAGTATGACATAAACAAAGTCAAAAGTGCAAATATTTTTATTACCACACTAATTCACATCGAGAAATACAATAGAGGTCAAAGAATCAATATGTCTAAAAGGTGAAGATATGTGAATGATCTCCGAGCAAGGATGATGTGTTACCATGATGTTAAAGTATTAAGGGGGACAACTACAGGGGGCTATCATTAGGAAGGATTCAATAGTTAATAATAACCATGTATGTTGGTTGAACAAGAAGTGATTCCATAATTATTCATCATTATTTCTACGACTATGCATAATCACAATAATATGAATTTATAAATTTCATCATAAATAAAAATATCAATTATTCCTAGAATCTAAAATTTATGAGTTGAATCCTATTTATCATGCATACTAGAATAACTAATAATTATTTTTGATTAATCTAAAATATGTGAGCAATCCCTATAGGATTGATATATGGACTAAATATCCATTTTATTACTTGTATGTCATATATATTTGCAGAACAAAGTCGGATGAATGACCCTCATCTAACTAGCTTTTTTGATGTACGTAACTATAAAATTAGGTATTGTAACAAAGTCACAATATATCCTTGGCTACTACAATGTAAAAATAAGGTCATATCAATTATTATATTTTAGAAATAGTATGACCATGACTCCAAGAAAATATCATGGCCATGAAGATAGTGTTATACAATAAAAAGATTATGATAACTTAGTCATAGAGCCACTTCGTATAGATAGTACAATGAATAGTTTTGTTGAATCATGACCAATAAATTATGATGCTACCCAATAGGATTATGGAAGGTATAACTAATTCATGACATGGAAAATATCATGACTTTTCATTCTTGTTCTCTCCTCCAAGTTATCACTCCACCAAGTCCACAAATTTTATCAAAAAAATATGTATGATTTTACTAACTTTCATAAAATTTTATTAAAATAACCATTTAGTAAAATCTATTCATTTAATGCTTAAAATAAGTGCAAACACTTTAAGAATTACATGACAAAAAACCCAATAAACTTGATACGTGGAGTGCCCTACAAAATCTCACACTAAAGGTATTATTCATCCACGAGAAATAAATCTCCCTCTTTCTTTTAAAATTTTTCATCAACAAAAAAAAATGAATACAATATACTAACACAAAGGAAAATTGATATATAACGTATCAACTTAGAGAGGAAGGTAGATGATATGATTAGCGGTGAAGATTAAAATCCTTAAAAGAGAATTTCACTTTGGATGGCTCAAATAGAGACATGGATGTAGGTCTCTCTGAATCTTCTTTGTTGCTCATTTCTCATTCCATCATCTTCACGATCATATTCCATATCACATCTTACCATCTTTTAGTGAAGTTTGATGAATTTTCAAAAGAGCCTAGAGAAAAATATGCATGCTTCTATTTCTTGATGCACTTTTATAAATCTTCAATTCTCCATCTCTCTATAATATACATTAGACTCAATTTCTTGATATTGGCCCTTTATCAACTTCTACCACTCACTTGTGATGGATTCATAGAGCTTCATAAATACTTTAGTACTTTTCATCACTCTAGTCTCTCCTCATTTCATCACCACTTCCAAGATTCTTATAACATGATCATCAAATTTTTTTGGGTGGACACAAATAGGTATTTCTTCTTATTGAGATGAATCTTTCACAATGCATCTCATTAATCCATATTAATTTTGTTTTTTCTTTGCTTTCTTCTTATATAATCTTCCTACATGGTGTCTCTTCTCTCCAATTATGTTGCCAACGAAATATGCATAGACTTCAGCTCCACCTTCAAGAGTGTCTTCCTATAATTGACCTC